>OZ005658.1:266048252-266770752 GCA_963930645.1 Salticus scenicus
TTGCATATACGCCGCCAACTTTTGTTTTTTTGTCGCGATCGGATATTATCAGATTTTTCAATGTTGAGGTTTTAAATGCAATATTATATCCAATATTTTTAAATTGTCGTATTACAGGATGGAAACCTTTATTAAATGAGATTGCGCCAATAAATCTACTAGTTTCGTTTCTAGTTTTTAGATTCGTATTGTTAAGCCGGTTTATTATTCTGCGTTTCAACTTATTAAATATTGTGATATTGTAACCTTGATTAAGCATAGTCTTTTTAATTAAGTTTAATTCTTTATCTGAGGAGGATTTATAGGTGCAATGTGTGAAGGCTCTATTAATTAATGGTGTAATGGCGTTGAAAAGTAGTTGTTTAGATGTGTAAGAGTTAACAGGTGCTATGGTGAGGGGGGATGTTGGTTTGTGATAAACTTCAGTCCAGATAGTACTATTATCATGATTTCTATGTATCAATACATCGAGGAACGGTATGGCTCTATCTTTTTCTTTCTCGATTGTGAGATTTACAGAATCAAAAATGTTGTTCATATTGTTTACTAGGGTTAGAAGGCTATTATGTGTATATTCCCAAATTTTGTAGATGTCGTCTACATATCTTTTATAGAAGGAGGGTTTAAGTATGCTATTTGTTAAAACTGTATTCTCAATATGTTGCATGGTTATTTCACCAAGAGTAGGTGCTAAACATGATCCCATTGGTGTACCTGTGGTTTGTTGATAAATAGTGTTATTAACTCTAAAGTGATTGGTTTTAAATATCGGGTTTAAACTGGCTTCTATGAATTTAACATGCTTACTTAAGTTATTGTGATTATTGCACTTGTCAATAATTATATCTTTAACTGCATTAAGTGGAACTGATGGGTAAAGAGACTTTACATCTAAGCTGTAGAATTTAGCAGTAGGTTGTAGTTTAATTTTATGGATATCTTCTAAAAAATTCAAACTTGAAACGGTTATGTATGGCGAGTCGTTTATAAGCGGTTTAAGTAAACTATTAATAAATTTTTCGAGAAAGTAGACTGGTGATATTCTTCTGTTTACGATTGGTCGGAGAGGCATTGCAATTTTATGTGTTTTAATTTTAAAGAACATAGGCGGTACGGATGTATAAAGGGGGAATTGGTAGAAATCTTTCTTGTATTCGGGAAAGTCTTTTGCCAGTTTAGTCATAGAGTTTTTTATTGTATCAGTTGGATCTTTGTTCACTATTATTGCGTTGAGTTCAACTAGGACATCATTAAGTTTAGCTTGAAAATCTTCATTAGTAATGAGTACAAAATTAGATGCTTTATCTGCTAAAAGTATTCTAAGTTCTTTATTATTATGCAAATTCTTGAGTATTTTCTTTTGCTGTATCAGAGAATGTTTATTGATTTCTTCCTTCCGCTGTATTTGTATGCATTTCCAAATTATAAAGCCACGTAGAGATGGTTGGAGTGAGGGGGGGATTTTATTAAGGCAGTTTTCAAAGTCAGCAATGGTGTTCTCAAAGTTCAATCCAATATCGGGGCAAAACTTAGGTCCTTGATTTAGTAAGACTACTTCTTTAGGTGTAGGCTGGTAACTGGTTAAGTTGATGAATTTGTTGGTTTCATTTTTATCGTTTGGTAATTTACCGGCCTCAGCCAGAAGGTTATCGAGTTCGAAACTCGATAACCCATCAGTTCCACTTAATGCAGTTAAAGATATAATTATTGACAAGTGCAATAATCACAATAACTTAAGTAAGCATGTTAAATTCATAGAAGCCAGTTTAAACCTGATATTTAAAACCAATCACTTTAGAGTTAATAACACTATTTATCAACAAACCACAGGTACACCAATGGGATCATGTTTAGCACCTACTCTTGGTGAAATAACCATGCAACATATTGAGAATACAGTTTTAACAAATAGCATACTTAAACCCTCCTTCTATAAAAGATATGTAGACGACATCTACATAACTTGGGAATATACACATAATAGCCTTCTAACCCTAGTAAACAATATGAACAACATTTTTGATTCTGTAAATCTCACAATCGAGAAAGAAAAAGATAGAGCCATACCGTTCCTCGATGTATTGATACATAGAAATCATGATAATAGTACTATCTGGACTGAAGTTTATCACAAACCAACATCCCCCCTCACCATAGCACCTGTTAACTCTTACACATCTAAACAACTACTTTTCAACGCCATTACACCATTAATTAATAGAGCCTTCACACATTGCACCTATAAATCCTCCTCAGATAAAGAATTAAACTTAATTAAAAAGACTATGCTTAATCAAGGTTACAATATCACAATATTTAATAAGTTGAAACGCAGAATAATAAACCGGCTTAACAATACGAATCTAAAAACTAGAAACGAAACTAGTAGATTTATTGGCGCAATCTCATTTAATAAAGGTTTCCATCCTGTAATACGACAATTTAAAAATATTGGATATAATATTGCATTTAAAACCTCAACATTGAAAAATCTGATAATATCCGATCGCGACAAAAAAACAAAAGTTGGCGGCGTATATGCAATCCCCATCTCAATCAATAATATAACATCTTATTATATTGGCAAAACAAAGCGCAATTTGAGTAAAAGGATTAAAGAACATAAGCATTCCATTAAATCATTGTACGGAAACACGGCATTAAAGCAACTTTTACTCGACAATAAAGAAGCCCAGCCAAAGTGGGAAGAAAGTAAAATTCTAGCAACCCCCCACACCGAATACACATTAGACATATACGAAAAGATCATGATTTGGAAATTTAGCGATAAATGCATCAACGAGAATCAGAGTAAAGACTTAGCAACCCTATGGCAGCCTTTCTTAGAACAACAAGATAAAGCTCGGTGGCTTTCATTAACTGACGAGACCTGATGAT
Organism: Salticus scenicus; assembly: GCA_963930645.1. Lineage (NCBI taxonomy): Eukaryota > Metazoa > Arthropoda > Arachnida > Araneae > Salticidae > Salticus > Salticus scenicus. The sequence goes on from OZ005658.1 coordinate 266,051,151, forward strand.
GTGCTAGTAAATAAGCACCAAACATGTTGTCTAACTGTTTTTTAACCTTTTAAAATTCTTTTAAATATTTTTAACGTGCCTCTTACAGCGGATTTTACTCTTTTAAATAGTTATTTCGCACGTGGTTTTTAATTATTTAGTGATCTGTATGTATCTATTATCAGCGCAACTTAAAAACAATTAACTGCAGGAAATTCAAATTTGGTATTTTGAAATTCGTATTATGTTGCTACTTGAAAAATTTGATAAAAATTGGCAAACTCGAGGGTAAATAAATAACAGCTTTGAATTTTCTTTTTAATAAATGTAGGCACTGTAACTGAACGAAGAGTTGAGGGGGCAGTAGCCTCCCTCATACAGAATTATGTCTAAATAAAGTAAAAAGTTTGTCGACGGAACACATCCGGGCGTACCACTCCTATTTTTGATTGGTCTAGATTTAACTACTTTGGTGATGAAAGTCGGCCATTTTTTTTAGTAAAAACTGATGAATTTTTTTTAAAGATACTGCATAGATGCTATACTTTTTTAAAAGAACTCTATAAACTGTTAATTTTTTCTGAGGACACTATATACATCAAGTTATAAGATTTAAAAATATTACGTTGCAAAGTTTCACACCACGATATCATTCGATTGCTTTTATCTTAAAATAAGAGTCTAATATTAAGCAAAAAATAATCTAATATTAAAGAATAATGAATAACTTTTTAAAAATTATCAGTTTTGAAGTGCTAAGAGCTGCAATTTTTAAATTACAGCGTACTTATTTCCCATACATAATCCATTAAATTTGTAAACAATTGTAGATTCGTTCTTGAGAATAATTCACATAAGACCATGACCATAGAGCATTGTTGCAAAATGAGTGCAAAATAGAAGAAATATTTAATTTAATTTAATTTGTAACCAGTTGGCCAGAGACCCATGAAAATTTTTACCAAAAAACATGTTCTCGGGCGACTGCGGGGCCAATCGTAATTTGTTCTCTGTAAAATTAAAACATTAAAAATTCAAATATTTTTAAATAAAATCTAAACGTAGCTCTAGTTCAACGTAAAATACACTCAAATCAATGAAAATTAAATAAACAAATCAAATCTCTCTTAACTCCTCATAACGTAGCTTTATTTCAACGTAAAATACACTCAAATCAATGAAAATCAAATAAACCAATCAAATCTCTCGCAATTCCTCATAACGTAGCTCTAGTTCAACGTAAAATACACTCAAATCAATGAAAATCAAATAAACCGATCAAATCTCTCTTAAATCCTCATAATGTAGCTTTATTTAAACGTAAAATACACTCAAATCAATGAAAATCAAATAAACCAATCAAATCTCTCGTAATTCCTCATAACGCAGCTCTAGTTCAACGTAAAATGCACTCAAACCAATGAAAATCAAATAAACCAATCAAATCTCTCGTAATTCCTCATAACGTAGCTGTAGTTCAATGCAAAATACACTCAAATCAATGAAAATCAAATAAACCAATCAAACCTCTCCTAAGATTCTCCATTTTGCGTCATTATAGGAATGGGAAGTTTTATTTTCATATTTTTTTTAATTAAAAGAAAACTAATCAAAAATTCGAAAATCTGACTTCTATGTGCACAATGACCCTACGGAGGGCACCTTTGTGCTAAATCACGTGACTGTCCGAGCTACCGTTTTCGAGAACAGTGAAATATACATATATATATATATACAAATACTGCTCACTTAATAGTATAAGATATGTTTTTTTGACTTTTTGACCTTAAAAGGAATTTTTAATTGTGTTACAAAGACCAAAATGTGATGTAGAAAATAAATAGTGATTCAACTCTTTTGAAAATTCATTTAAATTTAGTGATCAGCGAAGTAGGCGTAGCCTGCTGATGTTAAATGAAACTGTTCCTAAACCTATTTTAGATTATTTTTAAAGTAAATTGAACTTTATGCAATCTACCTTTATAGTATTGAAATACAGAATAAGAGAAAGGCGTGTGAATGGCACACCAGATTATTTTATAACTATAACTTATTAGAAAGATATTAAAATTTCTTCATACACCATAAATTTTAAGTCAGCACAACCGGTTTCGAAAGGACGTAGCCTTTCTTCATCAGGTGCAAACACGTGCTACTGCCTTGGAGGCAAAAGCATGACTGAAAGCAGGGCAAAATCCAGAGGGGGAGGAGCAACACAAACAACCAATAGGAAGCATCATGCAGGGCAGGACCAATCAGAAAGGAACACACGTACACACACACACACACAAAAAAAAAAAAAAGGAGGGAGGGAAGGAGTAATCAGTTAAATTTATTTATTTTTTATTTCTATTTATTTTTTAATTTTTTTTTCTTTAATTAATATTATAGTAATAAGTAAATTTAATAAAATTTATTTATTGATTTTTTTTTTTTTTTTTTTAGAATTATTTTATTATAACTAATATTATGTTATAAACATAATGAAGGAAATTATTTAATTGAATTAAACAAATTTTTTCAGGCTGTAGACAGCAAAGTGGAATCAGATTTTTCATTGACAATTTTATCATATCATTTTATAACTTATTAATTTATTTTTATTTATTGTATTTAAATTATTTTCAATAGGAAACAGGTATTAATACTGTGATTGCTAAACAATGGTCCACAGAAAAATTTTCTCATTATTTCGAATTTCACTTCTTTCTATATTCAATAGAAGAAAGTATTGGATTCCTAAAAAAACATAGACTTCCGGTTTTCGATGGATTTTTCCTTTTTGAGAAATCTGCAACACAATTTGAAAAAAAAAAAGAAAATGTTTGTCCATCTGTCTGACTGTCTGTGTGTGCGGCAAAAATTTTGTGCAATTTTATCTTAGGAACTACAGCACAGAATTTTTTATAAATTTATATGTAGTTGCACCTTGACATATATTAGTGTGTGTCAGCTTTGGTGGAAATTGCTCAGCAGGTAGCTTAGCGTTGCTATACTGCGCAACATCTTGGGTTCTATTGTGAATCGAATGAAATTTGATATGCGAGAGGGACATTATGAAACAGCATGCTGATTCAGTTTGCATGCATATTGGCAGATAGGTGACGTTGCTTCGCTGAAATTGCACCGTGAATGGAAAGGCAGTATCTCAGAATCTATTGCATATAATTGCATAAAGTTTGGTATATGAAGGGGCCGTTATAAAATACTGTGGTGATTAAATTTGGGTACATATCAGCTGACAGGTGGTGTTGCTGTGCTTCAATTTATCCCATGAATAAGACGGCTGTATCTCAACTTCTATGGCATGTAAGCGTACCAAACTTAATATGTAAGATTACCATTATAAGAATGAATATTGACTTAATTTCGGTATATACTGGACAATTGGTAGCGCTTCTGTTACTCAGTTTATGTCATTTTTCGCATGATTACATCTGCTGATTAAAATTATACCGAACTACATATTTAAAATTCCTTATTAAGAGAAGTTACAATTAAGTACATGTTAAATAGTGTACATGTTAAATAGTATGTGGCATTGTTATATAGAATGATATAGAATAAAGATTTGTGACGGATACTATATATTGTTTTTTTAATGGATTATTCGTATTTTGCACTGATTGATTACGCCAATTTTAATTTTAGGATTTTCTGAATTACTTATATTCGCAAACAACTTTTATTTTTGATTAAGATGGTTGGGTTTTACGTCGCACTAGTGCTGCACAGATGGGCAATTGGCGACGGTCTGGGACACACCCCTGGAGGTGTCCGGAGACATGCCATCACAACTTTGATCCTGCATGGAGGGGATGGCTCTCCCGCTTCGGTGACCCCCAGAGGTATAATTTTTGATGGGAACACGGAGGACATTGCGGCCACGACAGATTTTACGTGCACCAGCCACTTTTATTTTAGAAAATTCTCCCTAAATGTCTGATAATTTAAGAATGAAATTCCCTTCCTACATTGGTTCAAAGGTTTTTAGCACATGTTCAGATGCTACCATTTTGGTCTTAAAAAAATTGCTTTGAGCTGTAATACATAAGATTATGATTTCATTATACAAAACCTCTGAATTCCGTTGGAAAAAAAAAAAAAAAAAAAAAAACAGCGATTTTATAGAAGAACAACATTTAATTAAATTCGCTGATTGATACGCCAATTTTAATTTTAGGATTTTCTGAATTACTTATATTCGCAAACAAATTTTATTTACGAAAATTCTACCTAAATGTCCGATAATTTAAGAATGAAAATTCCCTTTCCACATTGTTTCAAAGATTTTTAGCACATGTTCAAATTCTACCATTTTGGTTTAAAGAAAAAAATAGCTTTGAGCTGTAATATTATAGGTTATGATTTCATTATACAAAATCTCTGACTTCCGTTGGAAAAAAAAAAATAGCGATTTTATAGAAGAACAATATTTAATTAAATTCACTGGTTGATTATGCCCATTTTAATTTTAGGATTTTCTGAATTACTTATATTCGCAAACAACTTTTATTTACGAAAATTCTTTCTAAATGTCCGATAATTTAAAAATGAAAATTCCCTTTCCACATTGATTTAAAGATTTTTAGCACATGTTGAAATTCTACCATTTTGGTTTAAAGAAAAACATAGATTTGAGCTGTAATATTATAGGTTATGATTTCATTATACAAAATCTCTGACTTCCGTTGGAAAAAAAAAGAATAGCGATTTTATAGAAGAACAACATTTAATTAAATTCGCTTGTTGATTACGCCCATTTTAATTTTAGGATTTTCTGAATTACTTATATTCGCAAACAACTTTTATTTTTGATTAAGATGGTTGGGTTTTACGTCGCACTAGTGCTGCACAGATGGGCAATTGGCGACGGTCTGGGACACACCCCTGGAGGTGTCCGGAGACATGCCATCACAACTTTGATCCTGCATGGAGGGGATGGCTCTCCCGCTTCGGTGACCCCCAGAGGTATAATTTTTGATGGGAACACGGAGGACATTGCGGCCACGACAGATTTTACGTGCACCAGCCACTTTTATTTTAGAAAATTCTCCCTAAATGTCTGATAATTTAAGAATGAAATTCCCTTCCTACATTGGTTCAAAGGTTTTTAGCACATGTTCAGATGCTACCATTTTGGTCTTAAAAAAATTGCTTTGAGCTGTAATACATAAGATTATGATTTCATTATACAAAACCTCTGAATTCCGTTGGAAAAAAAAAAAAAAAAAACAGCGATTTTATAGAAGAACAACATTTAATTAAATTCGCTGATTGATACGCCAATTTTAATTTTAGGATTTTCTGAATTACTTATATTCGCAAACAAATTTTATTTACGAAAATTCTACCTAAATGTCCGATAATTTAAGAATGAAAATTCCCTTTCCACATTGTTTCAAAGATTTTTAGCACATGTTCAAATTCTACCATTTTGGTTTAAAGAAAAAAATAGCTTTGAGCTGTAATATTATAGGTTATGATTTCATTATACAAAATCTCTGACTTCCGTTGGAAAAAAAAAATAGCGATTTTATAGAAGAACAATATTTAATTAAATTCACTGGTTGATTATGCCCATTTTAATTTTAGGATTTTCTGAATTACTTATATTCGCAAACAACTTTTATTTACGAAAATTCTTTCTAAATGTCCGATAATTTAAAAATGAAAATTCCCTTTCCACATTGATTTAAAGATTTTTAGCACATGTTGAAATTCTACCATTTTGGTTTAAAGAAAAACATAGATTTGAGCTGTAATATTATAGGTTATGATTTCATTATACAAAATCTCTGACTTCCGTTGGAAAAAAAAAGAATAGCGATTTTATAGAAGAACAACATTTAATTAAATTCACTGGTTGATTATGCCCATTTTAATTTTAGGATTTTCTGAATTACTTATATTCGCAAACAACTTTTATTTTTGATTAAGATGGTTGGGTTTTACGTCGCACTAGTGCTGCACAGATGGGCAATTGGCGACGGTCTGGGACACACCCCTGGAGGTGTCCGGAGACATGCCATCACAACTTTGATCCTGCATGGAGGGGATGGCTCTCCCGCTTCGGTGACCCCCAGAGGTATAATTTTTGATGGGAACACGGAGGACATTGCGGCCACGACAGATTTTACGTGCACCAGCCACTTTTATTTTAGAAAATTCTCCCTAAATGTCTGATAATTTAAGAATGAAATTCCCTTCCTACATTGGTTCAAAGGTTTTTAGCACATGTTCAGATGCTACCATTTTGGTCTTAAAAAAATTGCTTTGAGCTGTAATACATAAGATTATGATTTCATTATACAAAACCTCTGAATTCCGTTGGAAAAAAAAAAAAAAAAAAAACAGCGATTTTATAGAAGAACAACATTTAATTAAATTCGCTGATTGATACGCCAATTTTAATTTTAGGATTTTCTGAATTACTTATATTCGCAAACAAATTTTATTTACGAAAATTCTACCTAAATGTCCGATAATTTAAGAATGAAAATTCCCTTTCCACATTGTTTCAAAGATTTTTAGCACATGTTCAAATTCTACCATTTTGGTTTAAAGAAAAAAATAGCTTTGAGCTGTAATATTATAGGTTATGATTTCATTATACAAAATCTCTGACTTCCGTTGGAAAAAAAAAAATAGCGATTTTATAGAAGAACAATATTTAATTAAATTCACTGGTTGATTATGCCCATTTTAATTTTAGGATTTTCTGAATTACTTATATTCGCAAACAACTTTTATTTACGAAAATTCTTTCTAAATGTCCGATAATTTAAAAATGAAAATTCCCTTTCCACATTGATTTAAAGATTTTTAGCACATGTTGAAATTCTACCATTTTGGTTTAAAGAAAAACATAGATTTGAGCTGTAATATTATAGGTTATGATTTCATTATACAAAATCTCTGACTTCCGTTGGAAAAAAAAAGAATAGCGATTTTATAGAAGAACAACATTTAATTAAATTCACTGGTTGATTATGCCCATTTTAATTTTAGGATTTTCTGAATTACTTATATTCGCAAACAAATTTTATTTTTGATTAAGATGGTTGGGTTTTACGTCGCACTAGTGCTGCACAGATGGGCAATTGGCGACGGTCTGGGACACACCCCTGGAGGTGTCCGGAGACATGCCATCACAACTTTGATCCTGCATGGAGGGGATGGCTCTCCCGCTTCGGTGACCCCCAGAGGTATAATTTTTGATGGGAACACGGAGGACATTGCGGCCACGACAGATTTTACGTGCACCAGCCACTTTTATTTTAGAAAATTCTCCCTAAATGTCTGATAATTTAAGAATGAAATTCCCTTCCTACATTGGTTCAAAGGTTTTTAGCACATGTTCAGATGCTACCATTTTGGTCTTAAAAAAATTGCTTTGAGCTGTAATACATAAGATTATGATTTCATTATACAAAACCTCTGAATTCCGTTGGAAAAAAAAAAAAAAAAAAAACAGCGATTTTATAGAAGAACAACATTTAATTAAATTCGCTGATTGATACGCCAATTTTAATTTTAGGATTTTCTGAATTACTTATATTCGCAAACAAATTTTATTTACGAAAATTCTACCTAAATGTCCGATAATTTAAGAATGAAAATTCCCTTTCCACATTGTTTCAAAGATTTTTAGCACATGTTCAAATTCTACCATTTTGGTTTAAAGAAAAAAATAGCTTTGAGCTGTAATATTATAGGTTATGATTTCATTATACAAAATCTCTGACTTCCGTTGGAAAAAAAAAAATAGCGATTTTATAGAAGAACAATATTTAATTAAATTCACTGGTTGATTATGCCCATTTTAATTTTAGGATTTTCTGAATTACTTATATTCGCAAACAACTTTTATTTACGAAAATTCTTTCTAAATGTCCGATAATTTAAAAATGAAAATTCCCTTTCCACATTGATTTAAAGATTTTTAGCACATGTTGAAATTCTACCATTTTGGTTTAAAGAAAAACATAGATTTGAGCTGTAATATTATAGGTTATGATTTCATTATACAAAATCTCTGACTTCCGTTGGAAAAAAAAAGAATAGCGATTTTATAGAAGAACAACATTTAATTAAATTCGCTTGTTGATTACGCCCATTTTAATTTTAGGATTTTCTGAATTACTTATATTCGCAAACAACTTTTATTTTAGAAAATTCTTCCTAAATGTCCGATAATTTAAGAATGAAATTCCCTTTCTACATTGGTTCAAAGATTTTTAGCACAAGTTCAAATGCTACTATTTAGGTCTTAAAAAATAGCTTTGAGCTGTAATATATAAGATTATGAATTCATTATGCAACATCTCTGAATTCCGTTGGGAAAAAATAGCGATTTTATAAAAGAACAATATTTAATTAAATTCAATGCTAGTCATGCACTGACATTTTATATAATACTTGCAGGCTTTGCCCTCTTCGCTGGACATTATACCTAAATGAGTTGTCAAAATCCCATATCATTATTAATAACTTAAGTTCTTCGGTAGGGGTTTTTCTCGCTCGCAACATGAGGAGTCCGGGTCCCTACTGCCTTCGGCATCAACTTACCAGCTTCTTACTTCCCCAGCGGATAAGTTCGAAGTTTTGCGTAATCCCACCAAAATACATAATGCGTACACTTAATCAACATCCACAAACCAAAATTCGCCATTCTAAGATAATTTAAAGCGAATTCAAACGGGAAAAGAGGTTTTCACATGTGTTTATTGCTCTCTGACCCCAGGAGGGAAGTAAGTGGGGAATTTTGTAAAATCCCGTTACAATAAGAGTCGGATATATATAAACAATTTACGCACTAAATTTTGTGACATCAGACCCCATAGATTTCCCAAGACTAGTGCTGGACGATATCAGAAATTAAATATCGCGATATATCACCAAGTTAATATCGATATTAGTGATATATTGCGATATTTCTTTCAAGATAGGAAAAAATAGACATTTGTTATTTTTTAAAGACATATGCACACGAATTTTAAAGTATACAAGTATAGAGTGTTTTCCATGTATTTTCTGGTATATTACTACCATAACTTTATCATTAAACGAACAAAAAAAAAAAAAAAAAAAAAGCATAAAAAGTGAATCAATATTTTGTGTTTCTTATAACTTATACTATTGCTTTTTAGTATACCTCTGTATAGTTTATCCTCTATTCTTCCCATTTTAAGCTTTAATTATTTTAAAATCATATTTTAACACAGCTAATATGTGATCTGTGTTTTATTTGTACCAAGTATATCAAAATTCATAATACTACTAAAAATAAAGCTTAAGAAAAATTGTCTTAAGATGTAGGTATTAAATAAAAAGGAAAATCATTTTAAATAGTTAAGAAATGCCATTGGAATTGGATACACCTTTTTTGGTCGTAGAGAGTAATATTTTTTACTTAAAACTCTTATATGCATCCTAAATGTCAGTTACTTGTCATTTTTATTTTTGTTTCTGCTTACCAAATCATTACAATATTTTTTAAATATATATGTGTTCAATTCACATTCGTAATAATTTCACAACAATTGAAAATTGAATTATATATATATATATTATATATATATATATATATATATATATATATATATATATATATATATATATATATAATATATATATATATAATTCAATTTTCAATTGTTGTGAAACTATTACGAATGTGAATTGTATACATTGTCAGTATAAAAATTATATTATTTAAACAAAATTATGTTAAAGTTTCATTTTGTTACTTAAAATAACTCATTTTGCATTTAAACCAATTTTATTTAACATGTACGGCTTTTAAAAAAAAAAAAAAAAAAAAAAAAAAGAAGGAAAGGGAAAGAGAAAAAATAAATGCTACATAAAAAAAGTAATAAACTATCCAATATTATATATTTCTATCAAGAAACTGTCACTGTAAAATTACTGAAGATAAAACTTTATTTTACATCAGTCAGATAGCACCCTTTCTCCCTTCCCATGTTATCCAATGGGATTTTTGTCGCGTCGTTTTATAAAAATATTTTATTAAAAAATGAACTTTTTCGAATTCTGTTTTTTGAATATTACTCTTTGAACAGGTCGTCTTTTAGCTTAGTGAGCAATTTTTCGAAAAAATAAATTTAAATATTTTACTTAGAGGTCCACACTTAGAGTCCATAATTTACTTATTGAAATAAAATATTTAAATTAATTTTTTCGAAAAATTGTTCACCAAGCTAAAAGGCGACCCGTTCAAAGAGTAATATTTAAAAAACAGAATTCGAAAAACTTCATTTTTGAATGAGATATTTTTATAAAACGAAGCAACGAAAATCCCATTGGATAACATGGGAAAGGAGAAAGGGAGCTATCTGACTGAAGTACAGCCCAAACAGTGATGCCAGATGGTCGAAAATTATTTCCCCAAACAGGTCTTAAAATTTCCCCAAATCAAGGGTTTTTTTCGAAAAAATCCCCAACAGGTTTTCCACTAAAAAGGAGAAAAAAAAAACATTTTTTTTCAAAAAAGAATATCAAGCAGATTTTTCTAATTTGAGCTCAGATTTTTCCCCAAATGAACACAATTTTTGAAAAAAATCCCCAAATAACAGTAAAGCTATTGAAAGTCTCTAGTCGTAGGGATAAATCATTACGTTGCCAACATTGACAGAAAGTTGAACTCCCCAGATTTGTCCCCAAACATTTTAGAATTCCCCCAAAAAGTCCCCATTAACATTTGGTCCCCAAAATTGTCCCCAGAAGCTTCAAAAATTCCCAGAATGGGGACAAAATCCCCAATCTGGCATCACTGAGCCCAAAGCGAGTTAAACACATGTCGCATCTTATTGGCCAGAAGTTATCGATACTTTGAAATAAACCAATATCAATTAACCAATAGCAGGAAATGAGCTAAAACAAAAGATATTGTTTTCATTCGTCATAATAAGCGTTTGTTTTTATATCGCCCTGTCTGTGGTTACTGTGGTATTACGCCTACGATCCACGAGCGGTGATGTGCAATATTATCAAATACTAACGGTAGTATAAATTCTTTCATATTATCGTTTAGAGTCAGTAAATGCATGAATGTATCAATATACTGTGGGAAGTCAATATACTGTGGGAAAAGCAGATGGCTTTCAATAAATACTGTTTATTTTTTTATTATGCGGTGGACTTATTAAAGCAGTGATATTTTAGATTTGAGGTTTCGCACGCAGGAATAAAGGAAGAGTAAGTATATGCATTGTGGGAGTGCAGTGATCGTTTGGGGTGGGGTTATATTTTTTTGTTTTATCAGTGAGGGATGGGAGAAAAATAAGAGAATGGGTATTAGTATAAGATATTGCGCGCTCTTTTCGTTCGCTGATCGTGGTTCGTTCGCTCGGGTTTCATTCGAGAATTCGGGTTTCATTCGTGATGCGCGCTAGCGCGGAAGCATAATTCTATTAATCCGTGGTTGGCGTTTAACGGTACTTATCGGCATATCAATTGATCGCGCGGTACGCACTAGGTAATATCGTTAAAGGGATATATTGGCAGAGCAAAATCTTAAATATTGTTATCGGGATATTTAAAAAATATCGATACTTGGGGATATATTGATAAATAATCCAGCCCTACCCAAGACAAATTTAGCGCTAAAATGGGGGTTACGGATTTGCTCCATCGTAACGCCCCCCCCCTTCCCCAACCAAAAAAAAAAGAAAAAAATCGAAAATCGCATAAGAAACGAAAATATGTTTTTGGAATTATCCTAAAAAGACACATGGCTGCTTTCAATACCTTTGTACCATTTTTAGTAAAGCTGTACTCAAAAATCTGGGATTTCTGAAATTTCCCCCCGAAAAACGATTTTTCTCCTCTCTCCTGTAAGAATAAAAAATTTCAAAATCATGCATAATGTTTTATTTATATACTCAAGTCTAGTCTCCTCATGTGCAATTTCTTCACCGTGAACTAATTTGGGCCGAGTTATGCTTACAAACGGTTTTTTTTTTTTTGCTTTTGCTTCCTGCCTTCAAGGGGGAAAAGGAGGGGGGGGGGGAATTTCGATAAATCCCGTTACTTTAGGGGTCGGATACGTATAACAATCCAAGCACCAAACTTTGCGACCACAGCTCTCATAAATTTTTCAGGACAAATTTAGCTCTAAAAGGGGTGTCTCGAATTTGTCCTTCGTAACACATAAAAAACGACAGATTACAAAAAATCATAAACTTGCTTTGGAAATATCCTTTAACAGGGGAGCAGCCTCCTGCTAACCGCTCGAAGAGCGGTGTTTAGCAAGACGCGGATCGAAATCCGCGTAGGGCCGTCCCGAGAATAACCCCCTGCACGCAGGAGGAACATGGTGCCGTCACCAGCCCTGCCGAACGTTTATTTTAAAAATAGTTCAAGTATTTACATTTTTCATCGCCAGGCTGAAAGCCTACCCGCGACATAGGGCGACGAGATTTTTCAGTGAGGATTACAAGCATTTTTGATCTGCATGCCGAGCCCAGCCGGCTACACGCGACAAATGGCATGCTAATATTTCTTGGGTGTTGTCCGCAGTGCTTCTTGCTGTTACGTTTCACATTTTTTGTTCTTTTGACTTTTCTTCCGAAGGCGTCATAGTTGCTTGTTTGCAGGGGTGAATTTATTTGTGCTGCATTATTTGGTTTCAGGTTGACCTTTGCTGCACTTCTGACGCTACAAGAGGGTAATGGGGTAGTGGGGAAAGTTAGCGTTTTGCTGGTTACCGAGAAGCATTTTAGACAACTTGGAGAAAAAAAAAAAAAAATAATAATAATAATAAATTTTTTTTTTTGGAAATATCCTAAAGAAGACGCATGGCTGTTTTCAAAATCTTTGTTCCATGTTTGGTAGAGTTTTACTCAAAAATCTGGAATTTACAAAATTTCCCGCCAAAACTCGATTTTCCTCCTTCCTTCCCTTAAAAATCGAAATTTCCTGAATCGCAGATAATATTTTATTTGTACTCATGTGTAGTCTTGCCATGTGAAATTTCTTCACTGTGAAATAATTTGGATTAGAGTTATGCTTACAAAGGTGTTTTTAACTTCTGTCTCCCCCCCCAAAGGGGGGACGGGGGTTATTTCGATAAATCCCATTACTTTAGGTGTCGGATACATATAAACAATCCATGCACCAAAATTCGTTACCGCAGCTCCCATAGATTTCTCAGGACAAATTTAGCGCTAAAAAGGGTGTCTCTATTTTCCCCCCTCAAACCCCCCTTCCCCCCCTAAAAAAATAATACAAATCACAAAAAAACAAAAATGTATCGCATAGCTTTTGTCAACATCTTTCTGCCATTTTTGGTAGAGTTCTACGCGAAGTTTTCCGCCAAAAATCGATTTCTCCCATTCCTCCCCTTAAAAATCGAAAATTCCCAAATCACAGATAGTGCTTTATTAGTACTTATGTCTAGTCTCCCCATGTGCAATTTCTTTACTGTGAAGTAATTTTGAGCCGAGTTATGTTTACAAATGTGTTTTTCATTTTCGGGGGGGGGGGGGGGAGCGGAGGGAATTTCGAAAATTTTGATAGATATAATTTTAAGTTGGGTAAAGATCTAAGTTTCTGGCAAGCGTCATGTAATTCCGTATAGCCGTTCTCACGTGATACCCGGACAAAAATAGTGTTACAGGCAAACAGACACCATGAAACACACACACAAAATTTTCTGAAGTCATTTTCGGCTTTCATGGTGTGTGAAACGTAAAGATATCGCAAAATTTTTTGATTCTGACAAATTTACAGACAAAAGTCTGATTTTATTAATATAGATGCGAACTGGAAATCTTCTTTGTTCCAATTTATCTTAGATTGTTAATTAATGTGGTTTTTGGATCTGAGTTTGGAAAAAAATCTAAATTTTTTAAAACTTTTTTTAAACAAAAATTAAATTTGGCTATAAATAGTAAGTACGAGTGACTATGCACACATACACGCCCAAAAGTCTTAAAATTCGGTTGGAAATTACAGATTTTGTAGAAAGATAATAATGTTTAATCACATCCAAGACAGCCATAGGTAGACATTTTATAACTTGCGAGCATGGTTTCGTCCATATGAAAACTGCAGTTTTCATAGAAAAATACAGGGTGACAAGAAATAACTTGGACGAAGTTTCAAACCAAATATCTGTAACTACCACTATCGCAAACTCATTTTGGAAGATGTTATCTTACCTTGGTCGCAAAAGTTCTTTGGAAACAAAAGATGGACCTTCCAACAGGATTCCGCACCTGCACACAGAGCTAAAGGCACTCAAGATTGGTGCAAGACAAATTTTCCTGACTTCACTGGAGCTCAAGAATGGCCACCGTATTCCCCAGATTTGAACCCAATGGATTATACTGTTTGGTCCATCTTGGAGACAAGGGTGTGTGCTAAATTTCATAAAACTTTGGCATCCCTAAAGGAATTCTTATGCAAGGAATGGGATAAAATACCAGTAAGTGAGTTGCGGCCCATAGCCGAAGATTTTGTGACACGTTTGAAGCTTTGTATTAAGGCTAAAGGTAGCCACTTTGAAAATTTGTAAATATAATAGACAAAATAATGTATTCATATTTATTGAAGTTTGGTCGTAATATTTTCATTAGCATTAAAGTTGTAATGTATCATGTGTGTCCAAGTTATTTCTTGTCACCCTGTAATATTAAATTAAATTCAAAGTCAAGATTTCTTATAAAGTTAGCTTTATATTAATATGGATATATTTTTGTGTGATAATGCATTTTGAATAAGTGTAATACCTTTGCGCTAGCTTTAGAAAACATTTCAGAAATATTCATTGCGGAAAAAATATTAAAACGCAATTTCTAATCTTCCATCGTTTACTAATATTATCCAAACGCATAACGAATTATTATTGTAATAATTCGGTGATGAAAAACCCTTTATATTTTTAACTTTTTTTTTTTTTTTTTTTTTTTTTTTTTGTGAAATGCAGCTGAAATCAACTATAAAACGAATTCTCGAACTGCATTTCCCCTACATTTTTAAATTTACGTTATCAGCAAAAATGAGTAAGAGTTCCAGGTAAAGGAAAAAACATTGCATTTTCTCTTGTGTTGAATCATCAGATACTGTTCGCAGAAAAGAGAAGCACAGCTCCTAAATCTTTTAAATGATCTTTTTATAACAGTTTATATATTTTTATACAACCGATCGGTAAGAAAATTGGTACACTTATTAATTAGAATAAAATCAAGCTAATGCCGTATTTTTCAGTTCAACCGGATAATTGGTTCAAAAGGTATTAAATAAAAACTCCATTTTAAATTTAAAACGAATTAAAAAAAAAAAAAAAAAAAATGGAGAAAATATACGTTTATTTATATTTATTTATTTTGATATAAAATAAAATATTTTGAATAATCTATACTAATATTATAAATGCGAAAGTTTGGATGGATGTTTGTTACTCAATCACGCCACAAAGGCTAAACGTATCTAGATGAAATTTGGTACAGAAATAGATAATAGTCTGGAATAGGACATAGGCTATATGGGTTTTAAAACTTCTTTACACACCATAAACTTTAAGCCAGCACAACCGGTTTCGAAAGGACGTAGCCTTTCTTCATCAGGTGCAAAAAAAACACGTGCTACTGCCTATGAGGCAAAAGCAAGACTGGCTTAAAATTTATGGTGTGTAAAGAAGTTTTAAAATCTATATATTGATTGGACACCAGTTTTGAATTTAGTTTTGGTAGGACATAGGCTACTATTTATACCAGAAATTTGATTAGATTTTTTAAAATTAATTAAAATATGAAAACAATAAACTGGTAATTGACTTAATATAAGCCATTTAAATTTTTAATTGTTGCCAAAAATGTTTACAAGGTATTTTTTATTTATGTATATATTTTTTTTTCAACACAAAATGAAATATGCTTTCACGCGAAAAATAAAAAATTACTATATGTTAAATTGGTGAGTGAGAAAATGACGTCTTTATAACTTTAAAATAAAACAGTAAAAATACAAATCTAGCATGTTTCTTTTGAATTTTATTTCATAGCATCTTTTTATGTACCTCAACTTTAGACTTTTTTTTTTTTTAGTACGGATGAATCACGTTTGACATAAAAGTTAATTCAGCATTATATTAAAGGTATTTACTTATTGATAATTCTGGACAATTTTTTTAATTTTGATGCTGAAGTAGGTCAGACATTTTTCACCAAGAATAGCCACTTAAAGCCAAGTAGCGCATCAAAAATATAACTAAATTATAAAACATTGAAAAAAAGAAAGAAAAGAAAAGATAGAAAGAAATAGGAACAATAATCCTATAAATTATAGTTTGGTCTAAAACGGCGACAAAAATTCACGCCAAGGGGAACTATATTAAGGTTGTACCATGATCAGGTTTACATATTAATTAATTAATTTATTTTTCTATATACCAACTACTTTTAACTAAGCATGAAATATATATAACCACAAAATAATAATAATAATAATAATAATTGTTGCATGCGATAGACTTAGCTGGTCATAGCACATTGTGATATTATATTTGGCTTGAAATTGCTGTCATTTTATGGTTGATCGATTAAATCAAATAAATAAAGGAAATAACTTGAAAGCAAATATTATGTACATCACGTATAATGCTGTTCATATGTAACTGGGATTCAAATATAAAAGAGCTACTTCAAAATTTTCGATACTGTCCGTATCGAGACTGTCATACATGATAAGCACCCGAATGGAAGCCCACGGGTAAGCCATTGTCGCAGGCAATAGGGACAAGCACCGAAGACTGCGAGGACGAACAAGACGCTTCCGAAGGCAGCGGGAACCCAAAACGAGCTTTTGAGTGATTTCAGTATTTTTATTTATTTATTTTTTTTTCATAAAGCTATATAGATAATATTATAGTTTTAAAAAAGTAAAGAACACGCTTTTATAGAAATGTGAACTAAAAAAGCACAAAATATCTATCTTAGTATTAAAATGCAGGGTAAGAGAAAATCGTGTGAGTGACACACCATAATATTTACATACATTTAAATGTTTAATTAAAATAACTTAGAATTAAACAAAAACCATTTTTAAAAAATCTCCCCTGACTGGCTTCGAACGCTGGACCTTTAGGTTCGTAGCGTGTAGCATTACCTCAACGCCACATCGTTCACGTAGGGAAGGTATTTTTTTACGATATAAATTTTTTGTTTGCTCCCAGAGCAGTTACAAACATACATACAAACATACATACAGGTGAAGCCAGTGGCGGCTCGTGCAAATTTTCATAAGTGAGGCCCGACCCATCGTATGGTGTATAACTTAAAAATAATAATATTCATTGTTCAAACATAAATACATACATTATTAAGGAGGTATATAAAGCGTAAGTTTTTTAGAAAAAAAAAATTTTTTGATGGCAAATCTTAAATTTAACAATATGGAAGAAACTGCGTAAATTTATCTCAAAAATTAATGTTTTACGACTTCATTTACAAAATTCTGCAGTTTTCTGATCAGTGGAGCATCAAAATTTAAATATCTGGAAGATTATAGATTGGAATTGCCGAGTTCTATTCCAGGTCGCTTTAGCTGATATATGCGTTTGCAATTTTCCATGGCTTTCTCCGAAACTCGCATAAATACGAGCTAGGTATCATCAATTAGAAAGACTCTCTAGGGTGAGGGTGAGTACACCACCCAGATCTAGGACCTACTTTTAGTCAACTGGCCTTAACCCTAACACTACACGCCATTAAAATTTGAACTCAATTTTTTTCTCACTCTACATGTAATATTTTTTAGCTTGCGCGAATTATATCCCTAAGTCATTTAATAATAAACATTTCAAATGTTATATTCACATTTCTTATCTTAAAAAACCAATAAAATAAACTTTAATAAATTTATAACAAGTTATATTGAAATTTGGAAAGTCATGAAAAATGTACTAATATGAATACATATTAAAAAACTACTATGTTTATCACTTTAAGAGCTTAATTTTAAATAATTTAAATTAAATTTCTTAATTTTTGATTCAATTTAGAGAAAATTAGCTAGAAAACATCTATTTAAAATTAAATATCTTTATCCTTATGAGTTTCGAATTTTTATGCGTAAAATTATAAAAATGTGCATTTAGAGAACATTGAAAATTTCGAACATTGAAAAATGTCATTTTAAATCTTTTCAATTACGAGAAATCCAGTAAAAAAAAAAAAAAAAAAAAAAAAAAACTGCATCTTTATGTATATAGTTAATCTATATATCCATGGAAATCCACTATTTATTTATTAAAAAATTTTACAATTTATTTGCATAAAAGTTTTAGTGTACCAATCTGAAGAAAAATATCGCAGTCGCACATTTTCTTTCCATTTTTTCATTTAAATTCAAAATACCGCAGTTATAGAGGTTTCAAATTCTTAATTAAGAGCTTTTACGAGGGTTGCTATTTATATTTCTGGCCTAATAATGAAAAAACAAATATGTAGGATCGAAATTGGTTTTATTGTTTTTCAAAATATTTTCCATGATGATCAATACACTTTTGCATGCGTTTGAACCAATTTTCAAAGCACTTTTTCTAGTCCGATTGAGGTAACTCCAAAACATGCGTTTTGAATGCATCAACCGCTTCTTCGGGGGTCTAAAATCGTTGTCCACGTAATTCATTTTTGATGTGTGGGAATAAGAAGAAGTCATTGGGTGCCAAATCAGGGCTGTACGGCGGATGACCCATCAGTTCGATCTTTCGCTCAGTCAGAAATGCATTTGTTTGAGTCGATGTGTGAGAGCTCGCATTGTCATGATGAAGAATGATTCGCCTGTTCTTCTGCTTTTTTCGAATTTCTCCGATGACTTCTGGCAAACAAATGGTCGTGTACCATTCAGAATTGACCGTCCTGCGTTGCTTTAACGCCACTGTTGCCACATGACCGTTAATGCCGAAGAAACAGGCAATCATTTGTTTCGATGTGCTTCTTCCTCGAACAACTTTTGTTGGTTTTGCCTCGCCTTGGAAGACCCATACAGTTGATTGCTGTTTTGTTTCCGGCTCATATGCATAGATCCATGATTCGTCACCTGTGTAGATGTTATACACAGCCTTTGATGTACTTTGAACGTATTTTTCCAACATTTCCTTGCACCAATCGACACGAGCCTTTTTTTGAGCGTTTGTCAGATTATGCGAGATCCAACGCGAACAAATTTTTTTTACGCTCAAATGTTCATGCAATATTTTATTGATGCTAGTCATACTAATGTCCAAAGACGCCTCAATCTCACGGTATGTCACATGACGATCTTGCTTTATCAGTTCACGCACAGCATCGATCTTTTCTGGCACAACAACGGATTTTGGACGACCTGCACGGGATTCGTCCTGGATCGAACATCGACCACGATTAAATTCGTTATACCAATTTTTTACAGTGCTGTAGGATGGCGCTTTATCGCTGTATAAAGAATTAAGTTCATCGAAGCACTCTTGTCTTGACAATCGACGTCGAAAGTTATGAAAAATAATCGCACGAAAATTTTCACGATTCAATTCCATTTTTTGAAAGAGAAGAACTTTTCAATTTACTGTCAACAACACAAATAAAGCTATAATGGTAAATCGTCTGCTGAATTTACGTTTAAAAATATCAAACTTTCGATTAAAATCGTCTGCGGTCGCCTAGCAACACTTACTGTTGCAGAGGCCAGAAATATAAATAGCAACCCTCGTATATCTCAAACGCTAATCTAAAAAATATATTTTTAACTATCAACAGAATTCATTTTTAAACACTAAAATTTAAAACTGTCATATGTACGTTTAAAAAAATGCACCGAAATATCATACAAATAAAAGTAATGCAAAATTCGCCAAATTTTATCAAGAAATTCTATGGTTAACATACTTTAAAACAGACAGTTTTTTTCCCTATAGTTTTGTCTCAACGGGCCACTCTCCCGGTGTCCTACCGACGATAAATTACAGTGTGCTGATGCTGATAAATGAGTTTGTCGCCAAATCTGTTAACCTGCTGATCTAACAGGATAAATATTGTATTAATGAATACGCCAAGATGGGCCTTTTACGATGCAGCCCTACGCTGATAACGTAGCAGCAGCCGGTCCAAGGCTGTATTATTATTATTATTATTTTTTTCAACATTTGTTGGGTGAATCATTGACACTTTCGCGACTGGCATACTTTTGTCTTTTCTAAAACTGATTGCCGGGGAATATCGAAGTAAACTAAAGCTATTTGCCGCAAACTTTTGATGTTTAAACGTGGATAAAAGTTGAATGTAATGTTTTGAAATGTTACTCTTGTAATTACCTGAAGCTTGGTTATATAATATTAGAACGAACCTATAATACTATCAAAGAATTGATACTCTAATAATACTATCAAATTAATACTAATGTATTGTTTCCATAGAAATTCTTGAAATGACGTGATTTCCCGTCAGTGGTAACCAGGAATAGAATCTAAAAATACGTGAATTTGCGTCAACGGCAACTAGCTACAGAAGTTGAAATGACGTGAATTCACGTCAGCGGTCGCGAATGCGTTGAAGTGTTTTATGACTCTTGAAAAAACATATCTATATTAATAAAATCAGAGTTTTGTCTGTAAATTTGTCGGAATCGAAAAATTTTGCGATATCTTCACGTTTCACACCCCACTGAAGCCGAAAATGACTTCAAAAAATTTTGCCTGTGTGTGTGTGTGTGTGTCTGTGTGTGTGTCATCGTGTCCGAATGTCGCTTTTTTTGTCCGGGCATCACTTGAGAACGGCTGGACGGAATTCAACGACGCTTGGCAGAAATTTAGGTCTTCACCCAACTTAAAATTATATCTATCAACTTTTCAGAATTTCCCCCCCGTTCCCCCCTAGGGGGTAAAAGACTAAAACACGTTTGTCCGGGCATCACTCGAGAACGGCTGGACGGAATTCAACGGCGCTTGGCAGAAACTTAGGTCTTCACCCAACTTGAAATTATATCTATAGAAATTTTCAAAATTATGATTAGTGTTTAAATTGTGGGTAAAAAACGCCTGCGCATGCGCCATAAATATTTTTTCACTAAAATGCTTTGAATGAAAGAATCTATATATATAAAAATGAATGTTTGTCTGTATGTTATTTATAAAATCGTAAACGGCTTGACCGATTCCGATCATTCTTTTTTTGTTTTTTTCCTTATAGGTCAGGGATGGTTTAGGAAAAAAAAAATTGAAAAAATCTTTAAAATTAATTAAAATATGAAAATAATAAACTTATTGACTTATATTGACTTAATATAAGCCATTTAAGTTTTTAATTGTTGCCAAAAAAAGTTTACGAGATATATTTATCTATTGTTTTCAGCATAAAATGAAATATGCTTTCACGCAAAAAATAAGAAATTACTAAATGTTAAATTGGTCGATGAGAAAATGAAACTTTATAATTTTAAAATAAAATAGTTATATTACAAATCTAACATATTTCTTCTGAATTTTATTTCACAGCATTTTTTTATATTCCTCAACTTCAGATTTTTTTTCTTTTTTTTTTTATGGCGGATAAAACACGCTTGGCATAAACGCTAATTCAGCAATATATTAAAGGTATTTTCTTATTGATAATTCTTGACAATTTTTTATAATTTTGATGCTGAAGTAGATCGGACATTTTTCGCCAAGGAAAAGATAGAAAGAAATACGCAAGCGAAGTGATGACGTCACTGGCCGTTCGTGGATGTAAGAAAAATATTTCCTATGTTAAACGCCCATTGGATTTTTTGTAAAAAATCATTAAAAATCGAGGAAAAATATTTCCCGATTTTAATCCCCGTATTTAGGTATAGATATGTATTAGTTATCATGTCCATGCATTAGATTAAGTTATTTCTGTTGTAAAATTGACAAAATTTGAATTTTTAATTTCAAAACTCTAGTGTCCCGTCAGGTTTTATAAATTTCATAAGAAAGAGGATAAAATATTTCTTACCTGACAGGTCTTGTTCTTTTTCGCCGGCTTATTCTAAGTAATCACAAAGTAGTCGAAATAAACACAGCTCAAGTTTCACGACACTAACGTTTAATTAGACGCACTATTTACATTTATAATACATAATTGTTTCATTAATATCTGCAGCTATCACAATATTTAGTATTAGCTGTCGAGCGTCAGAACGCTCTTTCATATCCTTACGGATTCACATTCCTTCTTTTTACAACAGAAAAACAAAAACTTTTTATCATCAGAAAAAACCATGTTGCCAATCAATAAAACATAAAAATAGGCAGACGATCTCCAGTGGAAGAACAGCCCGCCTCCTGACGGCAAGAATGGGTCATCCTCCCACCTTTGATTCTAGCAATCTTGTACAAAATCAAACTAAAAAAGAGAAAAAACACATATTAATAAACATTACATCAAGCAAAAATGAAAAGGAACAGAGAAAAAAAAAAAAAAAAAAAGGTAAATAAAAGTTCTATCAGTCAATTATAAATTCAGTCTATCTGGAGCTCTAATGGATCTACCCCTCCTGGTAAATCGTTGTTTTTCGTCAGGTATCTCAACAGATTTCTTGACATTCTTTGAAACAGTTCTAGACAGTTCAGAGGGATCAGGGCATCTTTTCGGTGTAGAACGAGTAGGTATCAAAGTTCCATTTGCAGCATACTTTGCACGAAAATCACTAGATTCATCAGAAGAGATCTCTAACGGATAAAGTCTTTGAACTGGGCGTATCAAAAACCCATTTTCTGTCTTGATTTTTGCCACTCGAACTATTCCGTCTTTTCCAGGATAAGTTTCCACAACTCTGGCTAATGGCCAGTTGATTCTTTTTTGATTATCATGACCGACGAGAACTATGTCTCCTATACAGCAATTTTTTTGTCAGTCTTAGCGATACCCTTTGAATTTTTTAATTGTTCTAGATATTCAATTCTGAATCTTTTCCGTAAATCTTTCTTCAATTTTAGCAAATATCGAAGTCTTCTTTTTAAATTCACATTTTCGAAGTTATCTAGCTCAGGAAGACCAGTTTCTTTAATTCCTTGCAAAAACATGCTCGGAGTCAATGGAATTAAGTCATCGGGATCCTCAGAAATAGTAGTTAATGGTCTGGAATTCATCAAACATTCGATATCACATATAATTGTGTAAAGTTCTTCAAAATCTAGAGCTGCTCGTCCTAATACTCTTCTCAAAATTTGCTTTGTGCAGCCTATTAAGCGTTCCCACCAGCCACCCCACCATGGTGAAGCTGGGGGGATAAACTTCCATATTATGTTCTGTACTAGGGCTTCCTTCCGTATTTTTGCAAGTATAGGATAAGTAAATAGCTTCGAAGCTCCTGAAAAATTTGTGCCTCGATCGCTGTATATTACAGAAGGTCGACCCCTTCTCGCAACAAATCTTCGCAGGGTTTGCAAAAATGCTTCAGAGGATAATGATGTTAATAATTCAAGATGTACCGCTCTGTAAACAGCGCAGGTGTACAGCACAATCCAACATTTTTTACCATTTTTCAAGTACAAAGGTCCGGCTAAATCAACCCCGGTAATTTCAAAGATAGCAGCATCTCTGATCCTGTCTTCCGGCAAGGCGGTGATTTCAGGCTGAACAGAATTTACGGTGAAGCGTTTGCATCTTATACAACGTAAGGTAACTTGCCGTATGGACTTTCTGCACGAGAATCTAATATTTTTCTCGGAGATGGTTCATTAATATTTGTACTCCTGCGTGGTTTAATTCGTTATGTTTCCATTCTATCAATTTCTGCACGATGTAATGATTTCCTGGTAAAATGATAGGCAAACGAAAGTCTGTATTATCTTTACTTCTAAGTATAAGAGACTTTACCCTTAGAAGGCCATCTTTGTCAACGGTGGGATGAAGTTTTCGTAAACGATCATCTATTCCTTTAGGAAAGTCTTCCCTTTGAACCATCTTTAACAGGATTAATTCAGCATGTTTAAGTTCTTTATTTGTAAGATCCCCAGAATTTCGTTTAGAATGATTTCGAAGATTCGAGATGAATCTGTATATCTATGCCGTAACTCTCAATAATTTCACGTAAGACGAGTATCTCTCATAAAACTTCTCAGTAGTTTCAGTACTTAGAGCAGAAATGATCGACCTTTTTTTTTCTGAATTGACAATCTGTATTTCGGGTGAGATTTCTTGTCTCGGCCATTGACTCGTTGGTGTCTTCAAAAATTCCGGACCCTCCCACCAAAGGGATTTGAGTAAAGCATCAGCATTGCAACCTCTTGATGGAAGGTCAGCTGGATTTAAGTTACCCGGGACGTATCTCCAGTCGTTGGGATGACTCAAAGATCTTATTTCTCTGGTACGATTCAGCACAAATACTCCCCATGGTTCTTGATTTTTTATCCAGAACAATGCGTTCATGGAGTCAGACCAATAGAAAGTTTGAACTTGGCTGTCACAGAAGTCTCCTTTTATAGAATTCATTAATCTAACACCTAAACAACATGCTAATAATTCTAGTCTCGGAATGGAGACTGATTTCAAGGGTGCTACTCGAGCACGAGCTTGAACCAATTGACATCTCACATGAAAATTATTTTCTTCTCTGATATATATACAAGTTGCATAAGCGTGGCTTGATGCATCACAAAACACATGGAATGACACATTTGTATTTCGAGCATGATTTTCTAATATCCTTCTAGGGATTCTAATGCCTTCCAAGCATTTTAATGCATTTTCCCATTTCAGAAATTTTTTCTCGATGTCATCTGGTAGCTTGGCATCCCAGGGCAGTTTCCTACGCCAACATTCTTGCATTATGATCTTTGCAATTAAAGTGACAGGACAGAGAAACCCAATGGGGTCAAAAATCTTACTTGCTAAGGACAGGATAAATCGCTTACTTAGATTTGCATTTTCGCACTCATCAAACTTTAAACTACAGTATAGAGTATCTTCCAAAATATTCCAATTTAAGCCCAAAACTGAGACAGTCTCTGGAAAATCTTCTTCAGGAATTCCGTACACACTTGGTGGTAGACCATTACCTATCCATCCTCTAAGATCAAAACATCCCGCTGACATGATTTCTTTAGATTGTGCCATAAAATTAACTACTTCTTCTTCGGAACTGCAACTTGTAACACAGTTGTCGACATACATAGAGTTTTTAAGTTTAGAAGCAGTCTCTTGCAAATAATCTGGAACATTACTTAGGTGGAAATTTAGAGTAGCTCCTAAAAGAAATGGGCTGCAGTTTACCCCAAATACTACTCGACGATGTCTGTAAATCTTCACTTTATTAGGATCACCGCCCTCCCACCACAGAAATCTTAGAAAATCACAATCTTCTTCATTTATTCTTATTTGTAGAAATGCTTTGCGAATGTCTGATACTACCCCATACTTGTTCAAACGAAATTTATTCAAAATGTTAGGAATCAACTCCATGTAGTTTGGACCTTTAGCTAGGCAATCGTTCAAAGAGCAACTGTTCTTTTCTTTTGCAGAAGCATCGAAAACAGGACGAATTGTTGTCGTTGAATGCTCTTTTATAACTGCTCTATGAGGCAGATAATGGCAATCTATCTTCTCGAATTCATCAGTATTTACTTCTTCAATTATTTCTTCACCAAGCCACTGACAAAAAACTTCTTCATAATCTTCAATAAGACCCTTATTCTTCAGAGTCCTCACAGTTGATTTTAGCCTTCGTTCAGCAATTGTTTTGTTATCTGGGAGTTCTTGGTGTCCTTCTATCCATGGTAATTTTACAACATAGCGTCCGTCATCATCTCTACTTAGAGTTTTCTCAAAATGATTTTTGGATGCTTCTTCAAGTTCTTCCTTTGACTGTTTCTCTGCAGGATCCTTAATTCCTAGGACATCTAGTTCCCACAGATCAGAAATTTTTACTTCCCTAGCTAACATCGAAGTGACTACAAGGTTTTCAGTATCTTCAGTAAACTTCTTAGTGCGTCCCATAACAGTCCAACCTAGCCTTGTTTCAATAGCGGTCAGGCTGGATTTCAGATTCTTCAGCTTTCCTGTCATTAATTTGCCAGCTACATCTGCACCTATAAGGAGCTCTATGGGGTTAAGGCAATCTTCTAAATATATCCCCGTACCTGATAAATCATCTTCACACAGTTCTTGAGTGACCGGTGGCATAGTAAAACAAATTGTAGGCTGACTCAAAACTTCAAAATTGCAACGATAAGTTTCGATGACATCAGAAAGGTAAGCTTTGTAAACATTGTGTGTCAAAGTATTCGTGTTCGAACCACCAAACAAGGAATGCTTCAGTTTTTCTTTTCTTATTGACTTGTATCCAATCTTTTTTGCAGTGTTTTCTAAGATGTAAGACCTTTGGGAAGCGGAATCAATAATCGCCCGAATTTTTAAAATTCTGTTTTCACCTCTTAAATTAATCACGAGTGTCTGTAGAAAAACACTGGGAGTTGATGAAACATTTGATAATGTTGTATCTTGATCTGAAGTATTCTTGTCATTTTTAACCCTTTGTGCGTGCGCAGCTGATTTCGGATCATTCTTACAGAGAAGAGTATGATGGGGTTTCCCACAAATCGCACAGTTACATCTACTTCTACACGAACTAGAAATGTGGTTCAATTTTAAACATTTAAAGCAGCCTCCCCGTTTCATAACATTTTGTTTTCTTTGATCATAAGTCAAGTTTGCTACTTTTCTACATTCCGCACTTAGATGTGGCTTATCGCAGAACACGCACTCTTGCTCTCGGTTTTGTTTACTTTGGGACGAGGTTAAAAGTTCCATACCTGTTGGAATAATTTTATTGTGTGTTAGAAAATTTTTAGATTTCATTGTGTTAAATTTCTTGGGTTTGTTTTCAAAACCAAATCCACTTGTCGCTAAATTAATTTTTTCTTCACCTTGAATTTTATTACGTAAAAACTGCATTAAAGTTTCTAATTTATTAAAAGATTTATCTTCCGAACTAAGAGAAACAGAATTCAAGTGTCTTTCCCAAATACGCAAAAGATCTATTGGTAAACAAGATTCAACTAACGGGTATAACATTGAGGAATATTTATCGCTTGTTACACCAAGCATTTTTAAAGATCGTAACTGTGTTTCTAATTTATCATAAAGCTTCACAATTGGTAATTTATGTTCCTGATTTACAGTATTACTTAGCACAAGGCTTAATAATTCCCTAACATAAACTTCAATTAGTACATCTTCCCTGCCAAATCTTGTATGTAAACAATCAACCGCTTGTGAATAGTTCTCAGCTGTTACGGGAAAAGATTCTACGACTTCTCTGGCTCTAGACCCCTTTTGAGTAGATTGAAGTAGATACTGAAATTTATCTACCTCCGAAATATTTGGATCTTCATGAATTTTCTTAAATAATCCCCAAAATGATAACCAGTCCTTTAAATTACCATCAAACTTTTGTAATTCAATTTTTGGTAACTTAAAACTTCTTTTAGAATTACTTTCGTTTTCAAGTACACTTGAATTTAAATCCGAAGGTAAATTTATTCTACGTTCAAGTTTTGTTTTTAAATCAATATAAGTACTACCATAATTATCAGCACTTTCGATTTCGCTATCCAACATGGTCTGAGTACATTTTTCATCACCTTGTAACATTTGAAGAATTTCTTTATCAAGCGTTTCAACTCTGGAATATTTTTCTTGCAACTGTGCTAAGAACCCAGCACAAGAATCGATGTCACAAGTTTCAGTTTCTAAAAGGTTTTTTACCTTTTCAGTAAATTTTGTAAAGGTACCTCGATAAGAACCGCGTAATTTAGTTGCGGCTTTCCATAATTCAAATAAAGACTGATAAAATAATAAACAAACACTTCAAATCAAAGCTTCATAAAACGAGAACAAAAATATTCCGAAATCGAAAGTAATTCTGGGAAGAAATTTTTGAATTCTAAATAATGTTTTGAGAACAAAAACATTCAATTTTCGAAACACTTTGATTCAAAATAACAATTTTCATATAAAATACTAATCTTCTTTATTAAATCAAAATATGCAAAATCAATGTAAAATCAAAATATGCATTCATAGAATATGTATTAACATTTTCTTCAACATAAACAAATTCTTCATATTGTTCCAAATATCAAATGAGCAGTTCAAAAATAAACATACATTTTATGTTTTCAAAATTATTCTCAATAATACTTACAAAAAGTATTTCAAATTTTTAATGTTATCTTCTCATAAAAATGAGATCATATTTCAATTAGAATAAATTATATTCTATTTCTATACTTTATTCATTAGAACAAATTAGAATTTATTACTTAGAACAAATTTTTCTACCGGCGTCCCTGGGAACGGGCGCCATTAAATGTCCCGTCAGGTTTTATAAATTTCATAAGAAAGAGGATAAAATATTTCTTACCTGACAGGTCTTGTTCTTTTTCGCCGGCTTATTCTAAGTAATCACAAAGTAGTCGAAATAAACGCAGCTCAAGTTTCACGACACTAACGTTTAATTAGACGCACTATTTACATTTATAATACATAATTGTTTCATTAATATCTGCAGCTATCACAATATTTAGTATTAGCTGTCGAGCGTCAGAACGCTCTTTCATATCCTTACGGATTCACATTCCTTCTTTTTACAACAGAAAAACAAAAACTTTTTATCATCAGAAAAAACCATGTTGCCAATCAATAAAACATAAAAATAGGCAGACGATCTCCAGTGGAAGAACAGCCCGCCTCCTGACGGCAAGAATGGGTCATCTAGAAAAAAAAATGCCAAACTTCCATATTCGATTGAAAACACAAACATTTCATTTCAAAGGATGATATTTACAGAATATCCAACTGATATACTGATTAAAAGGGAAATGATAAATATTCTATCATAATTTGAAGTCAAATTTGTTTTCAAATGTCTAAATAAAGCATCTAATATAAGATACTAATATGTTGCAGCGGAATAGATTTGATATCGGTCATCCTTGGCAGAAAAAAAAATATCGCCAAATTATCTGGCGAACATAATTTAATTCCTTTCAAAAATCATGGTTATTTTAACAACTTATTTTAAGACAGTAATGAATAATATGAAACAATATTTCGTACAATGCATATTACGAAAATATACATCTGGCATGTATATTTTCGTATTACGTTTTTGATCACCAAATACAATAAGCGCCAAGAACGACAGAGTTTTGAAATTTAAAATTAAAATTTTGTCAATTTGACAGCAAAATAACTCAATCTAACACATGCACATGATAACTAATACATATATGTACCCAAATATGGGGATTAAAATCGGGAAATAATTTTCTTCGATTTTTAATCATTTTTTACAAAAAATCCAATGGGCGATTAACATAGGAAATCATTTTCTTGCATCCACGGATGGTCAGTGACGTCATATTTCGCTTGCGTATAGGAACAATAATCGCGTAAATTATATTTTGGTCTAAAACGGCAACAAAATGTAAAAGTCGCCAAGGGCATTAAGGCTGTACCATGATCAAGTTTACATATTAATTTATTTATTTTTCTATATACCAACTACTATTAACTAAGCATGAAGTATATATAACCACAAAATAATAATAATTGTCTCATGCGATAGAAGTAGCCGATCATAGCATATTGTAATATTATATTTGGCTTGAAATTGCTGTCATTGTATGGTTGATCGATTAAATCAAATAAATATAGAGAATAACTTGAAAGCAAATATTATGTACATCACGTATAATGTTGCTCATATATAACTAGGATTCAAATATAAAGGGCTATTTCAAAATTTTCGATACTGTCCGTATCGAAATTGTGATATATGATAAGCACCTAAATGGAAGCCCACGGGTAAGTCATTGTCGCAGGCAATAGGGACAGGTATCGCAGAATGCGAGGACGAACAAGGTGCTGCCGAAGGTAGCGGGAACCCAAAGCGAACTTTTGAGCGATTTCAGTATTATCATTTTCTCTTTTTTTCATAAAACTATATAGAAAAGAGTTTCCTTTAAATATAGTGACCAGCGAAGCGGGCAATGCCTGCTAGTAAAATATAAAAATAAATTTTTAAGTTAAAGACTTTTGTATTCGCGTGGTTTTCACTACAAATTATGAAAAGATTGAAATGAAGTTTTGCCATCTGAGTTTCATACTTTAGTTAATTTTAAAACATCTAATTGTCATATCGAAAAACTGTTTACACCCCAGGATTCAGAAAAATCACCTCTTTCATTTGGTACTGAATTTGTAACGATAGGTCTGATAATTCTAATTTATTTTCCCCTTTTTCCGTTTTTCCGTTGCCACTTAAATTTCACACTTTAGTTATTTTTTAAAAATCTAATTGTCGCATCGAAAAACTGTTTGCACCCCTGGATTCAGAAAAATCACCCCTTTCATTTGGTATCAAATTTATAAATATAGGTCTGATATTTCTAATTTATTTTACCCTTTTTCCGTTTTCAACCCAGATTCGATATGGAACAGCTTTAGTATTGGATCCCTTTGGCAAAATTTGAAATTCGGCACCGAAGTAGCTCGGACGTTTCTCGCCAAGATCTTTAATTGCACAATTGAGATAGCCAATTCAGTTCATCGCAAAAATTTCTAAAGTCACCAAAGGGTTCCGATACTTAAGCTGTGCTTTTTTTATTTTTTTATTTATAATATTGCCTATTAAAGACTTCTGTGGTCACGAAATTTGGTGCGTAAATTGTTTGTATGCACCCGGCACTTATTGTAACTGCATTTCACGAAATTCGAAATCCCCCCCCCCCTTCTCGGAGTCGGAGGGCAATAAACATGTGTAAAAACATGTATTTCCGTTTGTATTCGCTTTGAATTATCTTAGAATGGCGAATTTTGGTGTGTGAATATTGATTAAGTGTACGCATTATGTACATTAGTGGGATTTTGCAAAACTTCGAACTCACCCGCTGAGGGTGGGGAAGTAAGAAGTGGGTAAGTTGTGCCGAAGACAGTGGGGACCCAGACTCCTCACATTGGGAGCGAGAAAACTTCTACCAATCACAGCGAGAACTTAGGTTATTAATAAAGATATGGCATTTTGACAACTCATTTAAGTTTAATGTTCAGCGAAGCGGGCAAAGCCTGCTAGTTGACAAATAAATGAAAATGTGAAGCATATTAAGAAAAAAATGGATGCATGATGTTAGTTTGCATATATATTTTTTGAGCAGTAAAGAAAAAGAATAAAATAATGAAAAAAAAAAAAAAAAAATAATAATAATTAATCGAAAAAAAAAGTTAAGTGGGGCCGTGCCCCGCTGGCCCTTAATGACGAGCCGCCACTGGGTGAAGCTAATAAAAGCGTGTTAAAAAGAGTTTCTTTTAAATTTAGTGACCAGCGAAGCGGGCAAAGCCTGCTAGTAATAATAATAATAATAATAATAATAAAAGTAATACTTACCCATTCTGCGAAAAATGGCATACTTTTTGATCAGGAATTCACGTATTATTTTCATATAGACATTTGGCATTAGTTTGAAAAAATTATTTAATTAAGTTCTTTCCTTTTCTCCGGTAAAATAAAATTTTTCATTTTTATTCACACTTTATGCGCAATTAATGAAATTATCTTATGACGTCAGGATAGATTTAAATACTGATAATTTGGATTTTACTAAGATTTTTTTTAATTTTATGAACATCATAAAACTGTAATTATTTTTTATTTTTATTATTTATTTGCATTGTTTTCTATTAAAGACTTTGGCGAATTTTTCATTAATTTCTCTTTTTATCTTACTCCTTCTTTGCTTAGTTTTTTCATTGATTTCAAAAGTCTATAAACACTACAACCTAGGCAACGCCGAGTACATCTGCTAGTACCTATGTAAAAGATTAGAAATTGCTTTTCTAATACTTTTTCCGCAATGAGTATTATCTAAATTTAATGAAATGACATTACACTATTTACCAAAAAGTATTTGGACACATTCGAATTTAGACTTTTTATGAAATACGTATGTTGAGAAATTCTTTTGGGATCATCTTGAAACTTTGGTAGTGTAAAGAGCATGTTAAACCTCATATATTTCAGCAAAAGTTTTATCTTGAGGTGGAAAAGGGGATCAGTAAAAAAAAATCTGGAGTGACTCCACTCGACTTTCCGAACATTGAGTCATTAACAGTTTAATAGATAAAGTAAAGAAAGAGGAGTTGTTAAACAAACAAAAGAGAGAAAACAGTAATAGAGTGTTTGAGTATTTTTCTCTATATATTACACGATGTTTTATTTAACGCTACTGAACTTTGAGCCCGTAGATCATAACGCTCAAGAATTTTTCGTTTAGTCTCTGTAAAAACCTATAAATGCTAGATTCACCAAAATGCTTATAGTTAGTGCAACAGTGATTTATAATCTGTATATATATATAAAAATTGAGGTGTGTGTCCCTATATTTCACTTTGCAGCTAAAACTACATATCGTAGACGAATAGTGTTTGTATGTAGCAATAGTCTGTATATATATATAAAAATTAAGGTGTGTGTCCCTATATTTCACTTTGCAGCTAAAACTACATATCGTAGACGAATAGTGTTTGTATGTAGCAATAGGTACAAGGCTCCCATCGTGCACTATGGTGGTTGCAAGTCGATACCTCTAAGGGTGTTGCAGATACAGGGGTTGAAAGATGTGAACTCTAAAAATGTGTGATTATCATTGGTCGGAAATGATCTGGATCTTCTAGAAATTTCTGGAATGATCTAGAAAGTCTTAAAATTTGAGCCAACTAAGAATGTTCTAGAAAATTCTAAATTGATCTAGAACATTCTAGAATGATCAAGAAAGTTCTAGAATGATCTAGAACATTCTAAAATGATCAAAAAAGCTCTAAAGTATATACAAATGTTGTAGACGATCAAAAATATTTTTATTGATCGGAAATGATCTGGATCGTTCTAGAAATTTCTGGAATGATCTAGAAAGTCTTAAAATTTGAGCCAACCAAGAATGTTCTAGAAAATTCTAAATTGATCTAGAACATTCTAGAATGATTAAGAAAGCTCTGGAATGATCTAGAATATTCCAAAATGATCGAAAAAGCTCCAAAGTATATACTAATGTTTTAGACGATCAAAAATATTTTAGAAATTTCAGGAAATCTCTAAAATGTATGTCAATATTTTAATTGGTCGAAATTATTCTGGATCATTCTCGATACTTTTCAAATTTTCTAAAAAATTCAAAAGTTGAAATTTGTAGAACAATCCAGAAAATTTAGTACTTAGTGGGGATAATTTTCGCGACTATATAAGACGAAAAGTCAAGCCCGTGCTTTAGTCGATTTTTTACAAGAATTGCGTAACAAAAGAAAACTTATAAGTAGTGTGATTGTAAATTACAGTGAGTAATAATTTTTACAGTGAAGAATTAAATCTTATTAAGTTTAGTGTTCTTTTTTAGTGCAGTGTGAAAAATATCACTAACGATGCCAAAACGTAAGAGCGTATTCTCGCGTTCTCGAATTGTATCGAAGAGGCAAAAGATGTCGCGAAGAAATGAAACCACGGAAGAAAGAGAACAGCGTCTATCATTACTTCGGGAAAATTATTATCTCAGGCGAAATAACCAGACTGAAGAGCAGTTTAATGATTCTAGAGAGACAGATAAAATCAGAAAAAGATTACAAAGAAAAAGAGAAACAAATGAACAGACAGATGCTAGAAGAATACAAAATACAATAAAAATGCGTAACCTTCGACTAAATGATCAAATGGAAGCTCAAGCGTCAGGAACAACCGTAAATGCTATTCGCGAAAAACGTCGGGGAGGATATAGTCTTGAATATGAAGCGTTTTATTATAATCCCACTAGAAATTATAATCAACATCCAAGTGTAGTAATCGGTAAAATGAATGTAGTTTGTAAATTTTGTAAAGCTAAGAAATTCAAAGGAGAAACACCGAGTACATGCTGTTCGAATGGTAAAATTAAATTACCAGACTTGAAATCTCTGCCACCGGAATTCCTAGAATTTATGAAAGGAGAAACACATAATTCTAAAGAATTTTTAAAAAATATTAGGCGTTACAATGCATGCTTTCAAATGACTTCATTTGGAGCAACTGCAGTAATCGAAGAACCAGGATTCAATCCAGTGTTTAAAATACAGGGACAAGTATATTATAAAATTGGATCATTATTGTCTTTCCCAAATGATACTCCGAAATTTTTACAAGTTTATTTTGTAGGAAATGAAGAACACGAACTGGACCAAAGGCTTTCAACTTTTACAGGATTACATCGAGATATAATTCTTTATTTACAGCGCTTTCTTCATAAAAATAATGAATTAATAAAGATATTTAAAACAGCAATGGAAAAAATGGTTTCAGATAGTTATAAAATAATCATTCGAGCAGATAAAAGGCCAATTGGTGAGCACGAAAGACGATTTAATGCACCTCAAGTAAATGAAATAGCTGTAGTCATGGTGGACAGTGAAAGTAGCTATAGAGACATTGTGGTACAACGAAGAAGTAATAAGTTGGAACGTATCGCTGAAACTCATCACATGTATGACGCCTTGCAGTATCCATTAATATTTTGTCACGGTGAAGATGGTTACCATTTTAATATTTATCATATTAATCCAGAAACAAATAGACCAACAAACAAAAAAGTTTCTTCTAAGGAATTTTATGCATATCGGATAATGGAGAGAGAAAATAAATACAATCATATACTCAACTGTCGGCAGTTGTTTTTACAGTTTATTGTTGATATGCAAGCAAAAATTGAAGCAGAGAGACTGTTATTTATCCGCCAAAATCAAAATAAATTACGATCGGATGAATATATTCATTTACGGGATGCAGTAGCCAATGATGGAGATATAGAAAATTTGGGACGATTAGTAATTTTGCCCTCTACGTTCACTGGTAGCCCTAGGCATATGCTTGAATATGCACAAGACGCAATGACGTATGTAAGGAAATATGGTCGTCCTGATTTATTTATAACGTTTACGTGTAATTCTTCATGGAAAGAAATTCAAGATGAATTACAGTATGGACAAAAGCCACATGACAGACATGATATAATTGCGCGCGTGTTTAAACAGAAACAAGTAAAATTTATTAATACTATTGTGAAGAGTTCTATTTTTGGAAATGTTATCAGTTGGATGTTCTCCATTGAGTGGCAAAAAAGAGGATTGCCACACTCACACAATTTAATTTGGCTGAAAGAAAAAATTCACTCAAATCAGATCGATGACGTTATCAAAGCAGAATTTCCAAATCCGGATGAAGATCCTGTTCTGTATAGAATAATCGTGAAAGACATGATACATGGGCCTTGCCGAGCGCTTAATGTGCAATCATCCTGTATGAAAGATAATAAATGTTCAAAACGATATCCAAGATCATTTTTGAGTGAGACGCAAACAGGAGATGATGCATACCCGAAATATCGACGTCGACCACCGAGTGAAGGAGGATTTACAGCAAAAATCAGAGTACGAGGCGAAGAAATTGAAATTGATAATCGATGGGTTGTCCCTTATAATCCTTTATTATCAAAAATGTTTGATGCTCATATTAATGTAGAATATTGCAGTTCTGTCAAGTCAATTAAGTATGTGTGTAAATATATTAACAAAGGAAGCGATATGGCTGTTTTTGGAATTACTGATGAAAATCGAAACGATGAAATTTTAAGATATCAAATGGGACGGTATATAAATAGTAACGAAGCAGTTTGGCGTATATTAGGGTTTTCGATTCATGACAGAGATCCAGCTGTTTTTCACTTAGCAGTTCACCTTGAAAATGGACAACGAGTATATTTTACTAATCAAACAGCACAAAAAGTTGCAAACCAACCTGTTAATACAACCTTGACGGCATTTTTCGAATTGTGTCTCAATGATCCCTTTGCTAAGACTCTTTTTTATGGAGATATTCCCAGTTATTACACGTGGGACTCATCACGAAGAGTATTTAATCGACGAAAGAGAGGAGTTCCGGTTGAAGGATTTGAGGGTGTATTTAAAGATAATGCTATCGGTCGAGTATATACGGTACACCCAAAAAATGCTGAGTGCTTTTATTTACGTTTACTACTCCATGAAGTACGTGGACCAACTTCCTTTGAAGATCTTCGAACGGTAGATGGTTACATTTGCGAGACATATCGTGAAGCCTGTCAGCGTCGTGGCTTATTAGAAAATGACAATCAATGGGAACAGGCAATGAAAGAGGCTGCAGAAACAGCAACAGCAAATCAATTACGTGAACTCTTTGCTATAATTATAACAACATGTAATCCTTCAAATCCGAATAGACTATGGATGAAATATCGTGATAGTATGAGTGATGATATTCTAGCAAGAGTGCGTAGAGACAAT
Organism: Salticus scenicus; assembly: GCA_963930645.1. Taxonomy (NCBI): domain Eukaryota; kingdom Metazoa; phylum Arthropoda; class Arachnida; order Araneae; family Salticidae; genus Salticus; species Salticus scenicus. The sequence continues at coordinate 266,087,492 of OZ005658.1, forward strand.
CAAGATATGAATATTGGTTTCAACGATAATATTTATAATGAAGCTTTAATAATTTTAGAAGATCGATGTTTCGCAATGTGCAATCAAAATTTAGTTGCTCTTGGGGTGCAATCTCCTGAAAGAGGCGGATCAAGCGTGTTTAATTCAGAATTAACAAAAGAACTTAATTATAATGTAGAAGAATTGCAACGTTATATCAATGAAAATAAACCAAAATTAACACAAACTCAACGAATAGTATACAACACAATAATAAGTCGTATTGACACAAGTACAGGAGGGATTATCTTTTTAGATGCACCAGGAGGTACAGGCAAAACTTTCCTTATCAATTTAATCCTAGCTACAATCCGAGTAAAAAATGAAATCGCATTAGCATTGGCATCTTCTGGAATCGCCGCGACATCAATGGAAGGTGGAAAAACAGCCCATTCTGCATTTAATTTGCCATTAAATGTAGCTGATCAAGAATTCCCAGTCCGTAATGTCACAAAATCTTCTGTACGTGGCCAAATTTTAATACGGTGCAAAATTATAATATGGGATGAGTGCACAATGGCTCATCAAAAATCACTTGAAGCACTGGATAGAACACTACAAGATCTTCGGAAGAATACAAAACTAATGGGCGGAGTTTTATTGCTACTATCTGGAGATTTCCGACAAACATTACCAGTTATACCAAAATCAACACCAGCGCTGACGAAATAAATGCGTGTTTAAAACGATCAATTTTTTGGAATAATGTTGAAAAGTTATCACTAACCGAAAATATGCGAGCACTAATAACTGGAGATCCAAAAGCACAAGAGTTTGCCGACAATCTTCTGAAAATTGGAAATGGCACCTACCCACTAGATCTACAGTCTGGTAAAATAATTTTATCAGAAGAGTTGTGTCATGTAGTAGATACCGAAGAACAACTTATAGAAAAAATTTATCCATCAATAGAACAAAATTACTTGAATAAAACATGGTTGTATGAACGAGCAATTTTGGCTACAAAAAATAGTGTAGTAAAACAAATAAATGAAAGAGTACAGGATATGATACCGGGAGAGGAAAAAATCTATAAATCAATAGATTCAATGATGAATCAAGATGAAAATTTGAACTTTCCGATAGAGTTCTTAAATTCATTAGAGCCACCTGGTATGCCTTCTCATGAATTGAAGCTAAAAGTTGGATCACCAGTCATATTAATGCGAAATCTTAATGCACCAAAATTATGCAATGGTACAAGATTATGTGTAAAACAAATTTTGAACAACATCATTGAGGCAGAAATTCTAACTGGCAAAGAAAAAGGAAACTTGGTTTTTATACCAAGAATTCCATTAATTGCGAATGACTTACCATTTTGTTTTAAAAGATTACAATTTCCACTAAGATTAGCTTATAGTATAACTATCAATAAGGCCCAAGGTCAGACGTTCCGATTTTGTGGGGTTAATTTAAAAGAATCCTGTTTTTCACATGGCCAACTCTATGTAGCTTTTTCACGCGTGGGACAGAAAGATAATTTATTTGTTTATGCACCAGAACACAAAACAGTAAACGTAGTGTATAAGAATGTATTTCAGTAGAAATGTTTAGTATATAAATTGATTTAAGATAATTTAAGATATTAATGTATACTTAGTCATAAGATATTTATGTATAATTTATGTATAAACAAAAAAAAATCAATAAATTAATCAATTAAAAAAATAAATGTGTCTTTTATATAACAAATTGTCAAGTAAGTATTGATGGATTATTAATAACAAATAACTGTGCTATTAAAAATGACCCAGCGAAGCGGGTATTCACAGCTAGTATTCATATAAATTTTCAGCTCAATTGAATAAGGCGTTTAGATGCTATCGCACTTTTAAAAATTTGGTCTCATAGGCTTTAATGATAAAGAATTTTTCTTTGTGTCCTTGTAAAAAAACTGTAGTGCAACTGTGACCTATAACATGTGTAAAAAATTTTTTGCTCAGATTAATAAGGCGTTTAGACGCTATCACACTTTTAAAAATTTGGCCCCATAGGCCATAATGATAAAGAATTTTTCTTTGTGTCCCTGTAAAAAAAACTATAAGTGCTAGATTCTCCAAAATCTATAAAGATTGAATATCTGTGACCTATAAATCGTGTATAATTTTTTTGCTCAATTGAATAAGGCGTTTAGATGCTATCGCACTTTTAAGATTTTGGTCCCATAGACCAGGGTCCGAAATTTCAACTCAAATTACATTATCCAAAAAAAAGTTTTACTTGCCACAAAATAGGGTTTTCATTTTTTTTTTTTTTTTTTTTTTTTTTTTTTTTTTAACGCATTTTTGGTATTTTATTTTTTCTAACTATTTGAAAGGCTTTTACAAATATGTCTAAAATTATATATATTAAAAGTGTGTCGTATATCACTATGTTTCATAATCATCTATAATTAAAAAATCATTATAATTAAATGTATTGTATTTGAGATTTGAAACAGATTAAAATATCTAATAACATAAATGCAAAGACCCATTAAAGAAAAAAAAGAAGAAGAAAAAATTCCTTGTCAAGCAATATCCTGCGAAAATCTTTTTATTACCTTATACTATTAAGTGGTATATATATATGTATATTTCACTGTTCTCGAAAACGGTAGCTTGGACAGTCACGTGATTTAACACAAAGGTGCCCTCCGAAGGGTCATTGTGCACATCGAAGTCAGACTTTCGAATTTTTGATTAGTTTTCTTTTAATTAATAAAAATAGGAAATGGAGAATCTTAGGAAAGATTTGATTGGTTTATTTGATTTTCCTTGATTTGAGTGTATTTTGCATTGAACTACAGCTACGTTATGAGGAATTACAAGAGATTTGATTGGTTTATTTGATTTTCATTGGTTTGAGTGTATTTTACGTTGAACTATAGTTACGTTATGAGGAATTACAAAATATTTGATTTTCATTTATTTTGGTGTATTTTGCATTAAATTACACCTACGTTATAAGGAATTACAAGAGATTTGATTGGTGTATTTGATTTTCATTGATTTGAGTGTATTTTACGTTGAACTAGAGCTCGTTATGAGGAATTACGAGAGATTTGATTGGTTTATTTGATTTTCATTGATTTGAGTGTATTTTACGTTGAACTAGAGCTACGTTTTGAGGAATTGCGAGAGATTTGATTGATTTTTTGATTTTCATTCATTTGTGTGCATTTTACGATGAACTAGAGCTATGTTAGAGGAATTACGAGAGATTTTTTTAGCTTATTTAATTTTCATTGATTTGAGGTAGGGGTGTACAGTGATGTTTTTTTGGTTTTAACATGCTTGACAGGGATTGCTGCGAAAATGAGTTTCGTGCGTTTGCAGATTCATGCACAGCGGTGTAGGGGTGTCCAGTGATTTTTTTTTTTTTTTTTTTTTTTTTAACGTGCGTGATAGTGAACCAAGGAACCACAGAACCAAGTTATGTGCGTTTTTAGATTCATGCACAGCGGGGTAGGGGTGTGCAGTGATGTTTTTTAGTTTTAACATGCGTGATAGTGATTGCCGCGGAACCGAGTTTCGTGTGTTCTGAGATTCATGCACAGCGGTTTAGGGCTGTCCAGTGATTTTTTTTTTTTTTTTTCATGTGCGTGAAGCGTATATACGTGCGTTATAGTGATTGCTGCGAAAACGACTTACGTGCGTTCTCTGATTCGACCATTCCTCGAATACTGACTTTTACTGTACGAGTAACAGCTTCAATTGTTTCCAGAATATTCTTTGAATATTCTGGAATATTCTGTTTGAAGAATATTCTATTTGACTGTTTTCGAGAATATTTATTTTAATAATAGTTTTGTTGCACAGATTCGAGAAGTTCAAAAAATGTTTGATATTGTCAAGAAGATCCCACACTTAAACTGTGAATGAAATAGTCGCCAATCAAAAATATTTATTTAAACGTTTCTATTATTCAATTAAAAAGAAATCCTTTAAATATAGTGCCCAGCGAAGCGAATGAAGCCCCGCTAGTGAATGATTAAGTTTCCATATTTATCTATTTATTTACTTAACTTTTTATATTAGAAATGTTTTTTTCGTCCATTTTATTTTTGTAATCAGACGCAATGTCGATGTGTACATCGTGTTCATTGTTGTCATTTGAAATAGCCATTTCGGAATAACTTTTTCGATAAAATCGTTGCTTACAAATCATTAGAAACGCAAATCATTGGTGTTTCAATAAAAAACTGTAAAATATGAACCTTTTTTTAAAAAATCATTATTCAACAAAATAAACATAGGCAGTATCTTCAAAATGGCTCGGGCTCGGGCTCATTTTCATGTGACAATATCAGATAGGCAAACTTTCGGATATTTCTTCTCTCGGATAGTGAGCAACGGGCAAAGAGGCTCTCTGCTTGGAGAAATAACAGTGGGAGAAAGAAACTGCGAAGAGATCAAAACTTTTAAGTAGCAATTTTCCTTTCCCGATCTGGGGCAGTCTCGAGCAGCACACAGACAGACTCGGCTCTCCGAGAATCTAAAAAGGAGAGGTTAAATATGAGGTTATAAGGTGGCAAGATTTTGCATATTTAAATCTATAAAAGGAATGTTTTCTGTCACCGTATCGTATAAGAATTCTATCTATAACTAGAGCAAATTTTTACTCGCCACAGTAAAAGTTCCACTCGCCAATGGCAAGCTGGCGAGCGGAAATTTCGCGCCCTGCCATAGACCATAATGATAAATAATTTTTCTTTGTGTCCCTGTAAAAAAAACTATAAGTGCTAGATTCATCAAAATCAATAGGGTTCGTGCTACGGTTGACTTGCAACATGCGTACCAACTTACAGCTCATTCGAGCAAAGCGTTTAGACGCTAGCGTGTTCACTCACACACATACACATATACACACACACATACATACATCATCGTAAAAATAGTGAAATCGGACTCAGGAGACCTCGAAACGTATAGAAACATCAAAATCTCAAATTCAGATTTTTGACATGATTACAATACTTTTCTCACTGTAGTGTTCGGAAAGTAAAAATGACAAAAGTCAAAATGTTTTGGATCACCCTGTAAAAAGTAATGCTTTAAATGTATTTTGGCTGTCGCATATGATTATGAGAATTTTTCTCATTATCAGTATACTTTTTTATGAAGCTACCACATATATTCATACAGATATGACTTTTTTTTTTTTTTTTTTTTTTCTTGCAAAAAATTTCAATTAAAATGTTAAGACCAATGTTAAAAACAAAAACGTTCGTACTGGTGTAACTGTGCATGTATCTATTCGACTATCGCAGTACGGATAAGTACATTTTTGAACGTATTTTGTGTAAAGTGCGATTTTTATGTATTTTTTCAGCGAATTTCTGGAATTTTAAACATTTACGATAGATTTCTAAGACTGAACCGGTAAATAATCCGCGAAAAGAATGCTAATAATTTTAACATCCTGTTTAACAAAACCATTCCCGCATATTCTTCGATTACTTTTTACAATGTGCGTAAAAAAAAAAAAAAGTAATTTCTAAACAAATGCATTAAGTGATATAGCCACATAGTTTGGTTATGTTACTCATTTTCTCCATAGTTAATCGATAATGCCATGTTTTTATTCACTTCTATTCTTGTTTGTTTGCATGTTTGTTTGTTTGTTTGTCCGGTACAAATCTTGCAATCGATTTTTAATTAACTTCCCTACTAGCCAGACATTTGAAACTTTTAGAATAGCTCAGAACCCGATGACAACACAATGCTTCGAAGCCCAATTTTCGAATTTTTGATTAGTTTTCTTTTAATTAATTAAAAAATCCCTTTTCGACAAGCTTAAAGGCAAAGGTAGATTCCTTTACGCTAATGTTACAATTGTAAAGAAATTTCACATATGCATTAATACCTAGCTAATGGCTTTGTTCCCACACATTGCATTATTTACGTCTCTATTCTGTTTTCAAGAAATTTAATTTTCAACTACAAAAGGGTTTTATTCATTCTACTTAAAATTTTAGGCTAAATTTATTGATTTGTAAATGTTTCAATTTTTTAAAATTCAAGCTCATAATCATTCAACACATAAAAGCCTTAAAGATATACAATCCCAGCAATGGTGAATCCCGGAGGGGGCTATTGGACTACACCCCCCTCCCCACCCAAGCTTAATCAAAATTATATTTTTTATTTAAAATCCATATAACTGTTGTTCAATATCTTTCTTTTAAAAGAAAAAGTAATAGAAACGTGAAAATGCACTTGTGATCTTACTGGTTCTGGTAAGCCTGGCGTTGTTATGGTCAAGTCAAATACAGATAAGTGGTAGCGGTTTTTGGATAGTTATTTCATTGTAATTTTTATTGAATTATTGAAAGTTTTGTATTGTGTTTTTGTGATTCTTATTGTCAGATGAGTAAAAATTGTAAAGTGAAACTGTTTTGGTTCACATAAGCTGGAACATTAACATTAACATTAGTTAACATTTGACCATTTGGCACCGCTGAATTTCAATGTTAATTGTTATGAATTTAGTAAATTGTATGATTTGGCGAGATTTTAGTGACAAAACTTGCGACTTAGCAATGAAATTTGTGATTTGGCGGCAAAAGTTGATAGTTGACGACGAAATTTTTACCTTGGCGACAAAATTTCGCGAGCTTGGAGATGGAGAAAGGCAGCTTTGGCGTCATTATAATTTCTTTCCACGCGAAAACCTCATATCTCTTCACAGACCAATATCTTGTTTCGACAAGATAAAAAGTCAAAGGAAGCTGTAACGTATTACTCTCAGTCGTAAATTTTAAATTCTTGCCTAAACTGACATTCTAAACTATTCACCACAAACGATATTTGTATTAAGATTGACGTATTATTTTAATTTTATATTTTTAAATGATTAATTAAAGCGTTTAACAAGGTTTTTTATTAACACACTTTTATTAACTTGATATGATGCAACTATTAATGTATGTAACGGAATTTTGGAATTCAATTTTCGGCAACTTCTTGTCGTCCAAAGGACCTAAAATTTCGCACACGACTTCATAACCAATGACAATACTAGATACAAGTGTTTCCAGGCACTTTTCCCATCAGGGGCAGGTTCCAAGGGCAAACAAAAAATCTATACTTATACAAAACTATCGTATGTGACACACGATTTGGATGTATTTGTATAATGTCGAATGGCAACAATTAATTTTTTTTTAAATAAAGATTTAAAAGTATGTAATAGATTTCTAAAACATTATTCGTTCATTTTTCAATAAAAGAGCGTTAAAAGAGTTTTTTTTTTAAAATGGTATATTTTTAATTATCAAAATAAGGGAATTCGAGTAATGAAATACTTTAATTTAAATTTAAATTTTCATGAAAATAAACTTCAACGGAAAATTCATTAAAATCGTCCCTAGTTCATTTGTTAAAGGGATACCTAAATGTCCCCAAATTTATTACCTTTTCTACCATGCCAGTTTAATTGAACGAGATATATAGAGTAGAGTGATAAATGGTAACCCTTGAGAAGGTCCAAGATGAGTCATATGACATGCTCTCCTTGCACCTGCGTATTCGATGGTTCCCTTGGTAACAGCTTATTTTCAGTAAATTTCTATGGCAACGGTTTGGAGATTGTTCTTCGCATAAGTCATAAACGCCAATGTTTTTGTTTACTTACGTAGTTTAATATTCTTTTGTTCTAAATCATTTTGATTTTGATTTTACTTCTCTTTTATTTCGTGTAGTTGAACTTTAACCGACAAAATGCTTAAAAATAGTTGAAAAATTATTATTTATTGTTAAATTTAGCTCTTTAAAAGTTTAAATTTTCTTTTATAAACACTTTTAAATTTTGTTGGGAAACGATGAAAAAAAAAGGTATTTTATTATTTATTAAAATGTGAAATATGTGTAAAATTATTTTAAAAGTAATTTATTTTGGTCATAGGATTGTCATGTTACCTAATAATAATGATAATTTGTCGAACTGATATTTTAAATGCCAAAATAGCGATAAAGGGCCAAACACAGCAACCTATTCGAGCATGTCACGTGATTCATCTTGAACCACAGAATCCTTCATCCATTGAATCAGCACTCTAATTTATATATCTCGTTGGTTTAATTCGTTTAGCATCGATTTACAAGATTTTTTTTTTTTTTTTTTTTTTTTTTAACGATGGCATTTATTTTTTACATTATAGCATCAATGTCATAAAGCTAAGTCTAAATCTGCTTAGCCCTAAGATATGTTGAGTTTATTTACTTATTTTTTTTATTAACTTTTATTTTATTTGTTTAAAATCATGGATAAAATTTAATTTCATTTTTCTCAGTACATTGTTGTAATTGTGACGTCACATTTTCTGTTAAATTAAACTTTTATTTTTTTTCTCAATCAGATTATTATATTGTTTAAAAACATGATTAAAATTTTATTATATTTTCAGTGATCTTTTTTATTATCATTTGCACGTGACATAAGCATCAGATTATAAATTTTTGCAATGAAAGCTATAGAAAATGTCGGCTTCATCACAAGAAAAAATCACTTTTTAACTTGTAACTTTTAAGCAATTGAAGTTATCGAAAAAGTTTAAATACAAAAGTTGTTCTTTAGGGTAAGGCGGTAATTCGCCTGACTTGAAGTATTTTCCTATTTTCAATATTAAAGAAATTATGGACAAATGAAAATTTCCACCCCCCACCATTTCCACCCCCTTTGAGCAGGATACCCCATCTACGAACTCGACCGAGATTTTTACTGTCCTGACAACATATCCCGAGCTGGTTAAATTTAAATAAAAATTACTCCAGTTATCGTGTTCACAACTTAACATGGGAAAAAGCGTTATACATATATATATATATACCTATATATATATATATATATATATATATATATATAATAAAGATGATCTATTAAGCATATTAGAAGCCAAGCAACAGATACAAGATCACTGAAACACCAATGACCAATAAGATAAAAAAAAAAAAATCATCAGTGGATGAAATACATTAATGTAAAGAAACCAGATCTATTAATTAACAGTCTGCAAAAACAAACGAATCAATAAAGTAAAACAACAAATCTTAACTTAAAACCATAAACTTATCAAAATTAATGAAAAAACAACCCAAGAAACACAAGATAGGAAGAAGGAGGCAGGCGGCAAGACTTGTGACTTGCCTGTGGGGTTACACTAGTTTTACGCCGGCAACACTCCCACAGCCTGCCATAACCAGAACAGGAACCATATGGATTTAAAAATGCAAAATTTCAAAGCAGATGAACAACAATGAAGCCACGAATCCACAATGAAATTCACCGATTGATCACATTGTGTTTAACAGTATAATTAGAACATTAAATATAGTTGACAACTCAAAAAGGAAAAATCTGAAATTTTATTGGAAAATGAAAGTTTGCATAGCAATACAAAGCAAATGCAACAAGCCTTCTACTTTTTTTTTTTTTTTTTTTTTTTTTTTTAAATTTAATTTCACAAACCCACCCAACCATCCAGCCTTACAACACCACCCCACCTCCGTAATCAAACATCTGCCCACCCAACCGCCACCTTTTTTATTGTCTTTTATTATTTTATAATTTTTTTGTTGATATACACAAGAGTGTACACAGTTTTTTTTTTTTTTTTTTTTTTTTTTTATATATATATATATATAAACTTTTGAACGGAGGGTGGTTTTGGGTTCTAGGGGTCATGATCGGTGAAGATATGAAGAAATTTTCCAGAAGTCGTGTCATGAGAACCATTGCAATAGGTAGATCTCCTATAAGGAATCTACCTAAATATGAAAATAACAACCTCCTAATAGCTTTAAAAATAGCCATTAAAATGTTAGCTGTAATGTACTTGTTACCAATAAAATTTTACGTGTTCATTTTCTTTCGACATAAAAATAAATACATTTAATTAAACCTGAACGTTAAAAAATTGTAAAAAGTTAAATTATGAATCTCACAAAAATTGACGTCATTATCACTTAAATTTTATACGCATTTATAATAAAGCGCTAATGTAGTTCTATAACTATGATTCAACAGAAAATTTAAAAACATGGTATATAAAAAGTTTTATTTATCTTATAATTATTTTGTATTTATATAATAATAATAATAATAATAATAATAATTACACAATTATGTATTATTATTTTGGTTTTTAGTAAATATATATTAAACATGATATTTAAAACTTTTTCTGCGGTTAACCCACATTATTTCATCGTGATTAAAAAAAAAAAAAAAAAAAAAAAAAAAAAAAAGTAGTGGAATTTCTTTTTTTCTAATGAAAAAAAAAATCGCTGAATTTATTTCAAGCTATCAGAGATAAATGGTTCAAACATTCGTTTTCAAGGTATCGGTCATTTCTTTTAAGCGATAACCATGCTGAAAATTTTCACCTCTAGAGGAGAGGGCACTTCCTTATCGGAAGGGGAGGGGAGCGATGCTTCTACATATGCACGCAAATATATATATATATATATATAGTAAAACTAGCAGGCTTTGCCTGCTTCGCTGGACACAATACTGAAATAAGTTGTCAAAATCCCATATCATTATTAATTAACCTGAGTTAAAGTTCCCGCTGTGTTCGGTAGAGATTTTTCTTGCTCGCAACGTGAGGAGTCCGTGTTCCCACAGCCTTCGGCAGCAACTTACTCGATTCTTACTCCTCCTTCCTCAGGTTTTGTGAAATCTCGACAAAGTACATAATGCGTACACCTGATCAACATCCATATACCAAAGTTCGCCAATCTAAGATAATTTAAGGCGAATTCAAACGGGAAAACGTGTTTCTACACGTCTTCATAGCCCTCTCGACACCAAGGAGGTAAGGGGGAAATTTCGTAAAAACCCGTTACAATAAGGGTCGGATGCATATAAACAATTTACGCACCAAATTTCGTGACCGCAGATCCCATAGATTTCTCAGGACAAATTTAGCGCTAAAAGGGGTGTCTTGAGTTTGGCCCTCGTAACACCCCCCCCCCCCCCCCAAAAAAAAAAAAAAAAAAAAAAAAAAAAATGTGCTTTGGAAGTCGCATAGCCTTTTTTCAATATATTTGTTCCATTTTGGTAGAGGTCTACTCAAAAATCAGGCATTTTCAATCTTTCCCACCTCCCTTCCCTTAAAAATCGAAAATTCCTAAATGCAGATAATGTATTATTTGTTCTCAAGTCTAGTCTCCCCATGTGCAATTTCTTTACTGTGAAGTAATTAGGAGCCGAGTTATGCTTACAAACGTGTTTTTGTCTTTTTCTCCCGCAGGGGGGAATAGGGGGGGGATTTCGGGAAAGTTGATAGGTATAATTTTAAGTTGGATAAAGATCTAAGTTTCTGCCAAGCGCTGTTGAATTCAGTCCAGTCGTTCTCAAGTGATGCCCGGACAAACGTGTTTATGCCTTTTGCCCCCAGGGGGAACGGGGGGGGAGAATTTCTGAAAAGTTGATAGATATAATTTTAAGTTGGATAAAGATCTAAGTTTCTGCCAAGCACTGTTGAATTCAGTCCAGCCGTTCTCAAGTGATGCCCGGACAAACGTGTTTTTGTCTTTTCCCCCCAGGGGGGAACGGAGGGGGGGAATTTCTGAAAAGCTGATAGATATAATTTTAAGATGGGTAAAGTTCCAAGTTTCTGCCAAGCGCCGTTGAATTCCGTCCAGCCGTTCTCAAGTGATGCCCGGACAAAAAAATCGACATACAGACACGATGACACACACACACAGGCAAAATTTTCTGAAGTCATTTTCGGCTTTCATGGTGTGTGAAACGTGAAGATATCGTAAATTTTTCGATTCTGACAAATTTACAGACAAAACTCTGATTTTATTAATATAGATAATATTATCAGTGCAAAAATTTGAAATTTAAAGATGATTTAATTTCAGTATTCAAACAATTATTCTGATCAAAAACGAAGACCACTCAAACCAAAAAAGAAATAAAGTAAAATCTAAATGAATTATAGCAAATTGGAATGAGAAAAAAGCATTATTTGCATTCTAACGTTTTCAAGGGCCTGTTAGAATGCAAATATGCTAAAAAATGGATGTTTTTCTGTCACAAAGAAAGCAAAAGCTAAGAATTTCATTGTTCACAGGCCCGAAACACCCATAGTAAAATCAGAAAAAATGAAGATCAAAATAAAACACCTCACTAAAAATGATAATCCAAAAACCATTTAAAAACGTAGATCAAAATAAACTCACCATTACAAATAATAATCCAAAATTACTTAAAAAATTATTATTGAAGAAGGGGCAATTCAAAGTTATGAAAAACGAGACATATGTAAAAATTTAACCATAGAATAATAATAAAGGAAGAAGGAGCGTAAGTAATATTACAAGTTTGAATAAACACCATAAAATGCAATGGTGTTTATTCAAAGTTGTAAGTAATATTTTTTACAACGCCAGTTTTGTGGTGCTTTTTCATTAAAGGAGCGTTTTGGTTTCGGCTTGCAAAATCCAGGAATGCCGGGTATAGGGTTTTAACAGTGCTTCCATCTGATTGGTTGGCGAGATTTTTGAATAGTCTTGTCTCTCTGTCAATCAGTCTGCGAGGCAGCACCCACAACAAACAGCGATAAATGCGTTGAGGATGGGTGCCCTACTTCAACGTTGAGAGGAGCTAAAGTAGCTTTCGCTGGCATTTCACTAGAAGGGGTTTGTAAGCATTAGAGTATTGGCGTGTTCCTTCTTCCTTTATTATTATTCTACGAATTTAACAAGCAGTTATAGGTTAAAGGCACAGCTAGTCAGTTCAAAATAGCAGTGAACATGGAGTAAAATAAAGAATTCACAAAGCTATTCAGGATGAATCCTAACGCAAATTAGGATTCAGATTATATAGTAAATTAGGATTCATAGGATTCATTTATTATTGTAACATAAATAGTGCTGCCATCTACAGTAATTTTATGAAAATAATGGAAAAATAAAATAAAATAAATAATAAATAAATAAAATAAAAATAAAATGAATAAATAATAAAGAAAAAGAAATAAAATACATATAATGTCTGTACATAATGGCCAGGAAGCATTGATCAAAGTAAAAGACAAAAACCTATTCAAGCAAAAAATTTTTTGTTTAGGATTCAGATAATCAATGTAGATAATTGAATAGTTCTGCCATCTACGATTGTAATTTGCCACGAAGATTGAAAGATAATGGGAATACAGACTAACCATAAAATAATTCCTAATTTTTTAGACCTAAATTTAAATTGGAATAAAAATTGAGAGGGAAAAAATAATTAAATTTTTTTTTTTTTTTAATTAAGTGTTTGGGATATCCATTAATTAATGCTAAATTTTTAATGAATCGAAATTGTACTTTTTGATGTTTATCAGACAAATATTTGATCCGTAGATTAAAATTAAGAAGAATATTGACAAAAACAGATTTATGTAAACATGTTTTAAAATTGGTAAAAAAATTTACTTTAAAGGAGAAATCTTTCCTTTTATCATATAAGTCAAATTCTAATTGGCTATTACTATTAAGAATAATTTTTAAATCTAAGAAACTAATAACACTAGATTCCAAATCAGTACTGCTAAGAGATAGATTTTCAGGATAATTAACAGGTAAGTCTAGATTGGTGTTATGTTTATCCATATATAATATAATTATATTATCTATGTATCTTAGTAATTTAAAATTAGTACACTCAATGTCACGCTCATAATAATATAAGTATAGATCAGCTAACGTACTAGAAGCAATGCCACCTTGCGGCAACCCTAAACGTTGTTTATATAAAGAATTATTGAATAAAATATAGTTATGGTATAGGATAAACCTAGTCAGAGTTTTAAAGGCTGAAGGAGTTATGTTATTATTTAGATTTAGATACTGCATATTTTCTACAAAAAGTTTATTTATAATATCAAACATATCTTTAATAACAATATTATTAAAAAGATCATTGAAATCAAATGTTTTTATACTAGTAATATCAGTCAGATTTTTAATTTTATTTTTGAGTTGAAAACTATTTTTTAGAAAAAAATTACACTTGTTAGAAACAATATAACTATGTAATTTTTTAAGGATATTAACAACATAATATTAGCATTAGAAGTATAGGCATTACAGGCAACAGTAACAGTACGAAATTTAATAGGATCTTTATGAAATTTTGGAATTACTACTAAATAAGGTTAATTATAGTTATTATTTTTAGTATTTATTATCTTGTAATAATTAAATATATGCCTATTTTTAATTTCTATATTGTCATTAATCTTAACAAAAATATTACTAGCATCCATAGTATCAAAAAGAAGTTGTTTATAATACTTTTTGCAAATAATTGCATAGTTATTAGCCGCCTTGTCAACATAAGCAATAATAAATTTAGACTGTAAGTCTAGAATTGCTAAATTAATTTCTGTGAAATTATAGTAGTTGATATTAGAAAGATGGTGCATATTATAAACTAAATCAAGTTTAAATTTCTCAATTAACTTAAATTTCCACTCATTAAAAAATTCCACTGGTTTATTATAATCAATAGCAATTTTGTATATAAAGAGATCCAAGTCTAAATTAAATTGAGTAATGATATCATTAAATTTGAATTTTGAAGGCATACGAAATTTAGTACCATACTTCATCAAAGATCTTAAAGTAAGATTTTCCACAATATTGATATCGCCAGTAATAATATTACCATGAGATGGATTGAAAAAAGATTTATATTTGGAATCAGAACAATAGCACGGAGGCTGTGCATTAGAAGTAAAAAATTTAGGAACTTTATTGTAGTTAAATATTTTTCTGCCTAAAGTAATATTGTATTTAAAAGTTTTTTGAATGACGAAGTTTTTGATGGGAAAAGGATTGGATGGATCATTAAGGATATTGTGAATATGAAGTTTATTAAAAACAGGATGAGAAAAATTTATCACCAAGGGAGAGTTATTTATTTTTTGACCAGATTTTAAGTCAAGTGTAATATTAAAACACTCAGCCCTATAGTATAAAATATCAAAAATACATCACTGAAATGTGAATCAAAAGAATGAGAATGGAAAATACTTTAAAATATTTAAGAAGATACTTCTTTTTCATTCCAAATATAAAATTACGTATAACTTTCTAATTATAAGACTGAAGAAAAATACTTTCTAAGGATTTGAGATTTTGTAATATAGATGAAATTTCCAGAAGTTGGGAAGACAACCTAGAAGAACCCCTAGAAGTTCTAGTAGTCTTTTTTAAATAAAGAGTGATTTAATGTTGCATAAATATTGCTGTAAAAATCAATTTTTGAAACCTTGGAATAAACAATATGTTGTTTATTATATACTATATATATATATATAGGGGAATGTCTCCTGTTATGGACATCTTCCGGTTACGGGCACCCTTTAACATATCTTTTAACAAAAAGCAAATATGGTAGATTTGAGTACTGTCAAACATGTACTGTGACAGTACGTAGTTTTTGTGCTAACACCGAAGTGAACAGAAGAATTTTCTTAGTACGTGCAAGCATCGAAATAAAAAATCTGAGACAAAGCGACCCAAAAGTGATATGTGAATATTTCAGAATGCGATAAATCGAAGTGAATTAATTAAAAAATGTAAATGCAAGGTACATTTAGGCAGTATATTCCTTATATTTTGTGATGTAATATCAAATTCAGCCAAAATGTGGACCGAAAATTGTTTTTTCTGTCATTATAAAAATGGTTGCTATTCCCGGTTGTAGGAACGGGCACACTTGTTTTTTAGTTCCCCATCATACTATAGGTATGGGGAACTTAGGTAATCGTGAAAAATTTCGACCTCGGTTTTTTGACATTTTTACACGTTTTCAGGTGTGAGGTATCCGAAAAGGACAAAATTTGTATGGTGTCCGCCTATAGGGTGTCTGTTAGTCTGTTAGACCGTTAGTTTGTTAGTCTGTGTACGCGATATCTCAAGAAAAAAAAGTCGCAGAAAAGTCAAATCAGCTTTAAAATATTACTTTTCACACTGGCAAGAACACTATTCATTTGCAACACTCGAATTAAAAAACTTCGTAAGTTATTATAAATTTACGATTTTCTTAACATGAGAGGATAGGGCAAAAATTCACTTAAACGTCCATTAAGTAGAAAATTTTTACTGTAAAGATTTCAGGACAGTTTTAAAATATCAGTTTTGAATTCGGAATGAACATCATTAACTATAAACATGCTACTTTGAAAGTTTCCCAAGCTGTTTGGAATTTACAAATTTCTTAACATGGCAGAATAGAGCAAAATTTCACATAAACGTCAATTTTGAGGGATATTTTCATTGTAAAGATGTCAGACTACTTTTTAAATGTTATTTAGGATACTGGCATGAATATTATTGACTATGAATCTTTCAATATAAAAATTTCGTAAGTTATTGGTAATTTACGAATTTCTTAACATGGCAGAATAGGGAAAAATTTCACATAAACGTCAATCTTGAGGGATTTTTTATCGTAAAGGTTTCACACCACTTTTGAAATATTATTTAGGACACTGGCATGAATATCATACACTATGATGCTTCCAATTAAAAAAATTCGTAAGTTATTTGGAATTGACGATTTATATAATATGGCAGAATAGGGCAAAATTGAGCATAAACGTCTATTTTGAGGATCATAAATATATCAGACAACTTCAAAATAATATTTATGATACTTGTTTTAACATGATTGACTACAAATATTCTAATATGAAAATTTCGTAAGTTATTCGTAATTTAATATTTTATAAACAGAGCGAAATTGAAAATTTTTCATATAAATAGAAATTTTGAGGATTATTGCATTGGAAATAGTAGCATGAAAACTAAACAACGAAATTGACCCTGATAAAATAAATTAATAGATTAGAATAAGATAAATATATCGAAGTGAACGGTGGATAGCCTATTAGGCGGGGATTTCATTCTGTCACTGTATCAAGCTTTGGTCAAATTCATTTCTCTTAACATGATCATGTCTCGCACTAGAAATTTATGAGAGTATAAATATGATGTGGAACTAGAGTTCACCTGTGCCAACTAGTTTCATTTAAAATGTGTCTTTGATTTAAAATCTGTGAACTATGGTCATTTGTATAAAAATAACATATTTTATTAGTGTTTATATGTATATTTAGGCTTTTTTAGCAATGTCAATCTCAAAGAAAGTCAACCGATCCAAAAGATTTAAATTGACTGGTTAAAGCCATTTAGGATTACTTAATGGATAAGAAATCCATAAAATCAACTGCCCGAGAATAAGGCCATCCTTGCAGCATCAGATCAGAGTCCCTCCAGAAGAAGCTTAGAGAAAGTAAGGCAACTCAACCTTTCAAAGTGGTGGCCAACCGCCGTAAAAATTGGAGTCTCAACAATCTGTCAATGTTGACTTCTGTGTCATCTGTGTGAAGCACTTGCCACTATGCCTAAGAAGCAAAATCAAATCGTTGCAATCAAATGCAACGCGTGTGATCGTCTGTTGTATTTGAATTGTGCTTAGAGTCCTGCACGGGTCGGCTTCTACCCGACACGAACCCGACAGTTTATTCTAATTATATATATCTATATATTTATATTCATATCTATCTATTTATCTATCTATATAGATTTTGATCACTTAAAAGCATGCTTTAACCCCACACGTATGTCTCAAGTCATACGGGGCATTTTTTGACAGTTTAAATAATTTATTTTACGTTTTTGCACTAAGTTTTACTTCTGAATTGTTTCACATTTATTAATTTTCTCGTAAGATTTTCTTTAGTTATTTTTGTTACATATTTTCAACTTTTATATGAGTTGAAAACATATATTATAATTTCATATATAGTATATATATATATATAAGAAAATACTAATAGTCAAACCGTGTTCATTACATCCTGAAACGTGTAAATTCATCTAAAACCAGAAGTGAAAATTTTCATGTATCCAATACTTTTTCGTACGTATATAGAAGAAAGTAAAGAATATTAAAAATAGAAAATTCGAATAACAAATTATGGTAACTTCTATTACCAAATTGTGATAAAAATACAAATGATTTTTGACGTACCGTCATACATCTAGACCTACCTCAAATGTCAGTTTAAATGTCAGAATAATATTTCCGTTGTACAATTTTTTTATCGCGTGAGAAAGAAAAATAATGCATAAAATTAATGTTATACAACACTAAATTCATGACAAGAACGAAACTATAACCTATCAAATAAATGTATTTGTGAACAAATGTAAGCTTTCAAAATGTAAAAAAAGGAAAATCACATTTGGTTTCGAATAATAAAGAAATAAATTTCACAAAACTAAAAAAACTTGGATTCATGAATTTTATTATAAGTACCTTTAAACTATTGTACAGATGTATAGAATGCATAACGACTTACAGTTAAGCAAAAAGTTTATTTTTTACAGATAAGAACCTACAAAAATGTAATAAAAACACACATATACATAGCACCATAAGCGTTCTGCAAGTTCAGGAAAAAATGCACAGTGTATGTAGATTTGCGGAATTTCTCTGCTGCCTATTTATTGCATAAAGAAAAATCAGTTCTGACTGCAGCGTACTTTTTACAATAGGTATATGAATAGGCTCATGTTTTTGTTAAGCATAAGAATGTTTTTAATATATACAGGATATAAAGTTTTTAACAACATGCCTTATAGTAGTTGTTAAGACATTCTAGTTTAAAAATTACAAAAGATCATTTTCTTTCCCAATTTCTGATGTTTTGGTTTAGGCGTGTCGGAGTACAGTCATTTTTTCATATTTCAGTTTAATAGACCGGAACCTACGCTAATATTTATGGTGAGGCTGAAATAGTTACATCAAGAGCAAGGTCCAGGTCGTAAATCGAACCTGTGTCCTTTGGCTAAATGCACCATTGCTCAACTAACTGAGTGACATGGTTTGCGACTGACAAGCATTAAGTGATAGAATTCTTGATCTGTTTTAAAAACACATATAGACTTACAAGAGAAAGGTTACTGCCGTTAATTGTAACATGGTAACTTAGTAGAGCATACTGTAAGAGATTACTGTAATGTAAGAGAATCCAGGTTCGAATTACAGACTAGTCACTTTTCACTCTTAACGCTATCGAAGTGTGACGTCACTGGCCTGAAATTTCGTCTGCTCGGTACAAGCTGCACTACAGCTAATGTTAAATTCGCATAGGAAATAGTTCCGCTTGTACTGAGCAGACAAATTTCGTGCTACTGACGTCATCACTTCGATGGCGTATTCACCAAACATCTGTGTAATACGTGTGGTCGAAATTATAATAGAAAATATATAGTCTCTTTTGTTAAATTATAGAATCAGAAATTTCAAAAACAATATAATTTAATCAATTAAAAAATATATATAAATATTTCTGGATAAATAATCTGTAAACTTAAAAAAAAAGTGCATATTCATTTTCTACTACCGGCAGGATATAGTAAGGCATTTTCTATTAATATAACTACTAAAAAGGCAATATAGCGGCATAATATCTCAATTGTTTTGCAGGTTAAAAGAATATGCTCAAACTCCACACTAGATTTAAACCATGAAATTTTCAAGTTCTCCCTTTTTTAATGTGTCCCAGACTGTCGCCAATTGTTCAAAGCGTAGCACAAGTGCGAATTAACACCCACATAACCTCAGTCTTTTTCTTCATAAACAATCTGACCAAATGTAGAGAGCCTACTAGTCATCGACTAGATATTAGAGTAGACTGCAGACTAGTAATCTTTTTGTTCCCGAACATCATATCCCCACCAATCCACTAATTCATTCGCCAAGCTGGTTTTCTACCGCCAAACCGACATTCCACTTCCACCAAAGCAGGTATTCAACCTCTTTGAAAGCATGTTTCCACCAAACCATTTGAAACATGCAAAATCCCAAGAAACAGTTGGCAAGAAAGCGATTATCGCCAAAAGAAGGCGTAAAAAACGTAGTTATGTTTGCGAAATTTTTCTTTATAGCCAGTATAGGGAATCCGTACTCTACTTCTATCACTACTCAATGCTATTAGTAGAGAGTCGTCAATAGCAAGTCAGCTTCTGATTGGTTTGAAAAGTTTTTAACTATCATCCACAATTTAAAAGCATTTTTAGCACTGGGGTGGATACTCTAGCTAAAATAAAGGATATTATCAAAAAACAACGATATTTTTAAACTTATTGTTATTGATATTCAATTGAAAAGTGTTCGAATTTTTTTTTACCAAAACCCAGTTTCGTAGAAAAAATGTCTGCTATGAGCATGCGCTTTAGCATAATTTCATCATTTGTCGTCTGCCTCCATAGAGGCTTTCTAACCAAACGTCCTTTCTGCGAATGCAATTATTTTAAAGGCATTCGTCTAAGTTTAAAAAACAATGTAGATAATAAATTATTTATCATTTATAATTTATCCTCATTGAAAAGAATGAAAAAATTGTTCCGTAATCAGATAATTATAGCAATTTTTAATGCTTCTCTCTTATAAAGAAACTCTGATCTGGTCACTATATCATAAACAGAATTGCACATTGCGAAGCTCTAGTGAGGCATAAAATCCACTCAATCTCTACCAACCTCCTTCATAAACAGGGCCTTGGAGGAATGATATAAGAGGAGATGACACGTCCGGTAAAACCCCAAGCAAGCAAAATCGTTTCAATCCAAAATCGTAACCGCACAAGCAATTAAGCAAACTAGTTATATAAGAAATTCTGCATAGTTATTGGTAAAGTGTGTAATATGGATCATTCTAGATGAAAGTCATAGTAACATAGGTCTCAAAGCTGTCAAACAAATAAAATAACACAGTACTAGTCAATGTTTTGGTAGACTCAAAATGGCTCCTTGGGTAGCCTTGTGAGGTCTAGCAAAGTGCTACGATTAAAATTCGCACTTTGCGAATAAAACATGAATACGAAGGTTTTAGGATTCGATTGAGTAGTAGAGTTAGTTCTCATCCTAAATTGAAATTGTAATTCACGATATGCAAATATTTTGGAAAGTAAGATAGATAAAAGGAGAAGGAAGATTGTTTCGGGGTGTTAGTTGAGAGGAGGTAAGAGTGTTAGTTGGAAGGCGAGTGAGTTGGAGGATGGTAGTTAGAAAGTTAGTGGGAAGGAGAGTATGAGAGTTGAAGGAGTTAGTTGTTAGCGGCTTAAGGTAGAAGAGAGTAAGTCCAGTAGCATTGTAGCGTCAGGGAATCCTCCTACATGCGAAAGACTACTTGGCCTTAAGAATCAATGAAAGTAAATAAAAGTAGTTGAGATCATTTGCGAGTAGTTAAGTAAAGTAACGGTGGTTATATCTGTAATGATAAGTATAAAGGATTTAAGTCCAAAAATGTCGATTTTGAGTTAAGTACATAGTCAGATTCAGAAAATTCTCTATCGATTGGTATAAAGGATTTAATTCTATGTCATTTAGTCTTTGAGAAAATCCATTGGTAAAAAAAGGATCAATTCAGAAATTTACCATTCATGTATGGTATAAAATATTTAATTCAATTTTTCCCGTTATTAAATGAAGGTTGACAACCACTGAATGGTATAAAGGGTATAAATCAACGAAATACCTTTTTCCTAATCGATTATTCTGATTTGTTTTTAGCTAGTTAAACTTTATTTTTCGTCTCCTGAAAAATCAAGAATATGGACTTAAATCCTTTATACTTACCAGTACAGATATATTGATGTCAAAGTATTTAAGAGGGCTGCCCATTTAAACGTATAAAGATATTATATACAATCAAAGTCCAGCGCCCCCCTTCTTATTTAAGCTCAATTAAAGCTCATTTATTTTATAAATCTGGACTCTGTCATTTCTTCATAAATTAAGTATTTCAGTTTGCAGCATTCAACCTTAAGTCAACTATAAGTTAAAGGAAGATGACGACGACAAGGTCGTCACAGCCTTCTCTGTTAATGCATCAGGCATCTTGAGTAGACAACAGAACTTTATTTGCCCTGCTTACTGACATGCCAACTGCCAATTCCTCTTATACCAATTCTCCAAGAACGGGGGCGTAGTAGCCTATTGGTATAGAATTTCGTAATCGGGAGGTTGTCGTTCGAATCTCTAAACCGACCAAAGACTGTTATGTACGTTTAAAGATGACTAGTGTAGCTGAAATTCGTCACTGCTGCATTATTCTCCACGTTCTGTAAAAATAATACCTGCAAGGTTATCGAAACGGGGGAGTCTCCTGTTCACGCAGGATCATAATTGTGATGGCATGTCTCCGAACTACTCCTAAGAGTGAATCCCAGACCGTCGTCAATAGCTTACTAGTAAACTAAAATGCGATGTTAATCAGCCAGTAAACCAATTCCTTATAATCTCAGTCCGTTGGTAATCCAATCCTTTATAAATAATATTTAAAACGAGAAAAAAATAATAATAAATACATTATTAATTTTTGTAGCAACGTAATTTTAACTTTCTCGATTTTTTTTCTTTTTCTTTTCCTCCCTCTCTCTCTCTCTCTCTTTTTTCCCCATAATTAAAATAAATGTAGATATTTCTTATATACTAAGCATTTCAAGTTTTAAAAAATCTTCCTTTCGGATTATTAATGTCAATTAATATATTATTCAAGTGTCGTAGAAAGTATTAAAATTAACATACTTTTCAAGTGTCGCAAAAAATAAACTGCCAACTTTTTATTAAAAAAAAAAAAAAATAATAATAATAATACCGAAATTACAATTTGTTTAGTTAAAAATTGTGGACACAGGATGTGAATTCTATTTAATATTTTTGTTATGTAATTTTTTAAAGTTTCAGCCCAAAAATATCACGCGCAAGATAAATAAAGAGCTAATTATCAGCTAATTATCATTGTAACAGGAGCATGGAGCAAGGAACATATATTTGTAACTTATTTATATTATGATTAAAGGTTTTATACCCTATATATAATACATATAGTACGCTGCAATCAGATGATCTCCAAATGACATATATAACTTAAAATCTACTTTTGCCATATAAATGTATAACAACTTGCTTTTGCGCAAAATTTTATACTTGAAAATTTTTATAATTTAAAACACAGCAGAAAATGAACATAACACAAATAAACATATTTGTCTATAACAGCTTTCACAAAAGTGTTCCTTACTTATTTATTTTTTATTTAATAATTTTATTACTATTTATTTACACTAATTCATTTCTTGCAGTCGTAACAAATGCTATAAAGAACATACAAATACTATTTCGAAACTAATAATAATAAAACTTTCTACTTGTATATACAGGGTGACACAAAAAGCCTCCCATATTTGACAGGATAATAAAACAAAAAGAATTAAAAGAGAAGAACGTGGGAGGTTTCATTGGGTAGTATGAGATTTCATTGACAGTAATGGTATTGTTAATTGTGTTGTTGCCACACATTAAAGTAATTCAACCAATAACACAGTAATAATTAGTCTACAAACTGTTTTCAATACAATTATATATTTTTTAATAAACAATTTCTATTTGTAATATTTTTTTGTTTTATTCGCCTTTCCAATGTGGGAGGTTTTATTTAAGATTGCCCTGTATAATCAGAGCCTGATTAAGGGGGAAGCACACATTATCTCCGCTCTCACCGGAATATTTTTACAATTATTTTTTACTTCATGTCATAGAAATTCGACGCTTTGACGAGAAAATATTTTTTATAAAAAATGAACGGTTTAAAACAATCCAATTTACTCACCGTTATTAGACACCAGAATTCTTTTAAAATAATTTTTAATGAGAATTTTCTGTTTATTATAGGAGGAAAGTATTTGTTAAAAAATAACGGTGTAAGTATAAATAATGTGTGCTTCCCCCTTAATCAGGCTCTGTGTATAATAAGTGAACATGTTTCACGCAAAGGTTGAAGTTTCTGGAATTTTATATCGCATTAATGAGTCATAAATATCTAAAAAATTCACAAGCTAAAAATAATACCTAATAATTAATTTATTCAATTGCTTTATAAACTTTGCATAATTTTGTGGGATTTTTTCTTTTTAAAGGCTGTTTCTCATATAAATAGAATAGCTCAATACACAAATCTACGGCAGCATTAAATTCGCTCAACTCAACCTCTTAATTAATTAATTATTGTAATAGAATATAAAGGGAAATTATCATACATTATAAAATTTAGTGTGATGTATCAGTTATATGAGAAAAAACATTCATATTTCATTAAAAGTTAAAATTAACCGTAAAAGTGTACTTCTGAAAATTAAGTACTTCCAATCAAACTTATTACATATGTACAACATCATATTACAAATTTCTTATTCTCAATTAGGTAATTATAGTAATGGAAAATAAATAAAATTTATCATACATTGTCAAAATTATGATGACCAATCAATTCTATGTGGAAAAAATACGAAAAATAAATAAAAAATCATTCATCTTGAAAATTAAGATAAAGTACTAATCATGTGTAAAAAATGATGAAAATAAATAAAATTTCTTATATATAATCCAAATTAGGATGATATAATAATCATATGTAAAAAACAATGAAAATAAATCTGTACTGATAAGTATAAAGGATTTAAGTCCAAAAATGTCGATTTTGAGTTAAGTACATAGTCAGACTCAGAAAAAAATTCTCTATCGATTGGTATAAAGGATTTAAATCCATGTCATTTAGTCTTTGAAAAAATCCATTGGTAAAAAAAGATTCAAGTCAGAAATTTAGCATTAATCTTTGGTATAAAATATTTAATTCAAATATTTCCCTTTTTTAAATGAAGGTTGACGATCACTAAAGGGTATAAATCAACCTAATCCATTTTTCCTAATCGATTCTTCTGATTAGTTTTTAGTTAGTTTAACTTTATTTTTCGCCTCCTGAAAAATCAAGAATATGGACTTAAATCCTTTATACTTATCAGTACAGAAATAAAATATCAAAATTAGGACAGAGTTCGAATTATATGTATGTGAGAGAGAAAATCTTTATATTATTAAAGTGTTTTATAAAATTAACTATTAAAACGCACTCTTCTAAACTTATATTTTTTTTCAAAATAGGTTATTCTGACACCAAAATAATACGAAATTGATGTCTACTTTAAACATAATCTCAAGAATAAGACTGACTGTTAAGCAATTATACTTTTTTTGTATTTTTTTTTTTCGTAAAATAAATATAAATGGTTTATTAGAATTGTCGGAAAAACGATATTAATATTAGAAATATTTGATCAGTAAACTAAAAAAAAAGGGAAAAAAAGAGAGAAATATCATTTTTATCAATTCATAAAACTTGTTGAAACTAATTAAATGTTAAGCAATTTATTCTTAAGTATCTCTACCTTTAAAGTTTAAAAAATAAATAAATTTAAATATTCGTAAAACAAGAAGCAAAATTATAACTCAATTTAAGTAAAGAAACCTTACATACTTCTTGAGGAAAGCCTTAGTACTTGCGGGAAGGGGCCCCTCCCATCATCAGAGGCAGCACAGTGGCGGCTTGCTGCCTCTGACGATGGGAGGGGGCCTCTTCCCGCAAGTACTAAAAATCACGAAACGGTCGAAATTTTATTTAATCCACTTACCTGTAATGGCAACGACCCAGCGCAAGAAATCAACCGTAACTGGTATAGAACAATCAAGACTGCAAAAGATCAAGTCAACAGTGTCAACACAACTAAGCAAGCCGCCACCGTGCAGCCTCTGACGATGGGAGGGGTCCCTTCCCGCAAGTACTAAGGCTTTTCTCAAGAAGTATGTAAGGTTTCTTTACTTAAATTGAGTTATAAATAAATTTATTTGTTTTTTTCGGTGAAAAATTTTAACTTATGATAATTTCGGATTTTTTAATAACTCTATTCAAGTAATAAAATTCTTCATCATGAATTTAAAATAAAGATATAAAAAACTATCAATAATAACGAACCATATATATACTTTAACAACAAGTAAATTTTTTATATAACCCTATTTGAGATTAGTAATATTTATGACTAACTATTTACATGTCATTAATAAAGAAGTACACACATTTTTTTAATATTCCAAACTTATGTACAGATATTTTCAATTAGACAAAATAAATAAATAAATGCATTAACCAATGATTTGACAACAGATTTTCCTCGTGATTAAATTATAGTAATCCAAACCTGAAAAATTTCATTCATAAATTTATCTCCATAAGCTTAAGCATATAAGCTTCTAAGAAAGCATATAAGCTTCTAAATAAACATTCCAAAGTTGCGAATGAAACTGTTAAACTATTTTTATATTTGCTTTCAAATAAAATTTGTTTTAAAAAGCCAAACGCTATTTTTTTTCATCAAACGAGTATTGACACAGTTAATTTCCGAATATTGTTTCTATTAGTTAAACGTTTGCAAGGATTCATCGATCCAGGATTTAATTTTTTTAGAACCACTTTTGAAAGAGATAAATAATTATAAATAGAGGAGAGGAGGGTATTATGGAATAGTCGGGAAATATGAAATACCGAGGTTTCGGCTCTGATTGGTGCTATTTCTTCAAAATACTATGAATTACTCAAGAAGGATTCCCATAAAGCAATACAGTAAGAAGCAACCGCTTGTTGCTGGCGTACCATTCTCTATAGAACAAAGTATGTTTTGTGATTTTAAAAAGTTTTTGCTGGTAAGTTTTCAAACATTTAAACTTACTAGTACATATGAGGTTTAAACGTTGATGTTAAGTATAATGTATGCTCAAATAATTGTATTTTGTTATATGTTGGTCGTTTTTTAACTGCAAATATTTTGTCCATCAATTTAAAAGTTTATTTTCAAAGATGGCGTGTCGGGTATTATGGAATACTATTTCATAGTATCATCTGAAATTGAATTCATGTATTCAACTAAAGAAACAGAAAATAAAGATGCCGAATGTATCTTCTGTCACAGAAAATTTTCTGAAGATAATTTTCTGGTCTAATTAGTTTTTCTATGGTTTAAACCACCTATTCCATATTACCCGACTATTTTATATTAACCTCCATTTTTAACTTTTTTTTAAACAAACTTTTTATAGCAAAAAAAATTTTTTTTTTTATTTTTTTTTGATTTTTTTTTCATTGACAATTCATTACAAATAATTACACTATGTACTCATCATGATTTTGGGGATTTTTATTAAAAACAAGTAAATTTATTTTAAGAAATGTAAATGGTATTCCATAATACCCTCCTCTCATCTGTCTTTAAAAGGAAATATTTTTATGTAAACTCTTCACTATAATTTTTGTTTAATATCCAGTTGCACACAATTAATATAAATATAATAAGCTTTATTGAACCAAATATATTCAGTCATTGAAAACAATATTGAGATCTGGGTTCAGACATAATATATATATATATATATATATATATATATATCGAAGAGTTTTTTTATTTTTTTTATTTTTATGAATTTCAATTTTGTTTGTAAATGAACAGTTAATTTTTGTTTGAATAACAGGGTTGCCAAACTGAAGTACCCAAATTAAACTGCACAATTCCGAGGCGGCTTAAAATTAATCAGGAAATATTAAAATTCTGCAAAATCTTAAAGATGATGATTTTTTTTTTTTTTTTTTTTTTTTTTTTTTTAGCAGAAGAAAGTTAAAAGATTCTGTGATCCTATAACATTTTTGTCTGGTTTTAAGAGCTGTCTGATCTGTCTGATCGTATTAACAGCTTAGCAAACATGAATGTAAATTTCTAATGCATGTATTGCATTAGAAAATGCAACTACTCATTGAACTCGTTATATAACGATCCCAGACGGCATTAGCAATAGTGGGTTATGATATTAAAAAGTTATTATTAGAAAGAGATTAATGCATTAAGTAACTTATGCTATATATTCAGCATAAAGTTATCATAAGTCTTCTGATGATAGCTTTTGAAACTAATACTTTAATTAGAAAAATAATTCTTATTATATTCTGGCAGAACTTACAAAATTTCATAGTTATTTAATGAAGAGTTTTGTTTTTGTAAAATTTGATATATGAGTTTTTGTAAAATTTGATAATGAGAATTTTTTGATGAAGCAAAAAAAGTTTATAAATTTAAGAAATCGTGCTCTTATAAGTTCATTGCCTGATGATCTGTCTGATCTTAAAAACAGCTTAGTACGCATGCGCATAATTTTCTTACACGTACATTGCAATCAACTATCGAACATATTATGCACCATTCTCAGACGTTATTAGACAGGGATTAATGTCTTATTAAATATATCGTTCTTAATTAGGCAATCTGATAGGTTTATAGTTCATTTTATAGATTCGGTATACAAATATTATGCGACCTCTACCGTTGGTTTTTGGAACTATTAGGACTGAGGGCCTATTAGTCTCAGACAGGGATTTTTGCGTTGTCATTTTCGATAGTTGGACATTTGTCGAAATCATTTTTCGATAGTTGGACATTTATCGAAAATATAATTGAATAATTTGAAAGCGATGTTATAATTGGGAAGAAAAAAAAAAAAACTAATAATCCTCCGTCCTAAACTAAATTCTGCTTTTTCCAGAATTTCATCAAAACTTTTTTTTTTTTTTTTTTTTTTGGAAAGAAAAAGAAAAGAAATTTAATAATAATCAGTATCGTTACAAGAGATATCGAAAACGTTTTTTTTAAATAATTTTGAATTAGGAAATAAATAGTGCGCGTGCAATAATATGAAATAAATATAAATAAAAATATGAATTTAATGATTTGATTTTTATATAAAACACGATCGCGTGCTATCTTAAAAAGTTGATGTAAAATTTAAAGTTTAATTTCCTTGGCAACAATTATAAATTAAAATAAATAATTTAATGAAAGTTTGTTCTTTAGATATACGTCCGTGTAAGATGTCAAAAAATATACGACAAAGTATTATATCTCTTTATTCTTCTAATAAATTGTCGGTGAGAGAAATTGCTCAGAAATTGAGTATTCCTAAAAGTAATGTTTATTTTGTTTTTCTTCTTATTCTTTTTTTCTTAATTAAAATATTATTCCTATATATTATTTTTTTTTCCAATACTTCATGAATATCATAACTGCCTAATAAAAAGTTTTTGCTTCAACCATCTCGGAAATTTATAGTACACCTCGTGTTTACAATGCCTTAAAACAAATAAAAATTTTTGAATTCTATTGGAAATGTTTGCAATAGAAATAAACCCACTAAAAAAGATTACACGAGGTTAGAAAAAAAATAAAATAAAAAAATAAATAAAAATAAAAAAATAAATAGAATAAAATGCCTACTAACCCTGGACGATAGGTCTAATATATCGTATCATATTATATATCGTATTTATCGTAATATAACTCAATACTTATTTCACTTCCTTCTTCGACTCGTTTTAATACGCATTTTTTATATGCATGAGCAGCCCCCGAAAAACAAAAACATTAAATCTTTAAATTCATTTTTTACTTATTTTTATTTCATATTATTTCACGCGCACTTTTTATTTCCTAATTCAAAATTATTAAAAAAAAAACTTTTTCGATATCGCTTGTAACGAGACTGATTATTGTTAATTTTCTTTTCTTTTTCTTTCAATAATAATAATAATAAAAAAAGATTTCGATGAAATTCTGGCAAAAGCAGAATTTAGTTTAGGACGGAGGACTATTAGTTTTTTTTTTCTTCCCAATTATAACATCGCTTTCAAATTATTCAATTATATTTTCGATAAATTTTAGATTTCGACAAATGTCCAACTATCGAAATCGACAACGCAAAAATCCCAGATTGAGACTAATAGGCCCTCAGTCCTAAAACAAGAACTGAAACAGTTCTATCTTTGAACGTTTACTATGCGTCAAAAACTGTCTGGGCATTTTTTTTTTTTTTTTTTGCCAAGTCTAAGAAATTTTCGTTTAAGACAGGATTTTGTCACACACAAATTCTGGATGCATAATTGTTAATATAATACTAATTCAATACAAAATTTGGAACTAAACTTTAAAGATACATTATAAAAATGCTTGACACTAAATATTAATTTATTTAATTCTTCTACTACATGAACGTAAGGTGCTTAGTTCTCAACAGTTCTTCATTAATTAATTATGCGTTAAAAATAATTTTGTGTTTGACAAAACTATCACTTGAATAGTTCAAAACTTAAATAATGTAAAATTTGAATTAATAAAAGAAAATTCAATATTTTTTTAATGGATTCTTTAATGATCTGAAGAGATTTTAAAAGAAATAATTAAAATTTTTATAATAAACATGCAAACACGTGCGAAATTTTCACATTTTTTTTTTTTTTTTTTTTTTTTTAACTTTTAAAGTTTGAAACTTATAAAAGTTTTATACCAATGTCATTACCAATTTAAATTTTAATTAATCAGAAGTCAAATTATTATTAATTTTTGTACGATGAAACGTTAATAATAGTTAAACTAAATCACTCAAAAAACGTTTCAAAATAAAATTCATGTTTGTTGACCCAGTTTTCCTCCTTCCCCAGGCTTTAGTATAGGACCACTGTGGCGAATTTAAAATTTTTGCCGCCATATTGGCGATGCCTTTTAATTTATTTTTTAATTTATCCATTTTAGTATAATGTTTTCTTAAAAAAACATTATTGTACTTTGTATTACAGCGTTTTTTAGTCAATTTAAGAAAAAAGTTCAGATTTTTGTTTACATCTTTAAAATATTGCTAGGTTTAAAATGATAATTTGAAAGGTTGTAACGATTCAACTTTTAAAAATAGATATTCTGTAAAATGATATCATCATACAAATGACTTTTTTTTTTTTTTTTTTTTTTTTTTTTATTAGATAACTAAACTGAATACGCGTATTTAAATATTGCTTATGCATTATTTTTTATTTCCGCGTATTTTATTAAGTCATTATCATATCGTTTCTACAAAATTTAATTGTAACTGGTCCTCGTTACAGAAATATTATACAGAGAGCGTATAAATGAATTAATTAAGGTTAGGATCTAAGCTAAATTTTTACAGAACATCTAAAATCATTCATTTTTGATATACGCTCAATAAAGCCTTTACCAAAATGGTCTGATTTGGAGACAGATTGTTAGTTGTTAATGCTTTACAATTTTCAGTAACTTTAAATACATTAATCACCATTCAATAAATGAGTATTTGAAATGTATTTTACAAGATGATATGTCATTAATTCTGCGTATCTAGTAAAACCCCACTTAACGCTGTTTCAATGTAGAGCAGTTACTTTCTTTAGAAAAAAAAAATATTTTTTTCATTAATACGCTCATAAAACGATTTTCTAAATTTTTAAGAAATGATAATAAAAATATAAGTAAAATTAAAATTATGTG
Source organism: Salticus scenicus (assembly GCA_963930645.1). Classification (NCBI taxonomy): domain Eukaryota; kingdom Metazoa; phylum Arthropoda; class Arachnida; order Araneae; family Salticidae; genus Salticus; species Salticus scenicus. Next base: position 266,118,804 of record OZ005658.1, read on the forward strand.
CTAACAGAATTTAGTTTTGCACGAGAGAGAGCCTTTTTCTTTCTTTTATTTTACCATGATTTTCGTTCTTTTCTTTCTTTTATTTTACCATATTTTATTTTCTTTATCACACACTAGCAGTGTTTAATAAAATGTTTCCAATGGGCGACTAGAACGAGGTAGAGCTTTCATTGTTTGTGGATTAAAACTGTGATATGATTGGCATATTGCAACTGTTTGTTGGTTAAATTAAGAATCCTAAAATCAAACTTTTAAAAGACATTTTTTTTTAAGAACTTTTATGCGTTATTGACTTATTTTCGTTTACTTGCGTTAAATGGGGTATTACCGATATTAGACAATGACAAATAAGGCTAGATTAACAACTGAAGAATATAATTTCGAAATATTGGGGGGGGGGGGGGGTTTAGTGCTCAGTAATACTTTAAATTTAAACGAATAAAAATAGCTTGAATAGTGGACAAAAATTGCATTATTTTAATTAATAATAATATAAAAACATTATGATCAATGCATTTTTACATGTTTATACATATTACAAAAACAACATTTACAGCCTAATTAGGAAAGTTCACAGAAATAGCTTAAGATTAAAGCATGCTGATTATGATTTAGAGATTTCAGTTTGATGCAATGCTTAAGTATCAGGATTGAAATCTGTAATTACACGACATACAATACAAAATTATAATATCAATCTTAACTATATCATGATAATATCATAAGTCAAACTGTATTTTTAAACAGATTTTTACAGTATAATATTAAATGCATTTCACTGATTCTATAAATCTCTCTGTTTATGATTCAAATTTTTATATTTTCAACTACCTATATTATGAAATATATAAGGTATAACAAAACCTTGTATAAAACAATGCAATAGTCTCTTGAACTCACTGTACATATTACATTTCAAATTCTATGTTCTTTATTTATAAAGTAAATGCAATAATCTAATTTCTACACAAGTGAATACATCTGCGGTTTCAAGTCATAGGCATTGATATAAAATTCTAAAATGATAATTTAAAAAATAAAAGTCCTTATAAAATAACAAAATACGATGCAATATATACTGTTTTCTTTTTTTAATCATTGCAGTACAATAAGCTGAAGAAAAGTTGCGGGCTTCGTTGATTACGGTTCCACGATACATGTGACAAATTTTTGCATAGAATAATTAGACATGAAAAATTTCCTGCTGTAGCAACACCTTTTGTGTAAAGATGATATTGCGTTTTCTTTGACCCTACATATAGTGTAACCATGTTTCCTACGCCTAGCAGTGAGGACGAGTCGAAAATCTTGGAGGGTTTCCAAGTTGACCAACAGGTTTGAATTTAGTAAACATCCAGTCATTCGGTATTCCCTTATCGCTTATTTCTTCTCAACGAAAAGCTTGTCTCCCCTATTTTACTAGTGGACTCGTTCAATCCGCACTTGCGCAGATGCTTCCATGGTCGCAAGAAATGTAGTTAAAGAGTAGGCATTTGGCTACAAAAAAGATGATACGAAACAGTTTTTTTGAATAGAGATATCTCACAACTGTTTTGTATAAGGAGTAGCGTTCTACATTCAAAAATTGAGAGGCGACTGGGTTTAACATTGGATTTCAGGAAAAAGATGAAATTCTAATAGTCTTTTAGTCCTTTTTTTAATAGTCCTCTATAGTCTTTTGTAATAGGATAATATTCCACATCTGGTTTTTTTAAGAGAAAATAATATTCAAAATTAGCTTTTGTATCAACTTCAGCTTTTCAGACAAATTCATGTTGCTTTTATTGCGCAAAAAGATGAATGTCTTCTTTAGCTGATGAGATTTCTAAAAAGTTTTTCAGAATAGAGACATTTTAATTGGTTTTCTATGAAGAATGACATTCCGCATTGAGAAATGTAGACAGGGCCCGATTACCCAAAAGGCTCGGGAAGCACAAGCTTCCCCTCTAAAATTTAAGAGGGGGGCCCCAAAATGACTAAAAACAGAATCTTGAATTTTATGTTTCATATTTTCATGCTGAGATTGTATTTTTTCTGAGAAAGTTCGCCTAAAGCAACATAAAATACTCATTTTTTGAGAAAATCTATTATTTAACCTCAAAAATCTGAATGTTCTTAATTAATAAGTTATACGATTTTAATGTTGTGTGTAGAAACCACCCAGATATATGAAAATAAAACCATAAAGACACACTAATTTTTGGTCTATTGCATTTTTATATTACAATATGTGACAGGAAAACAAGATTTTCCGAAAGGAAAGGGGGCCCCGAAATGATACTGAGCTTCCCCTAGCTTCAAAGCTTAATCAGGCCCTGAATGTAGAGGCGAGTTTAACATTGAATTTCAGGAAAAATGTAAGATTCTAAAATAGCCTTTTGTAATATGATAGGGTGCTGTTCAAAATTTAGTTTTTGGGAGAAGGTAATACTTCAAATTCAGCTTTTGTAACGATATCCCTTAATAACAATTATTGTAGATAGATGATCATCTTTTAAACTGATGAAATTTTATTGAAGGTTTCTGAGTAGAGACATCTCATATTGGTTTTGCATAAGGAGGTGACATTTCACATCAAAAAGTTTAGAGGTGATGAGATTTAACATTGAATTTACGGGAAAAGATGATAGGTGTGTTTCAATAGGATGATGTTCCACATTCATATTTTGGGTGAAGATAAGATTTCCAAACCAAAAGACATTTCATATATTGCTTTTATTGTGAAAAAATGAGCTTTCTCCTCAGCTGATGGGATTTCACAGGAGCTTTTAGCAAAAAGATGCGATTTCACATTAGATTTTTAGAAAGAGAAAGCAAATATACATATATTTAAAAATGGCTGTTGCTGAATGATTCAAGTGTCAGCACATCGAATTAATTTTAATACATATAACACACAAATTGATTTGATTGAAGAAACACATTGTTTCGTTCAGAAATTTTTAAAGCCAAATCGCAGGTATACGACGTTTGCATTAATGAACGATTCCAGCAAAAAACATCCAAGGGCAATGTGTCGTGTTCCAGCTAAACCGAAGTAGTGAAACTTCTCCATCATATCATTTCATGGCTACTGACCAAAAAGTTGGTGATTTTTTTACAGTGGCGTTCAAAACCATGAAGAGTATAGTGATATTTACAACTGCAGCATATTTTCATGCTTTAATCTAGACTTAATCTTCCTGGAATGACGTTGCTCACGTACTTTAAAGCAATACTACCACGTCACTTTTGAACGCCACTGCACGTGAAGGATTTTCTCGCAATAAATGAGTTCAAATAAAGGAACCTAAATTCGATGTTTTCATCTTATATCTTTCCCCCCATCCCTCTGAACAATTCCATAGGCAACGGGAATACGATGGTTGAATTCTTCTCTGCAGCTATGGAATTCAATGTCTGCAAGTAACGCAGCTGGAGAGCCGAAGGCGAATCGGCGATGACTTCAGCAGCTTCCTTGAGAGCCCTAGAAGCTCTCTGCTCACCTTCAGCTGCAATAACCTAGAAAAAAAAAACAGAAGAAAAAAATTGACTATAATATATGGAGTGAGGAAAAGAAGGATGCTAAATTGTGAAATGATATTTTCAGTATTATGAATATTTTGCGTAAAACTAAACAAATGAAACGTTTTTATTACCGATATTTTACAATTTATATAATTATTTACGAACGTCTAATAATATTTGCAACGAAAATTATGAAATAACAACAGATCAATTATCTAAAACAATTCCAATTTAAACCCTTGTAGTAAAAATAATTCCATTTAGACGGCGCTGCGTCGCCACAGAAAGAAATAAGAAGAACTTATGTATTTTGTTTATAGATTTTGGCAACAGCCAGTAAGTTTAGTTTAGATTGGATGCTTCGGCTGTGTTCGAAAATAGAATTATTCGATCTCTCACTATGAGAGTTAATTAGATTCGGAACTACGTTCCTTTAAGTATTCTTTTTGTAAATAATGTATTTAAAGTGTAAATAGAATTTTTATTTTATTATAATCATTAAACCCTCAGAAAAAGTATGCACCGTTCTATTTTATTCATTCTCTTGTTTCAAAGCAATCCGGCATTTTAATTTTGATTCTTTATGTTCTTAAAATTTCGAATACCACTGAATCGCGAATTATTTTTCACCCTTTCTTCTCGTGCCATGAAATTTACAAGGGGAAGTTTTAGTTTTATATTTCTTTTGCCCATTATATTTTCAGACTCAAGTGGGTGAAAATGGCATACCAAAAATAATTAAATACAATCCATATCCTATACCCGGATTTTTTTTTTTTTTTTTTTTCATATTTATCTTATTTTACGCATCAGACTGCTGAACCAGCTACTGAGTTTATTACAAGAGATAGTCGATACATTTTAAATTAAACAAATTTAAACTACCATGTATATATTTCACTTTAAGCTAAAAAATTGCGCACTTTCATAATAATCATGTGATCGCTAAAGGATTAAAGTAATGAAATATAACAGGTTCCAATCGGTTGAAATTTTATATAAATTCCACATAGCTGGAATATACTCATAGAATATTTCGTTCTATTTAACCTGTTACATTAAATTACAGCAAGAAATTGAGAAGGGGTTTGCTTTGTTATCTTTACTGTTACAATTTCATATATTTTCTAGTTCACATATAGTATTTCAACAAACCGAGGATAGGAATATTAAAAGACTCTATATTCCACTGCATTGTAAAAATATTTCACTCAAATTCAATCTACACTTTGTACTATGTAACACATTTTACCAAATTAAAGGTTAGAAAAAGAAAGGCCTTTGAAAATAATGTTTGAGGCTTTTAAGGGGAATTGGCACCTTTGACGGCACCACTGAAGTAGAGTTCATATAAAAGCTTATATTTCCTTTTAATATTTATAAGTTGAGCTATATTAAGTTTGTTCAATAAAATATATATTCAGGCACTAATTATTATAGTTTTTGCTATATTTTTTACAGATTTGAAATCTTTAAATTGCATTTTCCCTGTTTGCAACTTTTCATGAATTCCTGACCTTCAAAATGCTAAAACTAGTACAGATATTTAAGACTTAATATATATTTTGGATAATTCATGGAACTTACTTAGAAGAATTAGGGATGGATTTTGAAATTTATTAATTAGTTTTCGAAAAATATTAAAAAGGGCATGTCTACAATAGAAGTTTGGAAAGAAAACATGCTTTTTCTTATATTTTTATTTTTAATACTTTTTTTTTTAAAGGTATTAAAAAATACATCCCTAATTCTTTCATTTAGATTCTATTACGCATGTATATATATATATATATATATAGGTAACTATTGTAACGAATTTATGAGTTTAAAGATAAGAAAAACAAAAAAGGAGTAGCCCCATCGGCCGAAGAGGGTTAGTTTATCAGGTGGGGTGTTTCATTTTATTGTATTTTGTAATTTCTTGTATTCTTGTATATTTCATAAATATTAATTTAGTGTAATTGTACTACTTTTATAATTTTGGTAATTTTATAATTGTTTTTGGAATTTTTAAATTATATGTATGTCAGATTTCTTCTCAGTTAATGGTGGTTTTCTGTTTGGTAAGAAGTTGGGGGCTAAGGATAGTTATTAGCTAATTGATACTGTCCTTTTAGAAACTTCTCTTTCACTCCTACACTGAGGGGTTTCCCTGATGAAGACCTCAGTGTTTTTTTGGGGTTTTATTTCATTTTTATTCATTGATAATTTATTTTATTAATTGATAATGTATTCCTATACATATACATATGCTTATATAAAAAACTTTATGCATATATATATATATATATATATGCATAAAGTTTTTTCTTTAATATCTGCAGAAAATTTAGCATTTTGAAGAGCATGAGTACATGAAAAAATGCAAACTGAGAAAACGCAGCTTAAAGATTTCAAATCCGTAAAAAATGTATCAAAAACCATGAGAATGTTGCCTGAATGAATATTTTATTGAACATACATAGTATAGTTCAATTTACAAATATTAAATAAAAATATAAGCACTTATATGAAGCCTACTTCAATGATGCCAAGTTCCTTTAATATGATAATTAGCTTTGTCCAATTCATATTCTTACTTCTCAATGAGTCTACTAATTGAGAATGCATTTTAGCCACCTTTACAGTCTTTTTATGTTAAGCTGTTTAAGCCAGCTTAATTCGTATTTTTAAGTTGATTTAACTGGACTAAAAAGTTGCTGTTCATATAGTGAAACATTTCAGCCAGTTCAGCCTTATGAAAAAGTAGCGAACAGTTGTCTGGGCTTACGCATAAATTGAATTAATGGAATTAGTTAAATTAATAGTTGCTATTAAAAAGAACATGAATTATATTTAAAACATTTAAAATTTACCATTATTTTTTCTTTCTCAAAGTGTTTTTGATTTCATGCCCGATTATTATCAGGAGGATTGGGTTGTGGGGATTAAGGCCGATTGACTTCACTAGGGTCCTAGGCCTGAGAGAAGGTGCCCTCCGTGGGGGATTTTCTAAGGGAAAAAACACAGGGCAAATCACGAGAAAAGCACCGAACGGTTAGGCCGACGAGCGTGACCTGGGATCGAACCCATCCTCAGGAGGCAACTTTGTTTCTGACTGCTGTTTCCTCGTTAACATATAGCACCATCATTTATCCAAACTCTGGTTAGGTTCACGTCATTTCAGCTGCGTGAGTTGATTAGTATTTCGACTGTTCTGTGCATTAAGGTATAGTTATGGTTATTGTAGTTAGCAAGTTTTTAATGTTATTGAAATCAATGTTAATATTTGAGTTTTGGTTCATTTCATTAACGGCTGTAGTAAATTTTCCGCATTTTAGAAGTACTTAGGAAGGCTGTAATAATTTTTCCATATTATTGAGGCTCTTGTTCCAAGTACCCCAACTGCATGACTTATATATTCTTTACGGTGTCTTCCCATATGCGCGAACAAAGCAAAAATACAAAAAATGGTACGAGTTACATGCGTTCTCAGATTCATACACAGCGAACTAGGAGTGTCCAGTGATTTTTTTTTCATGTGCGTGAAGCGTATATACGTGCATGATACTGATTGCTGCGAAAACGAGTTACCAGCGTTTCCAGATTCATGCACAGCCAGGTAGGGGTGCCAGTGATGTTTTTTTGGTTTTTACGTGCGTGGTAGTGATTGGCGCGAAACCGAGTTACGAGCGTTCTCAGATTATCAAGTCAAAAAGGAAGAAATTACCTGCAATTTCCGATCGCGCAAATGAGAATTTTTAACCCTCTCGCACAAATGGGAATCGCGCAAGTAGTACTAAATCATTTTTTATTTTGCTTCTCCAGTTCTGTCTTTTAATTTTTAATGAAATCTAATATGCTGATCTTTTTTAAGTTTACTTGAAGTGCTAAAAATTTAAGATGTGGAGTGCTAGTTGGAGGCATACGGAAAAATTCGCAAATTTATAATGAGTTGATATACTTAAAAAAGTCCCATACTCATGAAGGTCCTAGATTCAAAAAGCCCCAGATTCATGAAGGTTTTCATTATCTGGAAACTCGACTTACACAACTCTTACACAACTCTCCAATTCAATGCGAAATCTTGTAAACCATCTAAAGTCAGAGTGTAGCTTTTCAGCAAAATTTGAAGCGTTGCTTCTGCCATCTAGCGAAGAAGGTTTCATATACTGTGAGATTTGTTACTTTCATCTAAAAAAATCTGAACATAACAATGCCGCTAGAGGGCAGAAACAATGCGTCAAATTTTGCTGAAAAGTTGCACCTAACTTCAGACGCTTTGCAAGTTTCTCAGTTCAACTGAGAGTTGAAGTTAATAGTAAATACAGCCCTTAATATACTGTAATGGATATAGTAAGCTGAGGCTATATTTCCTTAAAACAATGGGCAAATGAAACTACAAACCACATCTTTTTTCTTTTTACACGAAGTGGCATCTTGTTAAACTATAAAATGCTAAAACTAATTTGTTACAGTTTATGCCTAAAAGTTTTTAGAACTATAAGCATAATAAAAAATTGTAAGAAATCATGACAGAGCTGACGTTTAAAAGTAACTAGTATCGCCCAGTGGTCGAAACTCGACCATTTTTTTTGCAAAGCGAGGCAAAGCAAAGTTATTGCCTTGTCCTAAACGGAATGCAATTGCAACACAGCTGCGGCAATTCTTTGCCAATATTCACTCTAACTGAATCAGCAGAGTTTTACTTAATATAACTATTTCTCTCTGTAGATGTTAGCCTTTCCTGAAATGAGAGAAAATCGCAACGTGAAAACGCCCCTTGTTGTGTGATACAGCCCAGAAGCTAATAGGTACCATGTCAGACCAAGGTCCAACCAAGTATCAAATTCTGTTAAATTAATTCGATTGGTTCATAAAGTACAGTGTTTGAACAAAAAAAAAAAAAAGATATTTTTCAAAAATGGTCGAATTGAGTTCGGGAAATTTCAAAACGTGTAACTTTATCGAAAACCGAAAATCTAAAACATTTCTGAATCTTATATTTTCTACTTATATATGCAGAGAAAAGAATAATAAATCCACTTAAAAAAAAAAAAAAAAAAAAAAAAAAAAAAAAAAGTCAATTTCACTAATTTCACTTAATTAAAATGCAAGGAAATCTCAAAACGTGTAAATTCATCGAAAACTGGAAATCAAAAGTTTTTATGTATCTTCTACTTGCTTCTTCTACCCACAAAAGCTAGCAATAAAGACACTTTTTTAAAAAATAAGTAGCCAATTTCAGTTAATTGAAACGTAAAGAAAGCTCAAAACATGTAAATTCAGCAGAAAACGGAAATCGGAATTTTTTCCGTATCGTCTACTTATACATGCAGCAGTTAGTAACAAATCCATTTTCGTTTTATTTAGTATAGGGCAGTTCCTTGTTTGTAAACAAACATCTCAACTTTTATGAGTGGTTGGCAAAAAGGCTTGGGAAAAGCATAGCGATGGAGGATCACCAATACAGTAAATTGCGCGGGAAAGTCGAGCGCGCTTTTTTGCCAACCACCAGACGTCACGAGGAAATGCTCTATATTAGTTGAATATTTATTGTTTAAATATCACCCTTTGAAATGAAATGTTTATGTTTACATTCGAAACTGGAAGTTTGCCATTTTTTTTTCTGGAGTTTTGTGATTTTAAATTAAAATTTTATCAGTTTTACAGAAAAAATAACTCAATCAAACACATGTAGACAGTAACTTATATATAACTATACCCAAATATCGGAATTAAAATCGGCAGATAATTTCCGTTATTTTTTAATAATTTTTTACAAAAAATTCAATGGACAATTAACATAGAAAATCTTTTACATGGCTCCATGGACAGACAGTGACGTCATCACTTCGCTTGCGTATAGTGATGCTACATTATACAAATTACTGTGTCTATGGTTTTATTTGAGCTTTATGAAATTGCCAGATTTAACAACTTTCTACTTTTAGGTATTTTTTAATGTAAAGGAATACGTGTATAAAAGGGAAAAATGGGGGAAAATGCATAAAAAATAAATGTATTTTTAAATACCTTCTTGACATCGTAAGAAAATAATATTTGTATTCGCACCTTCCGGCTAACCATACCTTTCGAATGATACCATTTTCAACCCTCTACTCCCATAATTAATATGTTAAAAAGGGACAACAAATTTTATGCTTGCCTATTAATATATAGATAAGTACAAAACTTTGAATAAACACCATAAAATGCAAGCAATCGCAACAACTGTTCGGATGGGGGGAAAAAAACGAAAAAAAAAAAAAAAAAAAAAAAACGATCCTTCTTCAGGCGAACAAAGTACGCATGAGTGCGGCAATACAAAGTGGCAACGCACAAAACCGATTGAAATGAAGAGCAAAGGCAAATAAAATCGAATGTAAATAAAAATAGTAGTGTGACCAGTACTTTTATTTATTTTTATTTATTGCATTTTATGATGTTTATTCAAAATTTTGCACTTATTATAAGCACAATTGCAACTGGGCAAAATGAAGTGTAGTCTATCTATGCCAAAATGTTTTTACACTTACCCTACTTTTATTTAGTGCAAAATTTTTACAAAGCAAAATTTCTATTTGCGTTTTTAGAAAAATTAATTTTTCAGTTATTTTTATATGCGAGAAATCTGATAACTTTAAAGCATACAGCTGAATATTCTGTACACTATATTTTCTATGTTTTGAACTAAAAGTTAACCTCTGTAAATTTGGCGATTTTACAGTTATTTGTACATAAAATGATGCATTTTTTTTGTTTATTATTTATTTATTTATTTTTTGACACTACTTTCCATATTTCAGTTAAAGTGATGAATATCACAAAATTTTAGTACATTGCATATGTGTTACAGGAGTGTACTATAAAAATGTACAGTAAAAATATATACACTGCAGTGAGTAATGTACAGCAAAAAGCAAAGTGAAATATTTTTAGTTAAATCAGTTGTACAATGATTTGGAAAAAGGAAACATTTTTACAAATTTTATATAAAATCAGCCATTATTTAAAACTTTAAGAAATACTTGTGAAAAATATATTTAGTTTTTTTTTTTCAATTTAATGGCATATTTAAACTAGAAATGTCTATATTTAATCAAAATCTTAATAAGTCCTCCGCACGTAAGCACATACAGTCGGTAACAAAAGTGTCCGAACACTAGCAAAAATTCCTATGTAAAAAATGTACACTTCATACGGTTTCGTTAAATAAATCCTTATCGAATCATGTTCTTACACTGACTAAGAATAAAATTCGACAAGGATTTAATTAACAAAACCGTATGAAGTGTACTTTTTTTACATAGGAATTTTTGCTAGTGTTCGGACACTTTTTTTACCGACTGTTCCTTAAAGTGGATGTAATTTTGAATTTTACATGACAAAAATAAATGTCACATAAAAAACTGAAACCTTTCACCTTTGCTCTAGCTTCTCTTGCAGCTTCTGCTTCAGCTGCCATAGCTCTTTGGAGCTGCACTGGTAGCCTTACGTCCTTGCTGAAATGAAAGAGAAAAAAAAAGATATGTAGCTTCTGACAAAGGATACTGAAATGTTTATAAAACTTTCATGGCTCAATAATATATACAGGGTGTTTCAGTGAACCGTTTCAGAACTTCTAAGAGGGGTAGGGTACATCCTGACGAACCAAAATCATATACCAATGGGCAGTCAGAAATGCTTTCCTGACGCGGTAGCTGCCGGAGAAATTCGAGATATGCCTGGAGTATTCCATGAATATTCGGATGTCCATGCGTCGGAGATGTGAGGCGTGCATTGTAGCCCGTGGAAGAAACTTCGAACACTTACTTTAATCCATGTACTTTTTGCTTCTTTTCATGTATTATTAAATTGATTTCTCACTTACGGTCTCTTTTCTTTATGGTGCTTCTGTGTACAACACCGCTTCAGGAAAGCATTTCCGAGCACATGATTTCGAGTTGTCAGGATGTACCCTACCCCTCTTAGAAGTTCTGAAACGGTTCACTGAAACACCCTGTACATATTTTTTTCTAGAAATATATTAAAATATGCATTGGGAAAAGAGAGAGAGAGAGAGAGAGAGAGATCTCATACTTTACAAATTTAGAATTGAATGCTGCACTAAATGCTTTTTATAACTTTGTAAAGACCATTTAAATATAGCAAATTCATAAAGCATTCATTGTATGATTACGTATTACACAAGCAATTATAATGTAAATTTTATAATGGGTTCGGCGGAAACGTTCCAAGCTCTAATGTCCCATTCTTGCCTCTGCTAGCAGTTCCACACCTTTTTGAAACCTCTGCCGTTTTAACAGCAATGTCCCTATTGCACAGTATTCAATTTGTATAACATCATATTTTATACGAAAGTATAATGCAGATTGTATAGGCATTCAGATTGTATGATTATATGTCTTAGAAGAAGCTAAATACAAATTGTTTAAGCATTCAATTTGGTTACAATGAGAATCGTACAAGAATTTAAACTGTGAAACTTTACATTGTATAAGAAAGAAATTATACAGCAAATTGTATAAGCATTCTAATTGTATTATTTTATACTGCATAAGCAATTATAATGAAAACTATACAAGAATTCAAGCTGTAAAATTTTACATTGTATAAGAAATTATAATCCAAATTATATAAGCATTCTAATTGTATTATTTTGTACTGTATAAGCAATTGTAATAAAAATTATGCAAGCATTCAAACTGTAAAATTTCATATCGTATAAGAAATTATAATTTAAATTGTATGATTTCACATTGTATTAAAAATTAGAATGTAATTTGCAAAAACACTGAAATTGTATAATTTCATATTCTATAAGAAATTATAATACAACTTGTATTAACATTCAAACTGTAAAATTTCGCTTTGTATAAGCAGTTATATTACGAATTATTTAAGAGTTCAAATCTTATGATTTCATATTGTATGAGAAAATATAATTGAACTTTATAAGCATTTAAACTTTAAATATTCATATTGTATGAGAAATCATAATCAAAGTGTATAAGAAGTCAAATTGTCAAGTTCAAAATCATTACATTTTTATCAAAAAAAAAAAAAAAAAAGAAAGAAAGAAAGAAAAGAAAAGAAAAGAAAAGAAAAATAAAGAAATAAAGAAATAAATGTCGTGTGAAAAGAATTTTATTTTCTGAACTGAATATCATTTATTTACTGACATTATATATTATATACTGACATTTATTTTGTGTACTGAATATAGCATGTGTTCACAGTATATGTGTCCATGCCCATACAGTATTTTATTTTCGTGCATATTTGTTTGTATACTCAAATTATGCATTCAAATCTCGATATTGTTACTTTGACATAAATAACTGCTACAGAAATTTTTTGAAATAAAAAATCGTGTGAACTACAACATAACCATGCTCTCGATAGCCTAACATTTTTGGTATTAAAATCTCCAATTTAACTTATATTCTGTTTATATTGTACAGAATTGTTCTCACCTTAATAGATTTATCGGAAGCTTCCCATACTCTCTGATATAGTTAATTTCACATACACAAATATACACATTCAAGTAGATTTTTTTTTTTTTAATCTTCAAACAGTTTTAATGAAACACACACACACACATATATAAACAAATAAATTATAAAATATTGAAAAAAAAATAGATTTTGCTATTCCTAAAATTTATACAGTTGGGTGGGGGAGTGACAACTCTTTAAAGGTAAAGGGGTGGGGAAAGGGCGAAAACTTTTTCTTACCAAAACTGCAATATCTGTATCATTTGTAAGACTACAACAAATCTGTAACATAAAACACTTCTTGATGCAATTTTTTAAATTAATATTAAGAAAAATTCTATGAAAGGCAGAATTTAGTTTAGTACGGAGGACTATTAATTTCAATCTGTCAAATTTTAATTTTAATTGTTAACTTTAGTTTTTTAATTTTTAATTTTTAATTTATTTTTTATCTCATTTTTTGACCGTAAAACTGGGCCAGGTACTTTTTGAAATGACTGAAATGAATTAAAAGGAAGTGTTTCCACCTAAATTTCATACTTTAGTTAATTAAAAAAAGATCTAATTGTCGTGTCAAAAAACTGTGTAGCCCTGGATTCAGAAAAATAGCCCCTTTCATTTGGTACCGAATTTGTAATGATAGGACTGATATTTCTAATTTATTTTAGTATTACACAAAACTGGTTTACAAAGGCGACGACTTTCTTATGCAGATTGAAACTAATAGTCCTCCTAGTCCAAAAAAAAAAAAAAAAAAAAAAAAAAAATATATATATATATCATGCAGCACACATTGATTAGTAACACTTTCCAACTGTACGTAATTTCCCTGTACACAAACCAGTAGAGGTATAAACATCATTTTCAATAAGGAACACCCGATAGTGAACTTGAATAACATATATCAGTTTCAAAAAAGTCCATAAATATTTACGGGAGTTAAAGAACGGGCAGACAGACGGACAGACGGACATATACACAAACCGAAATCATATTCACTCTTCACAAATGTTAGAAAGTGTTAAAAACGCTTAATGTAAACGAAAGTACAATTTTAGCAAATTTTTATTAATATCTTTTAATATAAATGAATATTTTTGTGTCACCCTGTAAATCTAATGCTAATCATACTATATTCTATGCAAAGAATTCTTTTGCGCACACAAATAATATATTTAAATTTCATAAAACTTCGTAGAAAGTAAAGTTATTAAAATTTTATTTACAGAAATATCTCTCAAAGAACGCAATGCTTTGGAATACTTTTGAAAGTCCCTGTACATTAACCAGTGGTCATATTTACTCTATTTTCTACAGGAAACATCCAATAATGAACTTGAATAACTTATTTCAATTTTATTAAGATATGTGTACAGTAAAGATATGAAAATACGGTTTATAGCAATACCTCTCATAGAACACAATGCTTTGAAATACTTTCGGGTGTCCCTGTACACAAACCAGTAGAGGTATAAACTCCATTTTCAACAGGGAACATCCGATAGTAAACTAGAATAACATATATCACTTTCAAGAAATTCCATAAATATTTAAGGGAGTTAGAGCGCGGACAGACAGACAGACAAACCGAAGTCATTAACACTTTTCAACCTTGTTGGAAAGTGTTAAAAAGAAATCTCCCGTGTATTACAAATTAAAACCAATACAATTAGAAGGAACATAAATCTTTTCTTGAGCATACAATTAAAATTTTAAATAAAATGCATTTCGGAAGATTGTATCTTTCTGTATCAGATTCATAAAATAAAACAAGTACTTTCAAATGCAGAAGGCAGATTACAGTGGCAAGACATGTTCTTCTGTAACTGAACAGTCACAATAAAATTAAGTAAATAACTAATCAAACTGACTGTACAAAAATGCAATTTTTTTAAACTTATGATTAATATAATGCAAATGCAACAAAAATATATAAGTTCCGAACCTATTAAAAGCAAGAAATATCTAAATAAAAATATATGCTTACATTTCAACTCTTTCAACTTTCACTCCCCAAGGATCTGTGGCTTCATCCAAACTTGACTAAATGAAAAATATTAAGTTAAATATTAAGTGGAAAATAGCAAAAAATGAATTTACAATTTACAATAATCTATTTAAAAAAACTTTTAAAACCCAAATTCTTATTATAGCGTATGATATAAATCTTTTCAAAGTTAGAATAAAATTTAATTTGCAAAAAAGAAAAAAAAAAAAAAAAAAAAAAAAAAAATGTAACTTTTTTCTTTATTAACCAAAATTGGGGAAATTTGAACTGTGTTACGAAAAGAGAAATTATTTCTTAAAATTCACAACAGATGGCAGCACCACACGATTGCCTATAAGTTTTGTGATTTCATTTTCTGATTAAGGGCCAATATCTGCAATTTAATTAGTCGTTTGAGGCACCTTTTTATTATTATTTTAGTTTATTGATATTCTTTTATATTATAACTTAACATTTTACTGATTTGGTTAATGTTTATGTGTTTTCCCTAATCATTTTATTTTGTATTGTTAATTGTTTCATTGACATTTTAGTGAATATTCCGCCCAACAGAGGGCGCTTGTAATGCACAAAAACCTCTTTTTTGCTTCTAAAAAGAGATGTAAGAAAAAGGCTTCTTAAAAAAACTTTTCAAAATTTCTTAGAATACTGTGTAGTCAACGATAAATTTTCTTTTATCAATTGACATCTTTTCTACTAATTGTCTGAAAAGAAAAACACTCCTGACCTTCAGGGTATCGAACGCGGGACCACCGGATTGCTTACATGGCGCTCTTATCAACTGAGCCACGGAGAGACAAAAGAAAAAGCTTGCATTTACCTTAAAATAGAGGCGCATTTTTTATTTGGTTGAGATTCACAAACATACCGTAGTGAATGACAGTGAGTACATAAGAATTTGGGAAAAATAAAACAGGGAAAAGTAATTAATTCGTTAGTGCCCAGTGTCCTCATTTGAGGACAGCTAATAAAATGGCACGTATATTTTTTGTGGTTTATTGGAATAATTTCTGCTTTTTAGTGACAGTTTATAGTGTCACTCTAAATGATCCCTAAAAGTTTTATGTGCCTACTATTAATTATTATTTCATAATTTGGATAGTCATTTTATGATTTTTCTTTCATCGCACATATATTTGCTTTTTGCACAGGTATACTAACTTAAATCAAGTTGAACAATAATATGTATTATAATACTTTATTTTCGAGATCTTTGTCAACATATAATAGGAAATTAATCTGTTATCTCAAAGTTTTTCTATCTCGAAGTTTTCTCGCTAGAAACGTCAATAAATGAGGATAGGCTTTAAATTAAAAACTATCAGAAGAATTGTTTAAGTTAATATATTTTACTGTCAGTTGTCTATATTAATTTAATATAAAAGAAATCTGGTGTGAAACAACCTCACGACTTCCATTACACTCTATTACACGTATTATATGCATTTTTTGGAGATAATGTGACCAGAAGATATAAAAGTGACATAAAGAAATAGAAACCTAAATTTTTTCCGGTAAGAGAAACTTTATACACATGTAAAGACATATAAAATAAAGCTTACATATAGCGAGGTAAAAAATAAGGAAAAAGAAATGGTAGAGCTATATTTTGAAACACCAATTTCCGAGATTTAAAACTGACCTACCTAAGCAGGATGACTGTTAATTTTCCTCTAATAACCACGTAATACATGAGAAAAGAATGGATTTATATAACAATTTTCAAGAAAATCGTTAGAGCCGTTTTTGAGATACCAACTTTTACAAAAACTCAATTATTGACCGTAAAACAGTAATTATATACAAAAGGATATTTAAAATTGAGTTAATATAGCGAGTTTGAAAAAAATCCGTACAGCCATTTTTAAAGAAACGCGCTTGCGAGACCTGAAATTGAGACACCTATCAATTTTCCTGAACTAACCAACTGTATCATTTGAAAGGAAATCTAATAGAGTGTTTTTATAACACGATTCAAGAAAATCGTTAGAACCGTTTTTGAGATACGGACTTACGATCCCACTTTCGGTTTCTGATGTCCCACATCTGGTTTTTCAATGTTCATCAAAATTTGGAAAATTCATCTGTACACCAGGCCTGTCTCAATTCTGAAGTTTTGTAGTTCTATCTTTATTAGTTTCGGAGATATGATAGCCAGAATATTCCACACATATACACACACTGACCAATTGCCAAAAACCACTTTTTTGGACTCAGGGAACCTTAAAACCAGTAAATTAGGTGAAATCTCGATATAAAATTTTTGGACCGAATACAATACTTCCACCTACGGTAGTAGGGTAATGGAAGTAAAAATATTAATAATTATTTTTAAAAATAATTAAAAACTATATTTATTATAATCATTTATATAATGAATGAAAAATTAAAGAAGAAAAGATATTTGATAAGGAGTATTTTTATGTATAATAAAACATATGATTATTGCAATCAATAATTAAGAAACATAATTAATAACAAACAAAATAAAAATATGCATTTGATAACAAGCATTTTAATTATAATTAAAATTATACTATTGTGAGATTATATTAATATAAAATGAAACTAATATAAACTAATTATTCTAATATAAACTAATGTAAAATTATACTAATTTGTATTAATATGACTGTTGATTTAGAAATATGATTTATTAAAATACATAAATAATGCATAAAATTTTAAAGCAATAAAAAACTTAAGTAATATACACTCCTGCTCAAAAGTTTAGCAAGGTTTGCAAAAGATCAGTTTTTTTTTTTTTTCAATTTAAAAACTTATCTCTCCGTGAAATGTTTTCAAACGTTGGGTATTTAAAAGAACTGGGTCTTCCTCATATTTTTTCAGTGAAGATTGGTTTAAGACAACATTTAGGGGCCGGTAACAAACTGAGCAAAACCAATAATGTTTGTGATCACCCTGTATCGTTATATGTGAACGAAATGATCTGTATCTTTGGGACACCTTAATACAGACTCGGTACAATTTGTGACTGAATTTGTGTGACAGCATGCTAAATAACGGAAATATAAGCATTTATTATAAAACTTTAAAAACAATCAGCAGGTTTTTTATTTATAATATACAGAGTTTTAAACGAAAAATATTCCCAGTTTCAAATATATTGAAAAAAAAAAAAAAAAAAAAAAAAAATAGTTTTTAAACACTATTTTGCAATTGGAATATAAATATCTTAAATATCTCATGAAATATGAGCATTTTTATGAAAAGCGTTTTCACTGCACATGCGCGAAAGATTTACATAGGTTGAAAGCTAGACATATTGGGCAACTTTTGTCAAAAGTTCATTTGAAAAAAGTAAAAATTAAGCAAAAGGAACGAGCTAGATTTTAGGTATTTTCCAAGAAATGAAATTTCATAAGAGGTTTTTCACATGTCGCGTAATTAATTTAAAGGTCCAATTATTTCAACCACGCTCCAAAAGTACTTTTTTGTGAAAAACCCCTTATAAGCTTGTAATTCTAACATATTTTTGTTTATTTACTAAGATTTGCAAGATGATACGGGTTTTTTTCACAAAAAAGAACTTTTACAAAGTGCTTGAAACAATTGGATCGTCAAATTAAAAGCGCGGCAAGTGAAAAACCCCTCATGAAATTTTAATTCTTGGAAAATACAAAATATACCTTAAATGTAGCTTGTTCTTTTTCCGACAATTTGCTTAATTTTTACCCTCTTCAAATGGACTTTTGTCAAAAATTGCCCAATATAACCTAGCTTTCAACTTATGTAATGAATTTTTTTCTATTTTTCGAGCATGCGCAGTGAAAACGTAAAAAAAAAAAAACTCATACTTCATGAGACATTTAAGATATTTTTATTTCAATTTCAGTATATTGTTTCAAAAGTGTTTTTTCAATTTATCTAAAAGTGGGAATAATTTTCGTTTAAAACTCTATATATTACAAATAAAATACATGATGATTTTTTTTTAATGCTTGTAACTCCGTTATTCAACGTGCTATACCGTCACATAAATCCATCCACAAATTGTTCTGAGTCTATATTAACATGTCCTAAAGTTACAGATCATTTTGTTTACTTAACCATATTTCACCATCGTCCTAAAAATATGACATTATGCAAAAGTAGTATTTGTATAAATTCTTTTGAATATTTTAATTCAAATTAAAGGCGATATATTATTTAAAAGTAGAATAAATACATACACCTCGCGACAAAAAGATAGGTACAAAGGGTTTTTCCTTGATTTTTCATAAAATAACATTATCTAAATTATGCTTATCATTTATTATTATCATAAAATAACACTATTCCCGGACAAATTTAGAAAAATTTTAAGACTAAAATTTTTCTAATTTAAGACTACACACCGCGACAAAAAGATAGGTTTTTTTTTTTTTTTTTTTTTTTTTTAATTTTGAATATGATTATTTTGAATATGATTCAAATATTTAATATGTTTTTGATATGATGATATTTTGTTATGCTAATAAATGATCAGCACAATTTAGATAATGTTATTTTATGAAAAATTAAAAAAAAACCCCTTTGTTCCTATCTTTTTGTCGCGGAGTGTAGTCTTAAATTTGAAAAATTTTTGTCTTAAAACTTTTCTAAATTAGTCTTAAAAGAAAAATTAGTCCGGGAAAAGTGTTATTTTATGATAATAATAAATGATAAGCACAATTTAGATAATATTATTTTATGAAAAATCAAAGCAAACACCCTTTGTACCTATCTTTTTGTCGCGGTGTGTATGTGTCTTTTTCGTTAGTTTAAATTAACGTTTAATATATATTTTTTATAATTTTTAAAATGACGATTCTTGAAGATTCATTCATTACATTTTCAACACATTATTCCTTAAAAAGGTTTTACGTTCAAGAATAACGGACTTATAAATTTATTGAGGTAATATTCTACACTTTTGTACTGGTTAAGCAATTGTATAAAAAATATATATATATGTTTTCCTTACATTTCCGCCTGTCCTAAACCATTGTTCTATTTTTTAGGACAGCCTGTACCGATTAAGCTAAAGAAAGGTTGGTAAGTTTTTTGATTTTGTGTGTGTACATATGTTTAATGAAAAATATATTTAAGATTTTATAAAGAAAAAAAATTTTTTTTCAATGCTTGGTACGATATGGGTTAACGACACAGGGCGATCACAAACATTATTGATTTTGCTCAATTTGTTACCGGCCCCCTAAATGTTGTCTTTAACCAATCTTCACTGAAAAACATGAGGAAGACCCAGTTCTTTAAATACTCAATGTTTGAAAACATTGCATCGAGAGATAAGTTTTTAAATTGAAAAAAACTGATCGTTTGCAAATCTTGCTGAATTTTTGAGCAGAAGTGTAATAAAAAGAATACAAACCATACGCTTACTTTTAAGAATAAATAAATAAAATATAATACACTACCTACCAATAAGTATCTGGACATTTTCGAATTTAGACGTTTTGTTAAATACCCAGAAAAATTCTTTAAGAATCACTTAGAAACTGTGGGAGTATAAAGAACATGTTACGTCTCATATATTTCAGCAAAAGGTATGTCCTGAAGATGAAAAGGAGACCATTGAAAAATTAAAGAAAATTCCAAATGTTTTGCACCACCTTGTAAAAAGTAATGTTTGAAATGCATTTTGGCTGTAGCGTGTGATCATAAGGATGCTTCAAATTATCTGTATTCATTTTATGAGGCTATAATATATATTCATGAAAATATAACGGTTTATTTAACCCTTTCAGTCGCAGTGTTCCCGCTGATGGAACACCTTATTTTAATTCTCAAGTGCAAAAACTCACCCCGGAAATTTTTTAGCAAGAATTTACATTTATAACACAGCAAAAAAGGCCCCGTTTTTTAACCTGAAAATTTAAAAATTCTTTTATTTTAATTTTGTTCATAAATTCCGGTGGCAGTGTAATTTAAATGATCCGAATTACCGTGCACCGCAAAGGGTTAAAACATTGGCAAAAAAAAAAAAAAAAAAAAAAAAAAAAAGAGGCCACTTTTTAACATGTAGGGTAAGACCAGTGTAAAGCTATCTTTAGGAGAAACTTGGTATATTACACTGGACACAACATACTGCAATAATAATGCAAAAATGTTAAATATATTACGAAATATAAGCATTTTCACTAAATATTTTTTAACTACGCATGCGGAAGCGATAAAAAAAAATTTCACTTGCAAAATTTGATAGCCAAACGTGCTGAGCTACAGTCGGTAACAAAAGTGTCCGAACACTAGCGAAAATTCCTACGTAAAAAAAGTACACTTAATACAGTTTTGTTAAATAAATCCTTGTCGAATCCTGTTTTTAGGCTGACTAAGAACAGGATTTTACAAGGATTTATTTAACAAAACTGTATTAAGTGTGACTTTTTTATATAGGAATTTTTGCTAGTGTTCGGACACTTTTGTTACCGACTGTACTTATATGAAATCCACCAGCAAATATCGTGTAAATTCAAAAAGTTATGAGAGAGAAAATAAATATTGATAAAATCTTCTTCTTCTTTTTTTCTTTTTTTAAAGGAATTGAAATTCTGTACATTCTATAAATCATAATACTGTTTGATTTTACACGATATTTGTTTAGGGTTTTCATATAAGTAACTCAATACTTTTGTGCTATTAAATTATGTAAATGAAATTTTTATAAAGATTGCACATGCGTAATTAAAAATTATTTAGTAAAAATGCTCAAATTTCGTAATATATTTAAAATTTTTGCATTCTTATTGCAGCATGCTGTGTCGAATGTAGTGTGCCAATACTAGTCTAATACCCTACGTTTTATACTTAAAAAGTAGCTTTTTCTTTTTTTCTTTTTTCAATTTTTCAAAGAAACCGTTATGTCTCCATGAATACATGTGGTAGCTTCATAAACATTTATTCAGATAATGAGAAAAATCGTCAGAATCACATGCTACAGCCAGAACGCCTTTAAAGCACTACTTTTTACAGGGTGATGCAAAACCTTTTGATTTTTCTTTAATTTTTTACTGGTCTGCTTTTCCTTATCAGGAAAAAAACTTTTGCTGTAATATATGAGATGTAACGTCTTCTTTACACTACCAAAGTTTCAAGATGATTCCTAAAGAACTTTTCTAGATATTTGACAAAACGTCTAAATTCGAAAGTGCTCAAATACTTATGGACGACTAGAACGAGGCGGAGTTTCCCTTTGTTTGTGGGGAAAAGCTGCGCTATGATTGGCTATTGTCCTTTATTTGTGGGCTAAATTAAGACTCCTATAGGTTAAATTTTATCATGAGGTCGAATGACGACAGAAAGTCAAGCCGTCAATTGGTAGGTAGTGTATAATATGATATAATAAATAAAAATACAAATAATCATTTTTTTTCTTTATCGATAATCTTAAAAACTCCATAAATTTTAATAATAAAAATATTTTTTAAATGAATAAAAATCAAATTAAGTTACATGAAACTACTCGGATTTAAGGCGTCATTTTTAGCGCCTATCGTTTAAAAGGAGAAGCACGAGTGGTGGAAGAACGATTTAGCACGAGAAACTGGCGAAAGATGACTGCACCAGCAAAAAACAAGAGCTCGAATTTTGATCCAGATCAGGGCTGCGTAAATCTCATGATCCAGTACCCCAGAGCTATAATTTTGATGGAAACTTTGAGGATTTTGCGACCACGACGGATTTAACGTGCACTAATCACCATTAGCATACACGACGGGCTTCGGCCGGCTAGAGGATTGAACTTGCAGTTTTTCATTTATGAGCTCACTGTTCTTACCGACCAGGTTACCGTGGCCTTAAGAGGCAATATGTCTACTAAAAAGAAAAAATATTTGAAAATTAATTAACATGTACAGAAATATAAATAATATTAATATTGACACAACGTTAAAGAAGCCAATGTAAAATTCTCAAGCGTAGACTGCAGTTTCGGTAGCATAAAGCGTACCGTCCTCAGTGCAGAATGACGAAGCGGATCATTGCTCATTTATATAGGTTATATATTATATATTCTAATATGTACAAACTAGAAAAAAAATATCCAATTAATTTATAAATAAAAATATTTTAAACCACATTAATTAATTAATTATGAGTTTTGATATACAGTCAAGAATAGTGATATATTTATTATCTATCTATCTATAAATATAAATAAATAAATCTTACTTATGTAACAATATGTACTTATGTAATTCTACTTATGCAACAATTATATAGATATAATTTCACTAAAATATATAATTAAATCAATAAAAGAAATGCTTTTTTTTTTGTTGTTACACAAATAAATATCAAATAAAATATTCAATCAGAAAATAAAAATTGAATTTATAGAATTTAAAAATCTCAAATACAATAAGGAAATTAGGAAACATGAGATTTGAAAAGAAAAATTAAAAAGAAAATATAATCATATTTAAGAAATGAAATGTATATACGAAAAAATAATTAATATTTAGTAGAGCCAATAAGAGATAATTTCTCTTTATCGGCGCCAATGCTAATATAGTAGATACAGAGAGACATTATGGGGCAGCATCTGTCTAGAGTTTAATAATCTGGTGTGTCACTCACTCGACTTTCTCTTACCCTGAAATTTAATACTATAAATACAGGTTGCAGATTAATACGTGAGATAACGAGTACTGTTATGTAAACCTATGTTAAACAATTCATATTAGGCTTCTGAAGAGTTTTATATGATAATTAGTTCTGTGTGAGGGGGGCTACCGCCCCCCTCAAACCCCCGTTTCACTAATGCACCTACATTTATATAGAATTTAATTCGGTTATTAAAAAATAATTCTCTTTTTAAAAAATAATTTATTAAAATTATTATTAAAAAAAAATATCTTTTATGATAAGCCAGAAGATTTCCATATTAGAGAAGTAGTATAACACCAAATATCCAAAAAAAGTCCATTTCATTCTCAATATTTAAAAAAAAAAGTACGATTTTTTTTCTAAGTTTTTTTTCGTTAAAAGTAAAAAAAATCGATAACTTTGTTTTTATTTATCGCAGATCGATGGTTCAACCATTCGTTTTAAAGGTATTGGCGAGCTCTTTTGAAAGACACCCATCATGAAAATTTACTCCCCTCGAGGGGGGACTTCCGACCCAATAGGGGGGGGGGGAGGCGAGGCTCCTACATACACAAATTTTTTTTTCCCCAGTTAACTATCTCTATTACAAAAGATATATATTCGTTTCATTTGGTTTAGTGCAGTCTATAGACGTTAAACTCTACTTACCTGCAATTTCCCCCATAGACGTAATGTAGTATTAGAATTCTCTTGATTGTCCCTGTACACGAACCATTTGCTTGATCTTAACGAAAAGCTTACTGTAGCATCCCTATATGATACACATTTAGAATACCAAGTTTGAACTTTCTGCCATAATTTGTTTTTGAGATATGCTGATAACAGACAGACACACAGACACACAGACATACACACAGACTATTTGCTATAAACATGATTTTCGTATTCAGGGGACCTGAAAACGTGTAAATATAACAAAATCTCGCATTCAAAAATTTGACCCAAAAGTAATACTTTCTCTACCTTATGGGTAAGAGAAAGTAAAAAGGGTAGAAAGTATTTCTAAGAGCTAAAAATGTTTTCACAAAGAAATCAAATTAATATGAATTTGAATTGCTTCTTAGTGCTCAGATGCGTTAAGAAAACGAGTTCATTCTCAGTTAATGAAGTATAGTTAGATTAAAATTTTCGCGAATAAAACGAAATGTGATTAAGAGTTAAAAATAATTACTTTAAAAGACGCCGAAGCATCAACGTGTAGTCTGAGAGAGCGCAGCCTTGTTTTGATTATCATTCATTAATTATTTATTAGGTTATACAGAGCTCATAATTAGCTCTTTCTTACTTTGAGCTTTTAAGTTGTTCGATAAAATGTGACGATCCAATTATTGCTATGCCTTTTTTCGTAAAAAAATTACCTATCTTCGTATTCTTCTGATGTACAGGAAATGCTATAAAGATATTTATTGCCAATGTAAAGGTATATATTGTCGGATAATATTTTTACTCTATTTAAAGACAGTAGTAGGTCACGTAGTTTAATGCAGTCACAGCTTCTCTCTGCTCCAACTTTAGAAATTGTTGTCCCTTATGTTTTATGGATTGTTATCATGTAGGCTACGGTCAGTGGAATTTACAAAATTATAAACGAGTCAATATAAAGGATAAAAGATATTTAATATAGAGACTGAGCTATTAAGTTGCTCGATAAGATATACCGGTTATGCATGTCTATTTATTGCGGCAATCACACACACAGAAAAAAAAAGTTGTCATTTGACAATACAGAATTGACTAATCCAGACAGCTGATTAGAAAACTTGAGTTAAAAAGTGCACTAGCTGAACTAGTCTCCAAAACAAAACCTCAGTCTAAGAAGGTTTATATTATCAGTTAAGACGGCTATATCTGATAATAATAACCTTCCTATTCTGGGGTATTGTTTTGGAGACTAGTTCAGCTAGTAAACTTTTTAACTGAAGTTTCCTAGTCAGCTGTTCGGGTTGGTCCATTCTGTATTGTGAACTGACAACTTTTTTTTCTGTATGCAGGCCGTTCTTTGTTTCTGCTAAAACTTTCCTCAGCTCAACGGGCACATTTCTCAAAACTGATCCTGGCGTGTTCTCTGTGCCACAAGTTCCTTTGCTATCCTGAGGTGCAGATATGGCGGTTGATCATATGTGTCCAATCCCAAATGTTGAACAAAATGTTTTAATTATGTTGCAAAAAGCTTACGATCTTTCATTGTCGTAGCTCATTTAATTAGGCTCTCTGATATCTGTCTGAAACATTCGCCTTTTTTCATGCTCTATCTGTATAGGGTGATTGAAACGTTTCTGTCACGTATCCAGTTTTTTATTACGATGGAGGACGTTTCTACATTTTTGAAACTAAATGGAAAGCAAACTGAACGTTTCGAAACATTTCTGCAACATGTACAATGTTTCGATGTTACATAATTGTTACGTTTCTGGAACATTTTATGCTGTTAGAGATAAGAACAAAGAAGCTACAGTTACTTAGCAAGTTATTTTCAAGAACACAGTACATTTTACTGGGGCACTTAGATGATTTTTCAAGTAATGGGTCACTGTACGGTGATCTCGCGATTATACGCCTTTTTGAACAGTAAATAACTATTGGCTTGACTTTGCCAGGTAGGTAAGAGCCATCAAGAGGTTTCAAATTTCCAAGGTGCGCCGATCTAATTACTAATTTTGAATAATTAGGATGTTTTAGAATTGACCGAAGAACATGTTAAATGTTGAATGATGCTGGTATTTTACTTAGTTTACCAAATTTTACTGTATGAATGGATAACCTTTTGTTTAGAAAGCTAAGATGATAACAATGAGCTTATATTTTTGATACAATGGTGGAACGTTACTTACTTTGATTAATTAGAAGGCTTTAGAATTCTCAAAAGAACACGTTAAATGTTGAATGGCGCAGTTATTTTACGTAGTCTGTATAACATTTTGTTTAAAAGAAGATTATGATAATGGTACGCTTTTGTTTATTCTTCCCTTTTATACATTAGATTAGCATTTAAATCTTAGTGAATAAAAGGAATGGATTTGTAATAAAGAAATGATTTATTTTGTTTTCAAAAGAAATCTTACTTATTTTTGCCTGAATTGAGATATTTTCGAAAATATTTACCTGAATTTTATCTAAATTTAAGGAGATAAAATATTAAGGTGGTCACATTTTTATTTAATTGTTGTTTATTGTTTATAAAGTATCTTGCGCATAAAGAATGCAAAAAGTTACCCATACGTTTTATTCGCTGGCTTTAACAGTGATATAAAATTATAATAACAGTGATTCTTAAGATTACCTTTAGGAGAGAATCTGAAGAATGCTATCAGAATTTTGAGCTCCCACTCAGTGGAGAACTACTTATCTCAACCTAGGTGCGAAAATGGTGTAGCACATATTAACAAGAATCAGATGGCTTGCATTTTTGGTCCCTTCGCTGACCAAACAATAACCCTTTGGAATAAGTTTTTAAAATTCAGACCACAGTCAGTGCTGCTTGATTTTCGCTATTCTATTGGAAATCTACACTGTTAAAAATTTTCTCCTAGGTTGAACCAAAACATGGTACATTTTTGCTGCCACCATGCGATGGTGAAACCTTTTACATTATTTGGTGCTTTACTAAACCAGGGCTTGATACTTCAATAGCTACATCCATAAGATGAAGAAATTTTTCACCATAATTTGGTGCTTTTTTTAAACAAGAAGCGCCAAATCATAGTAGAAGGTTTCACCATCGCATGGTTGCAGCTATAGTTGTACCAAGTTTTGGTTCAACCTAGCAAACTGAAGCTACTGTAGTACCAACATTTGGTTCAACCTTGAACTGAAATTTTTAACAATGTAGATAAGTAAAACTAATCTACCGCAGTATGACATATTTCATGAAAGGAACAGGGCCTGACAATCGCACGGGCACACGGGGCTCGTGCTCCACAAAATTTCTGAGGGGCACAAAATTTTATTGATGGTTAAAAATATCTGATTTAAATCATCCACTTTTTTTTTCTTTTCGTTTTCTAACTCAACTGTGTTTTATTTATAAGAATAAAATTTTAAAATAAAATATACCATTTGACCGAGTGCAGTAATTTTATTAAAGCCAAAAACATAACAGACTAAATTTTTGATCATATACATCTTCAAAAGGGGCACGAAAAGTTGGATATATCCTGGGCACAAAAAGTAGTTAGTTGGACCCTGGAATGGAAATGAACAAGAGTAAAAGAACAAAAAATTATACAGTGAAACTTGAATAATTCGAACTTGTTTAATTCAAAATTCGGTATAATTCGAATTTTTACTCGGTCCCTTGAATTTTGTATTAAAATAATGTTAAAAAATCATGGATAATTCGAATTCTATTTTAGATAATTCGAATTTTTCATACGATTACCTTTAAAATATTACAGTAAACTTTGTTCCCGAGATTTTTCTCAGCTAAAATGCATTATAGGTATATTTTAACAGTCTTTCAAAAGAAAGAAAAGGAAATACAAAAGAAGCCCCTAGCTAGTGCACCAGAAAATATGGTGCATATACTTGAACTTCGAGGTTTTTTGAATCGAAAGTCATGTCTAATGTATAAGATTCTATTTTTGTATCAAGTCATATGCTATGACACAAAGATTGTACTTAAAGAAGAAATCAAAAATATCTGACTATTTAAAAAAAAAGTGTTGAATAATTAAGCTCGTAAAAAGTATTGATTTAATGGAGGGGGTGGGGGAATGTAGCAATATTCTTATATATAAATTTTATGTGTAAAATCTTTGATCATAGAATTTTAATTTATTTTATTTTTTATTTATCGCTTTTTTTTTTTTTTTTTTTTTTTTTTTTTTTTTTTGACAAAATAGTATATGTAATTCGAATTTTTGGATATTTCGAATTTTTCTCTGGTCCCTTTAACTTCGAATTATCCAAGTTCTACTGTATTAAAACTCCATCTGACTATGTGAATTTATAATACTTACTTGCATGACGTGACTGATGGATTCTCTCTCTGACAATATTTCTGAAAGATTCTTGGTACCTAAAACGTTCCTGAGCGTGGTAGCAGCCAAGAGGCGTGTAGAATGCCCGTAATCCTCGACATTGGAGACGGCTATCGTCGCATTGCTGATGCGGTAGTAGACCACGGCGTCCACGGCAACAGTAACTGAGTCCTTGG
Source organism: Salticus scenicus (assembly GCA_963930645.1). Classification (NCBI taxonomy): domain Eukaryota; kingdom Metazoa; phylum Arthropoda; class Arachnida; order Araneae; family Salticidae; genus Salticus; species Salticus scenicus. The sequence continues at coordinate 266,147,563 of OZ005658.1, forward strand.
ACAAGATCTGTTGGCGAAGAAAAGAGAATACTGATAAGTATTTTAATATCTTACATAAATTTTCTCTAACGAACAGAAATGTACAGACAGAAATGTAAAATTTGTAAAGAAAAAAATGTTTAAATTCAGGAAAAATGTTTTTTTTTTTTTTTTTTTTTTTTTTTTCAGTATTGCACGCATTTAGCTTAATATTGTTTCTACATACTCATAATATCCTAATATGTCCTCGAACTTTATATACCCGTGGATCAAATTCTAAATAATTGCTTACAAAAAAAAAAAAAAAAAAAAAAAAAGTTGCTGTTTTGTAAAGATTTATTCTGCTTTAAGCAAAATTTCATGCTATTACGGTCGAAAGTTTTGCTCTTAAACTTAAGGGCCCTCTTCACTCATTGCCGCCGGAAGCCGAACTAATGTTATTCTACGGGAAATTTTTCTTTACAAATAACTTATTAACTAATACATATTTTTAAATTCTATTTTCACATTCTGAAAATTCCCAGCTGTTCAATGGACGGACCTTTTTAAAAAATTATTTTTTTAATTTTTTATATTTTATTTTGAAGCAGCAAAATACGAATTTTCAGTATGTGAAATATTTTTATTTTGGAATTTCAAAATAAAATATTAAAAATTAAAAAATACATTTTTAAAAAAGGTCCGTCCATTTAACAGTTGGGAATTTTCTGAATGTGAAAACAGAATTTAAAAATATGTATTAGTTAATAAGTTATTTGTAAAGAAAATTGGCCCATATAATAACATTGGCTCGGCGATGGTAAGTGAAGAGGGCCGTTAATAGAGGAAAGATAACAGGTTTTAATCTAGTCGCATTTGATGAACAAAACCATTCGGAACTTGCCGTGGTATGTTGGGCAAGTTGCGTCATTACAAGGGCTGAAATTTCATACAAAAACCTCCCCATCAAAACACACAAAAACACACACAGAAGGCATCGTACTCAAGCCTAGATCTACATGGCCACATTATCATGTTATCTCGAGCGGGGCTGTAAACAAATTTTAATGTAGTCAGTGACGCCATATATGTACTGACAAATGTTACAAAGCATATAGTCGGTAACAAAAGTGTCCGAACACTAGCAAAAATTCCTATGTAAAAAAAGTACACTTCATACGGTTTTGTTAAATAAATCCTTGTCGAGTCATGTTCTTACAGTGACTAAGAACAGGATTCGACAAGGATTTATTTAACAAAACCGTATGAAGTGTACTTTTTGTACATAGGAATTTTTGCTAGTGTTCGGACACTTTTGTTACCGACTGTACGTTAGATTCTAATGCAATAATGAGGACGTTTTAGTGAAATTTTCAATGAACTTAATTTACATTGTGTAAAAGTCATGAAAATGTGACGACGTCATGAAAAAAATTGGAAATGATCTTCATCAGTGTCCAAACAGTGAGGAGCGAGACAATTTAAATTAAGAACGCATCTAGAAAAACATATAATCTAACTTAACGAAATAAACTGTCTGTCGTAACATCTTGGAAAATGATTGTATAGCAAACAAAAAAATAAAATGAATCCATTAAAAATATTGTTGTGGCACTTTTTTTATTGTTGAGGATAGAAACAAAAACTTTGATTATGCAGTGAATAAAATAATCTGTACTGTTTAAATGAACAAGTGGATTGCGCTTTAATTTCTGTCATATTGCTCTTTATAATCACCATTAACGTTTACAAGATTTTAGGATCAGCCTGTATATATAAAAAAGGTATATATTTTTGGTAACATCATGTTCAGTTAACATAAAACACAATTTGAATAAATTGGTAAAGTACTTTTGAGAGAATTAAATGTGAATTTCCCGTTCCAGTTTTTCACAGATATTTATATCATTAAACAAATTCAGAATTTCCATGAGTTCAGGAATCATACGATAACTTGCACGGTCAAAAATCTAAGGAATGATAATTTATTAATGACCAGAAAACATTATATAAAGTTAATGTAAATCAATATGCAAAAATTACCGTAATTATTGAAAATGTTTAGAAAAAGGAAAATAAAAGGTATTAAATAACATAATAATTACAAAACTTTGAATAAACACCATAAAATGCAATAAACTCGCAACGAGTGGTGCATGCAGCACCACTCGTTCCTACTTTGTTCACCTGACGAAGGGTCGTGTATTTTTTCGACCCAAAACAACTGTTGCGAGTTTATTGCATTTTATGGTGTTTATCAAAGTTTTATAATTATACAGCGCTGAAAAAAAAAATTTTTTTTTTAGATCTCTGATACCATCCTTACTGATTCTTATGTAAAATGACTTCCTGAATCTGAATAGGACTCCCATTTTGCCCTGTCACCCAACATTTTCTGGGGACACCACCCCCTACCTCAGTTTTTGTCACTGTACGGTAATTTTATGACCATGAATTTGATTTGGAGAACGAAAAAGAATTAATTTAACACCTAAAAAAATATATAATGTTTAATACATAACATTAATAATAGATTTAAAAAATATAAGAAATGTAATACATAATTTCAGTGGCAAATCCCACCCTAAATTTCCCCCTTGCCACAAATGTTCATGTTTTAGACTTTTCCAACTCTGTAGCCCATCAGAAGATATTTAACAGTTAAAATAATCCTCCCCCCCATAAAAATCAAATTTATAGCCATAAAATCACCGAAAAGTGATAAAAATAGGGGGGCGTCTCTGAAAAACAGTGGGTGACTGGGCAAAATGGGCATCCTATTCGGAATCAGGAGGTCATTTTACATAAGAATTTGTAAAAATGGTGTTGGGGCAATTTTCATGCCGAGGAGTGTTATTACTTCCAAACACCAGTTCTGCGGTGCTTTTATAACGTGTAATGTAATTTGTAAAATTCGCTTAGTAAAGCAAGATGTTGTTTGAAGAAAATCGTCACTGTAAAACTTTTCTGGGGAAGATAAGAGTTATCAAAAGTATTACCTACTCATTGTGCTTTTTACAATGAGCAGTAAAATTACTTTGCTGTGATTTTTACTCACATGTACTATAATTCTCAATGGGCTCTTCCCACCTGACGTCAGAGGTCACATGATAGAGAAAAAACGAATAGCAGACGAAGTCTTGCTTATCTATAGCGATTGCTGAAATAACGTATTTTCTATTCTTATTTTTTATCAATCGTATTGAATCTGGGTTATTTTTTCATACATCATCATTTTTAATCCATTTTATATCATTCATCCTCTTTTGTTTGCTGTATACATTTACAATCATCATTTAGTTTATATTTGTTATTGATGTTCATGAAGAACATGCTAAATACTCTGATTTTTAGTACGAAAATCAGTGACAGTGCAATATCGTACTGCGTAAATCCATTTAGACCAGTAACTAAGTTAATTAACTTGTTGTAACACCTTTATGCAATTAAATTAAATGAAAACATTTTAAAATTTCCAATTATAATCCATAAACATTCCACAAGAACGAGCTATTATTTATTGCTAGATCAGTTAATGTAACAGTTACACTAGAACATGCAAAAATCGATTCTTACAGTTGAAAATAAATAAACACATAAAGTGATTTTAAAAAAATATTAAATTTACAAATACAACTATTCTACTGTTTACAAATGTGCAATATTACTTTTATTTCATTTTATATTAAATATTAACATTTTTGTTCTTAAGAACAATATTTAATTTAATTCGATTATTCATTTTCCTCTATCACATGATTGAGCACACGAAACTGGGAAGAGTTCATATTTGCTGTACAGTATTTTGCTGCGCGTCAGATAAATTAGTTTCATACCAGAAAATTTAATTTACAGGCAAGGGCATATTTGATCCGGACAAAACGTATCTTAAAATTAGCTTTTACTGTTAGTTAAAATGTCCGGTGTAAAACTGATTTTGCAGATCTGCGAATTACAAGCAGTAAAATAGGGTAATTTCCTGCAGTCACTACACTACACACGTGTATAACGTTCAATTTATAACAAAGCACATATTCTCTTTTTACAAATATATAAAGCAAACATCCAAACTTTGCACAGGATTCGAACTCACAATCAATTAGCTTTTACTGTTAGTTAAAATGTCCGGTGTAAAACTGATTTTACAGATCTACGGATTACACGCAGTAAAATAGGGTAATATCATTTCCTACAGTCACTACACTACACATGTGTATAACGTTCAATTTATAACAAAGCGCATATTTTTTTCTTACAAATATATGAAGCAAACATCCAAACTTTGCACAGGATTCGAACTCACAATCTTCTGCTCTCAAAATCAGCATCCCCGAATGCACTAATGATCACAAGATTCGTTGTTCCGTTCCTTTACCAAAATAGATATGGTTAAGATCAATGTTAATTTGGATAATAAATCATGTGACACGTACTAAAAGGCGTCAGGGAAATTTTTGTTACAAATTTTCAGCACAGTGTTAAGTAACCACTCTTCAAATGTATTTAAAGAATTAGTTGATATGCAAATAAGAACCCCAACGTCCCATTTTCCTTACCCATTACTGAAGACATATTTTTTATTCATACCATATTATTTAAAATAATTCTTTATGCATACACACATATACATAATATATATATATACACACTAAGCGACAAAGAAAAAGCTGCACTGCAGAAAAAATGACATACATTTTTTATTTGTAATAACTTTAAAATTAATGTTTGAAACAAATAAAACTGTCTTGTTTGCATAATACCAATGTGAGGAAATGATACCTATGTACATTTTCGATTTAATAATCCGCTTTATTGCACTTTAGGAAGTACTTTTTAAAAATCTGCAAAAAACTTTCTTTTTGAACATAATGCAACAACCGTACACTTTGTATTCTATTATGATTTATTATATGACATAAACAAGTTATATTTTAATATATGAAATAAAACTATTTATTTGTTAGATCTAAACAATTTTTTTGTTAAAAATATGTATTCTGCATTGGGTTAATTCCACCCTTATATGGAATTACTGCTTTAATGCGCAATGAGATAGCTTTATACAGTGTTTTAAGATAAATATCAGAAATTTCAATGTGCCAAATATCACAAATAACATTTTGTAGTTCTGGCAGAGTTATAGATTGCAAATTTCGAATCCTCTCCCCTCTCCCCGCCTTTTTATAGACGAAACATTTTCGAGCGGATCGCGATTTTGACTATTTCCATATCTGGTAAAGAAGAAATTCTACTACACCCTTGTGCAAATTAATTGAAACAAACTATTTTTGTTTTTCGTGATTTTAAAATCATTCTTATAATTCTTGAACAATCATACTAAAGTACGTTAAAATATGGGTGAGATGACTAAATCATTTGCCTAATAACAATTTCCACTAAACAAAGGGGTTCTGAGAGCGCATGCGCAGAAACTACTGTAGATGAAAACTCCAGTCCAGCTATGATCACATCAGTTGAGAGTTCACTGACGTTAGAGATGGATGTGACTCCGCGAAAGCATACAAACATTGTTACTCTCTCCTAACATACACCAAAGACTTATAGAGAGATTTCAAAGATAGTTGGCGTTAGTATTGCAACCAGCCTATCGGCCTATGAAGAAACATCTTCTGACCCAATCAATGAAGAAAAAGCTTTACTTGTGGGCGTTAAAACATAAGAATGGACAGTAGAAAGTTGGAGTAAAGTGCTATTTAGCGACGAAAGCCATTTTTTCGTCCGAGGCCAGTAAACTCAACATGTTCAGAGATCGCCAAGCGAAAGAATTCGGGATTGCCACATTAACCAATTTGTTAAACACCTTCAAAAGAAGATGTTTCGGGGTTGTTTCGGTTACAATTGGGCTGGTTCTTTGTAGCCTGTTCACGGTATGATGCATACTGAGCAATATATTACTATTTTGGACAAAAAGGTTGTTCCAGAGTTGAAGAAATGATACCCTGATGGAATGGGGATTTTTCAGCAGGATTTTGCCAGGTACCATATGTCCAAAATGGCCAAGAAAGTCATGTCTGAGAACCACATTGAGACACTGGAATGGCCTGGAAACTCTCCTGATATAAACCTAGTGGAGAATCTCTGAGCTATATGCAAGAATTGGCTATTAAATGTGGACTGTACAACTATAAAGAATTTAATTATGGCGCTAAATCATGTGTGGTACATGGACACAAATATTATAAATGACTTTAAAAAATTGGTAGAATCCATGCCAAATCGTGTCCAAATGTTAATAAAGAGTCGTAGGGATCATATTATGTACTAAAATTTTCCGATTTTGTATAAATTTAAATAAAATAGCATTTCTTCTTACTTTTCTCAATTTGTTGAGTTTGTTTCAATTAATTTGCACAAGGGTGTATATCCTTTGTGGGATTTAACTTAAAGTGAAAAAAGATATGATTACATACAGAATTATAGGTTCTCATGGGAATGTATAGGAAATTTTGACATTTTGAAGTGAATAAACATACCACAGACGCCGTGTAATAAGGTGCATTATCATCTAGAAATGCTGTTTACGGAAATGTCCAAGATACTACCAAAATAGTCGGCCAGACACCACTTTTATGAAGATTGTGTTTTTAGTTATGCACCTCCGTATCATAATGTACGGAGAATGTGTCACTGCTTTAAAAGTGCGATTTTCATTAAGTCGGACATATTTTCGTTGTCAGATCTGGTTGTTTTCTTTGGCTCGAAATAAGTTAAACTTGACTCATCAAAGAGAATCAGTTCAGCCCAATAATTAACTAATCATTTTTTAATTTTTTTACCCATCTGAGGTCTTGCTTTCATAATTCTCTTCACTAAGAATGGAATATTTCACATTTTCTGTCATTTAAACCTGCTTTGTTTAATAGTTGTTGTACTGTACTTAAAGAAATTATGCTGCTAAACACTTTTTCTGAATCTCTTTTATGTTCTAAATGTAATACAAACCGATTTTATAAGCAATGGCTTTCTAACTTATGGTCATTTCGGCCGCCTAAAATCAGATTTCCAGTTTAAACTTCCAAAAATTGTATATCTTGCTAAAAACCTATTTACCAATATTTCGTTAACATTTAATTATTTTGTCATCTCACGTATTAAAATATTTTTTTATTTTCATTCAAAAATTAATATTTTTTGTGGCATCGTTAACTGCCTTATTCTTACCATTTTTGAAATAATTTCTAAAATTACAATTTTCCTGACAATTGCATTTTGTTTTTAACACTGGACTCAAAGCTAAAGTGTATGTGGAGGACAACGTAATAAAATCTATTCGAAAATTTGCTTTTTAAACGATAAAATTGGCGGTTGTAGAAGGAGAAAAGGAAAATATCCAAGTGCGGCTTTTTTTTTGTCGCGTAGTGTATATATATGTGTGTGTGTATATGCACGCATATATGTATATACATACATACGTATATATAGGGAAGCGTGGGTCTAGTTGTAACAGGGATAGGAAGTAACACGCAATTTACGAAATATTTTGTACATTTTTAATTAGATATTTCGATTAATATATTTCTAATGACGCGCTTTATGAGGTAAGCACAATCAGTGTTCTGCAAAAACGGTTAATGAGAGATTCTGTACACGTGTTTCCTTTTAGCTACTTAGTGGGAAAAAATGTATTTCGTAAATTTTGATTAAAGTTATGTTAAGTTATATTTTAAAGAAGTGTTTATAGTTATTTATTTAGTCTGTGTGTTGCGTTATAAAATGCATGTTTAATTTTTTGTATAAATCGTTATATATATATATTTTTTATAAATAAACAAAATTTCCAAAATCATACGATGGGGAAATTTGAAACAAAATTTTGGGGCAAGTTGTAATATGTTACAATTTGCCTTTTGTGTTTTGATTCATGCAATTAGACATTCTAGTTTAAATGTTAACAAGCAAATTATTTATCGTATGCATTTTTTTAACATGAGGAACTGTAAAAAGAAATCTGAAAGAGCTTCAAAAAGTCAAGATATATACGATTTGGCTACAGCTAAAATCTTCTAGAAATGTACAAATATTAGACACCCAAAGAAATATTAGACACTCGAAAGAAAAATATTTGAAAAATAATTTGAAAAGAAAATTAAAAAGTAACACAACATAAAGAGAAAAAAAATAGATTATAGGAAGAAACAAATAAATAAATAAATAAATAAAGGAAAGGATAAAAATATAAATAAAATGTCCTTAACTCCAGATACAGATTCTGAATTAGATAAGTGGCTTGTGGAGATGCCTACAGCCAGAGATGTAAAATTAAAATGCCAAAAAAAAAAAAAAAAAAAAGAAAAAGACAAGAATAAGATGCCGAGTATACAGAAAAATAAAATAAAATAAAATAATATAAAAATAGAACAGTGTGTTTCATTTGCAAGCTGAGCTTTTGTGAAAGAGCTATTTTCTGAAGAAAAACTGTTGCAACAAAGAGAGAAAGACCAGAAAATATAAAGTTGATGTAAATCAAAGTGCAAACATTATCATAAATAGGGAAAATCATCACGAAAAAGAAAAGATAATAATAAAGTAAAACGGATATGACAATATTAATACAAACTTCCGTAAAACAATATCTGTTTTCATAAAAATCCGTACAAAGGAAAAGGATTTATATTGAGAAGCAAGTTGAATTTGGGGGACATATTTAACCCATTTTATCCCATCGTCCTATTTAAAGGACAGCTCAAAAATAGCATATAGAAATCAGAATTTATGTGTCTAACCTCCTCCTCCTCCTCTATCTGGAATCTTTGTTAAATCATTACATTAGGGGGCGTGGTTTATCTTCTCTTTGCGGTTGAAAATTCTTTATGGAGAACTATCATGTGAATAAGAAAGTCTTATACAGATAAAGCAAAACTTTATACTCGGAAAGTACTTTTCACTATTGAAGAGAACACTAAAACAGATAAGTGCAAATTTCATCCTCTTTATTTCAATGTCCTGCGTACAAAGTCGATAAGATTTTTTTTACAGAACATAATTTTTTTTTTTCAAATTTTGTTGTATTTAGTTTATTTAGGTTTAATTAACCTTAAAAAATATAGTTTTTTTTCAAATTTGAGCAAAATAAATAAATTGGGATAAAATGGGTTAAATGAAGTATATAGGAAGACATTGAAAAGAAAGACTAGGGAAATACTGAAGCAAAAATATCAGAAGTGCTTTACAAAAAATTTACAGATTAATGGTGTAAATTGTTGATGAACAAATTTTGTAAGCAAATACCATAAATTATAAAAACAAGCAACAATTGTGTGGCAATACGTTTGGCACTCGTCTGCAACGTCATCTCCTCAGAAACATCAAGGCTGATTTCTCGTTCGCGTGCTTTGAGAAAAATGGTTGTGAGAATATTCGTAAGACGTGTAGAAAATTTCAGTGCAAATCAATTGAATTCGATATGTAAAAGTGTGATCTCTATGACAACAGCTATGAAGATTTATTTTAAGACATTCTGTAGTAATACTTGAATTGTTAAGATGATTTATTAATGATGGTGATATTCCTAACAGTTTCCAACGAAGTTGAAAAGTGTTTGTGATTTTGGTTTGTCTGACTGTCTGTTCATCTTCCCACACTTTATTTTCTTTAAATATTATTAAAATGCTAAGAAACTGATTTAATGTTATTTAAGTTCGTTTTGCTACGTTCATTATAAAAAATCGCATAAATAGCGCAGTTCTTTGAGTGCAGGGACTCACAAAAGATTTTCAATACATTGTGGGCTTTGAGAGGTATTTTATAAAGCATATTTTAATTCCGTTACACGGAACAGAGCATAACAAATAAGTATACATTATTAAGATATACAAAAATAGCTTTTTGTTTATTAGAATAAAGTATGATTAGTGCAATTGATTGGAAGACAGGACACCATAAAGTTGTTCATATACATTATGAGATATGAAGGAAAAATGCTTAATGACGAAGGTAGTTTGTCCTCGAAATTCGTGCCTGTCCTCGACATTCGAAGACATATGGTCAGCCTAGGTAAGACTGTTTAAAATCGAGTACTTTAATTTAGTTTGTATATCCTCACAGGTTTGTGTTGTATTAACAGTAGATCACCCTCTTATGCGTAGGAGTTTAGTAAAAGATCATTTTAGATGGGGTCACGAACGCTAGAGCAACATGCTCTTCACGGACGACTCGCACTTCAATCTACAACCTGACAATACTCGGATTATTATTCGAAGATAACCAAGCACTCCGAATAATCCTGCATTTGTGCACGGAAGTGTTCGATTTGATGAAGACTGAGCGATAGACTGTGCCGGTATGTTTATCAATGGCCGCATCGGCCAATACTTTATCAAGAATGGTACACTGACGGCTTAGCTATACATAGGGATAAAATTTTCTGACCTATTGTGGTTCCGTGTGCTGCTTTAACCCTTTCAGTAGCAGTGTTCTCGCTGATGGAACACCTAATTTTAATTCTCAAGTGCAAAATCTCATCCCGGAAATTTTTTAGCAAAAACTTACATTTATATCATAGCAGAAAAGGCCCTTTTTTTAACGTGAAAATTTAAAATTTCTTCTATTTTAATTATGTTCGTAAATTCCGATGGCAGTGTAATTTAAATGATCCGAATTACCTTGCGCCGCAAAGGGTTAAAATACTCCGGAATAAATTGAAATGTTGGGATCTATGCAACTTTTACGAGTTTTTGTTGTCGATAATGTTTACATATAAAGTGATTTATTTATTATATTAAATATTATTTGAATTTAATACGGTTTACTTACAGATGTTTCAAACCGAAAATTTCTCGAAAAGGAACAATGCTATTTTTTTTTATTTTTTAAATATTTATTATCAGCTATGTGTCTAAAAGCCATTTTTAAAATTAGTTTAGTAAGTTTTAAAATAAATTAAGTAGTGAACGTTAAAGGGTTAATTGGATGCCACCTCATGGACGATAACACAAACCTACATTGAACTCGGCTAGTTAACAGTTTTCACTTTGACGAAGGAATTCTTCAGTTGGATTAGCCAGCATATTCCCCATAGGCATGAACACAATAGAACATGTTTGGAGCATTCTAAAGAGAAGGTATTCTGGTCGCTTATCACCCCTCGAAGCAATTCAGCAGTTGAATTTTCTTCTTCACAAATTTAAGAGAATTTCACAGTTCCGATTCAGCGATTTCATATCTTGAGGGCGTGCGACATTTTTTTCGTCAGGGGAAAACATACCTTTTATTAAAATTCATTTTTATCCGAAGAATTACATTTTTAAAAACTGTATTATATGAACGGGTTGTGCATCTTTTGTTCATCGACAAGTATCGCCAATAAAATTAAATTATGCCTTGTCCGTTGCTTCCCCCCCCCCCTCATATCATATAGCACCCATAGGTTATACATCTGCTAATAAAATATTTCCTCATCCGTAGTTTATATTCAAAATCATAACCTTCTAACTGTTTTGAGCAGTGTACTTCCACTCAAAAAAACTGTTGCATGTTTTTGGATTTTATAATATGTTTGTTCTTATTCTTTAAACTGAAATATTATTGCCTGCAATCAAAGATAAAGACAGATCAACTGAATATTTGTCTCAAACGAAACGAAAATGTATTATCTCTCTTTTTTTTTTTAAAGTGAAATAAAGTAAAAGAATAACGATGAAAATTGCAATTAACACGGAATAACAAATGCGTTTGAAATAAAATTACAATTAGCGAAGAAAATTGCAATTTCGTTTTAAAGAAAAAGAAAATGTATATAATATGTGAAGTAAAACACAAAAGGATAGTGAAGAAAATTGCAATCAACAATCTGTTTCAACTCAAACAAAGTGAAAATATATACAATATGTGAAATAAAATACAAAAAGAATAGCGAAGGAAACTGCAATCAACAATCTGTTTCATTTCAAACAAAACGAAAATGTGTACAAAATGTGAAATAAAACACCAAAGAATAGTGAAGAAAATTGCAATCAACAATCTGTTTCATCTCAAACAAAACGAAAACTTATACAATATATGAAATAAAATGTAAAGGGATAGCGAAGAAAATACAATCAACAATCTATTTCACCACAAACAAAACGCAAATGTACGTAAAATATGAAATAAAATCCAAAAGGATAGCAAAAAAGAATTCTAATGAGCAATCTGTTTCATGGCAAACGAAATGAAAATGTGCACAAAATGTCAAATAATATACAAAAGGATAGCGAAGAAAACTGCAAAACTGACAAACTATAAAATATGAAGACATAAAAATACCAATACGAAAACGAAAAAAAAAAGAAAAAAAACTATTCTAAAATAGGTTAATAAAACAAAAGATGTATAAAGACATGCAAACAATGCAAAACATCTACAAACCATTTCAAACTGAATATCACAAACATACACACACACGCAGGATTCACATAAGCATGCTCATATTACCCAAGCCATATCTTTAGTCCCGTGGTGTTTGCCAGAATCCTAAATTAAAAACGAGAGAAAATATCATAAAAAACGTCTTTATAGACTGTCCAGGACAGATAAATTGCTCTAATAAATCACAGACGGGAAGTATGAACGAGAGATTATTAATAGAATTCCTTGACTGAATTTTAAGTTATTGAAATTCTATGAAAGGAATCAAAGGTTGGTTGGTTGTAGGGTTTTAAGGCCGACTGACTACGCTAGGGTCCTAGGCTTATAGATGGAATGCCCACCATGGGGGTCTTTCTAAGGGGTCCTAGCCCGTATTTACGCAAGTTTTGGAGAAAACCAATGAAAACTTCGAACGGCTAGGTCGATGAGCGCGAGCTTCGATCGAACCCGGCACTTCCTATCTATCAGCTTTCAGCGCAGGACCACTCGGCCGTAAAGGTACCAAAGAATTATCAGATCCTATGAAAGGACAAAACTAAAGAGATATTGAAATAGTTGAATTTTCGAACAATCAATTAATTATTGTTGTTATTACTATACTGGTTTCCAAAAGTTAAGAGATAACTTGTTCTAATTTCTTCTTTTGCGCATAACTGTTAAACAATGAATACAGGGACGTGAAATTTAGATGCCATGTTCATTATAAAATTATCTTTTTAATTTTAAATTACTTTGATATAATAAATTAGTTTTAAGTTGATATCAATTTAATTTTTATCCAAAGAACGTTTTTAAAGAAATAAAAATTAAGTATTTTAGAAAGAAAACTAAATAAGCGATTTTGTTGCGGAAGTATTACAAATAATAGGCTAAGTTACCCATCTCCTCAAATGTTAAATTGAAACTTGATTATTTTTAATTTAATTTTCTGTCTTTTGCATGTGAATAACTTTGATTTATAAATATGATCATGAAATGATGTAAAATTATATGTATCATACGGACATTAAATTTGGATGACATCCTCGCTATAAATTTTTTCATGTGTATATTATTCCAAAGATGTTCGCATTTAAAAAATAAGCAATTACATTTTTTCAAAATGTCCGATTTGGACATAGTAGAAAAATGAACAAAGAAAAAGCCGCCTGTAATTTCATATATAGAGCATAGTTCAAAACAGTTATTTAATTTTTCCAAAAAGTTCCAATTTAACTGGTTCACAAGAACTTTTATAGGTAAATTCTTTCATAAAAGTTCAACAAGAACTTTTACGAAAAAAAAAAGTTTTTGATTAAAAGTTCCTTAATATCGCATATCAAAAGAACTTTTATATAAAAGTTGTGTAAATGTTCTTACCGAAACTTTTTTATATAAGTTCTCACAATAGAAGTTTCTCGTTGAAAGACTCTCAATATATATTCCTTTAGGTAAAAAATTTATCTTAATTTTACAATTAAACATAAAATAAAAATATTAACAATGAAATATTTAACTCCAGAAACTGGCTTTATTAATCAATTTTTAATCTGACTTATTTATTTAATATAGTTTGCATTGTGATGAGGAGAAAGGTGGAATGCAGGGCGAATTAAATATCCATATATTCGAATTTATCTTCACCTAATGTCATATTACTTCACTTAGCAAGTATAGGACTCTTTCTCACCTTCCTTTCCAAACAGTCAAATAAATTGAAATATTTTGTGTCTGTGAAACTTTACCTCCTTTATACCACATTTAAAAAGAGGATGACTTCGCAATAGGTTTCCACTGATAGAGGAACTTTACAAACTTTTATAATAAAGAACCAAACAGTTTTTGTAAGATTTTTTATGATAAAAATTTTCACCACATAATTTTTACTTTTATGTTAAAAGTTTTCGAAATAACTTTTAAATAAATATTTAGCTTAAAAGCTCTTGGATAAACTGTTTCAAAAAAAGTTCCTAAGAAAATGTATAAATTAAATAGGAACTTTTTCCGAATTAAAGTGCACAGTTATTTTGGAATCTTGATTTAGAGACATATTAATTTTACCTATATACAATGTATTCTCAGTTCCATTTTTAATTTAGTTTCAATCATTTTTTTTTTTCTCATTTCTGAAAAAGCGGGCTTAAAAAATTGAGTACAAATTATTTCAATGTCGAAGCAACATAAAGTTAATAATTTAATAATGAGCATATCATCAAAATTTTTTGTTCACAATGTACATTTGGTTAAATGTTATGGAGAAGAAAATATTGGGTGAGTGCAAAAGTTCTACCTGTTTTTATTACCCATAAAGAAGAGCAAATAAACGCAAAATCAACAGTACCTATTACTATGCATAATCCCCATTGCTATCGGTGACCTCTTGCCATCCTTCTGGTAGGAGATGAATCCCAAGGCAATTCCGGTGGTTTCGAGTCAAAAAAGTCTTAGATGGAAGTTTTAACAGCATCAAGATCATCAAAAATTTTATGACTGAAGGAATTGTACAACGCATGAAATAGGTGATATTCAGTTGGTGCCAAGTCAGGAGAATAGAGAGGGTGGGTTAAAACCTCCCAACCAAAGCCCAGTAGCTTTTGGCGAGTGATGACGGCAGCATGTCGCCTGGCGTTATCGTGATGAGGGATAAAACCGCGACGATTGGTGAGACCTGACCGCTTTGCTGCAAAATTTGAATGCAGCCTGTCTAACTGTAGACAGTAGAAGGTCCTCTGTCTCGGGCACTTGTTGCCCGAGACACTGTAGCGCTCAACATCGCTCCAAGAGCGATGAGCGGGGACTGCCCCCTGTTCAGACAGTAGAAGGCGGCATTGATGGTTTGATTGAGTGGCAGGACCTCCCAGTGAACTATTCCCAGCACATCCCACTACACACTGAATAACACATTCTTGGGATGAAGTTCAGCTTTCGAAGTTGATGCAGGCGGATCAGAAGAGCAACACACAGTCCTACGACGCTTTATGTTACGGTACATAACCCACTTCTCCTCTCCTGCCACAATTCGTGTCAGGAATGGGTCATTTCTGTACCGGGAAAGCAAGGAAACACAGGTGGCGATTTAGTCATCCCGTTGATTAGCTGTCAGGTTATGTGGAACCCAACGATCCAACTTTCTCGTAAAACCCAACTTAACAAGCCGTCTCTCGACCGTTGTCCGGTGTACGTTGAAGGTTTCCGCTAATTCTTGCACGGTTGTGTTCGGGTTGTTCTTTATGGTTTGGTCAATATTGTCATCTCCAGCGTGTGATGGCCGTCCACTCATAGCTTGATCTTGGCAGCGTCTGTCTCCATTCCTAAATTTACGAAACCATCGACGACATGCGCTTTCGTCTATTGCATCCTCCCGATAAACACGACAAACATTGCGACATGCTGCGGCTGCCGTACTTTTTTTATCGAACTAGTATAATGAACAATGTCTTATATGCTCCTCGCTTTCCATGTTACACCCTCTGATATTTTTCTTTTTGAGATGACTAACTTTGTGAGACACGGTGCATTTATATGTGAGGCATCCACACGTTTGATTGGCCGACGATCTGCGTCATTACAATGTCATGTGTGACGTCAATTCTATTGCAAATTTGCATATCTAAAAACGGGTAGAACTTTTCGCATTCACCCAATATAAAGAGTATTTTGAATTGATTTTTTCATTAACGATCTTGTTGTTTCTGTACATTATTTCATGATTATTTTGGGTTTCATTTGGCAATTATGGGTATCATTTATTTGTTTCTTCGTTTGTTTTTATAGGTAAATAGATTTTAGCTGTTAATTCTTAACTTCAAAAATTACAGATATACAGAAATTTATCTATATTTGCATACAATAATTCAATATAGGTTCCTAATAAAATATTGATTATCGTTATGATTTCATTCTTTTTTTTGGATTTTCCTTCCTTTTTTTTTTTTTTTTTTTTTTTTTTCTTATTTGTAGTTTTACTTTTTTAATGCTAATATACTTGTCTATGGAAAACAATCTCCTTTTCATGTTTTGGGAGCTAGTTTATTATTATTATTACTTTTATTCATTCGTTTATTTATTTTATTTTAATTAATTAATTATCTTACTTATTTATTTATTTTGGAAAGGGGGGGGGGGAGAAAATTGCGACGTTTTCATGAATTGGAATATATATATATACAGTAGAACTTGGATAATTTGACGTTGAAGGGACCAGAAAAAAGTTCGAAATATCCAAAAATTCGAATTACATATACTATTTTGTCAAAAAAAGTGATAAATTAAAACTCTACGATCAGAGATTTAACACATAAACTTTATGTCTAAGAATACCGCAACATTACCCCTTTTACCCCCTCCCCCCCAATTAAATCAATATTTTTTACGTGCTTAATTATTCAACACTTTTTGTATTTCCTTATCCTTCTTTTGAAAGACTATAAAAATTGATAATAACTTCAGATGAGTAAAATCTCGGGAACAAATTTTACTGTAATATTTTAAAGGTAATCGTATGAAAAATTCGAATTATCCAAAATAGAATTCGAATTATCCACGATTTTTTAACATTATTTTAATACAAAATTCAAGGGACCGTGTAAAATATTCGAATTATCCAAAATTTCGAATTAAACAAGTTCGAATTATTCAAGTTTCACTGTATATATATTAAGGTTTTTAAAATTATATTTTTAAAAGCAGTCTCTTTTAAATTTTGTTTCTTGAAATAATGAAAAATATAGTTAAGGTGACCGTTGTCTGATAATATATATAAATGAGATAATTTGTTATGGAACTGCTGAAAAAAAGAAAACAATGATCACATTATTGGTAAACTGTTTAAAATATTTTTAAATTAATTGTTTTGAAATGTATAGAGATATGGATATTTTTCCCTTTTAATTTTAACGTTGTAAATGGGTAAGAATTTAAGAGAAAAATTATGCAATTAAAATAATAATAATAATAATAATAAAATATATTTAGCGTGTTTACTTTCGAAAAAAAATATTAACGTTTGATAAATTAACAATATACATATATCTGGCAAGTACCACGCTAATAAAAGAATATTTGTCTATTGTTCAATTTAAATTTTTAAAACAAAAATATAAATGAAATAGGAAATTAAATCCTTAATTAAATATTTTTTGAAAAACCTGTATTTTTAGGGCTAATATGATAATTTAAAAGAAACAAATATGCATTGAAAATTAAAATAAAAGCAACAGCAAAGAAAAAGATCACGAAAAATACCACCAAACCACGGAAGCAAACTGATAGTGTAAAAAGTTAATTCAAGAAAATAAATATCAAAGTAGAACAGCAAAAAGTACAGAAAAGAAATTACAAAACTCACCAAAATCTCACATGCAAGTACTCAAAGAAGAATTAATATTATTATAGAACATGCTTATTAACATGCACAATTTGGGTACGAAGTTTTTATGGAGAATGAAATTTAAAAACTACTTATAGTGTTATTGTAACTTTTATAGAAATATTTTTTCTTTTCCGAAAAATTTATGTATTGTGCAGACATTTAATTTTAAACTATTCAAACTATATATGTATATATATAAACCAGAAACTT
Source organism: Salticus scenicus (assembly GCA_963930645.1). Taxonomy (NCBI): domain Eukaryota; kingdom Metazoa; phylum Arthropoda; class Arachnida; order Araneae; family Salticidae; genus Salticus; species Salticus scenicus. The sequence continues at coordinate 266,165,447 of OZ005658.1, forward strand.
TTTATAAAAAATTCACTTTGCAACACGTATAAAATGGTACATTTAATTAAAATTATCAATTAAAATTACAACTTGTTGAGGCCTTTCGCCCTGAGCATCAGGGCATCATCAGGACAAAACCATTTTACAGCAACATTTGAATTATATATACAAAAATGGTTCATAGTACAGTTACAGTTTTTATAGATGAAACAGTTAAAACAGATGAAACAGGTTGATGTCCTACAACTAACTCGGGATTTTGCCAATCAAACACACCAATTGGACAGAATTTCACACGCATTCTCGCAGGAGGACATCTGCCAACTCTATCAATTAATGCCAAGTCGAATAACTGCTTACATAAGGGCCAGAAGAGGGTCAACGCGTTATTGACTTGTTCACTGTTCACATGTACATCATATCTACCAATTTTTGTCCCATTCGGATAACTCCTTCTTGGTGTGTCTTTTTTTTTTTTTTTTTTTTTTTTTTTTAGGACTGAGGGCCTATTAGTCTCAATCTGGGATTTTTGCGTTGTCGTTTTCGATAGTTGGACATTTGTCGAAATCATTTTTCGATAGTTGGACATTTATCGAAATCTAAAATTTATCAAAAATATAATTGAATAATTTGAAAGTGAAGTTATAATTGGGGAAAAAAAAAAAAAAAAAAAACTAATAGTCCTCCGTCCTAAACTAAATTCTGCTTTTGCCAGAATTTCATCAAAATCTTTTTTTTTTTTTTTTTTTTTTAAGGAAAAGAAAAGAAAATGAATAATAATCAGTATCGAAACAAACACTATCGAAAAAGTTTTTTATTATCGCGTGATATATATTTTATTATATGTCAAAAAGAAATTAATTCGTAAATTTTTTGGCAACAATTATAAATTAAAATAAATAATACAACGAGATATATAAAGTAGAGTGATAAATGGTAACCCTTAAGAAGGTCCAAGATGAGTCATGTGACATGCTCTCCTTGCACCTGCGTATTCGGCGGTTCCCATTGGTAACAGCTTATTTTCAGTAAATTTCTATGGCAACGGTTTGGAGATTGTTCATTGTTTTTGTTTACTTACGTAGTTTAATATTCTTTTGTTCTAAATCATTTTGATTTTGATTTTACTTCTTTTTTATTTCGTGTAGTTGAACTTTAACCGACAAAATGCTTAAAAATAGTTGAAAAATTATTATTTGTTGTTAAATTTAGCTCTGTAAAAGTTTAAATTTTCTTTTAAAAACACTTTTAAACTTTGTTGGGAAACGATGAAAAAAAAAAGGTATTTTATTATTTATTAAAATGTGAAATATGTGTAAAATTATTTTAAAAACAATTTATTTCGGTCATAGGACTGTCATGTTACCTAATAATAATGATAATTTGTCGAACTGATATTTTAAATGCCAAAATAGCGATAAAGGGCAAAACACAGCAACCTATTGGAGCATGCCACGTGATTCATCTTGAACCACGGAAAGCTAATCCTTCATCCATTGAATCAGCACTCTAATTTATATATCTCGGTGTACCCAACTAATAAAAATTATTTTTTATAGTGGGCAAAGAAGAATGAAAACAAATAGTGTCACATAATTAAAAATAAACTTACTTCTTGAGGCGGTACATCAAATGAAACCGTACGCAAGTCAACTTTACAGTAGGTGTCGATGCACGGGATGATGAAGAATATACCTACAACGGAAAATAAATAAAATCAGTACAACTTTTTTTTTGTATCATTAAATCACTGTCAATGCAAGAAACAAAGATTGTATATCGTTAGAAGAAATAAGTCCGGATTCAAATTTAAAATCAGAAATTAGCGATCACAAAATTTAAGGTCGCAAAAGTGTGTGCATTCCGGAAATAACTTTTTTATTATTCCCTATTTTTACTTCCATTACCCTACTACCGTAGGTAATGGAAGTATTGTATTCGGTCTAAAAATTCGATATCGGGTTTTCACCTGATTTACACGTTTTAAGGTCCCCTGAGTCCAAAAAAGTGGTTTTTGGCAATTGGTCAGTGTGTATGTATGTATGTGTGTGTGTGTATGTATGTATGTGGAGAATCTTCTGGCTATTATAGCTCAGAAACTAATAAAGATAGAGCTACGAAACTTTAGAATTGAAATACGTCTGGTGTACAGATGATATTTTCAAATTTTGGTGAAAATTGAAAAACCGGAAGTGGGACATCGGAAGCCGGAAGTGGGATCGTAAGTTCGTATCTCAAAAACGGCTCTAACGATTTTCTTCAAACTTGCTATATAAACACTCTATTAGATGTCCTTTTGAATGATATAGTTGGTTAGTTCAGGAAAATGGATAGGCCTCCTGCATAAATAGCTCAATTTCAGGTCTTGCAAGCGCGTTCCTTTAAAAACGGCGGTACGGATTTTTTTTCAAACTCGCCATATTAACTCACTTTTAAATATTCTTTTGTATGTAATTACTGTTTTTCGGTCAATAATTGATTTTTTTTATAAAAGTTGGTATCTCAAAAACGGCTCTAACGATTTTTCTTTACGTCACTTTTATGTTTTCTGATCACATTATCTCTCAAATATGCTATATTACATGTAATAGTGGATAATGGAAGTCGTGTGGTTGTTTCACACCAGATTTTTTTTTATTTTTGAAGTTTGAATTTGGTCCTAACACATGAAGATATTGATTTAAAACGTTTTTAATAGTTTCTAAAACGAATCTGCTTGCCGCATTATGCAAAACTGCAATGATATGAATTGTCGTATTTGATTTATGCAAATCCGCTTTGCACATTCAATTTTTCACCTAAAATTGAGCTTCTTTATCAGAGTTCTCATTGTTAGAAATCTATACAGTAGACTCTCGTATAACGCGGGGGGATAAGTTCCGCTTTATAGAAAATCGCGTTATAGGACACATACATTGAGCAGATGATTTCATTCCGCAATGAGACTAAAAGCGTCGGGTGTTGCCATAGTAACGGAGCAATCCTTCCTTGAACAGGTTGAAAGTAAGGCTCCTATATATACGAGCTGGCGCATCAGGCATTTTGTTGCCTTAGGGTTGCCACATGTACTCAGCGCGTTTCTCTGATAAACAAACGACAAACATTTTTTTTATCGTCTTACGTTACTTTAGAGTAACTTGTTTAATTATTTTTTATCATTTTAGCTAATTAAACTATGATATGGAAGTTTGCTTAGCGATAAACTGCTATAATCATTCAAGAAGTGAATATAAAGTGTTCACAGACCTTCTATTACTGTATATTTGAGTTTTGGCGACATTTTGTAAAAGAAACAGAAACCTCCCTAACAACATATCTTACCCCAGTACATCCACTGGATATCCCCAGAATAAAATGACATCCTGAGAATGTACTGTGAAAAAAAATGTGTTTTTAGGAATGTTATTGTTGCTTACTGCTCTTCTCTTGACCGGATTAGCTTCAGATCAAGATTTCTTAAAATCATTAGGGAAGCGGGAATGCTGTCCTCTTCGGAGGCAAAAAAAATGGCGGTGATGCGCCGGCCTATTATTTTATTTAGGGGCTCTAGTTGAAAGTAGAAAAGATGTCGTCACGTGCTTCCTTTATTTTACACGTTATACGAGACTCTTTATCACGTTGTATGAGTAATAGTCTCAGATTTTTCGTCGCGTTATACAAAATCGTTGAGCGCGTTGTACGAGATTCTACTGTACTGTAGTATCTCTAAACATGCAAGAAGATGATTTTGCCATTAAATGATATGAATTTGCTATCAATGAACAACGTACTTTGCAAAAGTATCATACCGTTAGACGAATGCGCAAAGGAGCAATGCCACGAAAGATTTAAGAAAAATAATATGGCAAAGTTTGAAACCACAGTTTTGTCATCTGCTGCATCTGGGCGGGGAAAGAGACCTGCTTCAGTGAGAACCGAGGACGAGGAGATTGTTGCAAAAGAAAGCACACATGGGACGTATGGCGTACGTGCTGTCCCATATCGAATTGACGTACTATATGGAGTACGGTGTACAGAATTGTCTGTAAAATGCAGCAGTTCTACCCATACAAAATAAAATATGTTTAGTAAATTAAAGGTAAAAATCTTTCTGTAAGATAATCTTTCGCTTTGGAATTTCTTGCACGGATAAAGGTGGACACGGGGCATTTTGTGAACGAATAAGACCCATTTTTATTAAGACCTTTTCTTATACCCCCGTTTTGTCTGTCACCGGCGTTTATCCGAATGTGTTACATCTTTTTGCTCATTATCTCAGCAATCAGACCACCTAAACACTTCGGGTTTTCACTAAAATATTAGACATGTCTGACACTACAATTTAACAAATAAAAAATTTAACATAATTGATTTGATTTTTTTTAATTAATAGAAATATGAAAATAATAAGCTAATAATAGCAAAAAATAGCCATTTAAATTTTATCCATAATTTAATTGTTGCCAAAAAAAAAATTACGAGTTCACTTTTTTTTCCCGACAGAAAAATAAATACATTTATCTAAACGTGAAAAGTAAAAAAAAAAAAAAAAAAAAAAAATATATATATATATATGCATCTCACAAAAATTGACGTCATTATCACTTAAAAATTTTACATATTGATAAAGCGCTAATATATTTTACGATGCAAATATGTGTTGTATTAAAATCAGTTTTATTTATAGATCCTCTTGGGCTATTTTTAAAATTTTTGCGTTGGAGTACACCGGACATTTTTCGCCAAGAAGTTTAATTCAGCAACAGCGATTTTAATCTAGGTAGCGCATCAAAAATATAAAAATAATAAAATATTACAAAAATAAAAAACAATAAAAAATTAACACTTATTAAAAAATAAATAAAATGCTCTTTTCTTAATGCACTAAAAAGAACAAAATAACTTTTTCAGCTGAGTACCGCCGATCTGAATACTTGAATTTTACTACTATTGTGATATCGAAAATCACATATTCTAAATTATGTATTACATTTCTGATAAATTTAATTCTTTCCCAATTCATTTTCTATCTGTATAAAAAGCGAGTTAATATATGCGGTTTCATTCTTTATTCCTTCTTACAAAAAGAGCAAGCCATACTATTCCTTTCATTTAAAAGAAATAATAATAATAAAAGCAAGAGATGATCTTTCAATCGCTTAATTCTGTGGAGAACAATTCGTTTCATCTCAATTAAATAAAACAGAATAAAATTTTTCCTGATGTCATTTTGAACATTGAACAAACAGATCTCACATCTGCGACGTAAAAATAGAAATCGCGTATTCTTCTTAGACTAGGGTTATGAATAAAAATTTAACGATAAAATTCTTGTGGTTAAGAGTTAAGGTTGGTTTGCCAGATTCTCACGAACTGATAACGGATTTTTTGGCTAAGAAATCAATCGCCAATATATTTTAAAAAGTTACACTAAATTAGCTGTAACTGAAAAAGTTGGGCGTTGCCTTGGCTTAACTTTTTATGTGGTTTTAGGTAATGTATCCAGCCAACAATTTCATCACTTCTGCATTTTCTCTGCTGCTGAAAAGACGTAACTTTTGAATACTTCTCTCCCCGTGTCCATCCCGTTCATTTAATGTTAATTCATATTCATCTTCCATATATTATACATAAAAAACTTTATTCTAGATGTTTCGGGTGACTATTTGTACTGTGAATTTTTTCAAAGGAATTTATGTGTTATTGAAATTGCAAGACATATGATGACTTTGAATTTTATTAAATGATTGCATTATAGATTTCGCTTGCCTGAGTTATTTGTGGGACATAACGCTTCTTCTGATTATCTTCACGGCTGTTATAAAGAAAGAATTCACACTACCTACCAAATAAATACAACAACTATTCCAATAAAATTGCACCTCAAACTAAGAAAAGGGCGGCTCAAACCATTTTATACCAAAATTTCGCGAAAAGTTTAAATTATTATAGATTTATGAAAATATGAGCTGAAATTAGCCAGATTGGAAATTTCGGTATAAAATAGTTTGAGCCGCCGTTTTCTTCGTTTGAAGTGCAATTTTATTGGAATAATAGTAAAATGCAAGTATTCAGATCGGCGGTACTGAGCTGAAAAAGTTATTTTGTTCTTTTTAGTGCATTAAGAAAAGGGCATTTTATTTTATTTTTAAATAAGTGTTATTACCTAAATGGTTATGTCAATCCGCATAACTGCAGAGAATTTGGGCGAAATTAATTACTCCTATTACACAAGTTGACATGCAAAATTTTGTTTTTATAATTTCGGCTGATCTTTATGTGTTTTAGTGTGCTGAAACCAAAAATCAAGCCAGTTTCTATCACGTATAGATTTTTGTCAATACAGGGTACTTACCTATACAATTTCTTCTAATACTCTTCCACCAATGTAATTATATGGTAAGTTTTATTGTATGTTCCCATGAATAATTAATCATGGATACCTATTGTTGTAATTGCGCAGCACTAGTGCGACATGTAAAACCATACCAACCAACTTACTGTTAGGATGGTATACATAAGAAATTGGGTCGGTAAACACCCTGTATTGACAAAAACGTATACGTGATAGAGAAAAATGGGCTGCATTTTCTGTTTCAGCATATCAAAAAACATAAAGATCAGCTGAAATCATCAAATCAAATTTTCTCTTCATTTTTTTAGGCCTCTGTTACCTATCAAGTTCCATTGCATTACCCTAATGCCATTGGTTTAGTGCCATATGGCAGCTAGCTGTATAATTGGACCATTTTTCCTTGAAGAGCAATCTACAATCTGTGCCCGTGAGACTTCTGCTCAGCCAGAGTAAATTTTAAGACATTTCTTGATACCTAAACTCCAACAACGTAACATTTCAGACACCACGATTTTTATACAGGACGGGGATCCACTCGCCTTGGCACATGTGAGACGTGAGTTTGAGAAATTCTAATTCTAATTTCTTCTATGTTTTCGTCTATTCTATTAATATCTACTCCAAGGTACCTGTAATGTTCCCATCTATTTTTTTTCTTTTTTTTTTTCTAATATAATGTGAATATAGTTGATAATTTTTATACATAGAATAATTATCCCATGCAATGAACGACTACAACAGTTTATTGATAATAATTTGTAATAAAGTACTTATTCTCATAAAACTTCGTATTAAAAACAAAATTATCTATTTAAAAATATATATAATTAATTAGATATAACGATATAATTAACAAAAGTAATTATTTTAAAAGCAAAGTTATGCATTTTCCCCAGAGCTTAGAGTTAATTGTATTTATTTCAACATATAATCTCTCACTATGGTGGGAAAAAAAAATATTTTCTTTTAAATGCTCTGAGTTTAAGTTCAATAAATATGGAGATAGATACGTCAAGATCTAAATTAGAATATTTTCTGCTACATTTCTTTTTATTGATCGGCCTCGGAGCTATTTTTAGAATACAATTCAGGTTCAGCATTATCGACCTCCCCTTGTCATTTTATTATTTACTTATTTATTAAATAATTATTAGGCAGTTAATAAAAATGCTTGGGTGAAAATTTTACATACTAGTGGGAGAGGGGGGGGGGAAGTGCATTTGCATAGCCTGGAATTTGCCATTTTCACATAATTGCATATTTACAATATTGATATCTGCCTATTTGTCTATCTGTTGCTTGCTCTCTAATACTCATAAATATTTACAAAATGTCTTGAAACTGATATGTGCTATTTAAATTCATTGTGACATGTTCTCTACTTAAAATAATATTAAAAAAAAAAAAAAAAAAAAAAAAAAAAATGAAATTCTGGCAAAAGCAGAATTTAGTTTAGGACGGAGGACTATTAGTTTTTTTTTTTTTTTTTTTTTTTTTTTCAAATAATAACATCGCTTTCAAATTATTCAATTATATTTTCGATAAATTTTAGATTTCGACAAATGTCCAACTATCGAAATCGACAACGCGAAAATCCCAGATTGAGACTAATAGGCCCTCAGTCTTAATAAGTAGCGCAACTAATTTGTATACAAAGACTTACAAAAGATTTTCAATGAATTATGGTCTATCAGAAGTATCTTTTAAACCCTATTTGAATACGGATTGACAAGAGGGGTTGACATGAGACAACATAACGAAATCAGTATACATTATACATATACACAAAATCTTTATTTCTATTGAATAAAGTATGATTAATGGGTTACATGGCTTCCGAAGGCTGTGCATTCTCTCTTTCTCCCCCCCCCCTCTCTTTTATGAAAATAAATACAATTTTTTATTTAAAATTTTAGGCATATAAAACAGCAGCATTTAAATAATATTTTATAAAATTTTCATTAAAAAATTTGGAAAATTCAGCCGGTAGGTCCGAATTTCCTGAAACCCTCAGGGAAAATGGTGGACAAGATTTTTCAAAAGATAATGACCGATCTTATTGATTTTTTCACGCTTCTTCAAAATAGAATTAACTAATGCTTGAATGAAACAATAATAATAATAATAATAATAATAATAATAATAATATAAAATTTGAATTTTTGACAGCTATATGCAAAAAATAGTACAATTTTTGGTACATTTTACCTCACGTATAGCATTGTAAAATTAGTAAAAATATAACCTCATAAATTGAGATTTTTCTAGAAACAACTATACATATTAATAATTAAAAAAGCATTTAAAGCAAGAGAAACTTTAATACACGTTCGTATTTATTAAAATTAAATTTACAAATTGAAATATACAAAGTTTTTCGCTATGAGTTTTCATGGCATCTTCAGGTGAGATTTTTACTTTCCGAACACTATAGTGAGGAAAGTATTGTAATCATGTCAAAAATCCGAATTCGAGATTTTGATGTTTCTATACGTTTCGAGGTCCCCTGAGTCCGTTTTCACTATTTTTACGATGATGTGTGTATGTGTGTGTGTATGTATGTATGTATGTATGTGTGTATATCTACTAGTGAACACGCTAGCGTCTAAACGCTTTGTTAGAATAAGCTGAAAGTTGGTACGTATATTGTATGTCACCATATCACGAACCTTATTGATTTTGGTGAAACTAGCACTTACAGTTTTTTTACAGGGACACAAAGAAAAATTCTTTATCATTATGGCCTATGGAGCCTAATTTTTAAAAGTACGATAGCATCTAAACGCCTTATTCAATTGAGCTGAAAATTTATATGAATATTATAAATCACTGTTGCACTAACTATAAGCATTTTGGGGAATCTAGCATTTGTAAGTTTTTACAGGGACACAACAAAATTTTTTTTATCATTATGATCTATGGGCTCAAAGTTCAGTAGCGCTAATTAAAACATCGTGTAATATATGGAGAAAAATACTCTTTTATGTTTTTCCCTCTTTTGTTTGTTTAACAACTCCTCTTTCTTTACTTTATCTACAAAACTGTTAATTACTCAATGTTCGGAAAGTTGAGTGGAGTCACTCCAGATTTTTTTTACATAGTTTAGAAAATGTAGTCTTGCCTTTTTTGGACGATTTACAGCACTACACAAAAACAATCTATTGCACGGTTTTCCTTATAATTAAAACTATACATATATTTACAATTTTTCTTCGTCGATTAAAAAAAAAAAAAATGTAATTTAAGATGTCATCACGGAGGAAAACCTTATCTGAAGGTTAAATGGGTAACGGCAAGTACAGTTGAAAAATGTTTATAATTCATGATTTTTCTTTATTTTTTTATTACTAAGTTCCTATGGAGAAAATAAATTTACTAGGAGAGAAGAAATATTACTATAAGCATATTTTTGCAACGTAATAAGATTACATACAAAAGCTTATATTATATTTTTGCATACAAATTGAATTTTTTTTCATTTTATTACATTCTTAAAAAAAAAAAAAAAAAAAGGAAAAACAGTTACAAATCTATGTATTAGAGAGGGATGTAGATATACTGCATATTACATAAATGTGTATGAGAACCACGAAAATAGAAATCTGAATAATACGGACAGTATAAAATAAATTTTGAAAATCTTACAAAACTGTAATTAAAGAAAAAAAAAAAAAAAAAAAAGCAGCTTTACCAAAACTTAACAACACATACAAAACAACTCTTGTCCCGTTCTAAATTTATCTGTTTCCATCCACGATTACCTATTGATCACGGGTACAGTTACTATTTTTAGCATCCAAACATCCTGGGATAGATCGTGATTCGGAGTTACAGATGATTTCGTGATTTCAAACGAATAAGGGAAATAACAGTAATGAAGATCGACCGAGAAATAACAGTGAAATATGAGAAGAAAAGTTTTTAGAAATTCAAACATAAAATAGACCTGAAAATATTTAGAATTCTGTATGTAAAACAGTCTTCAAGTTTATGAAGATATGCTGATATTATATCGAATAATAAATTAATTTAAATATTCAAAGAAACAAAGGATTGTCACTAATTTAAGTGAAGGTGCAAATGCATATAAATTTATATGAAATTCTGTGCAGGAAATCGTATTCGAACTTCTCAAAATATGTAAATCCATAGAAAACCAGAAATCGAAAATTTTTACAAATACAATACTTTCTTCTATTGAATATAGAAGAAATAAAATTAAATTATTCTTCGTTAATATTACACTACAAAATCATGTTACACATTAAAGTGAAAGTAAACTTTAAAGAATTCTTACTTCAAATTAAACGGTCTATTTTAATAACTTATAAAGTTTTGTTGCCGAAATATTTTTAGCACAACACTAGAAGCAAGAAACAATTCTGCATCTAAAATTATTTGTTTTCTGCCATTGTTACGTATTGATTACGGATAGAGGTGCTATTTTTAGCATCTAAACTTTGGAGATTGATTATTATCTGAAGTACGAGAAGGTTACGTGAAAAAATAAAAATATTCAAGGTTCAAGTAAATTAGTGATAAAATTTGATAGAAGTTAAGTGTTAACCCCACAAGGCTCGATTTTTTTTTAGTGCGCGACAAAAATATATAGGTTGTAATTAGTGATCAGAAGATAGGGAAAACTTATAAAAATAAAAATAAAACTATATTTTACAGAAAAATCAACGTTTTAGCTCAACGTACCGTATGTGGAACATACATAAAAATATGATTTACTAATACGTTTACCATTGTAATATATATAAAAAAAAAAAACTTACCTCTGCAAAATATACACTTCGTTATAACACACAGTATTTTTTTCGAGCCAAAACTGTTCAATAACTATTCTTTTTTTAATTGTTGAATTCAGACAAACGACTAACGTATCACTTTCATTCAAATTTCACACTGAGTGCACTATAACAAAAACACGAACGACATCTTTAGGTAAATATTCGTATTACTACATTGCTAAATGTCAGTAGCTTCTATCAAGATGTCAAGAGATGTCGCTACTAATAGTTTTATAGCTATAGGAACGATTCAAGTGGGTGTTCCACATATGGAACTGGGTGCCTTGTAGGGTTAAAATCAAATCTAAACAAAAAAAGTTTTCGATAATTGAGCTAAAAGCAAATTTTGCAGAGCAAATATATGTTGTACATATATAATGGTACAAATATAATTCCTGAAATAGCGATTTCCATGAAAGGTATAGATCTACAAGATCGTGATCATATAGAATAATTAAATGCGAAAATATGAAACAGGATAACAAATCTGAATTCTCATTTGACAATGAGACTTATGCAGAGGAGAAAAAAAAATCTTGTAGAATAGAATAAAATAATAAATAATCTAGTGTGTTACTCACACGATTTTCTTTAAACTGTATTTCAATAGTATAGATTACACATTAAATCATAAAACCAATAAGGTAAGATGATAAAGTTTCATCTACTTCGAAAATAATAATCCAAACTAGTTTTAAACTCACTTTTATTTGACATACAATTTTGTGTGAAGGGGGATACCGCGTTCCTCACCCCCCCCCCCATTAAATTATAATGCCTACATTTATTTAAAACATATATATGTATATATATATATAGGGTTGTAAGCAATTTGCCTTAAAACTTACCAATCTTGATCAAATTTTTCAAGTGGTAACTAATCCTAACGCTAGCGTACCAAATTTGAACTTTCTGCACTTATTTATTTTTGAGTTATGCTCTCAACTTTTCTTCTTAGCACGTAAGGAATTTTCAAAACATAAGAATAAAGATCGAAAAAAATACACACAGAGGTTATAACAAATTCGAAACTATTTATTCATAAAATACGTTAAAATCGAGTTTTATTGACACATTATCTTTTAAATGTCTTAGTCACGCATTACCTTTCAATGTGTTTCCTTACATCGAAGCTCCCTTTTGAGCTTTTTCTCTTGTGCACGGCTTGAGGACCGTTAAGGTGACACACTTAATTCAACCGGCAGTCTATTCCCATGCTTATATTAATTCTACGTATATTAATTCTATAGAGAATTTTGTGTTCTAAATTACTCATTACCTAATGTATTTTTTAAAATTCCGTTTTCACATTTAGAAAATTCACATTCGTTAACATGTTTCTCGCTTTTCAAAAATTATTTTTAAAAATTTTTAACATTTTGTTATACGGTTGCAATATGCGAAAAATTAACTAACAAGGAAACATTCAAAAGGTGTCGTCTTCAAAAAATATTGAAAAAAAAAATATATATGGGATTCTACTCTTCATAAAACACCAGAAAGGGGAAAAATTATCGGCTAAAATGATTTACAGCCACCACAAAAAATGATCAAAATTAAGCATATTTGGCGATTTCACACTGTTAGGCGATTGATTTTGAGTACTTGGCGAAGAAGCAAAACACGATTCTGTTCGTACAGTCGGTAACAAAAGTGTCCGAATGCTAGCAAAAATTCCTATGTTAAAAAAAGTACACTTCATACGGTTTTGTTAAATAAATCCTTATCGAATCCTGTTCTTACACTGACTAAGAACAGGATTCGACAAGGATTTATTTAACAAAACCGTATGAAGTGTACTTTTTTTGCATAGGAATTTTTGCTAGTGTTCGGACATTTTTGTTACCGACTGTACACGGCAATCTCGGTGCTAGCGAACTTATCGCCTAACAGTTATATAATATATAACAACTTTATAATATATAACAACTCTATAATATATAACAACTGTTAATATATAACAACAATAATTTGGCGCTAAATCGCCAAAAATGCTTAAATTTGATAATTTTTTATGTGGTGGCTGTAATTCATTTCAGCCGATAATTTTTTTACTTTCTGGTGTTTTAGGAAGAGTAGAATCACATATATTTTTTTCAGTACTTTTTGAAGACGACATCTTTTGAATGTTTCCTTGTAAGATCATTTTTATCACATTTTAGCTTCAAACTGAAATGTTAAAAATTTAAAAATTCATCAAAAATGAGAAACATATTAACGGTTGTGTGAAAATGGAATTAAAAAAAATACATTAGGTAATGAGTAATTTAAAAAACTAAATTTTCCTTTGAATAATATCGGAATAGACTGCTGATCAAATTGGGTTGTAGTATGGGGGCGGGATTCTTTATGTATCATCCAACGATATCTGTTAACTTTTTAACACTATACCGTGTTGATACATTCTCTACATTTCTTTAATGTCTTGATGAAATAGCTCTCCTTTTTCAATTCCTACTATTAGTTCACACTCTCCCTATATATATCTTGTACAAATTTTGCAATCGATTTTTAACTAACTTCCCGACTAGCTAGAAATTTGAAACTTTCAGGATTGCTCAGAACACGGTGACAACACAATACTCCGAAGCCCGATTTTCGAATTTTTTATTAGTTTTCGTATAATTAACTAAAATATGAAAATAGTAGCATCCTAATAGCGTTAAAATAGCCATTAAAATATTAGCTATAATTTAATTGTTGCCAAAAAAAATTTACGAGTTCATTTTCTTTCGACATAAAAATAAATACATTTAATTAAACGTGAACTTTAAAAAATATAAAAAGTTAAATTATGCATCTCACAAAAATTGAAGTCATTGTCACTTTAAAAATTTTATGTACATTGATAACAGCTCTATGACTCATCAGAAAATTTAAAACATGGTAATAAAAAGTTTTTTTTTTTTTTATCTTATAATTATTTTTATTCTATTTTGCAAGCGCGCTTCTTATTTCTCAATTCAAAATGATTTAAAAAAAACTTTTTCGATAGTGTTTGTAAGTAGGAATTGACTTAAAATTTTTTTCTTTTATATTACTTGTTCCTTACTCACATCACCCAGGTTTTTAAAAAATATCTTATGGGAGTTGAAAAAGGTGGAGTTTTAAGCTTAATAATCTGGTGTGTCACTCACACGACTTTCTCTCACCCTGAAATTTAATACTATAAATACAGGTTGGAGATTAAGAGGTAAGATAACGATGTTATGTAAACCTATGTTAAACAATTCAAATTAGGCTCCGGAAGAGTTTTATATGATAATTAATTCTGTGTGAGAGGGGCTACCGCCCCCCTCAACCCCCGTTTCATTAATGCACCTAGATTTATCTAAAATTTGATTCAGTTATTAAAAAATAAGTCTGTTTTTAAAAAAATAATTTATTAAAATTATTATTTTAAAAAATTATCTTTTATGATAATGCAGACGATTTCCATATTAGAGAAGAAGTACAACACCATATATCCAAAAAAAAGTCCATTTTATTCTCAATATTTAAAAAAAAAAAAAAAAAATCGATAACTTTGTTTTAAATTATCGCAGATCGATGGTTCAACCATTCGTTTCAAAGGTATTGGCGAGCTCTTTTGAAAGATACCCATCATGAAAATTTACTCCCCTCGAGGCGAAGCTCCTACATACACAATTTTTTTTTCCCAGTAGACTATCTCTATTACAAAAAATATATATTCGTTTCATTTGGTTTAGTGCAGTCTATAGACGTTAAACTCTACTTACCTGCAATTTCCCCCATAGACGTAATGTATTAGAATTCTCTTGATTGTCCCTGTACGCGAACCATTTGCTTGATCTTAACGAAAAGCTTACCGTAGCATCCCTATATGATACACATTTAGAATACCCAGTTTGGAATGTCTACTACTATTTGTTCTTGAGATATGCGGATAACAGACAGACACACACACACACAGACATATACACAGACGCACAAACATACACACAGATCATTTGCTAAAAACATGATTTTCGTATTCAGGGAACCTCAAAACGTGTAAATATAACAAGAACTCACTTTCGAAAATTTGACCCAAAAACAATACTTTCTCTACCTTATGGGTAAGAGAAAGTAAAAAAATGCCATTTTTTGTCAAAACTGTAAGCGACAGAAATTTTTGAGTAGTTTTTCTTTAACCAGCATCCAAAAATACACCAGAATAACATGCCACCTTAGAGAAAACACATTCCATCTCAGACCTCTGTTATTAGTTAGAAATTATGAAATTTATGTAATAAATGAATGTGGGTACATAAAAATGAATAATTAAGGAATTTTAACAAGCTATATATATTATAAATAATTAACTATATTAAATTAAGAATTATCTGTAAACATGGTTACCGCAATATCTTCGGTGTGAGGTTAAAACTCAGAACTAAATTTTTCTTTACATTAAAATCACACAATCAACTTGGGTAGAAAATCATATTTATTGAAATTTATTTTTCCGACTGAGTGAAAATAATGCCTGGACCGGGAGTCGAACCCCAGATCTTTGACTTACAAGGTCAAGGCTCTACCAATTGAGCTATCCAGGCCGACAACCGGTCGACATTACTCTCTCAGACAACCTTTAGGCAGAAACATCTGGTCTATCATGTAGATAGCTCGACAGAAATAAGCCGCAGGTAAAGGAACTGAGTGAAAATAATGCCTGGACCGGGAGTCGAACCCCAGTCCTTTACCTGCGGCTTATTTCTGTCGAGCTACCTACATGATAGACCAGATGTTTCTGCCTAAAGGTTGTCTGAGTGAGTAATGTCCACCGGTTGTCGGCCTGGATAGCTCAATTGATACAACCTTGACGTTGTAAGTCAAAGTTCTGGGGTTCAATTCCCGGTCCAGGCATTATTTTCACTCAGTCGGAAAAATAAATTTCAATAAATATAAATTTTTCTTTCTTTTTTATTCTATCCTGACCACAGGTCCTGGCTCATAGTTTTGCTACAAGACAAGTTACAAATTTTATACCTATAAAAAATGTCTGATAAAAAAGAAAAAAGAAAGCTCTGAAACAAATGTATTTTTTCTGTTACTTTTTTCGTGGTATTAATTAGTACAGCAATGTTTATACTAAATCATTTAACTTGTTTTACTAATGTCTCTTCCTTATTTTCACCAGGAAATGTTCAAATATTTATTTAAATAAGCTTTTATTTATTTATCGTTAATGATAACATTTTAACAACTAAATATAATAATAATTACGAGAGTAAAAGTGTTATTAAAAAAATAACGCAGCTATAATTTAAAATGTACTCATAATAACAATAGCGATAAAAGTTGTTTTTATGCGAAAAACATTAAACCCGTTCACCAAAGTATACAAAATAAATTATGTGCACAAGAATTTGTTTAATTAAAAAATGTCCAGGAAACAAATTATTCAGTTCCCTTAGGGAGCTTAGTTACGTTTTAATTAGTGTAATGAATGGAGCAGACTAAAAATATAAAGTTTTAAACAGTGTCCAGCCTTTTCAGATATTTGAGTAAATGTTTAACACAAAAATAAGTTGTAGAAAATACATTTTCAGTTTTAAATAACAAATACACAAATAGAATTTTACCTAATAAATACTGAAATCGATTTTTCATCATTAAATTATTAACTGATACTGAGGAAATTTTCGGTGTCGTGACAGATGCGTACAAGACAGATGCGTACAAGCTGAAAACAGTGGCACTTGCGTACATGTCCAGGTAGTTTAAATATTACAGGTGTGTTTTCAAAAAATCTAGTGGCACTTGCGTACAGCATTTCTTTCGCGTTATTTGAGGATCATTGCATGAAGGGGTTGTATCCATATGATGCAAATATTAAAATCTTTTTCATTCTTTCTTTCTTTTTCTCTTTTTTTTTTTGGGGGGGGGGGGGTGAGGGGGGTGGGGGGGGGAGAGGCATATAGGTGAACGACAAATAATCTCAGGAATTGGAATATGATTCAATTCGTTATTGATAAAGAAGAGAGAACGTTCTTTTAACTTTTTTTTTTCTTTATTAACAGACAAAAAAATTCATACTTGTTAAAAAATAAAGAAGTATTTAAGAAATAAAAATATTTTTAAAGACCTTAATAGCATTTATAAGGACCTTTATTGATCTTGACTCAGTGAATAAATAATTGAATGTCATTTTAGAAAATAACTACGGCTATTATAGCTATTATAGCTTGCATTTTTTATATGCGTTAAGCTCATAACTTTGTCAGTCATAAGACTACATGCATAAGAGAAAATTCACGTATTCATATAAGAGTATTTCTCTTCAAGTTTAACATATGGATACAACCCCTTTGTGTTATAAACCAAAAATACAACGAAACAAATTTTATACGGAAGTGCCACTCGATTTTTCGAAAACATATCTGTAATATTTGGAACACCTGGACTTGTACGCAAGTGTCACTAATTTCAGCTTGTACGGAAATGTCTTGTACGCATCTGCCATATAACCGAAATTTTCCTAGATTTGATACAATTGAGTAAAGCACTTCTATCAATTACATTTAACAGAAAAAAATACTTTTGCTTAATTTTAGGTGGCGCTGTATGTTATTTCTATATTATATGCACACCACATATTGTATTTAAATGTAGCCAGATGTAAAACACATACCATGCATTTTAATACACACTTCCAGCAATTTCCAATTACAGCCCTAATATATTCGAATTTTTTTATGGGCGACCTTGTAAACGAATGGTGGATAATTTTAGGACAATATTCAATACAAAATGTGTTCTTTTATGCATATAAAAATGTATAGTCTTTGAATTTTGTTTAGTACTAGGTGCCAGCTTTTTGGCGAAAGCCTCCATTTTAGTGCCAATTGCTCCATTGCGTTACGCTGAGAAGTAATTTCGATTATTTTACGTCGTAAGTGGAGGAGAACTTATTTATTACATTTTAGTTCCCCATCATACTATAGGTATGGGGAACTTAGGTAATCGTGAAAATTTTCGACCTCGGTTTTTTTTTACTTTTTTACACGTTTTCAGGTGTCAGGAATCCGAAAATGACAAAATTTGTATGGTGTCTGTCTGTAGGGTGTCTGTTAGTGTGTTAGACCGTTAGTGTGTTAGTCCGTAAGTTTGTTAGTCTGTTTACACGATATCTCAAGAACAAATGATCGCAGAGAGGTCAGATCAGTTTTAAAATATTACTTTCGATTTTGGCAAGAACCCTATTCATTTGCAACATTCGAATTAAAAAACTTCGTAAGTTATTAGAAATTTACGATATTCTTAACATGGGAGAATAGGACAAAAATTCACTTAAACGTGCATTAAATGGAAACTTTGAGCAAAATTGAGCATAAATTTCCATTTTTAGGATCATAAATACATTAGACAACTTCAAAATTACATTTATGATATTTGTTTGAACATGATTGAATACAAATATTCTACTGGGAAAATTTCGTAAATTATTCGTAATTTACGATTTTATCAACATAGCGAAATTGTAAATTTTTCATATAAATATGAATTTTGAGGATTATTGCATTGGAAATAGTAGCATGAAAACTAAACAACGGAATTGACCCCGATAAAATAAATTAATAGATTAGAATAAGATAAATATATCGAAGTGAACGGTGGATAGCCTATTAGGCGGGGATTTCATTCTGTCACTGTATCAAGCTTTGGTTAAATTCATTTCTTTTAACATGATTATAATAAGTCTCGCACTAGAAGTTATATAAATATGATGGGGTATAAATATGATAGAGTATAAATATGATGGGGAACTGAGCAGAGTCCACCTATGCCAACTAGTTTACTTTGTTGGGAGATAAATTACTTTAATATTGAAATATTTCTAAAAAATAAAAACGCATTATTATTTAATTTTTATCATATTATAAATACTTTAATTCTCTCATTGCATGCTGTTTTACGTATTTATTTACTAGCATATGAGTTAATTACATTATTTATTTGCTAGCTATTATTTTTTAAGTTCTGTTTTGCGACATATTTAATATGAAAGATCTGCGTGTATTTTTCTAATGTATTTTAAAATACATATTTAAAATAACTATGTTAAAAAAATATTTTTTGATTATTTGCTAGTACGCAAAATGTATCTGTTTTCTTAAAATAAAATGATAAAAATAAAGAGAATAAAGTATATATTATTAACTAGCATATGAAATATAAATTTCTTTTCAATAATATTTGTCATAATAAATTTATAAATAATATTTTAATAAATTGCTATTTTTATTTACAAAATATTTTTAAAAACTAAGAAGTGAACAAAATGAATTAAATAATCAAACGTAAATAAAATAAATAAAAACATATTTTTTAATTTCTAAAAATATTAGTTAATATTTTTACAAATTATTATTAATTAAATTTTTATTTTTAATTATTGGTTAATATTTTTACAAAAATAAAT
Source organism: Salticus scenicus (assembly GCA_963930645.1). Lineage (NCBI taxonomy): Eukaryota > Metazoa > Arthropoda > Arachnida > Araneae > Salticidae > Salticus > Salticus scenicus. Next base: position 266,184,987 of record OZ005658.1, read on the forward strand.
AATTAACTCATTATTAATACGCATAATTGAAATAAATAAAATATGTATTTTTAGCTTGTAAATATATTACATAAATATTTTTATAAAATAATAAAAAATAACTTCCTTTCTTCTGTCGTAGTTTTACATTAATTCATGAATTATCTGACAAAAACTAAGATTACCATATTTTTCTATCTTTTTTAAATATAAAATGTATGTCCTCAGGAAAAATCTGGGTAGAATTACTTTCATAATCAACGTATTTTGCTTAATATAGAAATATACAGGGTAAGTCAAAACGAATATAGCGATTACAAACGGCTATAACTATTTGATGGAAAAGAATTTATCGATAAGATTAACACAGAATGTAGACGGAACTCCAAAATTTTGTATACATACGTCATAGATGTTCTATGTGACTTCACTTGGTCACACGGACAACATCCAGACGGTTGTCCATTTCACGCCATACATTCTGAAGCATGTCTGCAGTCACCGACGCAAGCGCATTGCAAATGCGTACTTTGAGACCCTGCGATTTTTATCTATGAGTTTATATGAAAGACAGGCTGTATGTGCTTCCCATGCCCAAAACAATTGAAGAACTCAAAGTACGCATTTGTAATGCGCTTGCGTCGGTGACTGAACAAATGCTTCAGAATGTGTGGCGTGAAATGGACTACCGCCTAGATGTTGTCCATGTGACAAAGGGAAGTCACATAGAACATCCATGACGTATGTATACAAATTTTTGAAGTCCCGTCTACATTCCTTGTTAATCTTATCGATAAATTCTTTTCCATTAAATAGTTTTAGCCGTTTGTAATCGCTATATTCATTTTGACTTTCCCTGTATAACAAAAAATTCTATTTTCTGATCGGAGTTGAAAAAGTAAACATATTTTATCGAAGGTTAAAAAAAATTTTGTTTTTCTTCAAATTCTGTTTTTCTAAGTCGAAAAAATTACATATTTATATTCTACATTGCTTTCTGAACAAATTTAATACAATTTTCTTCCATTTATGTTGCATAGTAAAGTGTCAATCGCGAAGAAAAAAACATTACGTTCTATGGGAATCGCTCCGATTTGGCACTAAAATGGTCGAATTTCCGTCAATGTCCAGTCTCTTCCTAACATAGGGTCTCTATTTAGTACAGTTTAAAGATGTTAGCATTAAAAGAAATTTTGCCTATAGACGTATTGTATTTAATTTTTCGGGGGTGCCCTGTACACGAATCATTTGTTAGATTACAATAAAATGTTTCTTGTAGTCTCACCATATGATGCAGATTTAGTTTACCGTGATTGGTATTGTTGCTAATATTTGTTTTTGAGTTTTGATGACCACAGATTCGCACACAGACCACCTTCTAAAAAAACAAATATTCTGATTTAGGGGGCCTCAAAATGTGTACATTTAATGAAAACTCATTTTCATGATAACTAATCAAAATAATTTTCATTATAATCAATCAAAATGAGAAATCAGTATTTTTTCTATTATATGCTCTATAACAAAAAAAAAAGTGACGCACCAAGAAGGAGTAATGCAAACTGGACACAAATTGACATACATACAGATTTTGATGGAATCAAGCACCAATTCATCATTATCGTCGAATCTACGTGCAACTGGTACTTCAGTGACTTCAAATACCTTTAATAGGCGGCTCAGTGGGGCTGAGCTCAGTCCCCGGATTTCTCTTTTACTGAGGACGTTTGGAGCATCATAAAAAAAGTCCTAGAACCATCTCGGGATTTTACCAATCAAACGCAATAATTGGACAGAATTTGGCACGATACTTCACAGGAGCGCATCTGCCAACTCTATCAATTAATACCAAGCCGAATAACTGCGTACATAAGGACCAGAAGTGGACCAAAACGTTATTGACTTGTTTACTTTGTGAGGCCCTCTCTCTTGATTAAATCATTCAAATTTTCCGAAACTGTAATCATTTGTTTTTCTCCACATGTACATCACATCTACCAATTTTTGTCCCATTCGGACAAACCCATTCCACCCCATCTACCAATTTTTGTTCCCACTTCTTCTTGGTGCGTCGATTTTTTTTATTATAGAGTGTATATATGGCTGATAGAATAAAAAAAAAAAAAAAAAAAAAAAAAAAAAACTTCAAAATTTATAAATTAAAAAAATTATAAACTTTAAATGGGGGTCACAGGGGGGTAACAATGTTCTGTAGCGCGATGTAATTGCAAGCAGTGCTGCCAGATGGAAACTTTAAACTTTCCCTCATTTTGCTTAAAAAATTCCCTTTTTAGCATAAAATTTCCCTCAATTACGCAACATGCAAGGCTTTAACGCCATTATGTGTAAAACAATTCGCACTGAATGTGGTGATGATATTAGTGTAAAGGTTAAGACAAATTGTCCACACATTCTAGAGGTTCCTTAATTGAATACCGCTTTTTTTTTATCGCTAACTTTAATTATTTAATCGAAAAAGAAGACTGGAAATGATTACGAAAGTTCACTATTAAAAAATATGGTATTCAATTAAGAGATGGCTGAAGCCTTGCGTGTTGTACCTAGGCTTGGGTAGAATGCCTTGCATAGGTATCTTTCTAAGGAATCTTGGTCAATATTCGCACGTGTTTCTGAGAAAATCAAAAAATGCTCTGAATGAGTAGGCTGAATGAAACTAAATCCCTGAATTTCTTCAGAGCATTTTATGTTTATTACAAAAGATAAATATATATATAGTATATATATGTGTGTGTGTGAAAAAAACTGCACTGATTGAAAAAAAAAAAAAAAAAGATGAAAAGATGAAAAAAAATTGCTAGTAAGCTCTCAGCATACAGAAAAATTGGCTCGGATTGTTTGAGTTCGAGAAAAAGATGTAACAATAATGCTTTAAAACTGACAAAGTAAAATTTCCCTTTTTGAGGTGGAATTGAGGTGGAATTTCCCTTTTTCCTTCAATACCTTAAATCACATAAAAATTTACCTCTGTCAGCACTGATTGCAAGAATGCTCCCAAAGTTTGTGGGAAAATTAAACAAGACGGAGGACAAATGATTCCGAAAAAAACAAACAAACAGAAAAAAAAAGGGTTCTAAAAATCACCGCTAGGGAAATATGGGGGTGCTGTTTTTCTAAATAAAGCTTTTATCGCAATTTATAATTAAAAATTTATGATTGTGCACTTGTTTAAGTACTGCTTTTGTTCCCATTTATTATTTTGAAATTAGAGACACCATGCTAGTTTGTCCCCACTATGACACATCGTCACTTACGTATTAAACCTAGTGGTGACTTCTGGAACTTTTATTTATTTACTTATTTATTCTTTTGTAATCCTTCATCATCCGTCTTGTTTATAATCTTTCTACAAAGTTTGGCGCGATTCCTGCAATTAGTTCACACTACGAAACACTGCGGACACTGCCAATTTAATTATGCCCACACTGCGTAATTAGTAGAAAACTATTTTATATTTCTTCTGTGACTGCTATGTAAAACTTTCTTTATTACTGATCTCAATCACTTCCGTATATGGTTACAGACTGTGTATCGTAAACAATGAGATTAATTTGCGTTTTGCATAACTTGATCGAAAAGACACAGCGCAGCTATTATTAAAAGCAAATTAAATATAAAAAGAAAAAATTAGAAGAAGAAATTAAAATAATCTGGTGTGTCACTCATACTACTTTCTCTTACCCTGAAATTTAATACTATATATACAGATTGGAGATTAAGAGGTAAAATAACAAGTACTGTTATTCAAGTTAAGCTTCGGAAGAGTTTTATATGACAATTAGTTCTGAGTGAGGGGTTACCGCCCCCCTCAACCCCCGTTTCATGAATGCACCTACATTTATATAGAATTTAATTCGGTTATTAAAATTAAAAGTTTACTTAAAATTATGCAGACAATTTTCACACGCAACATTCATTGAAACTTATCAATCTTGATCAAACTTTTCCAGCAACAAACTTATATTACTTCAAAATACAACATTTATCTCCTGAAATTATTCGTTTTTAAGTCCCTCAAAGAGACACAGACAAAGAACAAACGTCAAAAAACTTGACTAAGGTAATCATAGGAAGCCTCAAAACGTATAAGTATACAAAAAACAAGCGATGAATATTTAGCTTAAAACATACATTATTTACCATATGGCTGTGAAGAATTAATTTCAATTCCCGAACATCTTTCCTGGAAATGGTAAAATATTATTAGTAAAGCACATCCACTAACAGAAATAACTAGTGTGTTGTGGCCACCACACGATTTTCTTCTATATTTTCCTATACAAGTTCACTCAATAAAAATAATTTATTAAAATTATTATTCGACATTAAGGAGTAAGATAACGAGTACGGTTATGTAAACTTATGTTGAGACAATTCAAACTAGGCTTCGGAACAGCTTTATTTGACAAATAATTCTATGTGAGGGGGGGGGGCTACTTCCCCACTCAACCACCCGTTTCATTATTGTACCTACATTTATATAGAATTCAAATATGTTATTACATTCAAAAGTTCATTTAAAATTATTCAGACAACTTTCACACGAAACATTTCTTGAAACCTATCAGTTTTGATCAAACTTTTCTAGTAACAAATGTATTAACTTCAAAATACAGCATTTGGATCCCATTAAAGTATTTGTTTTTAATTTATTCTAAGAGACACAGACAAAGGTCAAACGTTAAAAACTTAACATCGGTATTCAGGAAACCTCAAAACGTGTAAATATACAAAAAACAAGAGGTGAATATTTAGCTTAAAAAATACATTATTTACCATACGGCTGTGAAGAATTAATTTCAATTTCTGGGCAGCTTTTCTGGACATGGTAAAATATTATAGTAAAGCTCTTCCACTAACAATAAAAAAAGAACGTTATGGCTTACATATTGGCAGCCCTGTATATCTTCAGAAGGTTATGTACATACCACATGGAGGAAAAAAAAATCCTATATTAATAACACACGGCACGGCACAACCTGAAATATACTTCCATCAACTTTTAAGTATTGTCGCACTATATTCTACTCTTTTGTGTAGCCCTGTAAACGAACAGTGAATGATTTCCATAGCATATTCTACATGAAACATGCTTTTACGCATATAAAAAAATATATATTCGTTTCATTTGGTTTAGTGCAGTCTATAGATGTTAAACTCTACTTACCTGCAATTCCCCCCATAGACGTAACGTATTTGAATTATCTTGGGTGTCCCTGTACACGAACCATTTGCTTGATCTCAACGAAAAGCTTAGTGTAGCATCCTTATATGATACACATTTAAAATAACAAGTTTGAACTTTCTGCTATAATTTGTTTTTGAGATATGCTGATAACAGACACACATACAGAGAGCAACCGCTAAAAACATGAGTTTTAGATTCAGGGGACTTCAAAACGTGTAAAAAAAAAAAAAAAAAAAATCACTTTCAAAAGTTTGATTCAAAAACAATACTTTCTCTACCTTATGGGTAAAAGAAAGTAAATAATCATCTGGTGTGTCACTGACATGACTTTCTCTTACCCTGAAATTTAATACTATAAATACAGATTGAAGATTAGGGGGTAAGATAACGAGTACTGTTATGCAAAATTGTGCTTAAACAATTCAAATTAGGCTTCGCAGCAGCTTTAATTGACAAATAATTCTGTGTGAGGGAGGCTACCGCCCCCATCAAACCCTCCGTTTCATTACTGTACATATATTTATATAAAATTCGAATCTGTTATTAAATTCAAAAGTTCATTTAAAATTATTGAGACAACTTTCGTACCAACATTCCTTGAAACTTATCAGTCTTGATCATACTTTTCTAGCAACAAACACATTTACTTTAAAATACAACATTTGGATCGCCTGAAATTACTTTTTTTTAATTTATTCTAACAGACATAGACAAAGGTCAAACATTAAAAACTTGACTTCGGTATTCAGGAAACCTCAAAACGTCTAAATATACAAAAAACCAAGCGATGAATATTTAGCTTAAAAAAATATACATTATTTACCATAAGATATGAGGAATTGATTTCAATTCCTGAGCAGCTTTCCTGGACATGGTAAAATATTGCAGTAAAGCACTTCCACTAACAGTAAAAAAGAATGTTATGGCTTAAATACTGGCAGCCCTTTATATCTTCTAAAAGTTATGTACACATCACGTGGAAGACATAATTATAATCCTATATTAATAACACACTGCACAACCTGAAATACACTTCCATCAATTTTTAAGTAGTGTCGTAATATAATCTAGTTCTTTTATGTAGCCTGTAAACGAACAGTGAATGATTTCTATATCATATTCTACATGAAACATGTTTTTACGTATATAAAAAATATATATGCGTTTCATTTGGTTTAGTGCAGTCTACAGATGCTAAACTCTACTTACCTGCAATTTGTCCCGTAGACGTAATGTATTTGAAATATCTTTGGTGTCCCTGTACACGAACCATTTTCTTGATTTCAACGAAATGTTTAGTGTAGCATCCCTATATCATATACATTTAGAATACCAAGTTTGGACTTTCTGCTATAATTTGTTTATGAGATATGCTGATAACAGACAGATACACACACACACGGGCACACTCACACACTGACACACAGACAGACACACACACACATACCAACCGCTAAAAACATGATTTTTGGATTCATAGGACCTCAATATGTGTTCAATTTTGAAAATTTGATCCAAAAATAATACTATCTCTACCTTATGGGTAAGAGAAAGTAAAAAAAAAGAGAAAAAAAGCTCTAGAAATCCATAAATTATTTAAAGAAAGAGAAAAAGAACTCTAAATACTTTCAAGGTAAAAAATTCATAAATTTTGAGTTATTAAATCAATTATAAACTTTATAACTTGATTTTTTTTTTTTTTTTTTTTTGTGATCGATGCGTAAATAAAATTTTTATTGCCATCAAACTCAACTGCTTCAATATATGATTATAATATCACTTAAAAGAAGAAATTAATTTATGGTATCGCACATATTGATCGGGAAGACAAGGGGTAGCTATTATTTAAAGCAAGTTAGATATAGAAAAAAAATTAAAAAGCTCTAAAAATTCATAAATAAAGAAAGAAAAAAAGGTCTCTAAAAACTTATGAAATTAAGTATTTTTTAATTTCAAATTCCTAAATTAAGTAAATTTTTTAAAATTTTCTTTTTCTTTTCTTTTCTTTCTTTCTTTCTTTTTTTTTTTTTTTTTTTGTGATCACTGCGTAAACAGGATTTTTATTGTCACCAAATTTAACGGTTTCAATATATAATTACAGGTTGTGCCTTGTAAAAAAGAATATTTGCGGTTTTCACATATTGATCGAGAAAAAATAGGGCAGATATTTTAAAGGTGGTGGTGTACTTTCAAAATAAAGGGCTATAATTTTAAATCTATTACCGCGAAAAGTTATAGCTTTTATATAGTCTTATTTAATGACGAAAAATTCTATATTAAAATTAACAGTCGCCTTATAATTAATTAAGATATTAATTAAAATTATTAATCAATTGTTAAAATTCAAAATGTTACATGGCCCACCAGCGGCCAAGAGGTTCTGCGCTAAAAGCTGGTAGACGTAACATGCCGGGTTCGATTCCAGTCGCGTTTGTAGGCCTTAGCCGTTCTGAGTTTTCTATTTGAAACTTGTGTAAATACGGACTAGGACCTCTTAGAAAGACCCCACGGAGGACACTCACCCTGAGTTCTAGGACTCTCGTGCAGTGAATCGGCCTTAATCCCCACAACTTAACCCAAAATGTTACTTGTGCATTAATATTTACTTTCTTCTCTCTCTCTCTCTCTCTCTCTATGTATATATATATATATATAAACTCAGGAAATTTTTCGAACCCTGATTTTCGGCAGATTTACACGTTTTGAGATGTCCTGAACACGATTTGACTATGTCTGTCTGTCTGTCTCTGTGCACTCTCAGAAATAATATACTCAATTTTGACGATTCAGACATCCTCGGGCTTAATTTCTTTGTTTTTGACAACCATTTCATCAAGCGATCACGCGATTTTTGAGGAAACGTGAACTCTCAAATATTTGACGAAACTGTTTACTCACAATTACATGTACTAGCTTTCCTTACCGTTATATTGTTTTTTTTTTTTTTTTTCCTGTGTTCTTTGGACTTTACGTTACAATGACTTTTCTTTGCCGGCCTGGTGGTTCAGTCGGTAGGGCGCTGCCCTCTGGATTCCCACGTTCGGGTTCGAATCGCGGTGCGGGAGTGGATGTTTGTGATGTCCTATGTCTACAAAATATTGTGTGCACTTGTTTCTGTGAATTTCTGTAAAAATATGGATCAATTGAGACAAAAATAATTGTAACTACAGGTGTCAAATAAATGTCCAAATGATTTTTATTTGTTTGCTCTGTTTTATTTATATTTTCATTAAATATAATTAGGATTTAATGCCTAAAGAAACGAACTTGCAAGTGATTTTATAATACTATAATTTGTATTTTATTCTGTATCACGAAACTAGGATGAAAAAATGTATCTTTACTTTTGACGAAATTCGTATGTTCAAACAAATGACGAAAGTAATTTTATCAATTTGACGAAATTCGTATTCTCAAATAGGTAACGAAACAAATTTCGTCAATTTGACGAAATGTTCGCTCGGAGCATATCCCTAGAAACACTTTCGTCAAAAATGAAGAAATTTTCGTGAAATTTGAGTATCCATTTCTGAGAGTGTGCGTATCACAAATTTTGGGGATGCTGTATCTCACGAACCAACGAACGAAATTAACCAAAACTTTTTATTTTAGTTGGACCTTGACACAAACTGAGACTGGTTACATTTAGGAGTCAGTTTCTCAACAGGTGGTGCAGTCATTTCATTTTTTCTAAATTTTTAACATAAAACTGTAGGAGAAAATATCATATAAAATATCATAATGAGAGTTATTTTTAAAGCGTGATTGTAATATGAATTACTGATAACAGTATTAGTAAACTAGGACACTAGTGTGTAAACTAGTGTGTGTACGTACGAGCATCAATTCCCCCTCCCCCTGAGGGGTGTAAATTTTCAACATAGGTACTTTTCAAAAGAATTTGTCAATACCTTTATAACAAACGGTTGAACCACAGATCTGGGATAATTTAAAACGAAGTCATCGATTTTTTTTTTTTTTTTTCATTTTTTACGAAAAAAAGAAAGATTTTTTTTTCTGATGTCGATACAAAACTGACTTTCTTTTAGTATTTAAAGTTATACTTCTTTCAGATAAAATTTTTTTGCATACTTAATGGAAAATAATTTTAATCAATGTCAATTTAATAAATAATTTGTACTGAGTGAATTTGTATAAGATTATATAAAAGAAAGTCTTGTGGTGGCCACGACATACTAATTAACTTAGACTTCCAAACTCTTTTTTACAGGCAGCTTTAGATGTTTTTAAGAAATGCTAGTTGACATTTTTTATTTACAATAATAATTATGCGAAAAAATAATTTTTTTTTTTCATGTTTTTTTTTTTTTTTTTTTTTTTCAAGACATTTTTTTTTTTTTTATTGTTTTCTTTTAGTTTCAAAATTTTGAAGTTTTAAAAATAAAAAATTAAAAATTGTAAATAAATTTTGTGCTAAGATTTATAGAAATCTTTAAGTGAAGTTTCATTTTTTACTTTCTTTTACCCATAAGGTCGAGAAAGTATTGTTTTAGGGTCAAATTTTTGAACGTGAGATTTTGTTTTATTTACATGTTCTGAGGTCTCCTGAATACGAAAATCATGTTTTTAGCGAATGATCTGTCTGTGTGTCTGTCTGTTATCAGCATATCTCAAGAACAAATAGTAGCAGAAATTCCAAACTCGGTATTCTAATTGTGTATCATATACGGATGCTACAGTAAGCTTTTCGTTGAGATGAAGCAAATGGTTCGTGTACAGGGACACTCAAAAGTATTCAAATACATTATGTCTGTGGGGGAAATTGCAGGTAAGTAGAGTTTAACATCTATAGACTGCACTAAATTTCAGGGTATGAGAAAGTCGTGTGATTGACACACCAGATTATTATTATTTTTTTTTTCCTTAAAAAAGACTCATAGAACATTTAAACACGCAACTTCCTAAAAATTTGTTTTGAGAAAATGGTGTGTTTATGTTTTCATTTTACCACAGATACAAATTTTTTTTAGAACTATAAGTGCTTATAACTCAGCATAGAATGATGGGAATCGAAATATTCTTTTTGAAACACATAATTATTTTTATTTAGTTTCATATTTTAGTAAAATTGAAATATTTTTTACTTTCTTCTATTTTTACTTTCTTCTGTATTCAATAGAAGAAAGTATTAGATTTGAAAAAAATTTAGACTTCCAGTTTTCGATGGATTTACATGTTTTGAGAGTTCCAGAACACGATTTGACCATCTCTGTGTGCGTGTGACAAAAATTTTGTGTTGACTGTACCTCAAGAACAACTGCACAGAATTGTATATAAATTTATATGCAGATGTACCTTGACTTAAATCAGTGCCAGTCAATTTTTGGTGCCAATCACTCAATAGGTGGCGCTGCTTCAGAGAGATTTTTTTTTTTTTCAATTTAAGGAAAAACTATATCTCAGGTTCTATTGAGTATAATCAAACAACGCTTCATACGTGACAAAGCCATTATGCTGATTCAATTTGAATTCATATCGGCCAATAGGTGGCGCTGATATGCTGCAAATTTCCCCGAGAATGGAAAGGCTATAACTAAACTTGAATGGCATAAAACTGTACGAAACTTGGTATGTGAGATAACCATTAAAAAACGTCTTTTTAATGCGTTATTTATAAAGAATAAAACTGTCTTTCTTTGAACATTTAATGGTATTTTTCTCTAAGATGAAAATCGTTTGCGTTCATCATGGTAGATAATTTTAATAAATAATAGTTTGAATAACAGTAATTATTTGTACCGAGGGAATTTGTATAGGAAAATACAGAAGAAAGTCTTGTGGCAGCCACAACATGCTAGTTAGTCTAATTTTGCCATTTTGAAAGTCTACCGTTGCATTCTTAAAAGCAAATTAAATGTTAAAATAAGCAAATATATAAAATTCTAAAAAATTCATAAATTACTTTAAAAAAATCTCTTAAAACTTATAAATTAAAAATTTTTAAATTAAGTAGAAATTTTAAAAATTTCTTTTCTTCTGCGATTACTATGAAAATAACTTATTTTGTTGGCATCAATCTCAACCGCTGCGATATATGATTATAGATAATGTTTCATAAACGGGTAGATTAATTTGCGGTTCTACACATATTGATCGGGAAGACAGAGGGCAGCTATTTTTAGGAGCAACAACATTACTTACCCGGCCCTTTAGCTCCACCCTTCATCAGGCGACCCAGTCGGAAAATGACGGCGCGCTCATATTCCTGTACGACCTGCAAGAGAGAAAGACAAAAAAAAAATACATGAGTGCAAAATAAACAGAAAAAAAATTGAGTGCAAAATTAGAAACAAACTTTTTATATGCAAAATAATTTTTTTAAATATTAATTTCTATGCTTCACTGAAAAAGATTAAATTATAAATATATTTCAAATGCATTTTATAAAGTGCATGTGTAATACTAAAAAAATCTGGAGTGACTCCACTCGACATTCCGAACATTGAGTAATTAACAGTTTTGTAGATAAAGTAAAGAAAGAGGAGTTGTTAAACAAACAAAAGAGAGAAAACCATAATAGAGTGTTTGAGTATTTTTCTCCATTTATTACACGATGTTTTATTTAACGCTACTGAACTTTGAGCATATAGATCATAATGGATCATAATGATAAAGAATTTTTCGTTGTGTCCCTATAAAAACACATAAATGCTAGATTCACCAAAATGCTTATAGTTAATGCAACAGTGATTTATAATATTCATATAAATTTTCAGCTCAATTAAATAAGGCGTTTAGATGCTGTCGCACATTTAAAAATTTGGTCCCATAGACCATAATGATACAGAATTTTTCTTCGTGTCTCTGTAAAAAAAACTGTAAATGTTAAATTCACCAAAATCTATACAGTTGGTGCAACTGTGACCTATAACATGCGTACAAATTTTTTGCTTAAATTAATTAGGCGTTTAGACTCTATCACACTTTTAAAAATTTGGCCCCGTAGGCCTTAATGATAAAGAATTTTTCTCTGTGCCCCTGTAAAAATCTGTAAGTGCTAAATTCACCAAAATCTATACAGTTGGTGCAGCTGTGACCTATAACATGTGTACAAATTTTTTGCTCAGATTAATAAAGCGTTTAGACGCTATCGCACTTTTAAAAATTTGGCCCCATAGGCCATAATGATAAAGAATTTTTCCTGGTGTCCCTGTAAAAAAACTGTAAGTGCTAGATTCACCAAAATCTATAGGGTTCGTACTATGGTGACTTACAATATACATGCCAACTTTCAGCTTATTCGAACAAAGCGTTTAGACGCTAGCGTGTTCACTCACAGACATACACACATACATACACACATACATACACACACACATACATACATCATCGTAAAAATAGTGAAAACAGACTTAGGGGACCTCGAAACGTATAGAAACATCGAAATCTCAAATTCGGATTTTTGACATGATTACAATACTTTCCTCACTATAGTGTTCGGAAAGTAAAAATGAATACATAATATATTTATTATTGTTACTTTCCGAACACTACAGTGAGGAAAGTATTGTAATCAGGTCAAAAATCCGAATTTGAGTAATAATAATTTAAGTAATAATAATAAATATATTATGTATTCATTTTTACTTTCCGAACACCATAGTGAGGAAAGTATTGTAATCATGTCAAAAATCCGAATTTGAGATTTTGATGTTTCTATACGTTTCGAGGTCCAATGAGTCCGTTTCCACTATTTTTGCGATGATGTATGTATGTGTGTATGTATGTGTGTGAGTGAACACGCTAGCTTCTAAACGCTTTGTTCGAATAAGCTGAAAGTTGGTACGTATATTGTAAGTCACCATAGTACGAACCCTATTGATTTTGGTGAATCTAACACTTACAGTTTTTTTACAGGGACACAAAGAAAAATTCTTTATCATTATGGCCTATGGGGCCACATTTTTAAAAGTGCGATAGCATCTAAACGCCTTATTTAATTGAGCTGAAAATTTATGTGAATATTATAAATCACTGTTGCACTAACTATATTCATTTTAGTGAATCTAGCATTTATAGGTTTTTACAGGGACACAACGAAAAATTCTTTATCATTATGATCTATGGGCTCAAAGTTCAGTAGCGTTAAATAAAACATCGCGTGATATATGGAGAAAAATACTCAAACGCCCTATTATGGTTTTCTCTCTTTTGTTTGTTTAACAACTCCTCTTTCTTTACTCTATCTACAAAACTGTTAATTACTCAATCTTCGAAAAGTCGAGTGGAGTCGCTCCAGATTTTTTTCTATATGCATAAGAATAAATTATGAAATTCTTGATGAAAACTTTTGACCTCCGGTTTTTGATTGATTTACACGTTTTGAGATCTCTTGAACATGGACCCTTTTTACTTTCTTCTGTGTATATAAGAATAAAGTATTGGATTTGAGAAATGTTTCGACCTGGTTTTTGATGGATTTATTCGTTCTGAGATGTCCTGAACATGATTTGACCATTCTTAGAAAATACTTGTCACTCAGTCTATTTCTTTCTCCCTCATTGTGTGTTAGCGTGCTTATCATAAATTTTGTGAACGCCGTATGTCACAAACCAATGGAAGAATTTTAACCAAACTTGATATTTAAATGGACCTTGATTTAACTTGGAGAGGATTACATTTCGAGAACCATCGCCCAGAAGGTGGTGCTATCATTTCATTTTTCTAAATTTTTAATATGGTACACTATCAGAAATAATATATTCAATTTTGACGATTCAGAAACCTCGGGCTTAATTTCATTGTTTTTGACAACCATTTCGTCAAGCGATCACGTGATTTTTGAGGAAACGGGAACTCTCAAATATTTGACGAAACTGTTTACTCACAATACCATGTGCTAGCTTTCATTACCGCCATATTGGTTTTTTTCCTGTGTTGTTTCGACTTTACGTTACAAGGACTTTTATTTCCCGGCCTGGTGGTTCGGTCGGTAGGGCGTTGCCCTCTGGATTCCCAGTTCTCGGTTTCGAATCCTGGTGCGGGCATGGATGTTTGTGATGCCCTATGTCTACAAAATATTGTGTGCGCTTGTTTCTGTGAATTTCTGTAAAAAATATGTATCAATTGAGACACAAGTCATTGTAACTATAGGTCTCAAAGCTGTCAAATAAATGTCCAAATGACTTTTATTTGTTTGCTCTGTTTTATTTATATTTTCATTAAATATAAATTAGGATTTAATGTCTAAAGCAACGAACTTGCAAGTAATTTTATAATTCTATAATTAGTATTCTATTCTGTATCACGAAACTAGGATGAAAAAATGTATCTTTACTTTTGACGAAATTCGTATGTTCAAACAAGTGACGAAAGTAATTTTCTCAATTTGACGAAATAAGAAGGAGAAAATATTTTTTTTATTTTTGACGAAATTCGTATTCTCAAATAGGTAACGAAACGAATTTCGTCAATTTGACGAAATGTTCGCTCGGAGCATATCCCTAGAAACACTTTCGTCAAAAATGAAGAAATTTTCGTGAAATTTGAGTATCCATTTCTGAGAGTGTAGAATAGGATAAAATTTCGTATAAATGTACATAGTGGAAATTATTTTTAACAAATGATTGCAAAATTAATAAAAATTGTTAATAATAGTTATAGTAAACTAGGAAAAAAATTATAGTAAGAGCAACATTCCTACACCCTGGCGAGGGAAGCCACCCTCGTGGTATGAATTTCTGTTAAGGGTATATTTCAAAAGTATTCATCAATACCTTTAAAATGAATAGTTGAACTACAGATCGGTGATAATCTAAAATACATTTATGAGTTTTTTTCATTTTTATCAATAACAACAACAAGAAAAATCTTACAGGGCGGGGTGACATTTTCTCAATTTTAGCAGATATTGTCACAAAATTCAATTACATTCGACAAAGAATGAATGAAAATTCAATTACATTCGTGTTATGCCTCTCTGAGATGAAAATCGTCCGTATTCTGTGAAAAATAATTTTAATAAATAATAATTTTAATAACTTTTTTTTTATTGCATGAATTTGTATAGGAAAATATAGAAGAAAGTTTCAGAGTTACCACAACATACTAATTCTTATACGACCGCACGCACGCACATATAAATATATATCATACCCTGACAAAAAAAGTGTCACAATTCAAAAATGCAGTTTTTCAGGGAAAAAAAAAAAAACCTTAAAGAATACTGCATTAAATAATAAAAATGCACCAGAGGACTGGAGTTTATAAGTAATAAGTAAACTAGTATGTTGTGCCCACCACAAGACTTTCTTCTATATTTCCCTATACAAATTCACTCAGTAACAATATAAAATATATATATATATACACTATTTTTTTAGTGTGTGTGTGGGGGGGGGGGGGGGGGGGAAGCGATGCCCTCACATGCACAATTTTTTTTTTTTTTTTTTTTCAAATTAACTATTACTATTATCAGTAATTCATATTAATTTTACAATCACAGGTTAAGAATAATTCTCATTATTTACATTTATACAAAATTTTGTTCTATACTGCCATGTTAAATTTTTAGAAAAATACGATCACAGCCCCTGTTGAGCGATTGATCCCCAAATCTAATCAGCACCAGTTTATGTCAGGGGCCAACTAAATACCAAGTTTAGTTAAATTTCGTTAAAAGAAAAAAAATCGATAACTTTGTTTTAAATTATCACAGATTTATAGTTCAACCATTCGTTTGAAAGGTATTGACGGGACCTTTCGAAAGATACCCATCTTGAAAATTTACTCTTCCCCTCCCCCAGGGGGGGGGGGTGGCGAGGCTCCTACACATACAAAAAAAAATTCCCAGTTGACTATCTCTATTATAAACAATTCTTGTAAATTTCATAATGATTACTAAAAAATAATTCTCTTTATGCCCATTTATACAAAATATGGTCCTATATCACCATGTAAAAATTTAGAAAAAGCGGGATGGCCACACAACCTGCAAGACAATTTTTACCAAAAGTTGATAGGCACTAATTTATGTCAAGGTGCAACTACATACCAATTTGTATGAAATTCTGTGCAGTAGTCCCTGAGATACAGTAGCCACAAAATTTTGTCACAGACAGACAGACAGACATTTTTAAAAAATGGTCAAATCGTGTTCTACAGCTCTCAAAACGTGCAAATCCATCAAAAACCCGAGGTCGAAAATTTTTACGAATCCAATACTTTCTTCTATTGAATATAGAAGAAAGTAAAAACATTGATTAAACACCATAAAATGAAAAAAAAAAAAATCTCAACACTTGTTTTGGTTCAAAAGAAAATTCGACCCTTCATGAGACGAACAAAGTAGGCACAAGTGTTGCAGAAAAATATTACTGAAATTAAAAATTCTCAAATTTGTCAAAAAAAATGACAAAAATTGAAATAGTGATCCTATCGTGGGATTTATAACTAAAAAAAAAAAAAAAAAAAAAAATCTGCTGTGGCACTCACACTGTTTTCTTGCACCCTGCTTTTCAATACTTTAAAGTCAGATTATAGATTAAGGTATAAGATAATAGGTATTGTATAAAAACGTACATTAAAAATAATAGTGTAGGTTATCTTAAAGTTAAGATTAGGAAAAGATTTATTTGATAAATAATATTTTGAAAGGGGATGGAGGCTGCTGCACCCTCAAAACCTACTTGAGTATAGATCTTACATTTAAATAGAATTCGAGGCTGTTATTAAATTTAAAATTTTATTCTGAATGATTCAGGCAATTTTTAGCCACACCATCTCTTTGAAAATTACCAATCTTGATCAAATAGCAACCTCAATTGAACTACAAATAAATAAATAAATAATAAATAAATAAATAAATAAAATAAAATAAATAAATAATAATAATAATAATAACATTTGAACAATCATTTGTTTTTCAGTTACGCTGATGACAAACTTACACAAAGATCAATCATTAAAACCTTGAAATGAGTAATCAGGGACCTAATTTCACATTAAATAAATTTAATATTTATTTTATATAATATAAGTAGTTAACTTATTTAAAATACTTAGACACAAAACCTATTCGGTTAAAAATTAAAAAACAAAGTTAATTTTTATTTAAAGGTCGTACATATAATAAAACAAATAATCTGGTGTGTCACACACAAGACTTTCTCTTACCCTGAAATTTAATACTGTAAATACAGGTTAGAGATTAAGAGGTTATGTAAACCTGTTATGTAAACCTATGTTAAACAAATTAGGCTTCGGAAGAGATTTATATGATAATTAGTGCTCTGTGAGGGGGGATACTGCCCCCCTCAACCCCCCGTTTCATTAATGCACCTACATTTACATAGAATTTAATTCGGTTATTTTTAAAAAATAATTTATAAAAATTATTATTTTAACAAATTACCTTTTATGATAATGCAGACGATTTCCATATTAGAGAAGTGGTGTAACACTAAATATCCAAAAAAAAGTTGAATTTATTCTCAATTTTATTTATTTTTTTTTTTTTGTTAAAAATGAAAAAATCGATAATTTTATTTAAATTAACGCAGATCGATGGTTCAACCATTCGTTTTAAAGGTATTGGCGAGCTCTTTTGAAAGATACCCATCATGAAAATTTACTCCCCTCAAGGGGGGACTTCCCTCCAGGGGGGGGGGGAGGCGAGGCTCCTACATACACAAAATTTTTTTCCCAGTTGACTATCTCTATTACAAAAAATATATATTCGTTTCATTTGGTTTAGTGCTGTCTATAGATGTTAAACTCTATTTACCTGCAATTTCCCCCATAGACGGAATATATTTGAATACTTTTGAGTGTCCCTGTACACGAACCATTTGCTTCATCTCAACAAAAAGCTTACTGTAGCATCCCTATATGATACACATTTAGAATACCGAGTTTGGAATTTCTGCTACTATTTGTTCTTGAGATATGCTGATAACAGGCACACAGACAGACACACAGATCATTCGCTAAAAACATGATTTTCGTATTCAGTGGACCTCAGAACATGTAAATATAACAAAAACTCACGTTCGAAAATTTGACCCTAAAACAATACTTTCTTGACTCTGTGGGTAAGAGAAAGTAAAAACATTAAGATAAAAGAAGCATGTAATTTGTAGCTAAGAAAACGAATTTGTAACTAAACAATTTAAAAAACTTGTGCATAATTGTTTTTTTTTTTTCGTTTTAAATTTTTTTCGAAATACTTCCTACACTTCAAAACAAAATGTAAAAGAACAACTTTTTTGGTTTTCATGTACACATAGTTTGTTTTCTTGTAAATACCAGTTTAAAAAAAAAATCGTTTGAAATCCATAGTCTGTTTTTTACTCATATTTATTTTGCATTTTACAAAAGAACTCTAAACCTCTACAAATAAAATTTAAGATAATAACATAAACTCATGTTTGTGAAAATTGCAACACCATGATGGACTTACGCAAGTGAGCTGAAATTTTCAGGAAATGCAAAGTAGCGCATGATATGCAAATGATTAGAATTTCAAATCCGTAGCGCATGCGTATGCTGAGCAGCGCCCTCTGGACGGCGGATAGATCCGAATAAATAGACGGCTGTAGCGAGGCGTGTATGGTTATCGGTGGTTATCTGCTAGTGGTAAACGTTAGCTCAATCTTTACTTATGCCTCTTCGACGAAAGAGAGCGAGATTTGAACAACTTACAGAGTTTGAACGGGGGAGAATCATCGGCCTTCGTGAAGCTGGATTGTCGTATCGTGCAGTAGCCGCTCGTGTGCAGCGTAACAGCAGCACAGTGATGCGTGTTTGGAAGCAGTGGACGGACGAGGGTCGGACAACTCGGAAATCCGGGAGTGGACCCCGAAATGTGACGTCAGCTCGCGATGATCGACACCTGGTCCGCATGGCGCGGACGGACAGTACAGCTTCCTCTAGACAATTGGCAGCACAGTGGTCAATAGCTACAGGTGTTTCATTGTGTGCTTCATCAATTCGTAGACGTTTGCTTCAGCGTTGACTGCGCGCAAGGACTCCTTTATACAGGATCCCCCTCACGCTAAACCATCGCCGCCTGCGGCTACAATGGGCCAATCAGCATAGAGATTGGTGTGCTGATTGGCAGCATGTCGTGTTTTCTGACGAATCCCGCTTTAATTTGTGGAACAATGATGGCCGCATTCGCGTCAGACGCTATGCCGGTGAACGCCACCTTCCGGAGTGCATTATCGAACGCCACAGTGGACGAACACCCGGAGTTATGGCTTGGGGCGCCATAGCATATCATGGACGATCTCAATTGGTACGAATTGTGGGCAATCTGAACAGCAACCGGTACATCAGTGAAGTTCTACAGCCCCAAGCTGTTTCCTTCCTTCAAAGCTTGCCAGGCGCTGTATTTCAACAGGACAATGCCCGCCCTCATATTGCTAGGACTGTTCAATCCTTCTTTGCAACCCAGCAGGTGCAGCTTCTTCCTTGGCCTGCGTATTCCCCGGATATGTCGCCGATTGAACGTGTGTGGGATTTCGTTGGTCGGCGTCTCGCTCGTGATCCTCGTCCTGTTGCTTCTGCAGACGAACTTTGGGTATGCATACAAACAATATGGAATGCTCTTCCTCGGGCAGACATTCAAAAATTGTTTGACTCCATGCCACGTCGTGTAGCAGCACTTATTGCGGCGCGTGGTGGCTACACAAAATACTGATTCCGATCTCTTGTTATTGTTTGTTTGCTTTGAAAATTTAATCATTTATTTGTACCACTACCACTCAACTGTGTATTAAATTTCATTCAATTATGACGATTCCTTCATGGTGTGGCAATTTTCACAAACATGAGTTTATATTAAGGTTTAGTTATTACGGATAGTTTTATTGCTAAGACATAAATATGTGATTAGTTTCACGGATGCTAGAATATATCTTACTTTACAAGCCATAAGCATCGTGTATCCCGGTGGCGTGACTGGAAAGATGCTATCCTTTGAACCTGCTGGTTGTCTGTTTGATTCCAGACCCGGGAAATGGAAAAAGTTCTTGTAAAAATAATTAATGTTTTCTTTCTTTATTATTATTATTATTATTATTTTATGCTCTAGGAGATTCTAAAATTTATTTTTCTCCTATAAACAGTATAACCTGCAGCCTTTTATTTATTTATTTATAAAAAAAAAAAAAATATTCACTGTAAACAGGATCAAAGATGGCTTAGTCCTTAGTTTCTATATAAGTACCGTAGCTGCCGCTTTATAAAATCACGTTTGTTTTCATCAAAATGATTTTATTAAGCGGCTGATTTTTATATCCGGCGAACATACCCGACCTCAATAAAAGCGTATTCATTATCTAAATATGGAAATAAATTCTTCTTCGCCATCCGTAGGAATGGAGTTTCCTTTACTTATCATTAATGTAAAATATTCAGCTTTTAAGGACAAAATTACGCAAAAGATGGAAACGTTCTTTGACCTGGCATTCTTATACCTATCTAGAAGTGCTTGCGTTGATGACTTTTGATTTTCCTACTCATTTTCGCTTACGGTTCACTCTTCCGTTTGGTACAATATAGGCACTAATATCATCTTTATTATTATGTTTACACGAAGAAAATTGAGAAATTTCAAGCTTCGATGTCGCCTTCCTTTGACTATACATTTAAAGAAAACGATCATACTTTGCCAAAATTTTACGCGTTACCTTCAAAATAAAAATTGTCTGCTTGCATATCTTGCAGCTAAGTTGCTTCATAATAAGAACTAGAAACTCTATTTGAATATTTAAAGACAGAAAAAAATACTCATTGGCCAATCACTTGGCGAATTTATTCTTTGAATTCATAAGTACAACACATGGTGGGGATTGTTTTTTTTTTTTTTTTTTTTTTTTTTTTTCTTTTTTGAGGCGTAAAATTTTTGACAAAGAGTAATAATTTAATGGCTTGCTATGTTTTGTTCCTCTTTTTCATTTCAAAAATCTGGTGAGAAAATATAATTCGTTATTTAGCTTACATACATGATCATTTTTACCGTTGAGGAAATTTTCTTTTGAGTTTATTAACCGGCGGTGCTGATTTTATTAAGCGGCAGTTTCTACTGATTTGATTCCGGACCCAGCAATTTGATCTGATTAAGCGGCTGATTTTATTAACCAGTGATTTTATAAAGTGGCGTGTACTGTATTTGTTACGCAAGTACTTATGTAAAGGTTATACCTTAGCTTATTTGCTAGGTTTAATTTCAAAGGTCTCGAAAGCTTTTTAAAATATTTTCATCTCTTGCAAAAGTGAAATATCTAAATTTTTCTCTAAAATTTTCTTAGTGTTGAAACTTTCATTTCTTTATAGCAAGTCTTTGCAAGAAATTTTTCTTATTTTATGCTTTTAAGGGCTTCACAATGAAAAGCTTCTTATGTTAAAAAATGTTTTTTTACTTTAATTTTTATTTCGTGCTTTTTAGTTATAAAAAAAGCTTCTAAAAAAAGAATAAGAAATTCTTAGAATACTGTATAGACTTTGAAAGATTTTCTTTTATCAATTGACACCTTTTCTATTAATTATCTGCAAAAATTAACACATCGGCTCTTGGAGAATCGAACCCACGACACTCAAAGAACAGTAAAAAAAAAAAAAGTCATAGAACATGCTAAAAGTTTCCAACAAATAGTTTACAAAAAGAATATTGTCCTCGAATGCTTTTTAAAATATTTTGAATATTTAAAAATTTTCATCTCTTGCAGAATGAAATATTTATATTTTTCCTTAAATATTTATATTTTTGTTTCAACAATTTTCTCATTGTTGAAACTTTTATTTATTTTTTCATAGCATGTCCTTGCAAGAATATATATATATATATATTAAATGCTTTTTAGGGCTAAACAATAAAAACTTCCAGTGTTTTTTTTTTTTTTTTATTACATTTTTATTTTGTGCGTTTTAGTAACTAAAAGAAACTTAAAAAATAAAATAATAATAATAATAATAATAATAATCAAAAATTTTTAGGATACTGTGTAGCCAACGAAGGATCTTTATTTTATCATTTGACATCTTTCCTATTAATTATCTGCAGTAAAATAACACATCGGCTTACGATGATCGAACTTACAACCATCGCGTTATCAACATGACGCTCTATCCAATTGAGCTAACAAGTGACAAAAAAAAAGTGTTAACATTTACATTAAAGAGGAGGCGTTTTGTTTTTCAGTGTGACACAAAGACACAATGACAAAATCCAATATCAATGAAAAGCTTCTAAAAAAATATTTATTTATTTATTATTTATTTATTATTTTTACATAAAACTTTTTATTTTGTGCTTTCTTAATATCTAAAATATTTTGTATATTTTAATATCTAAAAAAAAAGTTTCTCAAAAAAAAAAATCTTCAAAAATTCTTAGGATACTGTGTATAGTCAACGAAAATTTTTCTTTTATCAATTGACACCTTTTCCACTAATATATCTGCAAAAATTAACACACCGAACCTTTGGGGATCGACCTCTCAACCATCGCGTTATTAACTTGACGCTCTAACCAACAAAGCCAAGTAGTGGCAAACAGAATAGCTTATATTTACTTTAAAATGGAAGCGCCTTGTTTATTAGTGTGACACGAAGACACGGTGACAAAAGCAATTTCACGTAAAAAGCTTCTAATAAGGCACTTTTTTGCATCTTAAAATTGAACATCCCATTTTAAACACATTGGGTCTGAATTTCAGACACTTGTATTTACAGTGTATATTAATTACATTACACACGGCACTTCCAGCAATTTCTAAGTATAGTCTCACATTGATTCTAGTTCTTTTGGTAACTCCGCAAACGAATGATGAAAGATATTCATACCATATTGTACACCAAATATGTTTTTATGCATCTATAAAAAATATATGTTAATTTCATATTTTTTTTAGTGCAGCCTATAGATGTTAAATTGTACCTACAAAAAGTTCACCCATAGATGCAATATATTTAAATTCTCTGGGATGCCCCTGTACACGAACCATATATTTGAGCTCAACAAAAAGTTTATTGCAACATTTCTATATGAGACCAAAGAAAAAAATTATATTAAGTATTACATATAAATTTACTACTTCGTCAAAGCGCTATGCCATACTCTCCTTAATAATACACAAAGTATAATTTCTCGTTAATACATTTTAACATCTTTAGACACGCACTAAGCATAATTTAATTGTATATGTTTTTTATATACACAAAGCCTTGTTTCCTTCGGAATATATTGTATAAAAAGCATTTATCATTTGTTACAGGGTCGAACAAAATAATTCGTATAGATTAGGTCTAAATTTGGAAATTCCTTGTAATTCATTTCAAATTGTGTTAAGCCTTTTTCTATTTATGCTAAATTTAAGTATAATATGTGATGTGCATAAAATTCATATTTAATATACAAGGTTACCCAAAATTAATTGATGGAGTTTCAAAGAATGGTGTAAGCAAAATATCTCAGGAAAAATTATTTTTATTTTTATTTTTTTGTAATTTATTAACAACTTTAAATGTTTTTTTTTTTTTTTTTTTTAATGTAGCTACAATACTCACTCGAAGTGTTGAGGAATTGGTAGCCCCTTTCTCACAGTAATGTATACTAAATCAATATGCAACTACTTTTAACGTACTTTTGAAGCATTGAAATACAGTATATTTTTATTTTATTCCCTAAACGGTAAGTATTGTAGAAAATTTATGGCTATACATATCCTGCAAATTTCGTTTGTACTACTAATATCGGGGCAGTTCAAATGAGCTAAAATATGATAATTTACTCGCAATGCGATGCTAAAAGTTTCCTTACCTTGACGCAGAACAGAAGCGATACAGGGAACGTGATGATGATGATGAGGTAGGAGAAACAAGTGAGGAGCAATGCACACAGACCAGGACCCTCGTTCGCATTGGCTAAAAAGAGAAAAAACGACACAATTATCATAATTGATCACGCAAAGAAAAAAATAAAGAAAACTTAAATTTTTTTTTATCTATGGAGTAAATGTAAAGTAATGTGCGTCGCGCTCCAAACAGTCTTTTACATCCATAAGACATCTATAAAAGTTAAAAAAATGATCCATTAAACTTCTATAAACGTCCTACTGATATCTACAGGGTGTTTATAAAGTCCCGGACCCATTTTGTAATAACTCATTAAAATATTAAGATAGATTAAAATTAATAACATAAATGGTTAGATAGACTCAAAAAGTTTCATGACCCTTGTCAATGAACTTCCACGTGTGCCCCCTTCGTTGCACGGAGAATATCAAGTCGATAGTCAATTTCACGCCAGGTAGCGGCAAGCATGTCGGCATCCATAGAGGCTATTGCGGTTGTAATTCTGACAAGGCGCAGATCACATACAAAACATCACATACAATCATCATTTTGACATCACATACAAAAGTACTACATAGAACAAACCCATCAAAAGTAAACATAACATTGCAATAGTTGCCAAAAACAAAAGAGAGAAAAATGCAATTAATAAGCAGACGCTATTTAGAAAAGTACAGATATTTAGACTGGAAAATGAAATTATCTGAAATTAACCACACGCGCAGACGATATTTACAAAAGTAAAGATATTCAAACCTGAAAAGAAAATATATGTGAGTTATTCCATCAATAAATGCCATAAGTTTGTTTATATCTTCATTATTTTATGAGTTATTAAACTTCAAAATGTGTCCGGGACTTTATAAACACCCTGTATTAGCACAACAAATGTCACTCTTTTTTACTTCCATTAGATCTCTTTTAAATATCCAATAACTCTCCAAATATCCAATAATTGGACTTGTTGCATCTAATAGATATTAAAATATCTAAATCTAGTTTTCATCTGACATATTACATCTATTAGACGTTGAAAAATTCCCGTCTAAATTTCGTCTACATTTAAACATCTAACAGATAATTAGTACAGGATATTCAGGACTTTTAATGGACATTCTCAAGATATTTTGTACCTTTTATGGATAGTTGGATGTAATTTACATGTCTAATGGATATAAAGGCCTGTGTAGGACTCTTTTTACAACGACGATGATTAGACAGATACAATTTGTTCGTTAAGAGCCCGCTTCACTCACCGCCGCCGGAAGCTGAAACTAATGTTATTATATGGGAAATTTTTCTTTACAAATAACTTATTAACTAATACATATTTTTAAATTCTGTTTTCACATTCTGAAAATTCCCAGCTGTTAAATTGACGTTTTTTTTAAAAAAAAAATATTTTTTTAATTTTTTATATTTCATTTTGAAGATGCGCAAAATACGAATTTTCAATATGTGAAATTTTTTTGTTTGCAATTTCAAAATAAAATATTAAAAATTAAAAATATACATTTTTAAAAAAGGTCCGTCAATTTAACAGTTGGAAATTTTCTGAGTGTGAAAACAGAATTTAAGAATATGCATTAGTTAATAAGTTATTTGTAAAGAAAATGTCCCCATAGAATAACATTGTCTCGGGCTTCCTGCGACGATAAGTGAAGAAGGCCGTTAAATCCAAGGCTCAATCAGCGTGTGAGCTCAGGTCTAGTACTTCATACTATTTATCAGTATATTTGTATAAAATAGACGAAACTATGTGGAAGTGATAAATATTGTGTACTGCAGCCCACCAGTAGAGCTCACTAGAATTTACCAGTGCGTCTTTTATGGTTGAGCTAAAAACTGGCAGTTACAGGTCATCGTCGTACAATCTGTATAGATTTTAACAAGTGTAGGACTTATAGTTCTTTTGTAGAGACACAAAGAAATATTCTTTATTATTAATGCATATGATTTTTAATTATTTGATATGCGTTAGTATCTAAACTCTATGTTTTGATAAACATAAAATTAGGTATATTACAGGTAATCATCGCAAGAATTATACAGTTTTTTTTTTTTTTTTTTTTTTTTTTTAAATGGATATAGGAATTATACCTTTTTTACAGGGAAACAATGTAGAGGCTTTCAACATTGTAGTCTATGGACTCAAATTGTTGTAAGTTAGTTTTATCAATGATAAATTGCTTAAAACAGAGGGGGAGGGGGGTAATGACAAATTGCTTAAAACAGAGAGAAAAAAAAAGTAATGATAAATTGCTTAAACTCCCCCCCCCTTACCCCCCCCCCAAAAAAAAAAAAAAAAAAAAAAAAAACTCGTGTTTAAGATTTTGCTGCAATGTATTTGTAAAATGTTATTTTTGATATGACTTTGGAAAATAACTTGTGTAAAAATTTCCGTATATTTTTCGTTGTTTATTTATATGACACTAACTGAAAATTAAATAATACTAAGCAAATGGTATAACTCATGTAAAACGTTAATTTATGGAAAAGTTTCTTAAAATATCATACAAACATTATCAGCAGTGGTTACACTGGCGCAAAAGTTCATTAATTAAGTTTTCTACACATCATATAAATATCATTAACAATGTTAAATCTAATGGAAAATACTAATTTGTGTAAAAGCTTCTTGCTATACCATACAAATAACATCACTAATGGTTAAACTGGAATAAATACTAATTTATTAAAAAAGCTTCTACATAAATTATACAAATAATATCAGCAACGGTAAAATTTGCGTAAAACGTTAATTTATAGAAAGGTTTCTTAAAATATCATACAAACATTATCAGCAGATGGTTATACTGGCGCAAAATACCATTTCATTAATAAGATTTTCTACACATCATATAAATACCATTAGTAGTGTTAAATCTAATGTAAAATACTAATTTATGGAAAAGTGTCTTGCTATACCATACAAATAACATCAGTAATGGTTAAACTTGAATAAATACTAATTTATTAAAAGAAACTTCTTCGTATATCATACAAATAACATCAGCAACGGTAAAATTTGCGTAAAACGTTAATTTATGGAAAGGTTTCTTAAAATATCATACAAACATTATCAGCACTGGTTATACTGGCGCAAAATATCAGTTCATTAATATGACTTTTTACAGATCATATAAATGTCATTAACAATGTTAAATCTAATGGAAAATACTAAATTATGGAAAAGCTTTTTGCTGCATACAAATAACATCAGTAATAGTTAAACTGGAATAAACACTGATTTATTAAAAAATCTTTTTCATAGATTATACAAATGAAATCAGCAACGGTAAAATTTAAAAATACCAGTTCATTAATAAGGTTTTCTAGCAATGTTAAATGTAAATCTAATGCAAAATACTAATTTATGGAAAAGCTTCTTGTTATAACCTCAGTAACGGTAAAAATCGTATAAAACGCTATTTTATGGAAAAATTTCTTAAAATATTATATAAATATTATCGGCAACGGTTAAATTGGCGCAAAATATTAATTTATTAAAAACTTTTCTACAAATCCTATAAGAAACTTTAGCAATGTTAAATCCAATGTAAAATCCTAATTTATGGAAGAACGTCTTATTGTATCATACAGATAACATCAGCAACGATAAAACTGGTGTAAAACATTTATTTATGGAAAAGCTTCCCCACAACGGCAAAATTGCAATAAAGTACTAATTTATGTAAAAGATTGATAGCACATTATACAAATAGCACCAAAAATGGTAAAAATTATGTAAAAACTAATTTAAGGAAAAATGAAGTGCAAAATCTTTCATTTTTAACCCCTTGAACTGCAATTTATTTTCAGTCAGCACTGCTCATGCAGACAATTTAATTTTCTTAGCTTTAAGAGGAGGGATTGATATAGAAACTTACGGTTTTGTTGCTCAAATAATTTGTTATTATTAAAAATGATATTTGTTTCACACATTTATATGAATGTTTATTGTTACATATAAGAACATAATATAAGAACATAACATAATTATACATATAAGAACATAATTAGTGTCGAGAAATTCATGAAGAGCTGGACTCGTCATTTCAGTTCAAGGGGTTAAGACATGCAAGAAGATGTGCATTTCATATCGGAAGAAGAGACAAGAACTGAAGAAAAGAACAAAAATCTGGCATTGAGATTTTGGTGTATCTGTACGTTTTGAGGCTACCTGAGCTCATTTTTGCTATTTTTACGATAATGTATGTATGTGCGTGTGTGTATTTTTATGTATGTGAGTAAACATGATAGCGCCTAAATTTTTCGTTCAAATAAGCTGAAATTTGGTACGTATGTTGTATGTCACCATAGCACGAACCTTATTGATTTTGGTGAAATTAGCACTTATAGTTTTTTTTACAGGGACACAAAGAAATTTTTTTTATCATTATGGCGTATGGGGCCAAATTTCTCAAAGTGCGATAGCCTCTAAATGCCTTATTCGACTGAGCTGAAAGTTTATACACACATTGTAAATTACCGTTGCACGAATTGTATATATTTTGGGGAATCTAGCCCTTATGGATTTTTACAGGGACGGAATAAAAAATTCTATATCATTATGATCTATGGACTAAAATTATATGAAGTGCAATAGCGTAAAATTAAACAAAACGGGAAAAATACTCAAGCCCCCTATTATACTTTTCCCTTTTGCTTATTTAGCTACTTGTATTACTTTAATTTATTAACACAACCGTTCATTACTTAATTTTCGGACAGTCGAATGGAGTCACTCCAGACATTTTAAATAGCTAAAAAGCTATTTAAAATGTCTGGAGTGACCTATATATATTTTTATATAATAATAAATTAATAATATAACCCCTAATAAATTAATATAACCCCTATATATTTTTATATATTTTTATTTTTAGATACTTTCTGCTTTTTTATTGGCTCGTTCTTGCTGTTTGTGGATTGGCTTTTACTCGCACATGTTTTTTCCTTCTTTAATACTTTGCGATGCCCATTCTAGCTATTTGAATTTTTCATGGTTTTCTCTGAATTTCGCATAAATATGGACTAAGATTCCTCAGAAAGAATTTTCCTTAAACTTTTAAAGTTCAAGGAGAATGCTTGCGAATGAAAATTAATTCTATATACCTATACGGTAAATAAAATACCTATTTAAGTTAAACTTTCGGACCTTGTTTTTTGTACAACTACATGCTTTGAGGTTCCCTGAACACTAAAGTCAAGTTTCGGTATTTGTGTGTACGGCTTTTATCAGCGTAACTTTCAAACAAACACTTGCAAGCAATTCAAATGTTTTATTTCGAATTTATATGAGATTGTTACTTGAAATATATGATCAAGATTGATAAGTTTCAAGGAGTAATGCTGGTAAAAGCTGTCTATGTAATATATATAATATTTCTCTAACGTGGTCCAGTTATGGTTATATTTTGTTGAAACGATACGATAGTGAGATATTTAGTAAAATACACGAGGATAAACAATAATATTTATCGGCAATATTTAAGCACGCGGACTTAGTTCAATGATTTAATCAGAAAAATGACATTTGTCTGATGAGATCTTTTATATGAAAATGTATTTTAAGAATTGCATCTTTACAATCTTTGCACGCGTCATTTTAAAACAAACAATACATTAAATACATAAGCAAAATTTGAATTATTGTTATAAATTGACTAAAAAACGTAATAATAAAATATATAAACAAAATAGGTATTAGTTTTTTTTTTTTTTTTTTTTACAAAAAAGTATGCCAAAGTAAATAATAAAATAAATGAAAAAGCATGGCTAACATGGCAACAAAAATCGTCACGGGGGCCCTATACTAAAATAAATTCGCCATGGGGGTCATGTACTAAAACTGTACTGCCTGCGCATGTATGAAAATATGGTCGTCAAACATGAATTTTATTTTGAAATCTATATTTGAATTTTTTTTTTTTTTACTATCGCACAATATAATTTGGCTTTTAGTGAATTACAATTCAAATCAGGTGGGGAAATGGGCATAAGATTTATGAGTTTCAAGTTTTAAATGTAAATAATAATATTATAGTTTTAAAAAATTAAAGAACACGCTTTTATAGAAATGTGAACTAAAAAGCACAAAATATCTATCTTAGTATTAAAATGCAGGGTAAGAGAAAATTGTGTGAGTGATACACCGTAATATTTACATACATTTAAATCTTTAATTAAAATAATTTAGAATTAAACAAAAACCATTTTTAAAAAATCTCCCCTGACTGGGATCGAACGCAAGACCTTTAGGTTCGTAGCGCGGAGCTATACCTCAACGCCACGACGTTCACGCAGGGAACGGCTTTTTTTACAATATAGATTTTTTGTTTGCTTCCAGAGCGGTTACAAACATACAAACATACATACATACATACAGGTGAAGCTAATAAAAGCGTGTTAATAAGAAGAAAATAAATGAATAAAGTGCGAAAATTTCGCACGGGTTTGCTAGTTTGGAATAAATTTTTAAATTTAATAACAGACTTCAATTCTATATAAATGTAAATATTGTATTCGAACAGAGTTTGATGGGGGCGGTAAACCCCTCACACAAGTTTACTTTTTAAATAAAATTTTTCTTAAACATAATTTGAATATTTTTTAAACGTAGATTTATATACAGTGTATATTATCTTATCCCTTAACTTGTAATTTGTCTTTCTAATATTCAGACACGGTACAAGCTTACAGAAAAAAAGGCTGAACTTTTCACGACACCCCCCCCCCCCTCTCAAAAGTGGTATCAGGCAACTGACACAATATAAATTTTTCAATAATAAAAATAATGTCATATCTGATTGCATACATGTACGCACAATAAACAAAATTGGAACAATAAATCTTATATTGAATATCATATTAATTATAATTAAAATAAGTGTAAGTGCTTAAAAAACAGACAAACTTATTACATTTACTTGAAAATAAGTTGATTCTATAGAAGCATTGTTTGCTGAGGCAACTGATTAGTAAAATAATATAGTTCAAGTTCATTAGGAAAATGCAGTTAAAGTGCTATTTCTTTTTCATTTTCTCCAAGTTTG
Organism: Salticus scenicus; assembly: GCA_963930645.1. NCBI lineage: Eukaryota > Metazoa > Arthropoda > Arachnida > Araneae > Salticidae > Salticus > Salticus scenicus. The sequence goes on from OZ005658.1 coordinate 266,216,049, forward strand.
AATTTGACATTTCTTGAAAGCCAATCACATAGAAATTTCTAATGATACAGTCGGTAACAAAAGTGTCCGAACACTAGCAAAAATTCCTATGTAAAAAATGTACACTTAATACTGTTTTGTTAAATAAATCCTTGTTGAATCCTGTTCTTAGTCAGTCTAAGAACAAGATTCGACAAGGATTTATTTAGCAAAACTGTATTAAGCGTACTTTTTTTGCATTGGAATTTTTGCTAGTGTTCGGACACTTTTGTTACCGACTGTACATTGCACAAATTCAGGCTGACCCCCTCCCCCCCCCCCCTTACACATGTCCAAAGAGTTTTAATGCGGATTTGCATTGATCCCAAAAATAATAATTTTCAAGCTTAAAAGGCTGAATTCAGCCTTAAGGCTGAAAAGTAACATGTCTGAATATTAAAATGCAAGATGAGAGAAAGTTGTGGAAGTGCTACACCATATTGTCACTTCCTTTTTTATCCCTGAAATAATGAATTATTATTTTTTATAGTGTACGGACGGGTGGAGCATGCAGATATACAGTATATTAGATAAATTCTTATCAGTAAAACAAAACCAAAACCCGAGTACTAGTGGTAGCAATAACGCAGATCTACAAAAATGAAGTTGACAAAATTTGATTTGAGGTTTCAGCTTATCTTTATGTTTTTTGATGCGCTAAAACCGAAAATGCAGCCCATTTTTCTCTATCACGTATACGTTTTTGTCAATACAGGGTTTTTACCTACCCAATTTCTTATGTATACCATCCTAACAGTAAGTTGGTATGGTTTTACATGTCGCACTAGTGTTGCACAATTACAACAGTAGGTATCCATGATTAATTATTCATGGGAACATACTATAAAACTTACCATATAATGGGCTCTTCCCACCTAACGTCAGAGGTCACATGATAGAGGAAAAACAAATAGCAGACAATGTCTTGTTTATCTATAGCGATTACTGAAATAACATATTTTCTATTCTTATTTTTTATCAATGGTATTTAATCTGTGTTATTTTTTTTTTATAAATCATCATTTTTAATCCATTTTATATCATTATTCATCCTTTTTTGTTTGCTGTATACACTTACAACCATCATTTAGTTTATGTTTGTTATTGATGTTCGTGAAGAACATATTTAATACTCTGATTTTTAGTACTTAAATCAGTGACAGTGCAATATCGTACTGCGTAAATCCATTTAGACCAGTAACTAAGTTAATTAACTTGTTGTAACACTTTTGTTCAATTAAATTAAATGAAAACATTTTAAAATTTCAAATTATAATCCATAAACATTCCACAAGAAGCTATCATTTATTGCTAGATCAGTTAATGTTACAGTTACACTACAATATACAAAAATCGATTCTTATAGGTAAAAATAAATAAACACATAAAATGTTTTTTAAAAATTATTAAATTTACAAATACAATTATTCTACTGTTTACAAATGCACAATATTACTTTTATTTTATTTTATATTAAATATTAAAATTTTTTTTCTTAAGAAATATATTTAATTGAATTCTATTCTCAGAATTCGATTATTTGTTGTTTTCCTCTTTCACGTGATTGAGCAGACGACGGTGGGAAGAGCCCATTATATTGGTAGAAGAGTAATGGAAGAAATTGTATATGTAAAGACCCTGTATTGACAAAAGTTTATACGTGATAGAGAAAAACTGACTTGATTTTTGTTTCAGCACACAAAAAACATAAAGATCAGCCGATATTACAAAATCAAAATTTTGCATGTCGACCTGTGTAATACATTACAGAATTACCATATTTTCCGGCGTATAACGCGCAGGCTTGTTAAAACAGTTTTACACTGGAAATTTTAATTTACAGTAAAAGTTATTCCTTAACAAGTTTTTGTTTCTTTAAATATTGCTTTATTTCTATATTAAATTTTCCTGTGCGTAACTCATTTATGTGTTCTGCGCGTGATACGCTGGAAAATACGGTACATAAAAAATTTACAAAACTCTTAAAAAAAAAAAAAATAGAAGTCGCTTTACCAAATCCTAGCATTATATATACAAAATAACTCTTGTCCCGTTCTAAATTTATCTGTTTCTATCCACGATTACCTATCGATCACGGATACAGTTACTATTTTTAGCATCCAGACTCTTGGGATAGAACGTGAGTTGGAGCTACAGAAAATTTCGTGATTTTAAACGACTCGAAGAAATAACTGTAAAGAAGATCAACTAAGAAATAAAAATAAATTCTTTAGAATAAAAAATTTTTGGATATTCAAGCATAAAATAGAACTGGAATTTAGGAAAATATTTCTAAATATGCACATAAAATAGTGTTAGAATTTACGAAGATATGCTGATATTGTTTTGAGCTTTAAATTAATTTGAATACTTAAAAAGACAAAAAATCCGTATAGTATAAATTTTAAAGAGCTAAATTTATTCTTGATAAATAGACAAAAAACGAATTAAGAAACAGAATAAGAAGGATTTATAAAATATTGTACCACTGAAACAATTAAAATAAATAATAATTCACCTTAAAAAAAAAAAAAAAAAGGAAATTAAAGGGGACTAATGTGCAAGTTCTACCTGACGGGACTAAAGTGAAAGTCCTACCTCAAGGGACTAATGTGAAAGTTGTACCGCACGGGACTCATGTGCAAGTTGCACCGAACGAACAAACTATTTCTTTCAACGAAAATGCCTACTAACCCTGGACGATAGGTCTAATATAATGCATCATATTATATATCGTATTTATCGTAATATAACTCAATACTTATTTCGCTTCCTTCTTCGACTCGTTTTAATACGCATTTTTTATATGCATGAGCAGCCCCCGAAAAACAAAAACATTAAATTTTTTTTTTACTTATTTTTATTTCATATTATTTCACGCGCACTTTTTATTTCCTAATTCAAAATTATTAAAAAAAACTTTTTCGATATCGCTTGTAACGATACTGATTATTATTAATTTTCTTTTCTTTTTCTTTCAATAATAATAATAAAAAAAAAAAGAATTTGATGAAATTCTGGCAAAAGCAGAATTTAGTTTAGGACGGAGGACTTTTTTTTTTTTCTTCCCAATTATAACATCGCTTTCAAATTATTCAATTATATTTTCGATAAATTTTAGATTTCGATAAATGTCCAAGTATCGAAAAATGATTTCGACAAATGTCCAACTATCGAAAACGACAACGCAAAAATCCCAGATTGAGACTAATAGGTCCTGAGTCCTAAAAAAAAAAAAAAAAAAAAGAAAAAAGAAAAAAGAAAAAAAAAAGAGCCCTCAGTATAGGATTATAAATATTTATGATGTCGAAATTGTTCCATTTAGTGGTCGACACTGAAGGTATTATTGTGTATATCTAAAAAAGTTTTCTGCAGTTACAGTCGAGTAAAATGATCAATGAAATATGCACGTTTTTAAAAATGAATGGTTTTGAATAATGAAACTGGTTATATTAAAAGGCTGTTTAGAGCGAAACAAATAATTAATATTTAATAAGTTGTTTCCTGTTTTCATATCTTTTCATGTGATTTTATAAATATATATTATTAATGAAAATTTTTTCGTCATTTATAGGTGTGTATGAATAAGCTACAATGGTATTTCTTTTGCTCAGTTTTAGTGATACCATTTTTATTTTTATTTCCTATGTTTAATCTGTCAATTTCACATGTGATATTTATTATTTATTTAATAATTTACCATTTAATAAAATACAGTGAACTTAAATAACACTATTTGAAACAGTTTTTTTTTATAGTTTACTTTCAAATACCGCATAAATAATGAAATAATAACAATAGTAATAATTGATCGGGGACAAGTCTGAAAAATGTTTAACACAAATGTTATGTGAATTGAATGTAAAACTAGTATTTTTTTTAAAATTCAATGAGACAGAAAATCAGTAATATGTGAAAATTAAAACAAATCTATATTTTCGGGTTGGGGGCAAAATCTCGCGGGACAAAATATCGCCGACGTAAATGAATACAAAGCAAAAATGAATTGGTAATTATTAATAATGTTGTATAAAATTTCATGAGAACACATACCTTAGTCAGAGCACTGACATTCTGACAAACCTACAACAAAATTTTTTATAAATTTTACTTAAAATAGTTTAAAGACTATATTTATTAACTTTTGTCAAGATTAGTCATAAGGAATTCAATCGTGCTTATCAATTTTAAAATTTTTAATTCAAGTTTGTGAATAGTGTTCAGCTTTAATGTCAACAGTGATGTACACGATTTTTAAAATGTATTTTGAATAGTGAAAAGCAAAAGATAAAATAACTTAAAAATAAACATACATAAAATAATGAAATTCAACTCTATGATTTAATTAATTAATTATTTTAATTAATTAATTAATATTTATAAGGCTATGTGGCCCCCGCCAGAGATCAGGCGTGACACAAAATCAAATTTTCAAATAGATCATACTATTGTTTTGACGCGATATTTTGTCCGGCGAGATTTTGTCCAGCGATATATGTCCGGATCCCCATATTTTCAAATACAGATTTAGTTAAAAAAAAAAAAAAAAACAGAGAGAGAGAGAGAAATAACTTACAAAATTTATAGAGTCATAGACAGCTAAATAAGGCATTTTATTTATTAAAATAAATAAATAAATAAATAAATAAATAAATAAAATAAAAATAAAAATAAATAAAAAAAAAAACGATTTTTTTTCTAAGTTCTTTTTTTGTTAAAAGTAATACATATTCAACCAGTAACAATATTTAAAAAAAAAAAAAAAAAAAAAAAAAAAAACATGAAAATCTGACATTGACAGATTTTAATTTAGTGCCAGAGGCCTACTGCTAAACTTGTTAATATCGACAAATTCTTCTTTAGTTAATTCGTGACGATCTAAATTCCATGATAAAGTTTTCATTAAATCAAACCAATGTGTTTCAGCTGCAGATATTGTAACAAATAACGTTGGAAGTCCAAACTGTCTTATAGCCGCAAAACAACGTTTTTTCTCTTTTTCCCAATGAGGGGGAGGTGTGCCTTGGGGGGGACTCATGTCAAAGGTGTGCCTTGGGGGGGACTCATGTCAAAGTTGTACCTTGGGGGGGACTCATGTCACAGTTGGGCCTTGGGGGGACTCATGTCAAAGTTGGGCCTGGGGGGGGACTCATGTCAAAGTTGGGCCTTGGGGGGACTCATGTCAAAGTTGTACCTTGGGGGGGGGACTCATGTCAAAGTTGGGCCTTGGGGGGACTTAATTCAATAAATTCCCATTCAATAAACCGACTGAAATAGGCCCTTAGCACTATTAAGAGTGTATTAAAAATTCGACAACGCTGTACCGACTGAAATAGGGGCACCTTGGGGGGGACTCATGTCAAAGTTGGGCCTTGGGGGGACTTCATTCAATAAATCCCCATTCAATAAACCGACTGAAATAGGCCCTTAGCACTAATTAAGAGTGTATTATAAAAATTCTACAACGCTGTACCGACTGAGATAGGGGTACCTTGGGGGGGACTCATGTAAAAGTTGGGCCTGGGGGTGGACTCATGTCAAAGTTGGGCCTTGGGGGGACTTCATTCAATAAATCCCCATTCAATAAACCGACTGAAATAGGCCCTTAGCACTAATTAAGAGTGACGTATAAAAATTCGACAACTGTACCGACTGAAATAGGCCTCTAGCACTAATAACTGTCCTATATGTGAGTATCATAGGGGAAAAAAATTCTGCATTTTAGAAGTTCAAAAACGATTTTACTTTCAAACTTCTAAATAATAATAAATTTAAAATTATCTGTAATTTGTTTACATGCAAAATTAGGCGAGCATATTTTTCTTCGATTATTGTTAGTGCTATCCCACCAATACATATTAGAAATTCAATTTAGAATTTGTTGAAAATATTTACCATACAGTACCAGGTAGTTAGGATCCAAATAAATGTTCAAATAAACAAATATAATGCTTATTTTCATACGTAAAAAACTAGTATAGAATTTTTCTTAGAAAGTCAAAATTGTTCTATGTAATGAATGGTACTGAAAGTATTATTGTTAGTACATATATAAAAAAGCTCTCTCTAATTACAGTCTGTTAAATGATTAACAAAAGAAATATTTTTTAAAAAATCAATGGCGTTGAATATTTAAAGAAACTATACTAAAAAACTCACAAGAGAGAGAGAGCGAGAGAAATAAACAATTAATATTTAATAAAGTGTTTTTACATTTCAATTATTCATATGCTTTTGTGAATATATTTTGTTAATGATGTATGCGCAAATTTACTTCATTTATATATGTACATGAATACACTATAATGGACTTACGGTTTAGATTTGTTATTGTATCCTAATTTTTCATTTCCATTGTCTTTACTACAATAAATTTGAATTCTGCTTATTTTAAAACAAAATTTCTTTCAAAATGATTTACAATTAAATAAAATACAATGAAGTGAAATATATATTGTTTGGAACAGTGTTATTGTAGTTTATTTTAAAATAGCTAATAAATATTCAATTATTCTTTTACTATTCGATGATAAGTCCGAAAAATATTCGACTTAAACGTAATTTGAATTGAATTCAAAACTAATATTTCTTCAAAAATCGATGAAATATTAAATTAAATCATCATCAATGCGTGAATTTCAAGAAAATTCCTGTTTTTAAATAAACAATTCAATAAAATTCAGTTAAAAAAAATAATATCTTCTAATGTACGAAAATTATTGAGTCATGGAGCTAAACAATACATTTATTTATTTATTTATTCAAAAAAAAAAAAAAAAAAAAAAAAAAAAAGCTGATTACATATACGAGTATCATAAATTTTTTTTTTCCATTTTATGATTTCAGAAACGACTTTACTTTTAAACTTATGAATAATAATATCATTTAAAATTATCTGTAATATTTATGCGTGCAAAATGATGTAAACATTTTTTTCCCCTTTCCTACAGTTATTAGTGATATCACCCTAATATTAGAAATCATATAGAGATGTTAGTGAACGGTTTTCCCATACAGTACCAGGCAGTTTAGGATATAAAATGATGTCTAAATAAACAACTATAATGCTTATTTTCCTACGTATAAAAAGTCTAGAACTTTTTTTTTTTTTTTTTTTTTTTTTAACGTCAGACTTGTTTGATCTGGTGACCGGTACCAGAAGTTCTATTGTTAAGTACAGCTTAGAGCTAGCTCTCTCTCATTATAGTCCAATCAATATTTGACCAAAAAAACCTGTCAATAGCGTGCTTATATTGCTGAACTAATCACATGCTGTTTTGAATATAAGAAATTATAAATGCGTAAATTTACTTCATCTAAGGAATAATCTAAAAGGAATAAACCACAACGGATTTATTTTGTTCAGTTTCAGTGCTACTAATTTAACTCCCCCCTCCTTTTTTTTTTTTTTTTTTTTTTTTTGTGTGTGTGTGTGTGTGTGTACATATTTTGTAATAAATAATTTTGTAATTACATATTTTGTAATAAACAATTCAATAAAAGATATTTAAATAAAAGAAAAATAATAATAATAATAATAATAATAAAACTGTCATATATGTGAGTATCACAGGAAAAAAAATTCTCCATTTTAGAAGTTAAAAAACGATTATACTTTCAAACTTCTAAATAATAATAAATTTAAAATTGTCTGTTATTTGCCTACATGAAAAATTAGGCGAACATATTTTTCTTCGACTATTGTTAGTGCTATCCCACCAATACATATTGGAAATTCAATTTAGAATTTGTTGAAAATATTTACCATACAGAATAAGGCAGTTTAGTATCCAAATAAATGTTCAAATAAACAAATATAATGTTTATTTTCATACGTAAAAACCTAGTATAGAATTTTTCTTAGAAAGTCAAAATTGGTCTATGTAATGAATATAACTGAAAGTACTATTGTTAGTACATATATAAAAAAGTTCTCTCGAATTACAGTCTGTTAAATGATTAGCGAAAGAAATATTTTTTAAATAATATTATAGTTTTAAAAAAATTAAAGAACACGCTCTTATAGAAATGTGAACTAAAAAGCACGAAATATCTATCTTAGTATTAAAATGCAGGGTAAGAGAAAATCGAATGAGTGACACACCATAATATTTACACACATTTAAATCTTTCATTAAAATAATTTAGAATTAAACAAAAACAATTTTTTAAAAATCTCCCCTGACTGGGCTCGAACGCTGGACCTTTAGGTTCATAGCGCGGCTCTTTACCTCGCAGCCACGGCGTTCACGTACGTAGAGTCTTTTTTTTTTTTACAATATAGATTTTTTGTTTGCTCCCAGAGTGGTTACAAACATACAAACAAACGTACATACATACAGGTGAAGCTAATAAAAGCGTGTTAAAAATGAATGGTGTTCAATATTTAAAGAAAATTCACTAAAAAATTCACGAGAAAGAGAGAGAAATAAACAATTAATAATTAATAAAGTGTTTTTACATTTTAACTATTCATATGCTTTTTTGAATATATTTTGTTAATGATGTATGCGTAAATTTACTTCATTTATACATAAACATGAATACACTATAATGGACTTGCGGTTTAGATTTGTTATTGTTGCCTACTTTTTCATTTCCATTGTCTTTACTACAATAAATTTGAATTGTGCTTATTTTAAAACAAAATTTCTTTCAAAATGATTTACAATTAAATAAAATACAACGAAGTGAAATATATTGTTTGGAACTGTATTATTGTAGTTTATTTTAAAATAGCTGATAAATATTCAATTATTCTTTTATTACTCGGCGATCAGTCCGAAAAATATTCGACTTACGCGCAATTTGAATTGAATTCAGAACTAATATTTCTTCAAAAATCGATGAAATATTAAATTAATAATTAAATACATCATCAATTAAATTAAATCATCATAATTTGAAGAAAATTGACGTTTTCAAATATACGAGTCAATAAAATTCAGTTTAAAATATATATATATCTTCTAATGTACGAAAATTATTGAGTCATAGAGCTAAACAATACATTTATTTCTTTATTAAAAAAAAAAAAAAAAAAAAAAAAAAAAAAAGCTGATTACATATACGAGTATCATAAAATTTTTTTCCATTTTATGATTTCAGAAACGACTTTACTTTTAAACTTATGAATAATAATATCGTTTAAAATTATCTGTAATATTTATGCGTGTGCAAAATGATGTAAACATTTTTTTTTCCCCTTTCCTACAGTTATTAGTGATAACACCCTAACATTAAAAGTCATATAAAGATGTTAGTGAACGGTTTTCCCATACAGTACCAGGCAGTTTAGAATATAAAATGATGTCTAAATAAACAACTATAATGCTTATTTTTCTACGTATAAAAAGTCTAGAACTTTTTTTTTTTTTTTAAGACTTGTTTGATTCGGTGACCGGTACCAGAGGTTCTATTGTTAAGTACAGCTTAGAGCTCTCTCTAATTATAGTCCAATAAAAAATTGACCAAAGAAAACTGTCAATAGCGTGTTTATATTGCTGAACTAATCACACGCTGTTTTGAATATCAGAAATTATAAATGCGTAAATTTACTTCATTTAAGGAATAATCTAAAAGGAATAAACCACAATGGATTTATTTTGTTCAGTTTCAGTGATATTAATTTAACTCCCCCCCCCTTTTTTTTTGTGTGTGTGTGTACATATTTTGTAATAAATAATTTTGTAATTACATATTTTGTAATAAACAATTCAATAAAAGATAGTTAAAGGGGGGAAAAACTATTTTATGTGCGAATACTACAGAAAAAACTCCATTTTATACTTCAGTATAATTTGAATTGTATTAAAATATACTAATCCTTCAAAAGTTGATGCAATATTGAATTAGAAAATCATTAATATTCCAAAATTGAAGAAATTTTGTATTTTTAAATAAATGATTTGAATAAAGTCAGTTAAAAAAAAAAAAAGAAAGAAAGAAAGAAAGAACGGAAAAAAATATACTGTAGCATACGAAAATTATAGTCATAAGAGTTAAGAAAAGAAAAAAAAATATTTAAATAATAATAATAATAATAAATAAATAAATAAATAATGAAAAAACACTAATCATAAATGTGAATATCTTTGAGAACCCCCTCCCCTTTTTTTTTTTTTTTTTTTTTTTTTTTTTTTTTTTTTAAGTTTAAGAAACAATGTACTTCTAAACTTAAGAATAATAATAACTTTTAAATTTTCTGTAATATTCATACATGAAAAATTCCTTTTATAAATCGGTTATACAAATAAAATATTTTAAAAAAAGCTAATCGTGTATACTAGTGTTACAAAAAAATCTTTATCTTATGAGTTCAAAAACGATTTTTCTTCTAAATTAACAGGAAAAATAAATTTTACACCATCTGTAATATTCATCTATCATGAAAATTGGAATATATATATATTTCTCCAACAATTGTTTGTGCAATCACACCAGTACACATTGGATATTCAATTTAGAAACTGGTAAACGGTTTTTCAACACTCTTTCAGATAGGATCTCAATAAATGCTTGAATGAACAAGTATTATACTTATTTTCATACGTAAAATCTTTGTTTAAAACGATTTTTAGATCATTCGACTTGTTCGATTTTGTGACCAGTATACTGAAGGTACAGTCGGTAACAAAAGTGTCCGAACACTAGCAAAAATTCCTGTGTAAAAAAAGTATACTTCATACGGTTTTGTTAAATAAATACTTGTCGAATCCTCTTCTTAGTCAGTCTAAGAACATGATTCGATAAGGATTTATTTAACAGAACCGTATGAAGTGTACTTTTTTTACATAGGAATTTTTGCTAGCGTTCAGACACTTTTGTTGCCGACTGCAGTGGCGTATCCAGGATTTTTCCAAAGGGGGGGTTCGTCCTTCCGAATTTTTAATTAAGTTTAATTAGGTTTAATTAAGTTTATTTAAGTTTAATTAGGTTTAATTAAGTTCATTTTTAATTAAGTTTAACAATCTTTTAAAATATCATAATTACTTTCCGAAAATAAGAGTAAGAAAATGAAAAATAGTAAAACAAACTCACCAATTAGAAGATCAAACTAAAAAATCTTTAATTAGCGACGAATAACTAAGAGCCTGTACAAACTGCTACACAAAACATAAAATTCAATACATAGTTACGCAAAATATTTCATTCAATTTTCTTATTTACAGAGCGAAGTCTAATCGACGAGAAGTTTTCGCTAGTTCATTTAAAATGTCTTCTACTGTTGGGGTATTGTTTGGGTCACTCCTTCAAGGTCACTCCTTCAATGGTCACCCCTTCCCCATATGGTCGACCCCTCTTGTCCTTGAGTATGAACTCGTAAAGGCCAGTTTCCACTAAAGTTGGAGCTTCCAGGTCCAAAAAAAACATTAATCACGCTCCGCACACAAAAAGCCAAATGTCTTGTCATCAGTTGTAACCTTTTTTTATCAGATTGCGCAGTTACTTCAAAGGAAAGCATACAAAATTGACAAAGATAGCTGCCTCTGGCCCATCAATTATCTCAGATGGGGGTTAGAACCAGAGTCTTCCAACGTCGTTCGAGGGTTTTGAGCCCGGCTGACCACATCAAAGGATTCTGAATAGAAGCCGTAGTGGAAACCGGACTTAAAAGTGAAATCCTTTTCAGAGAATTGTTTTCAGGGAAACCATGTTTCGCGCCGCGCAAATGAAGTGGTTTAGTTATTTTTAGGAGTGTTTATCGCAGAGTAATGAAAAAAAAAGTTAGTCATAATTTTAAACCACTTCATAGAAAAAAGCATTCTACGCTTGCCATACATTTTTTCCGCCTGAAATGTGAAAAAAAATGTAAAGAACAGCCTAATTTTTCTTATCATACATTTTGTCAAGGGGGGGGGGGTTTAAACCCCCAAACCCCCCCCCCCCTTGCATACGCCACTGGCCGACTGTACCATTGCAAGTACAGCTATGAACTCGCTCTAATTACTGTCTAGTAAATATTTAAAAAATGAAGCTTGCTTTAGGAAAAAAATAATCTGGTGTGTCACTCACACGACTTTCTCTTATCCTGAAATTTAATACTATAAATACAGGTTGGAGATTAAAAGGTAAGATAACGATGTTATGTAAACCTATGTTAAACAATTCAAATAAGGCTTCGGGAGAGTTTTATATGATAATTAATTCTGTGTGAGGGGGGCTGCCCCCCGTTTCATTAATGCACCTAGATTTATATAAAATTAAATTCTGTTGTTAAAAACTAATTCTGTTTAAAAAAAAATAATTTATTAAAATTATTATTTAAAAATATTATCTTTTAGGATAATGCAGACGATTTCCATATTAGAGAAGTACAAAACACTAAATATCCAAAAAAAGTCCACTTTTTTCTCAATATTAAAAAAAAGTTTTTTTTTTCGTTAAAAGTGAAAAAAATCGATAACTTTGTTTTAAATTATCACAGATCGATGGTTCAACCATTCGTTTTAAAGGTATTGGCGAGCTCTTTTGAAAGATACCCATCATGAAAATTTATTCCCCTCAAGGGGGGACTTCCCCCCCCGGGGGGGGGGGGGGCGAGGTTCCTACAAACACAATTTTTTTCCCCAGTTGACTATCTCTATTACAAAAAATATATATTCGTTTCATTTAGTTTAGTGCAGTCTATAGACGTTAAACTCTACTTACCTGCAATTTCCCCCATAGACGTAATGTATTAGAATTTTCTTGATTGTCCCTGTACACGAACTATTTGCTTGATCTTAACGAAAAGCTTACTGTAGCATCCCTATATGATACACATTTAGAATAACAAGTTTGGAATGTCTGCTACTATTTGTTCTTGAGATATGCTGATAACAGACAGACACACAGACATACACACAGACCATTTGCTAAAAACATGATTTTCGTATTCAGGGGACCTCAAAACGTGTAAATATAACAGAAACTCGCGTTCGAAAATTTGACCCAAAAACGATACTTTCTCTACCTTATGGGTAAGAGAAAGTAAAAAACAATACTTTCTCTACCTTATGGGTAAGAGAAAGTAAATAATCTGGTGTGTCACTCACACGACTTTCTCTTACCCTGAAATTTATGTACTATAAATAAAGGTTGCAGGTAAGATACCGAGTACTGTTATGTAAACCTATGATAAACAATTCATATTAGGCTTCTGAAGAGTTTTATATGATAATTAGTATTGTGTGAGGGGGGCTACCGCCCCTCTCAACCCCCCCGTTTCATTAATGCACCTACATTTGTATAGAATTTAATTCGGTTATTAAAAAATATTTCTCTTTTTAAAAAATAATTTATTAAAATTCTTATTTAAAAAAATTATCTTTTATGATAAGGCAGACGATTTCCATATTAGAGAAGTAGTTTAACACCAAATATCCAAAAAAAGTCCATTTTATTCTCAATATTTAAAAAAAAAAAAAAAAAAAAAAAAAAAGTACGATTTTTTTTCAAAGTTTTTTTTTTCGTTAAAAGTAAAAAAAAAAATCGATAACTTTGTTTTAAATTATCGCAGATCGATGGTTCAACCATTCTTTTTAAAGGTATTTTCGAGCTCTTTTGAAAGATACCCATCATGAAAATTTACTCCCCTCGAGGGGGGACTTCCCCCCCAGGGAGGGAGGCGAGGCTCCTACATACACAACAAATTTTTCCCAGTTAACTGTCTCTATTACAAAAAATATATATTTGTTTCATTTGGTTTAGTGCGGTCTATAGACGTTAAACTCTATTTTCCTGCAATTTCCCCCATAGACGTAATGTATTAGAATTCTCTTGATTGTCCCTGTACACGAACCATTTGCTTGATATTAACGAAAAGCTTTCTGTAGCATCCCTATATGATACACATTTAGAATACCAAGTTTGAACTTTCTGCCATAATTTGTTTTTGAGATATGCTGATAACAGACAGACACACAGACACACACACACACACAGACACACAGACCATTTGCTAAAAACATGATTTTCGTATTCAGGGGACCTCAAAAAGTGTAAATATAACAAAATCTCGCGTTCGAAAATTTGAGCCAAAGACAATACTTTCTCTACCTTATGGGTAAGAGAAAGTAAAAAGTGAGGTCTTGAATATTGAAACAGATTACATCAAAAGCCTAAGCTAGAGAGAAACAAACAATTAATATATTTAATAGGGTGTTTTAACTTTTCGAATATTCATATGCTATGTTGAATGTATTTTATTTATGATAAATGTGTAAGTTACTTTCTTTACAAAATTAACTACAATTAATAAACTATATGAATAAATTACAGTCGGTTAATTTGTGCCCAATTTTGTGATTCTAATACAATTATGATTTCCACCGTTTTTTTTCCTGTGCGTTTTGAGAGTGCTTATTTTAAAATAAAATTTCTTTGAAAACGATTTAAAATTCAATAAAATACAGTGAAATAAAATAGTTTAAAAAAGATTATCGTGGTTTATTTCAAATACTTAATAAATATTCAAAATCGATTTTTAAAATTGTTCGGGAACCAGTCTGTAAAATGTTCAACTTCAATGTAATTTGAAGGGCGCGGTAGCCCAGTCGGTAGAGCGCCAGCCTCGTAATTGGAAGATTGCGGGTTCGGTACTCGAGCCGGCCAAAGACCGTCGTGTACACTAATGGTGGCTGGTGCACGAAAAATCTGTAGTGGCCGCAATGTCCTCCATGTTCCCATCAAAATTATACCTCTGGGGGTCACCGAAGCGGGAGAGCCATTCCTTCCGTGGAGGATCAAATTTGTGATGGCATGTCTCCGGACCACCTCTAGGGGTCCGGAAACATGCCATCAGACAGCATGACCGTCGCCAATTGCCCATCTGCGCAGCACTAGTGCGACGTAATACCCAACCATGTGTCAATGTAATTTGAATTGAATTCAAAACTAATATTTCTTCAAAAATCGATGAAATATTGAGTTATAGAATCATTCATATATGTATAATGTTTGAAGCAAATACATATTTTGTAATAAACGATTCCATAAAAGACAGTAAAAAAAAAAAAAAAAAAAAATTATAATATATGCGAATGTTACAGAAAAAACTCCATTTTTATAATTTAAAAAGATTGTTACTGCTAAACTTATAAATAATAATAATTTTTAAACTTTGTAATATCCATACATGGAAAATCAAGTGAACGTATATTTTTTCTTCGACAAATTTTGGTGATATCAGAACAGTACATATTGGATACTCAACTTAAAAGTGTTTACCCACACAGTACCAGGTATTTCAGGATCTAAATAAATGTTCAAATAAACAAATATAATACTTATTTTTATACGTAAAACTCTGTCTAGAATATTTTTTAGAGCGTCAAACTTATTATTTAATGATTTTTTTTTTTTTTTTTTTTTTTAACTTTACGATTTATTGACCAGTACTAAAGGTACTATTGTGAGTGCAGGTAGGAGCTCACTCAAATTATAGTCCAATAAATATTTAATGAAAAAAAAACGTGTTTTTAAAAATGAATGGACTTGAATATTGGAATAGATTATATTAAAAGCCTGGCAAGAGCCGGGCAAGCACACTATTAATATTTATCAAGCTGTTTTCACTTTTAGCTGTTTATATGCCTTTGGAATACATTTATTTTACTTCATTTATTCATTTAAATAACTAAATTTCACTTACTTATAGCATGCACATAAACTGCAATGAACTTATTTAATTCATTTTTATCTTTAAATACAATTTAATTTTTCACTTTCATTGTTCTTTTGATAGATTTTTAATTGTTCATATTCCAAAATAATTTTTTTTCCAAATAACAGTCTGTTCAATATAATACAAGAAAAGGAAATGAACTCACGTTTTTACAATCCTGTACAATATGATATATTTCGGAAAATATATATATATATATATACAGTACCCGCCGCTTATTAATATCACATTCGTTCTAAGGCAAAGTGATTTTATTAAGCGGCTGATTTTTATATCCGGCGAAGGTTCTTGCACTCAAGAAAAAGGTATTACTTCCTTGAATTTAAAAAGAAATTCAAAAGTTAACGATTGATGAAAAATAATAAACAGTATTAATTAATTTTCGACCAACAATTAATTAATTGTTCATTCAAAATAAGTAAAATAAACACATACTTCGTATAAAATCAATAAACACATAGTGCATACAAAATTAGTCAATTTTTATACATTAATTAAATATTAGACATTTTCAAAAGTTTTTTTTTGTTTCTTAGTTATTTCAGAATGAGAACTAAGAATTACCTTTTAATAATAATAATAATAATAATAATAATAAATCACTAGTGATCAAAGCAGTAACTTATTTCGATTTTTAGAATACACTCCTGAAATTTATTACTAAGGCAAGTGATGAAGCGAGTTTATTTTGTTATTATGCTGCAGGTGTAAAATTTTCGACAAAGAGAGATAACGAGGGAGATTGTTGTGCTTTATTTTATGTTTATTAAAAAAAAAAAAAAAAAAAAAAAAAAAAAACTGTAAATTAAAATTTTTTAAAAGTGCATAAATACACATTTTTGCTGATGGAGAGATTGTTTTTGAGTTTATTAACCAGCGATGCTGACTTTATTAAATGCGGTTTTAAAAGTAGTTTTTATTTATTTGATTCCGGTCCTGACAATTTGATCAGATTAAGCGGCTGATTTTATTAACCAGTGAATTTATTAAGCGGCGGGAACTGTATATATATATATGTATGAAAGAAGTATGAACTTTTATACAACTGCTTGTATCGTTTTAAAAATATCATAATTTGACAATTTTAGCAATCACTTTTATTTATTACTGGCTGTTACTGGTTCTTACTCGGCCCGTATCTCTGTGCCTCCCCCTCTACACACATACACTCACCAAATAAAATAATAATAATAATTAATAAATAAATAAATTCGTTTAGTTTATTTTATCTGAAAGGAATAGGTTTAGGTTGAGTGTGTTTGACGAGAGTTACGCACATACAGTAGGTAACTGGTGGCGTTCTAGAATTCACCCCTAGATAGAGCCTTACCTTAGAGGTATCCTGCGACATGCCATCTAAATTTTGATCCTCCGAGGAAAGAATTAAAGAATCTGACTTTAAGGGGAGGAAAGTTTATTTCATCTTATAAGATACTATTCGCAAGAATTCACAAGAAAAGTGATAAAATTTAAAAAAACAAACAATATTTGAGAAAAATCATCTTAAAGGTAGCGATAAAATCTGACTAGCATTGATACCTGACACAAATGCTTCTCATGTGGATAAATTTTGAGGTAGCGATGGGACGCTTTTCAATAATATAAATTTAAAATTGACATTTTTTTAAACTTGGGTCACTTTTCTTGCTGAGCTTCAAAATGATAATCGTGTAAACCGTTTATCTACCGCCGGTATTTTAAAGTATCATTAATTTAAAAAAAAGGTGTAGGATCGAATTTATGAGAGAAATGACAAAGGTATTTATAAGAATAGAATGCCCATACCTCACTTTAACCTCACTACAAAGCACTAGGCGTTACCTGTAGCTGTTTTTGTTGCAGAAAGGATTTTATAAAGTGCTGTTGCTATTTTTGCTTGAAATTTTTGACGATCTTCTCACGTGTGTTACAATCAATTCCTATATTACTTTAAGAATCATACCTTCTTACATATCAAGTTTTGTTTGATTATACTCAATAGAACCTGAGATATAGCCGCCCCTTAAATTGCGAAAATTGCTGTATAGCAGCGCCACCTGTTGAGCGGTTGACACCAAAAGTTGACAGGCACTAATCTACACTGTTAAAAATTTCTGTAAGTTTAATGTAAATATTTATCAAGAGTCTCTGTAAATTTACAGCAATTCATAGTTAAAAGTGATTAATCGAGATTCTCAATCTTTATTCTGTATTTTTACCTAATTTTATTATTTTATTATTTAATTAAAATTAAAAAGGACTCTTTCTACTTTAGAAAAAGCATTCTAAGTCCGAAATATGTTCTCACCAATAATTAATTAAATTGATATTAGTTATTAAAACGAATGCATAAAATAAGTTTTTTAACATGTCTGTTTATTTTTCTCTGTAATTTTACGTAAGACTTAAGATAATAGATTACACAGAATTTTCTATTGAAATTTTTAACAGTGTAGGCCAAATCAAAGTACATCTGCATATAAATTTATATGCAATTCTGAGCAGTAGTTCCGGAGATACAGTTGCCACAAAATTTTTCTCTCTCTCACACACACACAGACATTTTCTAAAAATTATAAAATCGTGTTCTCGACCTCTCAAAATGTGTAAATCCGTCGAATATTTTTACGAATCCAATACTTTCTTCAATTGAATATAGAAAAAAGTAAAAATATAAGGAACACAATAAGTAAATACGTTTTTTACCCTTTTTGAAGTCCAAATATCTTTTTCGTTCTCTATGCACTAGTGGTACACTAAAGAATCATCTTACAGAATCCTCATTTATTACTATGATGTGGTTATATGCATAAATTTTACTGTAGATATCTTTATGAGATACTCTTATGTAAAAATATGTTTCAAATACATTTTTTGTCTTTTTCACAATACGGTAGGTAAACGGCTAACGCAATTTATCTAATAAGCCAGTCTGAGGCACAGATTATTATACAGATAGGACACTCCCGTATATTCTTCGGTAACCGGAATTTGACTGCAACGACCCTATTTTCAACGGCTGTAAGTTTCTCGAGCTCTCCAGCTTACGCAATCGCTCGTCTTATTTTTATTGTATCTATGTTCATATCGTAATATTAGTGCAACGTTAAACCCAACATCCAACCGACTAACCATTTATTGATGTTTACGTTTGGACTTTGTTATTGTTTACGAATTTGATTGTCGAAAGCAATTTATTTTAAGAAGCAAGTACTAAATATTAAGCAAATAATTTTCGAAAATATACATAAACCAGAAATATATTTTTCATTTTAAAGCATTTTGTATTATTTACACCAAGCAATGTTAAATATTTAAGATTTCATACCATACTGCTATTTCAGCATTACAGTTTGTTATATTAATTTGTACTCTTGAACACGAATGTGTTTGGAAAAATTTATTTTCAAACATAATAAAAATTAGTTTTATTTCTTAGAAAATAGCTGCGAATGTTATGATTTTGTAAATTTAAAAGCAGTAGAAAAAGTGAAGGAAAGAAAACAGCACATACGTTTTCGTTGGCAACTTTATTATTCTTTACAAACTTGATTGTCAAAAGCAATATATTTTACGAAGCAAGTACTAAATATTAAGAAAATATACATTAAATAAAAACATTTTTTTTCATTTTAAGGCATTTTGTATTATTTAAACCAAGCAACGTTAAATATTTAATGATTTCATACTGCTATTTCAGAATTACAGTTTGTAATTTTAATTTGTACTTGAATATGAATATGTTTCACAAAGCATACTTTTAAACAATATAAAAAATAATTTTTATTTCTTAGAAGAATAGCTGTGAATGTTTTGAGGATAATTTTGTGAATTCAAAAACAATAGAAAGTGAAGAAAAAGAAAACTTCCCATACCAACCTGCTACTAACTACTCGCGAAATAGAAAAACAATTTTCGATCAAAGATGCTATTCATGTAGACTTAACACATGTAGTTCCCCTCTGTTGACACTAGTGGTGCTACTATATTTCCGGTTCTCGTTTTAGCTTCACTGTCCTATCTGTATGATAATCTGTGGTCTGAGGTCACTAAAGCGGGGCAGCTATCCCCTCCGTGGAGGAATCCAAATTGTGATGGCATGGTTTAGGACCATTCTTAGAGGTGCGTCCCAGACCATCGCCAATTACCAGTGGGCATAATTGATTAAAAAGTAATTGAATTACAATTGAATTACAATTAAATTACAATTATAATTATTTTACTGTCAATCGATTAACAAGTAACTGATTGCAAATAAATTGAATTATTACAAATAAATTGAAAAAGTAAATCAATTTATTTGTAATCAATTACTTGTTAATTGATTGACAGTAAAATAATTATAATTGTAATTTAATTGTAATTCAATTACTTTTCAATAAATTATGCCCAACACTGCCAATTACCAACAGCGCAGTAATAGCGCGACGTTGAACCCAACTAACCAACCAATAAGCCAGTTTTTTTTTCTTCATCAGTAATATTTATTTTACCGCTAATGGTTTAATTTAAGGGGAAAAAAAGAAGCTTTAAAAACAATGCACTCCGAATACACTAACAATTCCGCGTCTTTGTAATATATTTAAAGGATTCAACAATAACAGTTCTCAAAGGGCGTGTACCTACATATGCTGTCGCATTTATGCAGACGGAGTGGCGTGTGTGTTTTACATCTGTTTGCAGTTATGAGGAAAACTGTTGGTATAGGAAGGTGGTTAAAAAAGAAACACACTGTTGTATTTTTGTTTGGACGCGTTCCGAAGAACGCTCGTTTCGTTCTCGAAAACAAAGATGAAAAATCTAGACATTTTGTAGATCCTCTCGTTAAATTCTGGCACCAAAATATACGTAACTAGTAGCGAGGAGCTTTTCAGATGAATAAACGAAAAGTTTTCCACAAAAAAACTGGTTATGATATCACCAAAGCTCATATATCTCTTAATTAATAACGATTGAAATATATATACAGTAACCGCCGCTTAATAAAATCACTGGTTAATAAAATCAGCTGCTTAATCTGATCAAATTGCAAGGACCGGAATCAAATCAATGCAAACTAATTTTAAAATCGCCGCTTATAAAATCAGCATCGCCGGTTAATAAACTCAATAAAATCTCTTCAGCAGCAAAAATGTCATTTATGCACGCTAAAAAATTTTTTATTTACACGGTGATTTTTTATTTATGAAATAAAATAGAAAATAAAATACAGCAATCCCACCGTTGTCCGTTATCTCTCTTTGGCGAAAAATTTACATTTACAATATTAAATTTTACAATTACAGCAATTAAACAACCCCCATCACTCGCCTTAGTAATAATTTCAAGGAATGTTTTCTTCAAAGCCACGGTAATAAGCTACAAATTTCATTTGATTCGCAAGTGATTTTATTTTATAATGTTTAATTAAAATACAATTTTTAGTTCTTATTCTGAAATAACTAAGAAGCAAGAAGCTTAAACGGAAAGATTTTAAATTTAAAAGAAAAGCGTGAACTTTTAGCAAAGTATTGATGGTTTTCCTCAAAGGAGAGCGCATCAGAACTTGTGGTATATGTTTAATTCACTTATTTTGAAGGAACAATCAAATAATTATCCTTTAAAAATTAATTACTGTTGTTTATCAGTTCCATTATTTTGTAAATTTGTAAATTTCTTTTTAAATTCAAGGAA
The DNA here is from genome assembly GCA_963930645.1 of Salticus scenicus. Classification (NCBI taxonomy): domain Eukaryota; kingdom Metazoa; phylum Arthropoda; class Arachnida; order Araneae; family Salticidae; genus Salticus; species Salticus scenicus. The sequence continues at coordinate 266,237,386 of OZ005658.1, forward strand.
GTGATACCCTTTTCTTGAGTGCAAGAACCTTCGTCGGTTATAAAAATCAGCCACTTAATAAAATCACTTTTGCTCAGAACGAATGTGATATTAATAAGCGGCGGGTACTGTATATATTATATATTATATGATAACAATAAGAATGAGAACGAAAAATAAATAGATGAATAATTTGCCACAACAACTCACAAGAGCCAATTTGGTAACTGTTTAATTCAATTAAATTATTCAAACAATTTGACCAGTATTTTTAAATCTATATTTGAGAAAAGAAGAAGATTATTCACTTTAAAATAATTCCACTGAGAATACAAAAAAAAAAAAAAAAAAAGCGTTATTGTCTGCGGGGAATTTTGTAGCGGAATCATCCAACAATTTCCTTTTAAAAGAAGTGTACTTTAAATTACACCTTTGGGGGTCGCCGAAGCGGGAGAGTCATTCCCTCCGTGAAGGATCAAAATTTTGATGTCATGGTTCCAGATTATTCTTAAGGGTGAGTCGCAGACCGCCACAAATTACTCGTAGTGTAGCCCTAATGCGATGTAAAGTCCACTGAACTTTATTTTAACCACAGATACAGTAATTCCTATAGATCTATCATCCCTATGTTAACAAGCAAAGATTTTTGATGCCCAAAAACATTTTTTGGCATAAAAAAAAATTGGCTGATCATCAATTTTAGCTGATGCCAAAATATGTTTTTGGCATCAGCCATTAGAGAGTATGGAGAGTATAAAACTGGGAAATAGTAATACGCAAGCGAAGTGATGACGTTCGTGGATGCAAGAAATATATTTCCTATGTTAAACGCCCATTGGATTTTTTTGTAAAAAATTATTAAAAATCGAGGAAAATTATTTCCCGATTTTAATCCCCATATTTAGGTATAGATATGTATTAGTTATCATGTGCATGCGTTAGATTAAGTTGTTCTAGTTGTAAAATTGATAAAATTTGAATTTTAAATTTCAAAACTCTAGGGAAAAAAAAAAAAAAAAAAAAAAAAAATCAAACTTCTATATCCGATTGAAAACATAAACATTTCATTTCAAAGGATGATATTTACACAATGAATATCCAACTAATATACTAATTATAAGGAAAATGATAAATATTCTATCATAATTTGAAGTCAAATTTGTTTTCAAATGTCTAAATAAAGTATCTGATATAAGATACTAATATGTTGCAGCGGAATAGATTTGATATCGGTCATCCTTAGCAGGAAAAAAAAAAAAAATCGCCAAATTATCTGGCGAACATAATTTAATTTCTTTCAAAAATCATGGTTATTTTAACAACTTATATTAAGAGAGTAATGAATAATATGAAACAATATTTCGTACAATACATATTACGAAAATATACATCTGGCATGTATATTTTCGTATTACGTTTTTGATCACCAAATACAAAAACGCCAAGGACAACGGAGTTTTGAAATTTAAAATAAAAATTTTGTGAATTTGACAGCAAAATATCTCAATCTAACACATGCACATGATAACTAATACATATATATATACCTAAATATGGGGATTAAAATCGGGAAATATATTTCCTCGATTTTTAATAATTTTTTACAAAAAATCCAATGGGTTGTGGTTGTGGTTGGGTTTTACGTCGCACTAATGCTGCGCAGATGGGCAATTGGCGACGGTCTGGGACACACCCCTAGAGGTGATCCGGAGACATGCCATCACAATTTTGATACTCCACGGAAGGGATGGCTCTCCCGCTTCGGTGACCCCCAGAGGTATAATTTTTGATGGGAACATGGAGGACTTTGCGGCCACGACAGATTTTACGTGCACCAGCCACCATTAGTGTACACGACGGTCTTTGGTCGGCTCGAGTACCAAACCCGCAATCTTCCGATTACGAGGCCGGCGCTCTACCGACTGGGCTACCGCGGCCCAAAATCCAATGCGCGATTAACATAAGAAATCATTTTCTTGCATCCACGGACGGTCAGTGACGTCACACTTCGCTTGCGTATAGAATAGAATGTTGAGGAATTTGCAAAATGTCGAAATATTGCGTGGCTTTTAATTGTTCTAATAAATATATGAAAAGGAATGGAATAGGTTATCATAAGTAAATTATATGTGATTAAATTATAAAAAATATAATTTTTATAATCAGTTGCTTTGTTATTATTATGGTCTAAATACTGTTTTGATTTTTAATGGAATACTTTTTTTAAATTTTGATATTTTTTAACGTTTTATATTAGCAAGTAATACGAAATTTTCAAAATTCATTTAAATATAGTTAGCAGCGGCGCAGGTAAAGAACGTTAGATTTAGTATATACAAAAAGTTTAATTTTAAATAATAACTAAATTAACAGATATAGTTTTTTAAAAAAAGAAAAAAATGAAAAATGAAAGAAAAAAAAAAAGAATTTGAAACTGTGTCTGGAGTTTGATTGCGATATTTGCTAGATGGAAATTATAATCCTGTTATACAAAAGAAAAAATGGAGAACAAGAAAGGACTAATTAAAAAAAAAAAAAAAAAAAAAAAAAAAAAAGTAAGTTAAAACTTGATATCGAAATCTTTGATCAAATACAATATTTCTATTACCAGCAGTAACTGAGTAATGGAAATAATAATAACAATAACAAAGTTTAAAATATGCAATTCAGTCATGACGTGGAAAATTAAGTACTTAAGAAAGTTTGCCGACAGATTTTTAGCAGACCATTTTGTTTTTTCATCAAATTAGCGAAAACACCACACACACTAGTTGGCATGATTAATGAAGAGTTGAGTTGTTAGAACGTAACCGAACATTTGGAAGTTAGAAAGAATATAGCATAAAGAACTTCATTTTACTTCTTTCAAAACAAGATACAATTAATTTTAGTTGTATTCATGTTAATTAATATCGTTTCTGTAAGAAAATTTCAAACATTGGAAGCTTTATTAATTTCTGAAATATTGCTGAATAATTAGTATTTCGTAAAACCAATTTAGTAAGCTTTATGCAGCAAATTATTAACCTCGCGATTTGAAAACTCAACTTGATTATCTACAATGATATTAGAAAAACAAAAATAGGACAATTTTAACAGTCATTTTGGGGGAAAAAAAAGTATCTTTTAATACATTATTAAATACAACTGTTTTAGACTTTTTATTTTTCTATTTTACAGTAATAGCGTATGCTTTAGTTTTTGAAGTGAAAACTTCTTTAGGCGCGTTGAGCACTTTTGGGTGAACAAAAATCATTGAACACGCGTTATCGTCAGCTAACGCTTTCCATTTGAAGTGAAAACTTTTGGGTGAACAAAAATCATTGAACTCGCATCATCGTCAGCAAACGCTTTCCATCCTTGTATGATACAAATAATGTATCATACAATTGACTTGCTAATGTGAAGTGTTAATAATTATATACTGTATATATTGTTTTAAAATATGGTGCGGCTCTACACGACTTCTCTCATCTCCGGGCACTGTCTCTATTGCAGTTAGACCTCACAGAGCCGTGAGAAAGCCCAAAGCTGCCATTTTTCTCACGTTTTTATAATCTGGTGCGGCTCTACACGACTTCTCTCATCTCCGGACACTGTCTCTTAAAGATTGCAACCGGAAACGTTGTAGTTAGACCTCACAAAACCGTAAGAAAGGCCAAAGCCGGTATTTTTCACAGGTTTTTACAACCTGGTGCGGCTCTACACGACTTCTCTCCTCTCCAGACACTGTCTCTATTGCAGTTAGACCTCACAAAACCGTGAGAAAGGCCAAAAGCCACCATTTTTCTCACATTTTTACAATCTGGTGCGGCTCTACACGACTTCTCTCATCTCCGGACACTGTCTCTATTCCCAGTCCTGTTCCATTCTATTAGACCTCCCCAAACCGTGAGAAAGACCAAAGCCGCCATTTTTCTCACGTTTTTGCAATCTAGTGCGTCTTTACACGACTTCTCTCATCTCCGGCCACTGTCTCTTAAAGATTGCAGCCGGAAACGTTGCAGTTAGACCTCACAAAACCGTGAGAAAGGCCAAAGCCGCCATTTTTCTCACATTTTTACAATCTGGTGCGGCTCTACACGACTTCTCTCATCTCCGGACACTGTCTCTATTGCACTTAGACCTCACAAAACCATGAGAAAGGCCAAAGCTGCGATTTTTCTCACGTTTTTACAATCTGGTGCGGCTCTACACGACTTCTCTCATCTCCGGACACTGCCTCTATTGCACTTAGACCTCACAAAACCGTGAGAAAGGCAAAAGCTGCCATTTTTCTCACGTTTTTACAATCTGGTGCGGCTTTACACGACTTCTCTCCATTCCAGTCACTGTCTCTTAAAGATTGCAGCCGGTAACGTTGCAGTTAGACCGCACAAAACCATGAGAAAGGCCAAAGCCGCCATTTTTCTCACGTTTTTACAATCTGGTGCGGCTCTACACGACTTCTCTCATCTCCGGACACTGTCTCTATTGCAGTTAGCGCATTAAATAAAATTTTTATATAATTTTTATAGTAGTAGTTTATATTAATGAATTAAAAAAACACTTCATTTAAAAGTATTTCCTGCACAATAAAATATTTCCTGACGATTCAAGAAATACACACGTAATTGTTCAAGTTTTCACTTCAGTCGGCACTCGCGGAGTGCTTTTTTTTAAATCATTATTCAAAAAAAAAAAAAAAAAAAAAAAAAAAAAAAAAATCGATGTATTTATTATATTTCGATACATTTCATTTGAATATAAAAATTATAGTGTGTTTAAAATAAATTATAGTTTATTTAATAAATAAATCATTTACGTTAAAAATAAATCATTAAATTTAAATACAAATTACGTTCTTGTTTCAAATTGTATTCAATATAGTAGATTAATAAATTTTTGTGTCCATGATATTTTTAATTTTTCAACCCCTTTAGATTAGTTGGATTTGTAAAAACTACAAAAGGCGTAATGAGCATGGGGAGCAAGGGGTAAGACTTCTGCCCTCTTCAAAGGTGAAAAATATATATATATATATATATTTTAGTAGGTATATCGACAGCAGTAAACAAATAAATAAGCATTCAAATGATTTTATTTATTTATTTACTTAGCCTGTTTCTATTTCTAACATATTTTTTATTAAGCAAACAGGCCGACTGAAAAAGTATTTGAAAAATTATTTTCCTTTTGTTTTTGCTCCCAAAGATGAATAAATTTATTCAAGTCATAGTAACGACAAATTTTATTTAAAATCTTATTTATATAAGGGAAATGGGAATGGCTGATCGCCGTATTCACCATTAACTTCAACTCCCGGTTCAACCATGAAGGTAGAAAGAGGATTGATTGTACTACCATGGGTTCAACGCAAAAACTTGAAAAATGTCTAAAGGCAGGGTACAACTTTCTAGCAAAATTTGGCACGCTGTTTCTGCCATCTAGCGTCGAGGATTTCATATAATCTGTAATTGATTATTTTCACTTAAAAAATCTGAAAATAACTATACCGCTAGATGGCAGAAACAACACGGCAAAATTTGCTGAAAATTTGCACCCTGCCTTTATACGCTTTTCAAATTTTCATCTTCAACCGGGAATTGAAGTTATTGGTGAATAACAGCCTGAGTTATAGACGCTAATACATTAAATCATCAGAAAAGGTAGGTAATCTCTGTAGGTAATCTCCGTAAGAAAGACCAAAGCCGCCATTTTTCTCACGTTTTTGCAATCTGGTGCGTCTTTACACGACTTCTCTCATCTCCGGCCACTGTCTCTTAAAGATTGCAGCCGGAAACGTTGCAGTTAGACCTCACAAAACCGTGATAAAGGCCAAAGCCGCCATTTTTCTCACGTTTTTACAATCTGGTGTGGCTCTACACGACTTCTCTCATCTCCGGACACTGCCTCTATTGCACTTAGACCTCACAAAACCGTGAGAAAGGCAAAAGCTGCCATTTTTCTCACGTTTTTACAATCTGGTGCGGCTTTACACGACTTCTCTCCTTTCCAGTCACTGTCTCTTAAAGATTGCAGCCGGTAACGTTGCAGTTAGACCTCACAAAACCATAAGAAAGGCCAAAGCCGCCATTTTTCTCACGTTTTTACAATCTGGTGCGGCTCTACACGACTTCTCTCATCTCCGGACACTGTCTCTATTGCAGTTAGCGCATTAAATAAAATTTTTATATAATTTTTATAGTAGTAGTTTATATTAATGAATTAAAAAAACACTTCATTTAAAAGTATTTCCTGCACAATAAAATATTTCCTGACGATTCAAGAAATACACACGTAATTGTTCAAGTTTTCACTTCAGTCGGCACTCGCGGAGTGCTTTTTTTTAAATCATTATTCAAAAAAAAAAAAAAAAAAAAAAAAAATCGACGTATTTATTAGTACGGAAGAACTGTGCCTTTTTTGACTTGTAAGGGGAAATATATCATTCGGAATAAGTTATCGGAAAATACATTCCTATGCGATACGTAATGAATTTCAGAAATAATAATGCGAGCGCAATTAATTACAGATTTTTTTCTTTGCTATTTTATTAAGACTTTCCAACAAGGTTGAAAAACGTTAATGACCTCGGTTTGTCTGTCTGTCCGCGCTCTAGCTCCCGTAATTACTGATGGAATTTTTTGAAACTGATATTATTCAAGTTCACTACCGGATGGACTTAAATAACATATATTGAATATGGAGTATATACCACTACTGGTTTGTGCACACGTACACCCGAAAGTATTCCAAGGTATTGTGTTTTATGAAAAGTATTTTTATAAACCGTATTTTAGTATCTTTACTTAAAATATATCTTAATGAAATTCAAATATGTTACTCAAGTTCATTATCGGATGTTTCTTATTGAAAATGGAGTAAATATTACAACTGGTTTGTGTACAGAAATACCCGAAAGTATTCCAAAGCATTGCGTTCTATAAGAGGTAATTCTATGAACCATATTTTTATACCTTTACTTTGCACAAATCATAATGAAATTCAAATATGTTATTCAAGTTAACTATCTGATGTTACCTATTAAAAACAGAGTAAATACCATTAATGGTTTGTGTACAAGGACACCTGAATTCTAAAGCATTGCGTTCTATGATAGGTATTTTTATAAAGCATATTTTTATAACCTTACTTCGCACAAAACTTAATGAAATTGAGATATGTTACTTTGTTATTTATATGCGCAAAAGGATGCTTTCTATATAATATAGTATGATTAATATTAAGATTTACAGGACCACACAAAAATATTTAGTTGCTTTAAGGACTGTTATTAGAAATTTGCTTGAAATTTGCATTTTCGTTTCATTAAGTGTTTATAATACATTCTAACAATTTTTAAGAGTGTATATGATTTGAATTAATGTTTCTGTCCGTCCGATTGTTCGTCTGTGTATCTGTCCATCGGCCCGCCTCTAGCGCCCGTAAATATTTTCATAATTTATTAAAAATGATAGATGTCATTCAAATTCACTAGGGATTGTTCCTTATTTAAAATAACATTAATAGGCTCTATACAACTTGTTTGTGTACAGGGACGCCCGAAATAACGCCAGTGCATTACGTTTTAGGAGAGACATTTTTATTTTTTACTTCAAAAATCATAATGAAATATGCCTTAATTGCTTATAAGCTAAAATAATGTTTTGTATAGTATATGATATGCTTAGTCTTCGGATTTACAGAGCTACGCTAAAATATTCAGATACATTAAGGACTACAATTGTGGATTGATAGAGTTGCATTTCCATTTAAGTTAAGCATGCATTTTTAACACTTTCCAACAATATTTAAGAATGATTATGAATTCAATGGGCTCTTCCCACCGTCGTTTGCTCAATCACTTGATAAAGGAAAACGAATAATCGAATTCTTAGAATCGAATTCAATTAAATATTGTTCTTAAGAACAAAAATGTTAATATTTAATATAAAATAAAATAAAAGTAATATTATGCATTTGTAAACAGTAGAATAATTGTATTTGCAAATTTAATAATTTTTAAAAAACATTTTATGTGTTTATTTATTTTTACCTATAAGAATCGATTTTTGTATATTGTAGTGTAACTGTAACATTAACTGATCTAGCAATAAATATTAGCTTCTTGTGGAATGTTTATGGATTATAATTTGAAATTTTAAAATGTTTTCATCTAATTTAATTGCATAAAGGTGTTACAACAAGTTAATTAACTTAGTTACTGGTCTAAATGGATTTACGCAGTACGATATTGCACTGTCACTGATTTAAGTACTAAAAATCAGAGTATTAAACATGTTCTCCATCAATATCAATTACAAACATAAACTAAATGATGATTGTAAATGTATACGGCAAACAAAAAAGGATGAATAATGATATAAAATGGATTAAAAAATGATGATTTATAAAAAATAACACAGATTAAATACGATTGATCAAAAATAAGAATAGAATATATGTTATTTCAGCAATCACTATAGATAAACAAGACTTTGTCCGCTATTCTTTTTCCTCTATCATGTGACCCCTGACGCCGAGTGGGAAGAGTCTATTAACGGATCTACCTGAATTTCTGTCCTTTTTTCTATCCGTTGAATAAAAAAATAGGCAAAGAACGTTAAAGGTTAAACTATATAACGAGTACGTGCAGTTGGAAAGTGTTAATAATCAACGCGTACCGCATGATTTTTCGTTCTTGTATATTTAATTTAATGGTAACTTAAATAGAATTATTTATTTCGTGCCCAAAACACTATAGTTGCAGCCGTTCAGCAGTTAAAAGAGTTGGGACTGACTTTTGTATTTCTGTGGGCACCCAGTATTTTCTTTAGATCATAAAGATATTACAATGGGGCCACTTTAAGACCAAGACCTTTACAACAAAAGAAAAAGTATCAAAATCGGAGCATCCGTTTATAAGTTATAAACTAATAAACATATATATATAAAAAAGGATATGAATAATTTGACCTGTATAATTTTAATAGAGATACGAAAACAGAAACAATACTTACTTTAATATAATTCCATTGAAAAAGCAAAATTTATTGAATATTAACAAGAACGAGTTTATAAAGAATATAATCAAGAGTATTCTTAACGAACAAACAATAACAAAACTGCATCATAAAAACAGTTGAAAAGCTTAATAATAGGGAAATTCATATATATAAAGGTTTTTTTTTAGATATTAAAAATATAGAAATTGAATGAAATATTAATCTCTCATGAAATACAGATATACTATTCATATTTTTTAGATTTTTTTAAAAGTATTTTTTAATATTTGCCAATAACTATCCTTACACGAAAAGTGTATGAATATTATTATGGCATTATATTATTAATCCCTTTAGAAAATTTATAAAACTTTCTTTTCAAAATCATGACTTTATGTATAATAAACATTTTTCTTCAACATTACATATTGAATTTTGCATTTGTTTAAATTTTTAAAACTAGTGATAATAGGAAATTCACACTTTAATGATAAAATTGCTTTTTGAATTTAAGATCGTCAATAGTGGATGATAAAAAAAAAAAAAAAAAAAGAAAAAAAGAAAGAAAAAAGAAAAAGAAAAGAAAAGAAAATTACTGAATTTATTACTGATTTTCTTATCTGTATGATATTTGCGGACAATTTTTATAATTTGAAAACTGTGTGAATATTTTTATGGCATTAAATTAACAATCCCTTAGTAAATTTTCAAAATTTTGCTTTCAAAATCATAACTTTATCTGAAACAAAATTTGTTCTTCAATATTAAAATCAAACAGTCCATTAAATATTGCATTCGTTTAACCCGTTAACGCCCGAATTAATTTTGCAAAATGTTATTAGCTGATTATTTCACTTCTAAATTAATATAGACAACTGACAGTAAAATACATTAACTTAAACAATTCTTCTAATAGTTTTAAATTTAAAGCCTATCCTCATTTGTTGACGTTTAGTGTTCTAGCGAGAAAACTTAAATCTTCGAGATAGAGAAACTTTCAGATAACAGATTAATGTCCTATTATATGTTGACAAAGATCTCGAAAGTAAAGTATTATAATATATATTATTATTCAACTTGATTTAAGTTAGTATACCTGCGCAAAAAGCAAATATATGTGCGACGAATAAAAAGTCATAAAATGACTATCCAAATTAGGAAATAATAATTAATAGTAGGCACATAAAACTTCCAGGGATCATTTAGAGTGACGCTATAAAATGTCACTAAAAAGCAGAAATCATTCCAAGAAACTACAAAAAATATAAGTGCCATTTTATTAGCTGTCCTCAAATGAGGACACTGGGCGCTAATGGGTTAAGGACATAAAATTAGTGATAAAAAAACATTCACACTTTAATGGCTAATTTCTGTCTGAATTTAAAGATAGCATGACAGGAAAACGAAAAATAAAATTCATTACACAAATTAGAAATTTCCTTAAAAATCTATTAAACTTTTACTGACACTTATCATTATATAAAAAGAGTGTGAATATTGTTACAGTACAAGACTACCATTTATTTTAGCAAAGTTCATCAGAAAAGTTCAGAATCAGGATTTTACATATAATAAACTTTATTTTTAGCATCAAAGTCAAACAAACAACACATCATATATTGCACTAATTTAAAGATATAAAATTAGTTATAATAAGAAATTGCTGTTTGAATGCGAACACAAGAGCAACTGTAATTTTGGTTTATGACCCAATTCTAGGAAATCAAGCGAGAATTTCCCGCAATACAAAGGATTCATAATATTCATAATATTGTTTCATCACCTAGAAATGTGTAGACTAGAAATTCTCGATTATTTCCTCTATTCAGTGCATCAGTTTACCGTAAACGTATAACTAGGAAATCTATATTTCTAGCTTAGGGATTCAGAAGATGACTACTTATTCTTCTAGATGAAGGCGGTATATATATATATATATATATATATATATATATATATACAGTTTCGCCGCTTAATAAATTCACTGGTTAATAAAATCAGCAGCTTAATCTGATCAAATTGTCCGGACCGGAATCAAATCAATACAAACTACTTTTAAAACCGCCGTTTAATAAAATCAGCATCGCCAGTTAATAAACTCAAAACAGTCTCTTCATCAGCAAAAATGTGTATTTATGCACTTAAGAAATCTTTTTATTTATAGTTTTTTTTTTTTTTTTTTTTTTTTTTTTTTAATGTAAAATAAAGCACAACAATCTACCTCGTTTCTCTCTTTGTCGAAAATTTTACACCTGCAGCATAATAACAAAATAAACTCTCTTCATCACTTGTCTTAGTATAAATTTCAGGAGTGTATTCTAAAAATCGAAATAAGTTACTGATTTGATCACTAGTGATTTTTTTTTTTTTTATTATTAAAAGATAATTCTTAGTTCTCATTCTGAAATAACTAAGAAACAAAAAAACTTTTGAAAATGTCTAATATTTAATTAATGTATAAATATTGACTAATTTTGTATGCACTTTGTGTTTATTAATTTTATACGAAGTATGTGTCCCTTTTGAAAGCGAGTTCTAGAAACCCCTTTTAGAATTCTGGAGCGTTTCCCTATATTCTCGAGTATAAAGTTATTTAAAAATCTCTGCAAATAAATACGACTACAAGAGACGGGTTTCAGCAACTATAATCTTGGTTTATGACCCAATTCTAGAAAATCAAACAAGAATTTCTCGCCATACAAAATATTCAGAATATTCAGAATATTGTTTCACCATCTAGCAATGCGTAGACTAGAAATTCTCGATCATTTCGTCTATTCAGTTTATAGGCGTACCTTATACGCTCGGAAACCTATATTTCTAGTTAAAGGATTTAGAAAATGACCACTTATTCATTCTAGAGGAAGGCGGTATGAATTTTTTTTTTCAGTGTATCAAAAGAATTATATTAAACTTACAGGACTTCCATATTTTATAAACAGGATTGATTTAATTAATTAACTAATTAATTAATTTATAGTGATGTTAATAAATTCAGACATTAATGATAAAGCTGCTGTTTAAAAAAAAAATGCCAACTATTGGTTATTAAAAAAATGTAAAATAAAAATCATTGTCTAAAGAATATCGAAAAATGAAAGAAATATTTACCTCTGGTCTGAATCTGATATCCAGTTTTTTCTTTATTCATATTCTTTGGAGATTTTCTTAATTTTTTTTTTTCAACTTTTATGGTAATTTATTTTATACAAAAACTGCACGATTGTTATTATGACAATAAATTACCAATCGCTTTATAAAAACATTTAAAATATGTATTTAAAATTTTGCTATCATGAAACTTTATATGCAATAAAATTTGCTTTTTAACATTGAAATCAAACAACAAATTATATGCTATAAATCTTTTTCTCTCTATAATAATAATATAATTGCGCTAATGATGAATTTTTTTTTTTTTATAAAGATTGCCAATTTTTTTCAAAATTATATCCACTTTTAAAAAACACTAGCAAACAACAAAAATAGCTAAAGAATGAGCAGAAATTTAAAATTTCACCATAATACTATCTTCTCATTGATCAAAATATTTAGTAAATCCATTTTGTTAGCCAATAGAAGGAATAATGCTGGTTGATATACATAAAGAAGAAAATATAGAAAAAAAATTCGCATAAACTACGGGGGAAGAAATGGTGATAGTTACGGCAATGTTCCTATTTTGCTTGCACTGTGAAGCCAAATCACAATCAATAAAATCGATGATGGTTTTAAGGTCTACAATCGATAGAGTACATCGTACAGAGTACTACATGGAACCGATTATCTCCTGATACACGTTTTGGCAGTTATTACTATTCATATATGAGAATTAAAGATTGAGGAATTAATTTTATTATTATTATTATTATTATTGGGCACAATATTCTACTCTTTTTGAAATTGAAAAAAAAATTCTCATTTTGAAAATTAATAGAAAAATTTAAAATGTCATTAAATAATCAATATGGTATTCCTGCTTACGTCTATGTAGTATTGCACAAGAAAGAAAAATGCGGTTCACATGGACTATAAAACACATTCCAATTGTATTTACTCATTATACCTTCTAATATTCAATGTATTTTTCTTCCGTGCTATAAAATGTATTGCTGGAATGCGGTAAAAACGTGCAACACAAAGGAAAAATTGTTTTAAACATTTTCTTCTTATATACTATAATGTATTTGAATATTTTTCTGCGTTGTATCCAATTGCTACATGTTAATCGTGTCTTATTCTATATGTTTTCGTACATAATCTGAGTACATTATTTGTACACAGGTATTTAAAGGTATGTTAAAAAATATTTTTAAATACCTCGCATAACGATAATGTATCGGAATTCTTTTGTTCTACACAGATCTGTAGAACTACTAACATAACTTTTAAAAGGCAATGTTTCATGCGAAACTGGAATAGTATTTATTAATTTACAGTAATAAAAAAAGCAGATAAATGAAATGAATTTATAAATATTTTCAATTTTTTAGGAGCGTTTAAATAAAATTTCAGTATTGTATTTTTAACTTTTCGATTTACCTTAACGATTTTTTTTTCCTACAGTGCTCAATTTGTAGAAATGCTTTCGGTAAACAAAAAACAAAAAAAAAAAAAAAAACTGTGGAAATTCAGTTTAATAAAGTTAATTAACGAGAACTAATTGGTTAATTAACGAGAACCGGTTATAAGTACGAATACCTTTCACACTTACATTCGGAAATCTTCATGAGGAAAGCCAATAAAGAAAGCTTAAAATCCAATTGCCATTCTATTTTAACAGAAATGATCTTATATTTTATGGGTAGCTAAGTTGACTATTTCTTTTATAAAAAATTTTATGAACTTAATAAAGTAAAGCACATTTAATAAGTTTTTTGCTTGTACATCATTTAAATTTACACGTCCAAATTATACGTTTAAATTGTATTGTAAAACTTTGCCTTTGTATGTATAATATTGATACAACATTTAATATGCGTAAAGTTGTGTAAACAAGAAAAAAAAATTAAGTGACAGTTTATATAATTTATAATACGTATAACAGCCTAAATTATAAATCTCTTAACTGAAACTGCTAAATACGTTATATGTATATATATATATAATATATAAAAGAAATAAATAAAATATTTTGCATTTTTTGCATTTAAACTGCAATATGTAATTTAATTTATAAAGTTAGGCAATTTGAAAAAAATATTAATAAATACAGATAAACTTTTATTATAAATGTATCCAATTGCGAATATTCCATTTAACTCCATATAATATTCATGTACTATTTACCATTCGTAAAAATGCGTTAAAAAATAGAATAGAAATTTAATGAGACAAATACAGATTACTATTAAAATCTTTACGCATCTAATTGCTTAAATCTTACCTTTGTTACATTCATACTACGAAATTCATTTGAATTAAAAATTTTAGCTTTTATTACAATCAAACTGAAGTATTTATTTTAATTAAAAGTTTTAGGCAATAACTATCAGTTGAAATCTCGAATAAATTTTTAATGATATTATTTTATTAATTTTCAGTATAGATAATCTTTTCATGCAAATTTTAACCCTGAGCACTTCCCTTTTGTTTTTATACTAATAATATACATTATTTATCATTCGTATATAAAGCAAAAATGTAAGGATGTAAACATAAAAAGAATCTAGTAATATTGTTTTTAGTGCATCTAACTGCGTCTAAATTTAAATTTATCACAATCAAACTACAAAATGCATTTAAAGTAAACGCACCAGTAGTGGACACTTTAAGGACATTTTCCGGCTATTTTTTGTGTAATTTCCTAAATTTTAGAGTTTTAAAAAATAATTAATATTTCAGAGCTTTATTAACTCTTTCTTCACACGACTGTATTATGAAAATTGCTAATTGTAGCATTTATATATGTAAAAAAACAAAAATCTGAAGAGCTTAAAATGATGTACTAGTGGACCCCTTTGAATTTTTGCTTTAAAATTCAACTCTAAAATTGCTAGATTACAGAATTGTGTCCACTACTGGATCTGGCATTAAAAGTCACATGAGCCAGTAGTGGACAGGGCTGTCCACTATTTGTTATGATGACATTTTTTGGCACCACAGTAGTGGACACCCATAAAAATACTATTGCATTAATACAAGATTTAAAAAATAGCAAAATAAATGAATTCTGCATACTTATTTTAGTCATATGAAAGCAAAAGGTAGAAGAAATCAGTTAAAAATAAGCAGAGAGCGAGTAAATAAAATTTCATTTCCTTATTCAAAGTGATAAGAAGAAAACGGCAAAATCACAAAAAGTGTAAATTGTTTTAAGTTAAACTAACATTATTTCAAAACTAATGGCCGGAATTATTTTTTGGTAAATGGTTTAACAGTAAAGGACTATAACTCCCTTCCTGAACATTGCTCGAATCTTCAGAATTTTTAGGTAGCTTATTTTCCGAGTTTAAAATTAAAAGTGTCCATTACTGGTACAGGGTCCACTACTGGTGCGTTTACCTTAAATTAAAAAACTACGCATTTTTTACATTCAAATGGCAAAATGCGTCTTAATTATATAATTAAGACGATCTACAGATTATCTTTTTTCAAACAAACTCTATGTATATAATATTGATGCACAATTTAACATTTGTAAAAAGTGTATATAAAAAAAATATAAAACTTTTAGATTATCATTATTTTTTTAAATGCGTCTATAACTTTCTAACTTTTGTATTTGTTACATTCAAATCTACAAAATGCGTGCTATCTGTACTTTATAAAATCGTCGTGCCAGGCAGTAACTATCATAATATTTTAATGAGATGATTGGAGACTGAAAAAAAAATTGTTATGGCTTTTTTAACCAAAACTCAATAATCAACTGTAATCACGGTCATATTTACTGAAGCACATTTTAACAACACTCATATTGATTTCTTCAAATCTCCATTACATTGTAATATTTAGATTCGAAAGAAAATTGCATTTTTTTTTCTATGTCCGAATAAAATCAATGTATACGTAAAATTACAGTGCATGAAAATTTTAATGTTTGCATTGGGTAGGTTATTTCAACAGTTAGTCCACAATTTACCGAGCAATTATCTGATATCGAAATGCTGCAATACTTTATGATGTATTGCTGTTATTATGATGCGTTATTTTTTTTAACTTTTCTTCATTTTAAAAGGTAAGCTTTCATGAAAAGGTTTATATAATGTGTATTTATAAAAGATAAATAAAAGAAGGCCTTAATAATGGTAACATTAAACTATGTTTATTTTGTCTGAAAAACTCCCATATTAGCCCATTAATTTTTTTTTCCATTACCCGATTACCTTAGGTAATGGAAGTATTGTATTCGGTCCAAAAAATTAGATATCGAATTTTCACCTGATTTACACGTTTTAAGGTCGCTTAAGTCCAAAAAAGTATTTTTGGCAATTGGTCAGTGTGTGTGTGTGTATGTATGTATGTAGGGAATCTTCTGGTTATAATATCTCCAAAACTAATGAAGATAAAACAGCAAAACTTCAGAATTGAGACAAGTCAAGTGTACAGATGAATTTAAAAAAATTTTGGTGAAAATTGGAAAGCCAGAAGTGGGACCGTAAGGCAAATCTCAAAATCGGCTGTAACGATTTTCTTCAAAGTTGCTATGTAAACACTCTATTAGATGTCCTTTCGAATGGTACAGTTGGTTAGACCAGGAAAATTGATAGGCATCCTGTATAAATAGCTCAATTTCAGGTCTCGCAAGTGCGTTCCTTTAAAAACGGTTGCACGGATCTTTAGCATTTACGTTTATACTTCCTTATAACCAGTATGTTGTGGCCACGACAAAACTTTCTTCTGTATTATCTTATACAGAATCACGCAGTACAAATCATTTTTAAATTATTATTCCTTAAAGTTATTTTTTGATGTGATGAATGCAAATAATTTTTGTTTCATGGGAGTATAACTGAGTGTCGAATGAAAATCAATTTTGTACCTGCATATAATATATATTAGGTCGTTGCAAAAGTTCGTGCAGACGCGGATCATTTTATTGCCTCCAAAGAAGAGAACTTCTATAGCCGTGGTATACATTTGTTACCCGAAAAATGAGCAAAGGTTGTAGAAAGTAATGGAGAGTATTTTGATTAAAAATTGTCATTTGATTTGATGTATTTTTATGAAATGAAGCAATAAAAAAACACACGAATTTATGCAAAGACCTAATATATAAGTTTTCTAAGTTTTTTTTTTTTTTTTTTTTTTTTTTTCTTGGAAAATTTAAAACTTTATTTTAAATTATCACAGATCTATGGTTTAACTAGGGAAATTCTCCAAAACTTAACATATTTATTTCACGAATTCTAAAAAAATAAAAAATAAATAAATAATAAAAATAAAAATAAAAATAAACAGTGCTTTAAAATAGGCCTTTCCAGCCGCAGACACTTGGCGGGCCGCATTGAAAATCTATTTTATTCAGGCGGGCCGCACTGTATATACCCATACGTATGCGTTTGTGTGGGTTTGTGAGTGTATGGATCACGTATACAATGTTTTTTTTTTTTTTTTTTTTTTTTTTTCCCGGGAGAAGACAGGGCGATTTAGAGAAAAACACGTTAATATTAAGCTATTTTCATTCATAAATTAACAACAGAACCATCAAAAATTTATGACTATAATAAAAAGAATGAATAATGGATTCGATCATTTGATAATATTTTTTACAACAGTATGTTGTTTTTCTATTTATTAACCGTTGAAAGGTATTTTCACTTCAAAACGGATTAGTAAATGTTTAATCGAAGTTTTCGAGCTTTAAATATCGTTAATTTCCTCACGGACCGCAAAATACTACACGTCGGGCCGCATGAGGCCCGGGGGCCGCGGGTTGGCCACCCCTGCTTTAAAAAATTAAAACAATTTATACTTACTTTTTATAAGATATTTATCAAACGAAAAATAAAGAAAAAACGTTTTAACTATACTAATATTCGAGTTCTTTTGAAAGATACGCATACTGAAAATTTACAATCCCCGGAAGGTTCCCCCCTCCCCAGGGTGGAGCGATGCTCCAAGATGCACACAATTTTTTTTTTTCTAGTTTATTACCACTTTTATCAATAATTCATATTAATTTTACAGTCATGCGTTAAAAATAACTCTCATTATGTACCTTTATACGGAACTTTATCCTTTACTGCCATGTTAAAAATTTAGAGAAAGTGGGTTGACAACGCCACCTGTTGAGATATTAAATACTAAATCCAAACAGCCCCAGTTTAAGTGAAAGTCCAACGAAATGCCAAGTTTGGTTAAATTTCGTTCGCTGGTTCGTGAGATATAGAGTTCACAAAGTTTATGACACATGCACACGTGCATCACAGACAGACATTTTCTAAAAATGGTCAAATCGTTTTCAAGAGATCTCAAAACGTGTAAATCCACCAAAAAGTCGAAAGTATATATACACAAGGAAGTACAATGCAGAGTTGTCACAGTTTTTATTTATTCCGTAACGGTATTGGTACCCGCCAAAATTAAACAAACAATAAATAAAATTTTCGCAAATCCATTCTGACTTAATATAACCGAGCGAAAATATTTCCAGCATTACAGAGGCTACCAGTATTTGCTACAGTTATTTTCATTAACTACTTATTTGCAGCAGTGATGCAAGATTGGGGATTTTGTTCTCATTTTGGGGATTTTTGAGGATTCTGGGGACAATTTTGGGGACCAAATGTTTGTGGGGACTTTTTTGGGGAATTCTAAAATTTTTGGGGACAAATCTGGAGAGTTCTTCCACTTTCTGTCAATGTTGGTAACGTGATGATTTATCCCTACGACTAGAGATTTTCAATAGCTTTATTGTTATTTGGGGATTTTTTTCAAAAATTGCATTCATTTGGGGGAAAAATCTGAGCTTAAATCATAGAAAAATCTGCTTGATATTTTTTTTGAAAAACTTTTTATCTTCCCTTTTCAGTTGCAATCAAGTTGGGGATTTTTTCGAAAAAAAACCCCTGATTTGGGGAAATTTGAAGACCTGTTTGGGGAAATAATTTTCGACCATCTGGCATCACTGATTTGCAGTAAGAAACACCTTCTTACCTAAGCGTAATTAGAAGTAAACACAACTTCACGATGAATCTTCCGTGTAGTTTATCTTGACAATTCAAAGAGCTTCTTGCCAAAACGTAGTTTAGCTAAGAAGACAAATTGGTGAATAATGTTTTTAGTTCTAGTATTAAAAAATCTGGAGTGATTCCACGCGACTTTGCGAATATTAAGTAATTAACAGTTGTTGAAATACATTAAAAGTAAAAGAAGTCGTTAAATTGTCAAAGAAAAAATTATAACAAGGTGTTTGGGCATTTTTCCCAAATCGTAGGTTATTTAGTTAAAAGCTATTGCACTTCAAATAATTTGAGTCCATAGGTCATAATGATAAAGAATTTTTCGTTGTGTATATGCAAAAAAAAACTTGTGAGGTTCGCGTTGTCGCAAACTCCATCTTAATTAATTAATTAGATAACTAAATGGATAAGTGAAGAGCACGAGACTTGAATATAAATTATAAATAAGACTTTTATTTGAACAGATTAATGGGAGGGCGGTCTGGCAATCGAGTAGCTCAGTCAGCGTATTTAATTACTTTATAAAAATATATGTATCAGAAATTAAATTAGATAATTTTAAATATCTCACCCCAACAAACAGTCGAAGGTGTAGAGACGGATGCACTCTTTTACTCCGCTACTGTGACTTCACTGTGGATCAGCGGATTCCCGGCTGATCCAACTTTACATTCAGGAATGCTAGCAGTAACACACACCAACATTCATCAAACTACTTAACACAACTAAATCTCCGCTAACGAAATATAACTTGATCCGAGCGCTAAGTCTAAAACTTTAGCGTAGACAGACCTCGGAGAAAACTCCACTACTCCACCATTCGCCAAATTAAGAATCTCCACAATCTACACCACCCCTTTTACGAAAACCATCTCCATCTTATACTACTTTCTACCAACTTCCTTTCTCTTCATTTCAATCAAATTTTTAAAATCGCTTCCAATTCATCTACCTCTCACAACCTAATTCCTTCGTTGCAGCACCTTGTCGACACAAAACTAATCCGACCTAAACTTTCGCCGAGTCACTGGCGTCAAAGCGATTTAACCATCCCAACTTGATACTTTGCTGGATCCAGCTTAATTTCAAACCAACTGTGGTGACCTTCTACAGTCTCAACCTCACAAACTATAAGTGCTAAATTCACCAAAATCTATACATTTCGTGAGATGTTGACCTATAACATATATATAAATTTTCAGCCTAATCAAATAAGACATTTAGACGCTATCGCCCTTTAAATAAATTAAGACCATAGGCCTTAATGATGTATATATATATATATATATTTGTGCGTATGTCTGTGTCCCTGTAAAAAAACTACAAGTATTGGATTCACCAAAATGTATACAGTCCGTCCTACGGTGACCTATAACATACGTACCAACTTTCAGCTCATTCGAATAAAGCATTTAGACGCTATCCTGTTGAATAATAGTTGCCTGGTAAATAATGGTTTAAGTTTTGCATTTAAAAAAAAAGTTTGCAAGATTCTGGCTTATCCGTCGTGTAATTTCATGTTGAAAATGCAAAGAATTTCACGTCAAAGCGCGTAATTTAGCTAAAATGATAAATGGGTTATTAGATTTTTTAGCCCCACTATTTAGAGAGAGAGAGAGAGAGAGAGAAAGTATTTTGTAAGCCATTTACGAGGTGAAGAAACTAAACAATCAATTTAGAGATTTTCCTAAATTTTATCTTTTCTGGTTCCTAACAACCGAGCAAAAATATTTCACGCGCTACAAAAAAATTACTACGGTAATATATACTATATCATAGTACTATACTATATTACAGTAAAACTTGGGTAATTCGAAGTTGAAGGGACCAGAGAAAAATTCGAAATATCAAAAAATTCGAATTACATATACTATTTTGTCAAAAAAAAAACAGAGATAAATTAAAAATATAAAACTCTACGTTGAAAGATTTAATACATAAACTTTATATCTAAGTATACTGCTACATTCCCCCCCCCCCCCCATTAAATCAATATTTTTTACGAGCTTAATTATTCAACACTTTTTAAAAAATAGTCAGATATTTTTGATTTCTTCTTTAAGTACAATCTTTGTGTCATACCATATGTGACTTAATGCAAAAATAGAATCTTCTACATTAGACATGACTTTCAATTAAAAAAACCTCGAAGTTCTTGTATATTCGTCATATCTTCTGATGCACTAGCTAGGAGCTTCTCTTGTCTTTCCTTATCCTTTTGAAAGACTGTTAAAATATATAATGCACTTTAGCTTAGAAAAATCTTGACAATAAATTTTATTGAAATATTTTAAAGCTAATCGTATGAAAAATTCGAATTATCCAAAATAGAATTCGAATTATCCACAATTTTTTAACATTATTTTAGTATAAAATTCAAGGGACCGAGTAAAAAATTCGAATTATCCAGAATTTCGAATTAAACAAGTTCGAATTATTCAAGTTTCACTGTAATATGTTAAAATATTATAATAAATATCCAATAACTGCTTAGAAGTAATAACTAGAATCAACTACAGTTTTGTTTGTGTAATTTAGAAACAAACCGGTGGATTTTATATCTATATTTTCTTATTCTCGGTGCAAAGAATTTCATGCTAACGCGTAATTTATCTGAAACTTAAATATAACTTTGTCTATTAAAGGAAAAAAAAAGTAAATCATTTGAGATGTCAGTAAAATTAACAATATATACATAAATTTTCGTAAGAATAACATGATTCATAACAATCTAGAATTTCTTTACATTCATTATAAATGCTAATAACACTACGCTGAAAAAAAAAAAAAAAATCGAGTTTTGAAATTGCTGATTCTTATGTAAAATGATCTGAATTCGAATATGACCCCCCAATTTGCCCAATCACTCACCCTTTTCTCGGAACCCCAACCCCTCCCACAGTTTTTATGACTGTTCGGTAATTTTATGGCCATGAATTTGATTTGGAGAATGGAAAAGAATTATTTTAGCAATAAAAAACAGAAAAATATATATAATGTATAATAAATAATAATAATAATAACTGATTAATAAAATATAATGAATGCAATTTACAATTTCAGTGGAAAATAGCCCCCTAAATTTTACCTCTGCTTGCAAATATTCATGTTTTAGAATTTTTCACTTCTGTAGCCCCTCAAAAGATATTTAACAGTTAAAATAATCCTTTCTTTCCTTACAAATCGAATTTAAAGCCATAAAATTACCAAAAAGTGTTAAAATTAAGGGGGCATCCCCAAAAAATGGTGGTGATGATAGGACAAAATGGGCGTCATATATGAATTCAGGAGGTCATTTTATATAAGAATTTGTAAAAATGGTGTTGGTGACCATTTTCATGGAGAGCAGTGTAATATACATTTGCTAGCAAATTTGTGTTAACGGCCCTCTTCACTTACCGTCACCGGAAGCCCGAGCCAATGTTATTCTATGTGGAAATTTTCTTTCAAATAACTTATTAACTAATACATATTTTTAAATTCTGTTTTCACATTCAGAAAATTCCCAGCTGTTAAATTGACGGACGTTTTTTAAAAAATTATTTTTTTAATTTTTTATATATTATTTTGAAATTGTAAAATAAAAAAAAATCACATATTGAAAATTCGTATTTTGCAGCTTCAAAATAAAATATAGAAAATTGAAAAAATAATTTTTTAAAAAAGGTCCGTCAATTTAACAGCTGGGAATTTTCTGAATGTGAAAAAGAATTTCAAAATATGTATCAGTTAATAAGTTATTTGTAAAGAAAAATTTCCCCATAGAATAACATTAGCTTCGGTTTCCGGCGGCTCTGAGTGAAGAAGGCCCTTAACTACTAAGTATTAACTAGGCTCCCTAGTAATAATAATCTAAAGCAACTACACCACGCAAAATCAGATGTAAATACAACTTCTTGAGGGATCTTCCGTGTAGTTTCTTCTTGACAATACAAAGAACTTAACGCCAAAGTGTAATTTAGCCAAAAAGATAAGTGGGTGAATAATATTTTTAGTCCCACTATTAAAAAAAAAGGAGTTTACAAACCATACGAGAGCTTAGAAAGAAAAGCAACGTATAATGACAATTGGCGCAGAGAACTCTGCATACCTCAGCGGGGGACGCGTGGGCGAAAGCCAAGAAACGAGCGGGTGATGACTTTAACGATATGTTTTAAACAATGGGTACTAATCTTTGAAAATGTTCTGTATACAGAAAACATGCTTCTTTGAAGTACAAACTATGGCAGTGGTTGCCAGCTTTTTAAATTTCGCGAACTAATAAATTCATAAATTAAACTCCCACGGAATACCATATTCATAACTTAAAATTCGATGGACCACTAAATTCATAAATTAAAATCCCGCGAACCGCTATTACTATTTATTAAGAATGTAAGCATGTTTTTATTATAATAATCAGGGAATGCCCATTTTACAAATATGAAATTTGAAAAAAAAAATACTGTAACTATTACAAATGCTTATTTTATTATTACAATTATATTTTTAAAACAATTTGCATATGCGTATATGGATTTATCTTCAGGGCCCGACTTAGACTACCTCGAGCCCCGGGGCAAGCTTATTCTGGGGGGGGCCCTTTGCAGTGGCATAAGAGGTCTTTAAATTGCAAAATTTCTGCTTATGCTTGTTGGGGGGGGGGGGGCTTCTAGAAGGGGGCCCAGGGCAGCTGGCCCGCATGCCCTGGCGTTAATCAGGGCCTGTTTATCTTCTCTTTTATACGCTGTTGTTACACTTATTGTCAGACACCATAAGTTTTCTTATAAATCCATATCACACGAATGTAAGTTATTTTCTCAGGGACAAAATTTTTATGTAATAAGTAAGATGTGATGTAGGTATAGCATATACCTATATAGGTGTTAAAGCCGATTAGCTACTCAAAAGTCTTAAGCCAGGCTGGAGTGTTTCCATGGCGGTGTGGGGAGAGAGGTCTTTTTAAGGCGTCCTAGTCCGTATTTACGTGAATTTAGGAGAAAACAACAGAAAGCTCTGAACGGAGAGGCGAATGAGCGTGATTTGGATTCGAATCAGGCACTTCCAGTCTACCACCTTTAAGAGGGGAACATTTCGGCCACTAGTGGAGCATTTAATAAATACTTCTTTAGAAGGTTATTACAATCAAACAGGTGGTATTTTGATTTTTGAGCTACAGCAAATAATTGAGCAAGGACGAATACTGATTTGAATTAATGCAGAAGAAAGTAATAAACGATTTTTTTATTTTTATTTTTATTTTTTTTATTTTTATTTTTATTTTTATTATTATTATTATTTTTTTTTTTTTTGTTGTTGTTTTGTTTTTACGGAATGCGCATATGGAATTCTCCTGCCCTTTTTTCTTCTTCATAAACGCACAACACTCGCTCTATTGTCTGGACCTCTAAAATTATTTCTCGCAGCTTTCAGATGTATCATTTCCTGCCTGCCAGAGGATTTGGATTTGGGCCAAATCGTCACATGCAATGATCTGTTTGTTCTGTTAAGGTTAGAAAAAGTGTTCTGTTCTAACTTTTCCTACTTCGCAGATGCCTCCTCCATCAACTAATAATCTTTGATGTCCTTTTCTTTCTTTTTCTTTCTTGATATTTTACATTATTGTTCATTAATTAATAGATGATACTATGAATACCTGTTCTTGATATTTCTTTTGACATAGGATTTCTAAAATTTAAACTGTCCAAATAACGACTGACTCTTTTCTTTCTTTCTATTCCCCCACCCCCCTACTTTCATATTTTATATTAAAATCAGAAGTTGCTTTAATGTATAATGTTCTGTATTATCTACATTTCCAATTTGTTTCCACAAAAAACTAGAAATTATTAGCCTTTTAGATGATGGTACAGTCGGTAACAAATGTGTCCGAACGCTAGCAAAAATACCTATGTAAAAAAAGTAAACTTCATACAATTTTGTTAAACAAATCCTTGTCGAATCCTGTTCTTAGTCAGTGTAAGAACATGATTCTATAAGGATTTATTTAATAAAACCGTATAAAGTGTACCTTTTTAACATAGGAATTTTTGCTAGTGTTCGGACACTTTTGTTACCGACTGTAGGTGTATTTCTTCTTCAGATTTTTCCTGGGGATTGCAGATTTTATCCTGTTTGGTCACTCGTTTTAAGGACTTTAGTTTTAAAAAGAAGATCCAAATTATATTAATTCTACAAGTTTTTTAATATTTTTACATTCTTAAGATCGAAATAGCCCTCAAACATTTCTAGTGCAATGGCCTTTTTCCTTTCTATATGCAATACATATTTAATTCAGGATTAGAAAAATTCAAGATAGTCTAGCATTAGAAGTTTTCACATAGATTATTTTTGGTTATTAGGAGAGATTATTAATTATAAAAATGAAAATTATTCTCTTGAAATATTCTAAATAGGTAAAAAAAAAAAAAAAAAATCCTTAAACTTTTAAAGTGTTTTTACTTATAAACAACAATAAATAATTATTGCATTCAAATGTACCGAAAAACTGGTGTTAAATGACAATTAAAAAAAAAAAAAAAAAAAAAAAAAAAAAAAAAAATCCATAAACTTTTAAAGTGCTTTTACTTATAAACAACAATAAATAATTATTGCATTCAAATGTACCGAAAAACTGGTGTTAAATGACAATGAAAAAAAAAAGGTTTCGGTTTTAAACACCAGAAATTTAAAAAATATGCTGACAACTTAATTGATGTCATTTAATTCATTCAATTGGTTTAATTAATGAACAAGGTCTTTCAACAGGTAAGAAAAAAAATTAGCAATTGTGTACCTTGAAATCAGAAATATACTTAAACCAGTAGAAATCGCAAAGAAAAATAAGGGATAATTAGTTCTTTTGAAATACTGGCGTGGTTTGAATTACATAGTAGTTTTTTCTTCTTTTTTTTAAGAACAAATAAAGACTGAAATTAAAATGGGGAAGTAAGAGAAAGACAAAGGACAGATACAATCAATAGGAGAAGAGAAAAGAAATCGAATGGGTAAGGTAAATAAATAATAATAATAATAAATTAAATCTAATAATAATAATAATAATAATAAGCATGAAAATATGCATGAAAAAGCAAATAAATGAAATATAAACTTGAATATATATGTATAAATATATGTATTCGTACATAATAATGAAATTTGAAAATAAAATTAAAAGTGCAAAAATAATTAAAATGTAATAACAATACCAAAGATAATACAGAAGAGAGCGGGGAAAAAATTATATTAAAATTTGTTTACCTAATTCATCGGCAATTCTCACGTCACATTCTATTATTATTATTATTATTAATTATTATTATTATTATTTTATTATGTTAGTACCTTTATGGTATTTTATCGTCTGTGAAAACTTTTTTCTCTCGGAACTAAGTGCTTTAAAAGCATTTTTGCAACTTGATCAGATGAAAAAAATACAAATAAGAAAAAGTTTTCAGCACTTAAGTATAAGCAGCTGATAAGTTGAGTGAGGAAAGAATATTTTTATCGTAAGTAGCTTAGATTTTTCCCTCTGTTTACTTACGGATCGACTATAAATTTGACATTTTTTTCATCTTCAAAAAAGTAAGGCCAAATCAAATAAACTTCAGACACATTTTTAAAGATTCGTGGTTTTTTTCATACGCTATCATTAAACAGATCTATTTTTACAAGTTGATATAAAAATCACTGCCTCGACGTCCCAATTTTATACTGAACAGTTAATTTTTATTTATTCTAGATCTCTCTCTCTTTCTCTTTTTTTATAATAAAGCAAAGAGTTTGTCTGAAACGTAGATATAGTAATTTATATACAGAGGCTGTTCGCACATTTTTTAGACGATTTTATTTCGCAGTAAGAAAAAATCGTCTGCATGGAGAATTTTATTTTCCCAACAGTTATATTTTTTGGAGTTTTATCTTCTGATATTTAGAATTTTTGTTTACATGCAAAAATGCGCTTTTAAAAAGGCAGTGGATTGAAGGATACGTTTCCGCTCTTTACGAAGAGAATTTTTAGTGAAATTTTTATGAAAATGATTTATCAGGCGAAAAATGGAAAAATGTCGTAGCAATAGATGAATCTTGGGTCTATTTAAGTGGTTGCAATGAAAAAAGATCAATTTATTATCACAAAAGAGGAGAAAAAATTTTTTTGCTACATGGTTCAAAGCATCAAAAGAAAGTTTTTCTAAAGCATTTATGATTGTCACTGGTTTTTCATACAAGCGCAAGATAAAAGCAAAAAAAAGGTGACAAAAATGTCAAAATCAGCTTTAAATACTATCAAGAACATATTTTAATTCCAATTTTTAAAAATGAAAATCCAGATCTTTATCCACAGTGCTATCAATCCATTGAACTGTATCAAGACAAAACAAGCAGCCACACATCACAATCCGCAATTGCTTTCCTAGAAAAAAATTAAACAAAAAAAGGGAATTAAAACCATACCCTTCACTGACATTCCTGATAAATCTCCTGATGTATCACCGTTGGATTTTTGTGCTTTTCGACTCTTAAAATCTGCATTATCCAAACGCCGACCTACAACGCTTTGTGGACTTTGGAAAGCCGTTCAAGAGGAGTAGAAAAATATACCTCTTCGGATATTATAAAAAGCATTATTATCATAGAAATTACGATGTACAAAAGAATGATAGTTAAGAACAAGGGCTATCAAACTGAACAAATAAAACACGAAATATGAGTGAAATTGTTTCAGTACACTCCATCAAAATCGTCTAAAAAATGTGCGAACAGCCTCTGTAGATCTATCATACAATTGTTATCAAGCAAAAATTTTTGGCATTAGCTAATATATTGTGGTATTGAAACCATTGAAACTCGGCAATTGTAATAGAATAGAATGTTGATGAATTTTCAAAATGTCGAAATATTGCGTCGTTTAATTCTTTTAATAAATTTATGAAAAGAAATGGGATAAGTTATCTTAAAAGTAAATTATATTTGACTAAATTGTGAAAAATATATTTTTTTATAATCAGTTGCTTTGTTATTATTATGAAATAAAAACTGTTTTGATTTTTAATGGAATACGTTTTTCAAAGTTTGATATTTTTTAAGATTTTATATTAGTAAGTAATATAGAATTTTCAAATTCTTTTAAATGCAGTTAGCAGAGGCGTAGGTAAAGAACGTTAGTTTTAGTATATAAAAAGAGTTTAAATATTAACTAAATTAATAAATATAGTTTAAAAAAAAAGAAAGAAAGAAAGAAAAAGAAAAAATGAATTTGAAACTGTATCCGCAGTTTTTCATTCCCCTTTAGTACATAAATTTTATTTTCTAAATTAATTGTGGGTATTCACTCGGAGAAAGACGGCCATATTGTGGACTATTCTCCGAGTAAAAAGGAATCACCCCCCCCCCCCTCAATGATCAATCTATGTCTTATCCATGTAATAATGAAATATATTCTGTAAGAATTCGAATCCCCGTTCAATATTTGCATTTCTGAGCCAATATTAAAAATAAGTATAAAATTACCGAAAATATATATACAGTAGTTACCACGCATAACACATAAATTAATTCTTTTGCGTACTCCGTAAACTAATTATGCTATAATTATGTTATTATTTTATTCATATCATTTTCAACAGTTAATATAATATTAAGAAGCGTTTAAGCATTAGTTGGTACCAGTGAAAATTTGATAGATTTACATAAATTTACAACAAAGTTTCTACCATTTGCACAGCGGCTTTGAAGCATTGTGGTAACATAATATACTTTTTAATGGAGAAAAATGTAAACTCTACTTTTTGAAACACCCTGTATATAAAAGTAGTTACTTTTGCATGAAAGTATTTTTTGATAATATGATGGCCAGCAAATAATATTCTAATCTATGGATGGCGAGCATTTTTGTGAAGTGGGCTGAATTTTGTTTATTATTATTATTATTATTTTAGTACTAGCCTGTATCACTTAGGAAGAAAGGGAGGGGAAGAACATGTAGTTTACAAGGGTTTCAATAACTTTTTAACAAGGGACCATTTTTTTACCCTTTTCCTTTTCTTTTTCGCTTAACAGTTTTCATTTTCGACCCCATATTGCTATTTTAAAAAATGCTTCTTTATGCGTGTTTTACCTACCCTAAAAGTTTGGCCCATGAAATCAGGGTTGGTTGGTTGGTTGGTTGGGTTTTACGTCGCACTAGTGCTGCGCAGTGAGCAATTGGCGACGGTCTGAGACTCACCCTAGAGGTGGCCCGGAGACATGCCATCACAATTTTGATCTTCCCCGGAAGGGATGGCTCTCCCGCTTCGGTGACCCCCCCCCCCTCCCCCAGAGGTATAATTTTGATAGGAACATGGAGGACGTTGCGGCCACGACAGATTTTACGTGCATCAGCCACCATTAGTGTACACGACGGTCTTTGGTCGGCTTGAGTACCGAAACCACAATCTTCCAGTTACGAGGCTGGCGCTCTACCGACTGGGCTACCGCCCCCCCCCCCCCCTCCATGAAATCAGGGACGCCTTCTATACATACTTTATTTTGATTTTAATATTTCTAATTGTCTGTTTTCCATATGTGATATAAAAATTATGTTTATAAAGTTCAACGCGTGTATCATATAGATAGGTTAACCATCAGTGTTCAAAATTGCAAAAAAACACAACAAACATGATAATCCGGGAGTTAAATATAGCGCATGAAATCACAGTTATCATAACAATTCTACTAACAAGTTTAGAAACAGGCATGTGTCAAAATTGTTGCATATGCCAAACGCCGAAGGCCAGAATTTCGCTAACTTGCAGAAAAAAAGGCACTAAAATAAATACGATATGTCTTAAAAACGAATGAATTACTAAAGTTGGAACATCCCTTTCATTTTCATTATCTGGCTACATAAGAAAAAAAAAAGCTACTTACTATACTGTTTGAAAGATAGCGTTTGTATCCGCTCTAGCGGGCAAGTAGTCAAGTTGGCAATGTTACCTATAAATTTTTCGCGTATTTTGCGTTTACGTGTATGTATACTTTGTATGTTTTCGTGCGGTTAATATCAACTAGTAGAAAAGATACATTTAGACTTTTGAGAAATATATTTTAGCTGTGTAGTCGAAGAGGAAAAACTTTTCTGTAATACGCAAAATAAACTACGTGAGACCACGGTGTTTTAATTTTTTAGAAAAAAATCTTTTTTTTACTTTCTTCTATATTCAATAGAAGAAAGTATTGGATTCTTAAAAATTTTCGACCTCGAATTTTTGATGGATTTACACGTTTTGAGAGCTGTAGAACACGATTTGACCATTTTTAGTAAAATGTCCGTCTGTCTGTGTGTATGTGTGTGACAAAATTTTACGGCAACTGTATCTCAGGTAATACTGCACAGAATTTTATACAAATTGGTATGTAGTTACACATTGACATAAATTAGTGCCTATCAACTTTTGTTAAAAATTGTCCAACAGCTTGCATTGCTATCCCGCTTTTTCTAAAATTTTAACATGGTGGTATAGGACAAAATTTTGCATAAATGTGCAGAAAAGAATTATTTTTTAATAATCATTATGAAATGTAAAAGATTTGTTTGTAATAGAGATAGTCAACTGGGGAAAAAAATGTGTATGTAGGAGCCTCGCCTCCCTCCCTAGGGGGGAAGTCCCCCCTCGAGCGGTGTAAATTTTCATGATGGGAATCTTTCAAAAGAGCTCGCCAATACCTTTAAAACGGTTGAACCATCGATCTGCGATAATTTAAAATAAAGTTATCAATTGTTTTTCCTTAAAAAAAAAAAAAAAAAGTACAATATTGAGAATAAAATTAACTTTTTTTTGGATATTTAGTGTTATACTACTTCTCTAATATGGAAATCGTCTGCATTATCATGGAAGATAATTCTTTTAAATTATAATTTTAATAAATTATTTTTACTGAATGAATTTGCATAGGAAAATATAGAAGAAAGTCATGTGCTGGCCACAAAATACTAGTTTTTTTTAAAACATAACAATGATAATTTACAGGGATTAACAGGGAGGAGGGGTAGGTCACCACTCCAGGAGTGATGTCGGGCGATTCTAGCGATGCTAGTCCCCTCCTCCGGAACGTTTATTTTAAAAAACTTAAAAAAAAAAAAAAAAAAAAAATACAAGGGCTGCTGGAGATAGGTCTCCCACGCGACAAGGAGCGGCGGTAAAGTAGTCATATTTCAATTTATTACTGAACTCATCACGGCAAGGGGCACCAATGCAGAGCAGAGATTGGTTAAGATAGTGCCGGGCATAACCCTTCGCGACAAGGGGCACTTGGTCAGCATGCTGTTGAATTGCAGGCAAAGGTTTACTGAAATTGCTTATGGTAAAACTGTAATATGTGCATTGAGCCAGTAGTAATTGAAAACCAGTAGAGAGTAGAAACATAAGCAGTATTTAATTGACTTAGTCTATTAAGTTTGAAATTTCCATAAGAAAAGAAAAAAATTGTTTAGCTTTTGAATTAAAGAGGGTCTAGTAATTATGTTCTCTAACCAGTTGGGAGGTTTAGTAGGAGGGTTCCTTAAGTGATAGGAAGAGGTAAGCGACAACTATAATAATAATGCGAAGCAGTCCCTTCCTGACCACAAGAACACAGGAACAATGATAATTTTAATTTTAGGTATAATTTGATTAAAAATAAATAACGTGAGATAAATTTTTTTCACTCCTTGTGTTTGCACCTCTTTTACTGGGAGCCAAAGGGCCAATATTCCCCATAAATATTTCGCGTATTACGCATTAACGCATATATATATACATATATATATATATACAGTCGAACCTCATTAACGTGAATTACTTTTAACATGAACTGTTTATACGATCCTTGTCAAAATGAAAATTAGTTTTAGTTATATGAAGATTAGTTACTGATAACATAAAGTACTGATAACATGAACAAAATTTTTATCCCCCTTGAGATTCACGTTAAAGAGGTTCTACTGTATATACAATACTTTCTATTCTATTCTATTCTATTGATATTTAACTAATAGAAAAATAATGTATTAATTTACGTATAATTTAATTTTTATTTTCTTCTATATGCAATAGAAGAATGTATTAGATTCATTTCCTGTTTCGACGGATTTACATGTTTTGAGAGGTCCAGAACACGATTTGACCATTTTTAGAAGATGTGTGTCTGTGTGCGACAAACATTTTCTGGTGGCTGTATCTCAGGAATTACTGCACAGAACCGCATATAAATTTATATACGGATGCACCTTGACCTAAATTAGCGACTATCAACTTTTGGTGCCAATCCCTCAATAGGTGGCGCTGCTATACAGCGATTTCCCCAATTTCAGGGAAGGCTGTATCTCTGGAATTACTGCACGATACTGCATATAAATTTATGCAGATGCATCTTGACATTAGTTAAAGCCTATAAACATTTGGTGTTAATCTCTCAACAGGTGGCGCAACTATTTTCACAAATTAAGCGGAAGGCTATGTCTCAGGAATTACTTCACAGAACTGCATATAAATTTATATGTCACCTTGACGTGTATTAGTGCTTTGGCATCAATCACTCGACAGATGGCGCTGCTATACTTCGATTTTCGCAGTTTTAGGGCAGGCTTTATTTTAGGTTCTATTGCGTATAATTAAACGAAACATGATATGCTAGAACGTCATTATGAGACATTATGCTGATTAAATTTGGATGCATGCGAGTCAATAGGTAGCGCTGCTATACTGCAATTTTCTCCGAGAACGCGAAGGCTATATTTCAACTTCTATGCATATAACTGTACGAAACTTGACATTGAGATAACCATTATGAAGACGTATTTTTTAAGATGCTATTTATAGAAAGTGAAACCGTCTTTTGTTTGGATGTTTAGTGTTAGTTTTCTCTAAGATGAAAAACATCTGCATTTATCATGCTTGATAACTTTAATAAATAATAATTTTAATAAATTATTTTTAGTGAGTGAATTTATATAGGATATCATAGAAGAAAATCTTGGGGTGGCCACAACATACTAAGTTTAAAAACATCAAACTGAGAATTAAAATGTAAATTGTTTACGCATTGCATTTGCATAGATTTTCTGCTTTTCTGCAAAATGTATGCATGATATAAGTGTATTAGTAATTATGGTTTAAAAATATAAGGAATTCATTCTTGCTGTGAATTGTATTTACATACCGCAAATGTATTTATAGATTTGAAATATTAGTAAGATCTAATGAGCAACCTTGAAAAGTGCTTGTCCAAGTAATACTTAATTACTCGTGCACACTGTACTGAGAAATACATTATAACAAACGATGTATTTATGTGTTTACAATGATTATTTATGCATTTGAAATTTAATGAACAATTTCAACATTCCAAGCTATTCAGAATATCAAAAATGGTATCTACAATGAGCAGTTACTAAATAAAGGATGAATGTAATTTATTGTTCTTATGGAAATTCCAAAAAAATGTTAGTTGCTAAATATAACTTTAAAGTTATGAATTGAGGTGATTAAGAGAATATTTCACCTAGTTTAATTGGCTGTCTAAATCCCATGTTACTTTATGGATAAATTTGTTTTGTAAGTTCCTCATTACGAAACTTGGAAAATTATCTATAACCGATGTTCTTTTGTGCATTTGCATTTATTATTAAGACGAATATTCGCTTACATAGCGCTTTTTTTTTATTTCTGATAGAGTTGCACAGGATATTCGGTTACTATTTGGTATTCCGCCTATTCGGCAGGTGCGGGTGGAGAAAACTTGACCCACACCCGACCCGCAGGAGGACTTCCGACCTGCAACCCGACCCGTATCCGCAGCTTCTGTCTTGAAAAGTAACTATTTTCACATTCGATAATTTGTCATAGTAGTGACGGTATAAGTGTGAGAGCCTGTTGTTATCTATTAGGTAATTTTGATTAATTTTATTATTTTTTCACTCTGGAGATTACAACAAAATTTTAATAGTTTACATATCTATATACATCCGCATAAATAAAATTAATTTAAAAAATTCAAAAAAGGAAAGTTTTAGATTTATTATTTAATGTATTTTGTCGTTTTAGTCTATTTACTGAAACTCAAGATTTTACAGGAGAAAAAAAAAAAAGTAATTATTTTTATTTTTTTAATACATGTTATTTTATTATTTCTCTATTTTGAATATAAAATTTATCTTTTACTGCTTAGATTTTATGCTGATACATTTTATTGCACATTTTTATTGCTTTTTTTTTTTTTTTTTTTTTTTTTTTTTTAATTTGTAATAAATGACAAAAATAATTAAGCCGTTTTGGATACGAAAAATTATTTATATTGGAATTTAAGTATTCGGCCGAATAACGAATATTTGGTCAAAATTTTGATCGAATATCGAATATTCGGTATCGGTATACGGCAAAAATCACTGTTCGGTGCAACCCTAATTTCTGAGGTTTCTCTGCATACCACGGCGTCAGGAAAACATTTCCGGGCCTTCATTGCTATAGGAATTCAAGCCGTCGGGCTGTACGCTACTTACCCTCAAAGTTCGTAAACGTGGAACTGACTGAGACACCCTATATGCAACACACATATACAGGGTGTCCCATAAGTCTGTAGGCATTTTAAAAATCCATAACTCTTGAATGAATGGGCTCTTCCCACCTGACGTCAGAGGTCACATGATAGAGGAAAAACAAATAGCAGACAAAGTCTTGTTCATCTATAGTGATTGCTGAAATAACGTATTTTCTATTCTTATTTTTGATCAATCGTATTTAATTTGCGTTATTTTTTTTTTATACATCATCATTTTTAATCCATTTTATATCATTATTCATCATCTTTTGTTTGCTGTATACATTTACAATCATCGTTTAGTTTATATTTGTTATTGATGTTCATGTAGAACACGTTAAATACTCTGATTTTTGGTACTTAAATCAGTGACAGTGCAATATCGTACTGCGTAAATCCATTTAGACCAGTAACTAAGTTAATTAACTTGTTGTAACACCTTCATGCAATTCAATTAAATGAAAACATTTTAAAATTTAAAATTATAATCCATAAACATTCCACAAGAACAAGCTATTATTTATTGCTAGATCAGTTAATGTAACAGTTACACTACAACATACAAAAATCTATTCTTACAGTTGAAAATAAATAAACACATAAAGTGTTTTTAAAAAAATATTAAATTTACAAATACAACTATTCTACTGTTTATAAATGCACAATATTACTTTTATTTTATTTTATATTAAATATTAACATTTTTGTTCTTAAGAACAATATTTAATTGAATTCGATTATTCGTTTTCCTCTATCACATGGCTGAGCAGACGAAACTGGGAAGAGCCCATTGAACGCAGTTTGCAAACAAATCATTCTCGAGGTGGGGGATTTTTTTATAAAGAAAAAATAATAACTAAGCTATCTGTTGATAGAGGGCGTTGTGCGTGACCAGATAACACATTTCATAAAAAACTGTACTTATTCGCAAATCCTATTCTATGTGCCCGTCGTCACCACAAATTACAGTTTGCAAACGTGTTATAACACTGCTAACTGCCGCTTCAGTCGGCGGTTCTTACATGAGGGAAAACATCTTCACCCATAACGCTTTATCCACCCAGTCAGCATCGCAATTAAAATTTCATGTAGGCACAAGTAGGAGACAAAATATGAAATAAACTGTTCTAATCGCAAAATTGTGCAATTTATGGGACTTTCATTTGCATATTTTTCTTTCACATCCGTGCGAAAAATTTAACTATTTGTCTAACTATTATCGACAAAAAAAAAAAAAAAAAAAATCCCTTTCACGAGAATGGTTTCATCGGAAACCGCATTCAATTCTACCAATTAATTAAATAGTTTTCAAATGTCTACAGAATTATGGAACACCCTGTATAACACACATATACTTCTATACCTAATATCCACCACTGAATGTTTTTGCTAGCAGTATATTAAATACATCACTCATATTTTAAAATTAGATTGCATCCACGCAATACATAAAATACAAATAAAAACTGCATGCATGTTATGAGTAATGCAGCGTAGTAAATGTTATTACATTTCACATTCTCAAGAGAAGGAAAAAAGTAAAAGGAAGTTATACAGCTTTATATAATGCTTAGAGTTTCATTTCATATAAAATCAAATTTAATTATGTATATATCATAAGTTCCTTTTATATACGTTTTTCTATTTTCGTTTCTGCATTTATTAATTAGCATTTAAATTGCCAAAACATGTTCCACAAATTAGATAAATTTAAATGATTTCATAGTACGTTATTGCAACTTTTTAAAAATTTATTTTGCAGCACTTCATATTTTAAAACTCAATGTTGATAAATAAAATTACTAGAATTTCCTATAAATTAAAAAAAGAATGAAAGAAATGGTAGTACGAAAGAAAACAGACATACACATTTATACATACGGAGTAGCTTGGTTATCTGCCAAATTTTAAAATATAATTTAATAAAATTAAACATAATTTATGTCTCATTAATATATTAAAACCAATGTAACATTTAAAATGAGATAATGAATACAAAAATTAAACTTTAAAAATACATTTTAATTAAAAACATTAAAATACACGACAGACGTTTCGGCTAGAACACTAGCCCCTCCTCAGTGTCGAACCTACAAGCACAACATATCGGTGAAACTGGCAGAACAGGTGAAATTAGATTAAAAGAACATAAACGTTTATATAAAACAGGTGATTTAAGATCGAAACTCGTTATCCATTCTCTCAATAGTGATCCTATTCCTGATTTTGACAACTTTAAAATTCTAGCCTCTAATGTAAATTTATATGAATCCCGTATTTTTTAGAGGGTGCTTTTACAAAAATGCAACATTCTGCCTTGAACAAGGCTAAGGCTCTTATATGATACGAGCTGACGCAGTGTCCGCCATTTTCTAGCCAATCTGGGAAAACGTCGGCGGTAGAAAAAGCTAGGTTACCTGATTAGCGCTGTTATCGCCTTTAAACTTCTACACAGATCATGTGAGCTAGAACTTCTTATCACGAAACGAACAAGTTGGCAATTTTAAGAACATCGCCAACATTCTCAAAACTGCAACTTTTCACGTTAAAAGAAATGTAATTTTAAAGTTAATTTTAAAAGAATTTAAAAACAATAACTTAAAAAAACAGTACATTCATATTAAATTTATCAAAGAAATTTGAAAATAAAATGAATAATTGAAAATAAGGCAAATCTTTCGCTACAAAGTTTTGCTCCTGCTCCGGGTATCCACGAGTTGCATCTGCAATTTATAATCCACTTTTTCCTTCTTTCTGTATTAGAAGAAAATATAAACAGGCGGTGTTTTTTCTGGAGTTATTCGTGCAATTTATTGCCGAAAAATCACCAATAATAAATCGTCAGCCGGTTTTGTGGGGTAGAAAATGGCGGATACGTCAGCCTATCAATGTAGGAGTTCTAAACGAGGCTAAAGCTATTCCTCCTGAATATATAATCTTGTTATGATGTGTTATGAATTTTTTTTTTAAATGTTGTGCTGGTATGTTTGACACTGAGGAGAGCTAGTGTTCTAGCCGAAACGTCTGTCGTGTATTTTAATGTTTTTAATTAAAATGTATTTTTAAAGTTTTAAAAAATTTTGTATTCATTATCTCATTTTAAATATTACGTTGGTTTTAAAATAGGATATTACATAAAAAATCAAATTGATAGCAATCAATTTGAGGCTCATTTAAAAACTAAATACGATTTTTTAATTAATTAATTGAAAAATAATGATGATGATGATTGCATTTTTACTTTCTTCTACATACATAAGAAGAAAAAAATAGATTCTTACAAACTTTCGACTTCTATTTTTGACAGATTTATACATTTTAAGAGGTCCAAAACATGATTTGACCATTTTTAGAAAATGTCTGTACGTGATAAAATTTTTGTGGCGACTGTATCCCAGGAACTACTGCACAAAATTTCATATAAATTTCATGTAACCGCACCTTGACCATAGACCTATTATAAGAGTGGACGAATGCCTTTATCGCGATATTGGCAATTTTTTGTTTTGAATATAAATATATATTATTATTATTATTAAAAGATACAACAAGCAAAACTAGTGTGAAATATTGCAGGTGCTGAAATTTATTTTTACCTTGTTATTAACATCGAACAAAGTTCAAAAGTTTTTATGACTTAGGTTTGTCTATACTCGTTTTAACTCTCATAAATAATTATGGACATTTTTGAAATAATATAAGATATAATATAGTTAAACTAATTCAATTTAGAGAAATAAGTATAGCAATTATAAGCATTTTATAAAAATAATTGCTTAAAAAGAACGAAATAATAAAATATTAAAAAGAATCTTACCTGTGAAATAAAATCCTTATTTTACACAACTTCTAGGATTTTTAAAGTACATCTAATTACTATTTCTTGCTATAAAATTCTTTATAAATTCAAAACAATCTAAGTTTTAAAGTGAAATAAAAGTTTTAAAAAGAACTTTCAAAGAAAAGGGGAAAATATCGTCTGCTTAATAAAAAGCAGAGTTTAGAGTATGGCGAGTAAATTTCAATATTGGCCAGTTTGGCTTCTTGCAGATCAACAATCACATGACTTTTTTATGAGTTATATATTTGCCACTAAAAAAGGTTGCCATTGTCCCGTCCACTCTTATAATATGTCTATGATCTTGACAAATATTAGCGCTAAGAAACTTTTGGTGCAAATCCCTCAACAGAAGGCGCTTCTATACTGCAATTTCTTATATTTAAGGGAAGGCAATATCTCAGCTTCCATTGTGTATAATCGAATAAAACTTGATATTTGAGACGGCCATTATGAAACATCATGCTAATTTAATGTGGATATACCGTCGCTACCATGCTAAACTACCGAATGTGAAAAATGCTTTTTTTATATTCGATATTTTGCGCTTGCTTTTAGAATGATATGTACAATGCACAGGAAAGATACGCTTAATCAGCAACTTAACAGACAGGAATTATGCAAAATTAGATAATTTTTGACTGGCGCTGATTTTGAGTTCATGATTAAGACAAATTGAAAGATGTCTTGAAATGTAACCATTTTCACATTTGATAGTTTGACATGGTAGTGACGATATGTCGACCGATAAACGGCGCTGGTACGCTGCAATTTTCCCCGTGAACCGAAAGTCTATATCTCAGATTCTATTGTACATAATTGAACAAAATCCGGTGTATGAAAGGACCATTATGAAGCTAGGTTGATTCAGTAAGGGTCTTTATCGGCCGGCTGGTGGTGTAGCTGTGTTGGAATATAGCCTATGAATGGGAATGGTAAATTTCAACTTCTATGGCATATAAATGCAAGAAATTTAATATGTGAGATAACCGTTATGAAAACGAATGCTGACTTAATTCAGGTATAATGGAAATCGGCGCTTGCGCCGCACCATCAACCGGCCCAGGCTCGCTATGTAACCCATACGGTCCGAAGAATTGAAATCTCGAACGCTACGACAGCAATATACCTGCCGCACGACAGCAAGTTCTGATCCAGGCATGGCCGACAGTATTACAATGTCCTTACTATCACCCTCGGACCAACTAGGGCTAGTCAAAATCGGGACAAGGCCACTCGATACTGGCCGAGCCACGATTTGGTGGCCAGAAGGGCACATATACCTTCTGAGGGCGTCACCAGGCCGTCCAAAATGCCACACTCCCAACGCCGTTCACCACACTAGCGGATTCGCCCAACTGTGCCAACTAGGAGCATCTGCACACGCTTACCTTTTTCGCTAAACCAGTATCTTAACTGCCACACGACAGGCTCTACTCAGAACAACTTGGACAGACCCTGTTTGCCCGGGCTTCTTCCCCCATATGGGCACCAAGTCGTTACAACCAGAGGTCACATAAGCCGTCCGGTCATGCACCACCAGCCAATATATGTATCTGACATGCACCACCAGTCAAAAATTGACAGACCTGCTCACATCAATGTGGGTCCAACACAAACAGCAGCCAAGCAAGGGCCGCTAGACGAATATACTGCAACGTATGAACGTGCAAGAAGCAACCTTAAAAGGGTGCCTCGATATTCTATTTATCTATATTTCTATTTATCTACATACAGGAAGTGATTGTCTTATAGTTTGAATCATTGGGAAGAAAAACCTTTGACTTATATTACAACGAGTGCAAAAGCAAAGTAAAAACCCTCATCTTTCAACCACCCGTAGATTTTCAAAGCCTTGATCCAACCAGTGTGGGTTGGATTTTCTGGTAATCTACCAGTAATTTTTGAGAATCGCCCAAGCTGCTTGGACGCCCTCAAATGGAAAGGAGAAGGAGCTGCTAGCTTATGCCCTATCGGGTCTCAGAAACGCCCGATTTGCAGCAGATGCTGCTAAACTAAGGTCTTAATTTGGGTATATCAGCCGACAGGTAACGTAGTTATTACTGACATTTTGTGATTTTACACATGACTGCATCTCAGCATCTATTTGCACCAAACCACATAAGTAAAATTTTTATTGTGTGAAGCTATGATTAAACTTTTGTGCATATTAAGCAGTAAGTGGCGCTGTTGTATAGAATAATATAGAAAAAAGTTTTGTGATGGCCACAGCATACTACAGGTTGATTCAAAATAAGTGTGACCAATTTCAAAGCATCAGAAATTTTTATTGAATTAAGTTATTTACATGAAATTTTCAGTGTAGTTTCCTTTAGTATAGTACATTTTACGTAAATCTTTAGGCCAAGCCAAAAAAGCTTTTTCGACCATTTTTAGGGGCATTTTTCCAACTTCCTCTTCGATTGCTTTTTGAAGCTCTTGAAGTGTTCTTACTTTACGTCTACTTGATTGTTTTTTTTTATTATTATTTAAGTATCCCCATAAAAAATAATCGCAAAGAGCACAGTTAGGTAATGATGGTGTCCATTTCTCAGGAGGAAAAAAAAAAATACATTTTTTATTTTTATTTTTTAGCCCTTTTATAGTTGATTTTGCAGTATGACTTGGTACAGAATCTTGGTGAAAAACAAAGTTTTCTTGGGGTTAAAGAGGTTTACTTTCTTTGATCATGTGCTTCAAAACTTTATTCTGATAGTATTTAGCATCAATTTTAGCCTTTGGTTCTACAAAAATTGGTTTTGTTAATCCTTGGGAGGACATTCCCATCCATACCATAAAACCTGACGGCCAACTTGCCTTTTGCAAAACAGTTGCGTCTTTGCGACGCTTTTCGGGTGAAATATATTGTATCTTCGTTTTGTCAGTTGTGAATGACAGATAAAACAGTTTTTCATCTGATGCTATCCATTTTTTGTATCTACCTTTGCGTAACATTAAATACGGAGGTCAAGAACATTTTCTTAGTTTTTTTACGGTCTTTGCAGACATTTGATGACAGACTGGTTTATTCACTTTTTTATAGTCAATTTTCTTTATCTGACGACAAATTGTCGATTGCGATACCCGTAGTTTCTTTGCTAAAGTTCTCTGAGGCAGTGAATTTTCTACAGCGATAAGTCTTTTCTGCTTCTTTTTTTCTTTTTCACCAAGCACTTGCTTTCGTCGACATTTTTTCCCTGGAGCTTTTTATTGCCAGCCAAATTTTATTTCTTTTCAAAGTTTAGATAGTAATTCATTAGAAAAATATCTTTTTTGATTTTTAAATGCTTTATTTATAACAGAGTTTGAGCAAACATCCTTCAAAAGCTTTAAAATTTCGTTTCGGGTTTGAGGATCTAATTTCAAATCCATAATTTACTCCCACTAATAAAAATAGCTAGACTGGTAATTTAAACGTCTCACTTTTAAAATAAAACCGGCGGCAAAGCGATTAAAGTTTACCATAAATAGTTACGTGCTATTAAAATTGGTCACACTTATTTTGAATCAACCTGTAGTTTTATTTTGTATTACTTATTTGTTTTGGATCTGATAGGCAATTTTAACTTTCTTTCAGGGATCTCTGTTGATTAGTCTTTTTAAAAGAAAATCGAATTCAGTTCGTGGATAGATTAAACTGTGATATTTAGATACGATAGCTAAATGAGATACAAATAACTCATTATTCAAATACGATATATATTTCTAAATTTAATTGAAAAAAAAACTAGTAATCTCAATAAAATTAAAAAAAGTAATGAAAATAAAGCAAAATGCACAGTGATAATATGCTTAATTAAATATTTATTAATTAATTAGTTACTTTAGGGATTTTCATGTTTCACTTAATTAATCGATCAATGATTTATTAATCTCTGCAAACTCATTACAAATTTAAAAAATATTGATCTATCCTGTAACTTATCGTTATTATATCCTGTAATGAAATTAACGAATATTTTATCAAAATTGAATAAAAAATTAATTATTCTTTTTAGTTGATTTTTGAAATTTCAAGATATAGTTTATTGTTCAAATGCTAAATTTGTATCAAGATAAGTATGTATTGAGGTACTAAAATTAATTAGTTATATCTATACACAGATCAATATCAATAACCTTTTTAACTTATCATAAATTAGTTAGTACCAATTAGTGAAATAAAACTTATGTAAAGATCCAATTATATGAAAATTTTATGGAAAAGTTATTTTATTTATTTATTTTATTTTTTACGATTCGTTGATACATTTTTAGACGCCATAATAATTTATCATATGCTTAAATAATTATGCAGTTAAAGAAAAAGGTTAAATTAAAAATTTCGGTAATAAAACAGACTATACAATTAAGTTTTAATAGGCGTTGAATAAATTTAAATGGATGCCTTAAGAAGATCATGCAGGATATCAAGGACAGAAAGAAAGCGAAACGAAAGAATAAAAGAGATTTAAAAAAAGCAACTAATTTGATATGGTCATATTAAAAGAATGAGCTATGAAAGGTTACCTGAAATCGCTTTTAACTACAAAATAAACGAAAATAATATTATAGTTTAAAAAAATTAAAGAACACGCTTTTATAGAAATGTGAACTAAAAAGTACAATATATCTATCTTAGTATTAAAATGCAGGGTAAGAGAAAATCGTGTGAGTGACACACCATAATATTTACATACACTTAAATCTTTAATTAAAATAATGTAGAATTAAACAAAAACCATTTTTAAAAAATCGCCCCTGACTGGGCTCGAACACTAGACCTTTAGATTCGTAGCGCGGAGCTTTACCTCACAGCCACAACGTTCGCGTAGGGAAAGTCTTTTTTTACAATATAGATTTTTTGTTTGCTCCCAGAGCGGTTACAAACATACATTATAAATACAAACATACAAACATACATACAGGTGAAGTTAATAAAAGCGTGTTAAAAAAAAGAAGCGAAGAAGACCAAGAAAAAGCTGGATCAATGATAAAAAAAAACGATGGGAGATATGGGTTTAGAGGAGGAATGGACCATGGATGGAAGTTTTGAAAAGGACTTCTTGTAGATTCTGTCGGAAGGTGACACTTGACTCCATGAACCTAGTTCATATATATGTGAAGGAATTAACCTCTTATATAGATAATAATAAAATTGTAGACAAATTTAATTTAAATTTGAAGTGTCCAGGAAACTATAACGATATGATAATAAAAAAGCACCACAGAACTGATGTTTTAAAGTAATAAGTACAAAACTTTGAATAAACACCATAAAATACAATAAACTCGCCACAATTGCTTCGGGTCGAAAAAACACACGACCCTTCGTCAGGCGAACGAAGTAGTCACGAGTGTTTTTTTTTTTTTTTTATTGCAGCACTCGTGTCTACTTTGTTCGCCTGACGAAGGGTCGTGTGTTTTTTCGACCCGGAACAATTGTTGCGAGTTTGTTGAATTTTATGGTGTTTATTCAAAGTTTTCTTCTTATTATAACGATATAAGTTTATCAAACTATTTCGGAAGCTTGATGACTTGATACACATAGAAAAATGTACAGTTACTTTTCGTCGATAGAAATTTATCTTACAGAAGCAGTATACTTTACAAGACTAGTAATTACAGGTTTTACTGCAAAAATAGAAAGAAAAAAAAATGTTTAGAAGAGAGAAGAATGTACACCCAGAGGAGATTTGAATAAAACTACAAAATGTGCATAGTTGACGTTATTTTGCAGTTTTAAATCAAATTTTTATTAGAAGTAAAATGTCAGTCTTATAACTACAATACAAAAAATATCGTTAATAAATTTACAAAATTTCTTTGCATTTGCTTATATTAACAGACTTGTTTTAAAACTTTACTATATGTTTTGTATACTCTAAATAAAAAAAATAATTGTAAGGAAAACAATTTTGTTTGAAAATTAGAATTGCAAAAACAAATCATTTAAAATTATTTTGTTAATCTTAAAGAAATTACTATTAGAACGCGTTTAAACAAAATCTTTTTGTTCTACCAACCACTTTTTTTTTTTTTTTTTTTTTTTTTTTGGGGGGGGGGGGGGGTCAAAAAAACCCCTCTCTAAGCATAAAGACGTTTTATGAAAAAAATCCTCACAAAAT
Source organism: Salticus scenicus (assembly GCA_963930645.1). Taxonomy (NCBI): domain Eukaryota; kingdom Metazoa; phylum Arthropoda; class Arachnida; order Araneae; family Salticidae; genus Salticus; species Salticus scenicus. The sequence goes on from OZ005658.1 coordinate 266,281,958, forward strand.
CTAAATGATATTTGTAATAAAAGAATTGTATAATGGACTGTTTAGCATTACACTAAACACTTGTTTTTTAAATACCGCGTCAAATCCACACTCTCTTTAAACCAGAGTTTGTAATTAACGAGTTTGATTGCAGTAAAAAATTCTCAAATCATTTTGGAATATATGAAATTAATATGCAGATAAACTAAAACAAATTCTTAGATACCAAACATTAATTCCCAAAATCCCAAGATTTAATTATGTATGCAGTATGTCTTAAAATTAAGGTAATTATTCGGTTATAGCATAGCCTCCTAAACTAAAGGAGGCTATGGTTATAGTATCAGAATATTTTTAGTTTCTCAAAATACAAATACAAAAAAAGATAATCACAAAAAATATCTCAAGCATAAAAAACACAAATACTTAGATTTAAATAGTTATTATTATTTCTATTTATTTAATTTTTATTATTATTTAACCATACAATTTATATTACATATGAGTAATTATACAGTTCAAAAAATACATTAATCTAAAAATTTGATTAATCAAATTTATCACAACTCTTAAAAAATATAAAACTATTAAATAAAAATGTGTTAGTTTAAAAATCGTACAATTCACTAAAAAAAAGGGGGGGGGGAATCAAATCAATCACAACTATTAAATATTATAAAAATACAACATGTTAAATCAGCGGGATTATAGAATAATATAAATTCCTAAATTAAAAAAAAAAAAAAAAATCGAAGAATCAAATCAATTCCAATTGTTTAAAATTATAAAAATGTTAAGAATAACACGTTAGATCGACGGAATTGTAACTTAAAATAAATTCTTTGTTTTAAAAATTCTGAAGAATCAAATCAATCACAATTGCTGAAAATTACAAAAGTTTGAAATTAAAACTGAATACTTTTGTTCAGTGCGTTTATGGAATAAGATTAATAAATAAATATGTATATAAAGGCGGGGGGGAATCAGATCAATTACAACTATAAAAGTTATTAAGAATGGCATTATTTTGTTATTTTAGCTCATTTACAGAATAAGATAAATTCCTAGTTTGGTTTATATATATATATATATATATATATATATATATATATGTGGGATGGCACACTTTTGTAGGCGTTAAACAAAAACTAATACTTATTTACTAATTATAAATTTAATAAAAGATTAAATTGTAGTTTACATATATACAGGAATGCTAATAAGCATTATCGAATGTTACTTTGGTAATGTCCGTCGAAGTAGTTGCACCCGTCTAGTGTGCACGCTTCGTCGAAAACTCAAAAGAAAACAAGTCATCAAATACAGTTATTACGTTCCGTCTGAACATCCCGTCGAAAACTGAATGTCGTTCCTTCAGCGCTCTCTTAGCAGGCGCGCGTTCCGGAAAGACGTCATTCACGTCATGAGCACGTATTCCCTCTCAAGCACTGGCGCTCCGTCACATGATCAGCAAACAGAAACTAAACTGCCTTGGATTTCAGGAACGGCAAAGAGAAATCAAATAGCTAGGGTTCTGAGTCATGGGAAAGCCAAGTAAGGGGAGAGAAACAGGATACTTCACTCGGCCATCCTTCCTCGACTGGACCTCCAGGCGATCACACTGAAAAGATACAAACAAAAAAAACAAACAAACACAAAAGCAACACAAAATAAAAACAGACTTATTTACAAATTTTTACAAATCTTCAAAAATTTTTGTTTTTAAGTTATTCCCCATTTGAGGAATTCAGCTTTTGCAGATGTGTAATAGGAGCCTTCATGGCATCCATTTCTAACTTTTTCATCAATATTATCATTTTTAATTTTTACAGTCGTACAGTTACAAAAGTACATCAGTTTTGGTTTTACGGCAACTTGGTCGCTTAGTTCACCAGTTTTTGGTGGTTGTTTACTCAACTTGCATTTCAATCTATTTTTCTTTCTGACTCTAGAAAGTTGTTTTTTATCATGTGCACTTAAATCTTTACTTTGGGGTTCAAAATTATTTTGGGACTCGAACTCGAGACCCTCCAATCGATCATTTTCAGTCTTAATGCCTTTTAAGGCCTCTGTTGCATCAAGTTCAGTCGAAAAGTCTATAATGGCAGTCTTATATGTAGGAAAAACTTCTAATTTTATTTGTATAGCTTTGGGAAACAATATGGCTATTTCACCAATCGTGGTTTTCAGTGGAAGTGATGGAATGAACAACTTTCCTAAATTGACACTGGCAGTCTCCTCTTTAGGCATATTCTGTCTTTTACACTCGATGGAATCTATCGTCGATGGCTTTTTTCTGGATTTCTTCCTTTTAAGGAGTTCGGAATTCTCGTCAACTTTTTCTTTTAATTTTTTCAACTCTTCGGCTAACTGTGAAATTTTTTCATGTAGGATTCGTTTTTCGTCTTTCTTTGAAGGAGTGTTTTCTTGATTTTGCGATTTCATTTGGGAAATGTTCATCTGATTTTGTTTCTTTCGTTGAGGCTCCACCTCTTCCTCACTGTCATCATCTTCACTATTATCGTCCTTTAAAACCATTTTCTTACCGTCATCACTTTCGTCATCGTCATTACTTTCACTTACATCTTTTTTGGAAGATTCTAATGATTTTTTGAACATAACAGCTTGAGGGGTTTTGTTTTTACACTTTTCAACACTATTCAATGTTTTATTTATTTCTGGGGATTTCTCAGAAATTTTACTTTCAATGTTAATGGGGGCGTCAACAGCAATATTTGTTTTAACTTCATTTTGATATTTATCTATTGGAAGAACTGTTACTAAATTTACCTCGAGGGAACTAGATTTGTTTTTCATAAAAATACCATTTTCATTTATTATCGTCTCACCCACCATCAGTACATTCAACCCGATGATTACGTCATATGGTATTACATCATTGTTTACAACATACACATTAGTTTTACTTTCAAAATTATCAACTTTCAAATCTACATCAAATGAGCCTAACGGCTTTACGGAACTTTTCCCGATACCCTTCAAAGTGGTACTCATAGTATTTAATTTTTTTACATTTAATTTGTCAAAAGAACTTTTACGCAACAATGTTGCTTCACTTCCTGTATCAATAATTCCAATAAAATTTACATCATTTACTTGTATAATTTTACTCATGTTTTGATTTACATTAATACACAGTGCATCAACTTCTTGTTTCGAACCTGGACACTCCGAACTTTTATGCCCGTACTGCTTGCACGTAAAACACTTTAGGCCTTTGGCCTTATGAGGGCAATCTCTAGATAAGTGGTTTTTTTCACCACAATTATAACACAATTTATTCACATCATTTCTAGGACTAAATTTTTCATATACATTATGTTGTACAGTTTTCAATTTTGCATTATAATCTACTTTATCAAATTTATGTCTGACTTTTTCACTATCACGTTTATACATTTCATACAATTTTATTTTCTCTTTAAATTCACGAATATTTTTAGCCCCATACAAAATTAGTTTATTTTCACTTTTATCGTTTATTCCTTGGATCACGTAATGCATCAACGCGGCATCTTCAATGTGCCCGTTTTTTGCTAGTTCGCGCATTTTAAAGAAATACTCTATAACTGTTTCATTTGGCTTCATTTTCTTTTTACACAAAATTTCGTGTAAAGAGGCAGAATTAATTTCTAATTTAAACTCTTCAATAAGTGCATTTTTTAGTTTCTTATACGTTAATAATCCTTTTTCGGATTTTACAAATAACAGAGCATTTCCGCTCAAAGACCTTTTACAGAAAATTATTTTTTGTAATTCGTTTAGGTTAAACATTTCAGCTAACTCTTCAAATTCATTTAAGAATTCAATTATGTTCTCATGCGGCTCGCCGCCAAATTTAGAAATAGAATTTTCAAAATCATTGAAAGAAATTGCACCAAGTGATCCATTATTCACATTATTACTATAATTTATACTTTTTTTACCCTTATTATGATCATCAATAACATTGTCACTATCATTATAATAATCATAACATTTATTTTTACTGATATGGCATTGCACAGAGGAGTCAGTTTTTTCAATATCATTATCGCCACTACTTTCGGATTCACTGTTCGATTCGTTTTCCGAATCTTCCTCATCTGAATTGTTCTCGGAACATTCTTGTTTCAACAACTCCGTGTCACACAAATGTAACAATAATCTGTCTCTTAGTTCATTTTTGCTCCCATCAAAAGGGACATTTAATACATTACTAATAGTAATCAATTCATTTAATGAAAAATTTTTATCAATTATTTTTTGCTTTTCAAGGTATTTTTCGTCGCCTATAGCGAAAGTGAATCCTTGAAACTTTCTTATTCTGCATCTGTTCTTACGATCGCCTATCTCATCGAATAAAAACCGATGCAGAATTTTAATTTTACTATAGTTCTCTATCTTCAGTGCATTGCCAATTTTAGGAATATCCCCTAGAGATACCATTTTATAAGAAGATAAAGTGTACGTACCTTTGTAGAGTCGAAACAGCTGTTGTTTTAAATCCTTAAAACCCTCGTTGATCCGTGGTTATATCACAGAATTCGCAGATACTTCGTTGCTTAAGTTTAAGCTGATTTCACAGGTGTAAATATTTCTGTTGATCACGAAGTATTATCACACACTTTACGTATTTTATCATCTACTGTAAATTGCAGAATAGAAAAAGCACTCCGTACAGAAGCTTCAGTGTGATTCAACACCGTAGACACAAAGTTCAATCACAGTCTTAAAATCAATTAAAAGTTCAGTCTATAAAAGTTTATATAAAGTTTGTTTTTTAAAGTTCGTGTTTCTCGAAAATTCACGTTAAAATCAAAATTCACTTTAGAATTAAAATTCGCGTTCTATCCAAACTTTAAATCAAAATTAAAATTCGCGTTCTATCCGTTCATGAAGTAGATTTTATTCTTTATCCAGTAGATTTTATTCTTTATCCAGTAGATTTTATTCTTTATCCTGTAGATTTTATTCTTTATCCCACTTCTGAACTTGTGGGATGGCACACTTTTGTAGGCGTTAAACAAAAACTAATACTTATTTACTAATTATAAATTTAATAAAAGATTAAATTGTAGTTTACATATATACAGGAATGCTAATAAGCATTATCGAATGTTACTTTGGTAATGTCCGTCGAAGTAGTTGCACCCGTCTAGTGTGCACGCTTCGTCGAAAACTCAAAAGAAAACAAGTCATCAAATACAGTTATTACGTTCCGTCTGAACATCCCGTCGAAAACTGAATGTCGTTCCTTCAGCGCTCTCTTAGCAGGCGCGCGTTCCGGAAAGACGTCATTCACGTCATGAGCACGTATTTCCTCTCAAGCACTGGCGCTCCGTCACATGATCAGCAAACAGAAACTAAACTGCCTTGGATTTCAGGAACGGCAAAGAGAAATCAAATAGCTAGGGTTCTGAGTCATGGGAAAGCCAAGTAAGGGGAGAGAAACAGGATACTTCATATATATATATATATATATAATTTGAATAATTTAATTCCTTTACAACACTCAGCAAATGAAAGATAGATGAAAATACCAACAATGAAATTTGAAATGAGATGTATTACGTAAAAAATTATTGTCACGAGGATAATTTAATTAAATTACACTGAGTAGTAAAAAGATGTTAAAGTACTTACGCTGAAGAGAAATAACATACATAACACTTAAGCGTAACGATAAGATAATTTGCATAATCCATTAAAGCAGTAAAAACACTTAACAAATAATATAAATTGAAAGAAATAAATTAACCAAAAGAAACTGTTGAAAAAAAGAATTCATGAAGTGAAAAATAGAGTTTTAAATGCTGAAATCCAGAAATGATCCCATATATATATACATGTTTAAATTAATCCCAACTATTCAAAATTATAAAACTATTTAAAATAACACGTTACTTCAACGTTCTTATAGAATAAGATACATTCAAATATTTAAAAAATTTGTAGAAAAGATTATTCCAAACTGTTTATAATTATAAAACTATTAAAAATAGCATGTTAATTCAAGCGATATTATAGAATGAGATAAATTTCTGGATTAAAAAAATTTGGATAATCAAATCATTCACAACTATTAAAAATGATGTTAATTGATTTTAATTTGTTTTTATTAATAAAAATTATTAATAAAGACATGATAATTAAGTGTGTTTACAGAAAAATATACATTTTTTGATTTAGGGAGTTTTCTTTGAAGCGGAAATTGCATCCTATATGTACGTAATTATCCAGTTTTCGGGACAAATTAATTTCAAAATGTGGACAGGCAGATCAATCATAATCATAAAAAGTTATATCTGTTTAAAGACCACACTATTTCAGTGCACTATAGAATAATATAAATTTCTATGGTTACTTATGGTTCTAGAAATCATATATGCAACTTATACACAAGTAAATAGCCAGTTATATAGAATCTAAGCAAACAAAAGAAATCTAAATAAATTGTATATAGGGTAGGTGCTCCAATGATTGGCAGGAGCAAGTAATAGACATCTATCCCGAAATAATTAATAAAAAATAAAAAATAAATAAAATCCTTATATTTTACATATAAGAATTTTAACATTTTATGTCAAACACTGGAACATAGCGTGCTAATAACTGGAAAAATGAATAACTAGCAGTGTCAAACACTGGAACATAGGGTGCCAATGACTGATAAAATGAAAAACTGGCAGTGTCAATTACTGAAACATTGAGTGGGTGTCAAATAAAAATTCATTAAAAAAAATTATCAGACGTACATATTTTAACATATATGTGGTTCTGAATGTCTTTCATACCATATGTACTAACTTAAGATTTCTAAAAATATTTTCTGATGACTAGAACATTAAAAACATCAGAGATTGCTCTAAAAGTGTCAATTCCTGGTGCACTTACCCTATATATATATTTTTTTTCAATTATTTAAAAATTATTATAAAAATTTAATATACCTTCTGTATGTGATAAATACGAAATTGAACATATTTCTACCAAAAATTATGCAATGAGTAAATATCTGATATAGGAGTAAATGAATTTTAAAAATTAACAGAACGTATTTAAAAGGAAATTCTCATCTCTTTGCAAAGTTTACAGAGAAAAAAATTCGCAGTTTAATTAAACAAAAAATCTAATAACTTAGAAAATAGCTTATACTACATGCAGTCTTTTCTGCAGCATAGTTGAAGAATAAAAAACTTTTTGCAAAGCTTGTAAAAAAAAAAAAAAAAAAAAAAAAAGTCGATTTTATTAAAATTTTTGGGAAAAAAAAAACATCGTTTTGTAAATCTCGCAGAAAAAAAAAAATCACACTTTAATTAAAAAAAAAAGATTAGTTTTATGATTTTTTTTCCATGCTGTCTTTTCTGCAGCCCCTTTAAAAAAAAATTGCAGCATTTTTAAAAGCTTATTAAAATAAATAAAATAAAATAAAAATTCTGTCAAAGACAGAATTTAGTTTACTATGGAGGACTATTAATTTCAATCTGTAAAATTTTTATTTTTATTTTTTAATTTTTATCACATTTTTTGACGGTAAAACTGGGCCACGTACTTTTTGAAAGGACTGAAATGAATTAAAAGGAAGTGTTGTCACCTAAATTTCCTACTTTAGTTAATTTGAAAAAATTTAATTGTCGTGTCGAAAAGCTGTTTGCACCGCTGGATTCAGAGAAATCACCCCTTTCATTTGGTATCGAATTTGTAACGATAGAACTGATATTTCTTATTTATTTTCCCCTTTTTTGGCGTTACATAAAACTGGTCTATAAAAACTGGCGACGACGTTTTTTATCCAGATTGAAACTAATTGTCTTCTTAGATCTTTTTGTAGGAAATCTTATATTCCATACAACCTTTCTTGTATCTTATTTATAATACTAATAGCTTTATGCACAGTTTAGAAGGGGGGGGGGATAACAGCTTCATTAAAAAAAAAAAAAAAAAAAAAATTAACATATTTTATTGGCTTTTATGACAAATATTTAAATAATTCAAAACTTTTCGTAAAGCTCGTTGGAAAAAAAAACCACAGTTTACTTAAACTAAAAATTAAAGAGTTATAACACTGTTTCCCATACTGTCTTTTCTTCAACATACTTAAAGAATTTTTGCAAATCTTATTTAAAAAAAAAAAAAAGTTTAACTAAACAAATGTCTAATAACTTACGGAATATCTTATATTCCATACTGTCTTTTCTGCAGCATATATAAAGAATTAAAAATTTTTTGAAAAACTTATCAAGAAAAAAAATTACAGTTTAAATAAAATTTTGGTTACCTACAGGATAAGGATTATCTTATATCTTACTGACTTTTCCCATAATACTTAAAGAATTCGCAACATTATGCAAATCTCAAAGAAAACAAAATCCCTTATTATTATTATTATTATTATTAGTTATCAGTTTTAGGATTATTTCCCGTACTATCTGTTTTGCAACATATAAAAAAGAATCAAAAACTTTCTTATATTTCTCCTTGAAAGTAATAATAATAATAATAATAATTAAACGAAAATAATTTGTTATAGATTTTTTACTGACTTTTCCTATACTATTTAAGGAATTCGCAACATTATGTAAATCTCAAAGAAAACAAAACCCCTTATTATTATTATTATTATTATTATTATTATTATTATTCTAAGTTATCAGTTTTAGGATTATTTCCCATACTATCTTTTCTGCAACATATAAAAATAATTAAAAACTTTCTTATAGTTCTACTTGAAAGTGATAATAATAATAATAATTAAGCGAAAATAATTAGTTATAGATTTTTTAATGACTTTTCCTATACTATTTAAAGAATTCGCAACATTATGTAAATATCAAAGAAAACAAAATCCCTTATTATTATTATTATTATTATTATTATTATTATTCTAAGTTATCAGTTTTAGGATTATTTCCCATACTATCTTTTCAGCAACATATAAAAAGAATTAAAAACTTTCTTATATTTCTACTTGAAAGTAATAATAATAATAATAATAATTAAACGAAAATGATTAGTTATAGACTTTTTAATGACTTTTCCTATACTATTTAAAGAATTCGCAACATTATGTAAATCTCAAAGAAAACAAAATCCCTTATTATTATTATTATTATTATTATTATTATTATTCTAAGTTATCAGTTTTAGGATTATTTCCCATACTATCTTTTCAGCAACATATAAAAAGAATTAAAAACTTTCTTATATTTCTACTTGAAAGTAATAATAATAATAATAATAATAATTAAACGAAAATGATTAGTTATAGATTTTTTACTGACTTTTCCTATACTATTTAAAGAATTTGCAACATTATGTAAATCTCAAAGAAAACAAAATCCCTTATTATTATTATTATTATTCTAAGTTATCAGTTTTAGGATTATTTTCCATACTATCTTTTCTGCAACATATAAAAGGAATTGAAAACTTTCTTATATTTCTCCTTGAAAGTAATAATAATAATAATAATTAAACGAAAATGATTAGTTATAGACTTTTTAATGACTTTTCCTATACTATTTAAAGAATTCGCAACATTATGTAAATCTCAAAGAAAACAAAATCCCTTATTATTATTATTATTATTATTATTCTAAGTTATCAGTTTTAGGATTATTTCCCATACTAACTTTTCAGCAACATATAAAAAGAATTAAAAACTTTTTTATATTTCTACTTAAAAGTAATAATAATAATAATAATAATTAAACGAAAATGATTAGTTATAGATTTTTTATTGACTTTTCCTATACTATTTAAAGAATTCGTCGCAACATTGTGTAAATCTCAAAGAAAACAAAATCCCTTATTATTATTATTATTATTATTATTATTATTATTATTCTAAGTTATCAGTTTTAGGATTATTTCCCATACTATCTTTTCTGCAACATATAAAAAGAATTAAAAACTTTCTTATATTTCTCCTTGAAAGTGATAATAATAATAATAATTAAGCGAAAATAATTAGTTATAGATTTTTTTTCTCATACAGTCTTTTCCGAAGTATATTTAACAAATGAACTAACAACATTTTGCGAAATTAATCAAAAGAAAAAATCACAATTTAATTAAAGAAAAACTTTGATTACTTACATGAAAACTTATATTCCGTACTAACTTTTCTGCGATCTCCGAGTGGCATTATTCGCTTAGTCTAAAACACCAATTGTTCTTCTTAGATACACATCACATCATTCTAACTTTGATACACAAATCTAGTAATGTAATGCACCTCTAGAAACATCTACCGTAATACCGGTAAACTACAATATTTCAAAAGAAAAAAATAAAGAAGTGAACAATAACTTCTGAGAGAAGAAAACTGAAATACGTTTTTGACATGAATGTCTGGAAATTTATAGCTTGACATATTTTCCTTTTGGAGTACAAACGACAACTGAATCTAACGCGGCTTGATAAATCATAATGGTGATGTTTCAAGCATATACGTAAATCACAAATTATTGATGTAGTAAAAGCGCTCTTCCTTATATTAAAAATAAATAAATAAATAAATAAAAAATAAATAAAGCTATTACGTTATACTCTGCACTGTAAAGTAAGTAAATAGATAAATAAAACTCTAAATTAATTTTTGTTTTCTAAGTAATAAGTATAAAATTCTGCACAAAGAACAATTTAATTTAGTACAACAAGACTTACTTTAATATATTCTTCTATATAAAGGCATGCAGTAACTGTGTTTCATTCTCTAGCACCAGTTACTACATTCATTTGCATAGACTGAATGTAACGGTAAACTACAATATTTCAGAAGAAAAAAATAAAGAAGGGAAAAATAACTTCTGAGAGAAGAAAACTGAAATACGTATTTGACATTAATGTCTGGAAATTTTTAGCTTGACATATTTTCCTTTTGGAGTACAAACGACAACTGAATCAAACGCAGTTTGATAAATCATAACGCCGATGTTTCAAACACATACGTAAATCACAAATTATTGATGCAGTAAAAGCACCCTTTCTTGTATTAAGAAAAAAAAACTGGAGTGACTCCACTCGAATTTCCGAACCTTAAGTAATTTACGGTTGTATAAATAAAGTAAGAGGTCTCATTAAATAAACAACAGAGAAAATTATAATAAGTCATATAAGTATTTTTCTCTATGTAGTATGTTCTTCATATTAACGCTATTGCTTTTCAAATATTTTGAGCATAGGTCATAATGATAAAGAAATTTTCCTTGTGTCCCTGTAAAAATCTATAAATGCTAGACTCAATAAAATCTATACTGTTCGTGAAATGGTCGCCTTTAACAATTATATAATTTTCAGCTTAATCGAATGAGGTGTTCAGAAGTAATATACCAGAAAATACATGGAAAACACTCTATACTTTAAAATTCGTGTGTATATGTCTTTAAAAAATAACAAATGTCTATTTTTCCTATCTTGAAAGAAATATCGCAATATATCACTAATATCGATATTAACTTGGTGATATATCGCGATATTTAATTTTTGATATCGTCCAGCACTAGTTCAGACGCTATCGCACTTTAAATAATTTAAGTCCATAAGCCACAATGATAAAAATTTTTTATTTTTGTCACTGTAAAAGGCTATAAGTGCTATATTTTACAAAATTGATATAGCTCGTTTGAAGGTGATCTATAACATGCATATAAATTTTCAGCTCAATCGGATATAGCGTTTAGACGCTATCGAACTTTAACGAATTTGAGCCCATAGAGCGTAATGATAAAGAATTTTTCGTTGTGTCCCTGTAAAAAAAAAAAGAAAAAAAAAAAAAAAAAAAAAACTTTACGTGCTAGATTTACCAAAATCAGTGTAGTTCGTGCAACGGTGACCTTTAACATGTGTATAAACATTAAGCTCAGCTCAGGCATTTAGACGCTATTGCACTTAAAAAAATTTTGGCTCATAGACCATAATGATAAAGAATTTTTCTTTGTGCCCTGTAAAAAAACTATAAGAGCAAGATTCCCCAAAATCAATAAGGTTCGTGCTATTGTGACCTATAATATATGTACCAACTTTCAGCTCACTCGAACAAAGTGTTTAGGCGCTATCGTGTTCACTCACATACATACATACACACACATACATAAATACACATATACATCATCGTAAAAATAGTAAATATGAATTCAGGGGACCTCAAAACGTGTAGAAACACCAAAATCTGAAATTCGGATTTTTGATATGATTAGACTACTTTTACAAAGAAATAAACTATTACAAAGAAATAAAGCTATTATGTTATACTCTACACTGTAAAATAAATAAATAAAACTCTAAACCAATTTTTGCTTTCTAAGTGATAAAAATAAAATTCTGCATAAAGAAGAATTAATTTAATACGACAGGACTTACTTCAATATATTCTTCCATATAAAGGCATGCAGTAACTGAGTTTTATTCTCTAGCACCGGTTACTATACCATTAGGTACTGATATATAGCTGCATTGTCAGCTACATATATTCTATGTGTGTTAGCCTGTTGGCCAAAAATGTTGTGACGTAATAAAACAGGTACCCGTGTAACCCAAACCATACTTTGTTTACTCTGACACAAAGTCAGTTTTTCAATATGTAGTCGTTTAAGTAACTGGTATCCATTAAATGTAACATATGCTTTTGTCTAAATGGAATATGTGTGAAATAAAATCGAATTAATTCGTTCTTCGTATAATAATTAATACCTTAAAGATAATACAATAACCATCTGAAATATTGCTAAAAGTGAATAACAACAGTGCCCCATATGTTGTCCTAGATGCATCTAAATTGAATCAGCATATGTTTTTCATAATATCCATCTTCGACAGCAAGATTGCCCTAACAGCACAAAATGTTCCAGAAACGTAACAATCATATAACATTGAAACATTATAAAATTTCCGAAACCTTTAAAAACGTTCAGATTGCTTTCCGATTAGTTTCAAAAACGTAGAAATGTCCGCGATCGTAACAAAAAATCAGATACATAACAGAAACGTTACAATCACTTAACAGATAGAAAATCGAAAAGGGCGAATGTTTCAGAAAGGTATCAGAGAGCATACTAAAACGTGTTCCGTTTTTGAAAGATTGTAAGCTTTTTGCAACATATCTGAAACATTCTGTGCTGTATGGGTGGTGTATTTTTATGTAATGGAAACTGAGATAGTGTTTTCACGTAAACCGAATTAAATTGCAGCAAAGCAGCACCACCTGTCGGCTGATATACACTCAAATTGAATCATCATAGTTTTCCCTCATGGTTCTCATACACATCAAGTTATATGCACTTGCATACTTCTGGAAGCCTTCCCTTTAATGGCGGGAGATTGCAGTACAGCAGTGCTCTTTGTTGGGCGATATATCCCAAAACCTAATCAGCCCCTATTTAGGCCCATTCGTTCATGAGATATAGCATCCATAAAATTTTGGAACTCACATATATACATATAGGCATTTTTTAAAAATAGTCAAATCGTGTTAAGAGCGTTGTGAAGTTTGCGTTGATGGAAACTCCATCTTAATAACTTAATTAGAGAACTAAATGGTAAGTAAGAGAGTACTAGACTTGAATTAAACAAAAAATAAGAGTTTATTTGAACAGATTAACGGAAGGGGGGGGGGGTCTGTCAATCAAGCTAGCTCAGTCAGCGTATTTAATTAATCAAAATATATGTATCAGAAATTAAATTAGATAATCTTAAATATCTCACCCCAGCAAATAGTCGAAGGTGTAGAGACGGTTGCACTCGTATACTCCGCTATTACGACTTCACTTTGGATCAGAGGATTCCCTTCAGATCCAACCTTACCTTTACGAATACTAGTAGATACGCGTACCAACACTCATTACAACTTAACCTTCACACCACTAAATCTCCACTACTTTACTTCTCTACTCCCGCCAAAATAAGATTCTCTGCAGTCCACTATAATATACATCACCATCCACTATAATATACTCCAACATCCACACCAATCTACTAAAACCATCTCCATCTTATACTTTTTCCTACTAACCTCCTTTCCCTTCATTTCAATCAATACTTTTAATATCACTTCACATTCATCTAACTCTCCGAACCTAATTCGTTCGTTGCAGCACCCTGCCGACACAAAACTAACCCGACCTCAACTTTCGCCGAGTCACTGGCGTCGAAGTAATTTAATCGTCCCCACTTTCTATTTTGCTGGATCCAGGCTTAATTTTACACAAACTGTGGTGACGTTCTGACGTCTCAACCTCACAGCGTATCTAAAACGTGTAAATCCATCAAAAAGCGGAAGACAAAAAGTTTTACGAATCGAATTCTCTTCCTTTACGTATATAGAAGAAGAAAAAAACTAATACATTTTAAAACAATCCAAGAATTAAAATTGCTAAATAACATGGCGCTTATTTAAATCGTATAACTGATTTTAATTAAGTTTCTTCGATTTTCAAAATATTCTTTGGAATATATGTATATATGAAAGAGAAAAATAATAAAAACCGCGATAAGATGAGATGTCAATAACCTTATAACAGCGAAAAGATCATAGGATTTAACGTAAACAAATTAAAGTAATCATTTTTTTTTTTTTTTTTTTCAATCAACATGACTTTACAAAGTTTACTATGGATTCACAGAATCATTTCTTGCTATATTTAGCAATTTATGGTAGTTTACAAATCAGTGTTTGAAATATTTTTATTTTTTATTTTAAAGAACGATAGTATTGGAGGAGTAAAAATATTAAAATATGTGTTACTCTAAAAATAAAAATAAAACAAAACTACATAAAAATCCTTTAAGTAAAATGCTATTATTTTTAAAGTATTTTATATTTCTTAAATTTGCTAGATTTTATACTTTAACGTTGATATATATATATATATATATTAAGTACACTATAAACTAGAATATTCTGGCAATCACAAAACTTATTTGTATATTTTCCTATCCTTAAAGATTTATGTAATACAAATTATTTATTAAAATTACTTTTCATGATGAATGCAGACGATTTTTAAATGACACTAAATGAAAGTCAATTTTATGCTCTATAGATGACATTTGAGTAAATGCTTTTTGTTGTTGTTGTTGTTAAACAAAAATCAATAAATTTGTTTTAAATTATTGCATATCTATGATTCAATCATTGGTTTTAAGGAATTTACCTTTTGTGTGACTTTACAAAAGAGTTAAAATATTTTCCAGTAATTTTTCTTTTCTAAATGTTTGTATATGTAGCAGCATTGTCTTCCCCTTGGGGTGAAGCCCAAGTTTTTAAAACGAATGATTGAACCATAGATCTGTGATAATTTAAAACAAATTAATCGATTTTTCCCCTCTCAATTTTAACCCCCCCCCCCCCCAAAAAAAAAAGAAGAAAAAAATCAAATGTTGTTTATAGGCACAGAACTGACTTTCTTTGGCTATTTAGCGTTATAATTCCCTTAGATGAAAATCGCCTGTATTCATCATGGAAAATAATTTTTATAAATAATAATTTCATTAAATAATATACACTGTGTGAATTTGTATAGCAAAAATATAAGAAAGTTTTATGGTGACCACAGTACACTAGTACTAGTACTAGTTGTTATTGTTATTGTTTCATTTTTATGACAAAACATCGTATAAAGAAAATATTCTTATAATACAAGCTATCTTAAGCTAGTTCTTTAATTATCCTTATAACATCGTAAATATTTTTTCTTCTTTCGGATAACAAGGCATTGCATAGAGAATTCATTTTGTTTTCTATTCAGACATATATTTCTTTGTTCTTCATGGGCGTTGTCTATATTTGCAAATGTTTTTTGGAAGATTTCTTTAGAAATCGATCTGTTGCAACTTCTAGTTTATCTATACTTGTAATTAATTCACGTATATGTATAATAAAAATTTTGTCACTGCGATAACTCTAGCAACATATCAAGATAGCTCTCGCAACAATCAATTCAAACCAAAATTGGACAGTGGACCTACCTTAGAAATAAATATCTTGGAATTGTTCATTCTCGAACTTGATCCTCCATCTAGTTTCAAAATAGAGTGAGCCATTCAAAATTCCAAACTTGCATAAAAACATATTTATAAACCGATTTTCTTGAATACATACACAACCCACATCAAGTTGTGAACCAGGTTTATTAATTAACTCGAAATACCTTTTTGTTTCAAAATTGTGGCCAGTTGAAAATTTTAAACTGGCATAAAAATCAGATTTATGAAACGGTTTGAATACGAAATTCAGTATGCACATGTACAGCTAGCAAGAAAAAAAAAAAAAGGCCACCCCTCTCTATCTCCCAACTAATTTTGTCGCAAATCGTCCTATAAATATGCGGCTGATGCCTATCGATTAGTAATAACGTATAGTTTATAACGGTATAGTTAGATTTTGCTTAGAAAGTCGTCTACGTAATAAAATTGGCATCAACATAATTTTTTTCAACGTGAACTCCTATTTATGACAATTTTTGGGAGTTATCTGGAAAAAGGTATAGTTCATACATTTCTCTCACTTTTTTATAATAGAGTTAAAGGCTACCAATATATGGGGATGTTAATGTTAAATGAATGTGACAAACATTATTTCATATCTTTCTGAAAAATTATTATATTAAAATTTCTTTCTTTTTAGTACGTTAGAATGAAGTGACACAAATATATTCCATGCATATTTTTGAATTTTTTTTTTTTTAACTTTCTCTTACCCATAGGGTAGAGAAAGTATTGTATTTTGGGTCGAATTTTCGAAATTTGGGAAAAATTGTTTGTGTATGTAGGAGCCTCACCTCCCCCTCCTGGGGGGAAGTCCCCCCTCGAGGGGAGTAAATTTTCATGATGGGTATCTTTCAAAAGAGCTCGCCAATACCTTTAAAACGAATAGTTGAACCATCGATCTGCGATAATTTGAAACAAAGTTATCAATTTTTTTTTTACTTTTAACGAAAGAAAACTTTTATTTATTTTTTTTAATTTTGAGAATAAAATAGACTTTTTTTGGATATTTGGTGTTATACTACTTCTCTAATATGTAAATCATCTGCATTATCATAAAAGATAATTTTTTTAAATAATAATTTTAATAAATTATTTTTTAATAACCGAATAAAATTTTATACAAATGTAGGTGCATTAATGAAACGGGAGCCTCACACAGAACTAATTATCATATAAAACTCTTCCGAAGCCTAATTTGAATTGTTTAACACAGGTTTACATAACAGTACTCGTTATCTTACCTCTTAATCTGCAACCTGTATTTATAGTATTAAATTTCAGCGTAAGAGAAAGTCGTGTGAGTGACACACCAGATTATTTTTTTTCCTTTTGCTGACTGTTTAAAGCACATATAAATATCTCAATCAAATTTATTAATAAACTCGACACGCCATCTCATTTCAAAATGGGTGTAACTTGAAGAGAACAAAAATCCAACTTACTGAGCCAGAAATTTCTTTATATTACGACTGAGTGGAAATTTTTCTTTTACATTAACTAGAACATGAAATCTGCTGTCTTTGTTTAACGAGAAAAAAAAGCACAAAGGCCGAATTTTGTAGCAAGTAGCCATACATTAATTAACTCAAATCCCGAGTCGTCACACTCTTAACACTATTGGGTGGAAAACTCTCAAATAGCACGTTCACTATCGTTTTCAGTTTGAGTAGGAAGCGCGAACATTAGAAATTCAACATTTAGGTTACATTTATAAATAATCAATGCATAATTAAAAAAATAGTTCTTTAAAATTATATATACAGTAGAACCTCTATTATCCGAACCTCGATTAACCGAAACTACTCTCCGTTAACCGAAGTCGGTTTCTTCTTCACTTTTTTTTTTTTTTCACTTTCTGCTATCAACCAAAACTTTTCTCTTAACAAACATGCATTTTTAAAGTTCTTTTGTATGCAAGCCGTCCTTTCTAAATTACGAGTGCAGATAAATATTTTGGAATTCTTTTTTTTAGAATTCCTTCTCGCAAGCTCAATTCTCGGTATGAGTGTACTCTTCCCCACTTTTAAACGTCCTTGTTCTAAACGAAAATATACCCCATTTCGAAATTTGGAAGGTCATACTGCCGAGTCCCAGAACAATCGAATGTTATTGTCCCCTCTGATTATAAGCAAGTGCAAAGAACCTATTCTCTTTAACTTCGGGATAGAGCTACACGGCAAAGGATTGCCAATTTACACCTGATCAAGCTTCCATTTAAACCATTGTAAGATTTAGTTTCAGAAATAAATTTATTTTCATTTATGATTTTAATTTATTTAACAGTTAAAATAGCCATAATACCAGTTCAATGACGATACTACATATTAAACTAGATGATTATTGATGAATTCTCGATTATCCGAAGTAGGTTTGGTCCCAATTACTTCGGATAATCGAGGTTCTACTGTATATATATATTATGCACAAGTATAATTATTAAATTAAGTAAATATTTTTTTTAATTTAAATATTATTCCAAAACTTTCTATCAAGATGTGAAGTTCGGACAATGTTTCTTAAAAAAAAAAAAAAAAAAAAAAAAAAAAAAAAGACGATAATAACACGTAATATAATTATCGAACATTTTTTCAACTCTTTCAAAATTATTCGTTTTCTAAGTAAAAAGTTTGGATAGTCATTAAAATGATTAATTATTACTTTATAGTGCAGAATTTAAAATAATTATGCGAGTGATTTACATGCTTTAGCGTTTTTTTTGAATTTATAAATAACAAAGCAATAATATGTATAATATTAAAAAAATATTGTTAATTGTTATAGTTATTGATATTGATATTGTTATTGGTATTGATTGCAATTGTTGTTTATTGTTATTGTTAATAATTGTTATTTTATAGCGTATTTTTTTTTTTTTTTATTATGTAATATTGAAAATAAATTCAACTTTTTTTGGATATTTCGTGTTATACTACTTCTCTAATATGGAAAGTGTCTGTATTATCATAAAAGATAATTTGTTTAAATAATAATTTTAATAAATTATTTTTAAAAAACAGAAGTTTGTTTTAATAAGCAAATTAAATTCTATATAAATGTAGGTGCATTAATGAAACGGGGAGTTGTGGGGGGCGGTATCCCTCCTCACACAGAACTAATTATCATATAAAACTCTTCCGAAGACTAATTTAAATTGTTTAACATAGGTTTACATAACAGTACTCGTTATCTTATCTTTTAATCTCCAACCTGTATTTATAGTATTAAATTTCAGTGTAAGAGAAAGTCGTGTGAGTGACACACCAGATTATTTTTTTTATAAACTTAAAGAAAGATTGTTTTAATAACGTGCAAAATTATTGTATAAATTCGATCATTTCATCGTAAGTCTCAAGTACCTCTAGATATCAAGAGAATTTATAAGTAATTTATGTGCTTTAATTATGCGTTCTTTAAGTTTATACAATGCATCTATAAAGCAAATAAACGTATTCGCAAGAAACATTATGAATAATAATAATAATAATAATAATATATTAAATATTATTTTGTGTTGCAACCTTTCTTGAGTAAGTAAGCAGAGATTATTTTAATAACGTGCAGAATTATTGTAGTAATTCAAACTTTTCAACGTAAGTTTCAAATACCGTTAGTTATCAAGAGAATTTATAAGTAATTTATGTGCTTTAATTATGTGTTCTTTAAGTTCATACAATGCATCTATAAAGTAAATAAATGTATTCGCAAGAAACATTGTGAATAATAATAATAATAAAATATTAAACATTACTTTGTAGTGCAATGTTTCTTGAGTAAGTAATCAAAGATTGTTTTAATAAGGTGTCGAATTATTGCATTAATTCAACCTTTTCATCGTAAGTTTCAAGTACCGCTAGATATCAAGAGAATTTATAAGTAATTATGTTTTTTAATTATGCGTTCTTTGAGTTTATACAACGCATCTATAAAGAAAATAAATGTATTCGTGAAATGAACATTATGAATAATAATAATAATAAAATATATTAAACATTATTTTGTAGTGAAATGTTTCTTGAGAAAATAAACAAAGATTGTTTTAATAACGTGCGGAATTATTGTATTAATTCAATCTTTTCATTGTAAGTCTTAAGTACCGCTAGATATCAAGAGAATTTATAAGTAATTTATGTTCTTTAATTATGCGTTCTTTGAGTTTATACAACGCATCTATAAAGCAAATAAATGTATTCGCAAGAAACATTATGAATAATACTAATAATAAAATATATTAAACATTACTTTGTAGTGCAATGTTTCTTGAGTAAGTAAACAAAGATTGTTTTAATAACGTGCGGAATTATTGTATTAATTCAACCTTTTCATCGTAAGTTTCAAGTACCGCTAGATATCAAGAGAATTTATAAGTAATTTATGTTCTTTAATTATGCGTTCTTTAAGTTTATGCATCGCATCTATAAAGAAAATAAATGTATTCGTAAGAAACATTATGAATAATAATAATAATAATAAAGAAATATTAAACATTACTTTGTAGTGCATTGTTTCTTGAGTTAGCGAGATTCACAAATTATATTATCTTCTTTAAGTCCTATGATTCGATTTTTTTTTTAAATCTTAAGCAAAGGTTGTTTTAATAACGTGCAGAATTATTGTATTAATTCAGTCTTTTCACCTTAAGTCTCAAGTACCGCTAGATATTAGAAGAATTTTACAAGTAATTTGTGTACCTTAATTATGTGTTCTTTAAGTATATATATAACACATTTATAAAGTAAATAAATGTATTCGCAAGAAATATTATTATAATTATAACAACAAAAATATATTAAACATTATTTTATAGTGCAATGTTTCTTCAGTAAGTGAGATTCGCAAATTATGTTATCTTTTTTAAGTAGTATGATTTTTTTTTTTTTTTTTATCTTAAGCAAAGATTATTTTAATAATGTGCAAAATTATTGTACTAATTCAAACTTTTCACCTTAAATCTCAAGTACCGCCAGATATTCGAAGAATTTTATAAGTAATTTATGTTCCTTTAATTATGTGTTCTTTAACTTTATATATCACATCTATAAAGCAAATAAATGTATTCACAAGAAATATTAATAATAATAATAATAGTAATAAGAAAAATATATTAAATATTATTTTATAGTGCAATGTTTTTTTAGTGAGCGAGATTCGCAATATATATAGCCTTCTTTAAATCATATGTTTTTTTTTTTGTTTTTTTTTTAATCTTAAGCAAAGATTGTTTTAATAACGTGCAAAATTATTGTATTAATTCAATCTTTTCACCTTAAGTCTTAAGTTCCACTTAATAACGTGCAAAATTCTTGTATTAATGCAATCTTTATTAAATCTTCAGTACTGCTAAATATAAGAAGAATTCTATGAGTAATATATATGCCCTATTTATCTATTCTTCAAGTTTACAAATAACCCATAAATAAGACAAATAAATATATTTATAAATAATATTATTCATAACACTAAAAAATATATTTATTATTTTACAGTGGAATGTTTCGTGAGTAAGCGAGATTTGCAAATTATATTATCTTTTTTAAATGCTTTTTTTTTTTTTTTTAATCTTAAGCAAAGATTGTTTTAGTGACATGCAATTTATTGTATTAAAGCAATTTTACTATATAAGTAATATATGTGCTTTATTTATCTTTGCGTTTATTAGTAACTATATTCATATAAATATATTCATAAGAAATATTATGCATAATAATAAAAATGTATTAATGCCATGCAATTTTTCTTTTTTTTTTTTTTTTTTTTTTTTTAAGGCAAACTTTTTACTTTAAGCACCCTAGACAATACAAAATTTTCGCTAGTAATGCTTTAAATTTTTAGGACAAAAGTATGTTGGTCAGATAAAATAGACCAAATAGAAACTTTTTATTTATTTAATTATTTATTTTCCTTTTCGCACCAAGTTAATTTATTCAATTTATAACTGACTACAAATAGGGGAAATATCAAATTTATCTTTTTTTTTTCTTTGTTTATTGTCTGCTATTTATCTTTCTTTTTTTTTATTATGTTTAATTATCTTGAGTTTAAAAATATTAAATAGAGATAATTAAAAAAAAAATGTAATGATATATATTTTTCGTATTTTATATTTGTACATATTTTAAATCCACGTTTATTATTATTATTATTATTATTATTGTTAATGTTATTTAAATAAAATGTCATTTTAAGATTGTAAAATATATTTTTTATACTAGAACAAAGTAGGCATGAGTGCTCGTGCCTACTTTGTTCGTCTGACGAAAGATCGTGTTTTCTTTTCACCCGTAACAATTCTTGAGATTTGCTCCTTTTTTTATTAATTTCCTTTTATGGTGCTTATTCAATGTTCTTTTTTTTTTTTTTTTTTTTTTTTACTTCTTTCTTGTAAACTGGTGCTCTATAATAATAATAAGAATAATAAAAATGCTGCACTCAATCATTTTTAAGTTATGTAAATATATTAATTTTTTCAAATCTGGATGCTATATCTAACATTTCTGCAAGGATCTGTAACATCGCAGTTTCTCTGCGTGTTTCTTGCAGAAATAAGAGAAACGAAAGTGGAAGAAAAAAAAAAAAAAAAAAAACGTAATAATCGTCTCACCATTCACATTGTATCCAGTCCTCTCTCTCATCTTGGCGCGTATATCTCCCTCTTCCATTTCCATCATTCTTGAATTATAAGGTATAGGTGGGGGAGGATTGCGGGAACTGAGGGAGGGGGAGGGTTGACCTGATCTGTTCTGGTCATACATTCGAAATTAAATCCAGGCACCACGTGTGTACTTTCTCCTTAGTCCGTGTTTTGTGTTATGACATCTATCCGTGCCACTAAACAGAAATTGTTGGCGAGAAAAATGAAAGCCAATTATGATGCCAAACGGAGATAAAGGATGCGAAGATAAAAAGATGTTCGGAGTAACCGGCTTCGTTCATCAACAAGTCGTAAAGTTGGGATAAGGGAGAGTTTTGAAGTGAGTAGCGAGAGGCCAAAGGGGGAACTTCTTCCGTATAAATTTTAGAACTATTTTCTGCGGTAGGTTGAGACTAAAAATTGTTTTGCTTACGGATTATTTTAGAAGCAAGAATGTTATTATTTAGCATGGTTGGTCAAATAAATAAACCGATTCTTTCTTTAGTAAGCTGCATTCAGTTACGCAACAATTGTCTCTAAAAATATCGATATTAAAAATAAAATTCGACTGTTACTCTAAATTTTAAAACATTCATTATGCATGCAGTGAAAATAATTATAAATTGATTAATTAATATACATACATATATATATATATATACACCCCGCGATAAAACGATAGGAACAAAGGGTTTTTTCTTTGATTTTTCATAAAATAATGTTATCTAAATTGTGCTTATCATTTATTATTCTTATAAAATATAAAATAACACTATTCCTGGACTAATTTTTGTTTTAAGACTAATTTAGAAAAATTTTAAGACTAAAATTTTCTAATTTAAGAGTACACAGTGCGATAAAAAGATAGGAACAAAGGTTTTTTTTTTTTTTTTTTTAATTTTTGAATATGATTATTTTGAATATGAATATTTTGAAAATGAATATTTTGAATATGATTCAAATATTTAATATGTTTTTGATATGTTAATATTTTGTTATGATAATAAATGATCAGCACAATTTAGATAATGTTATTTTATGAAAAATTTTAAAAAACCCTTTGTTCCTATCTTTTTATCGCGGTGTGTAGTCTTAAATTAGAAAAATTTTAGTCTTAAAACTTTTCTAAATTAGTCTTAAAACAAAAATTAGTCCAGGAATAGTGTTATTTTATAATAATAATAATAAATGATAAGCACAATTTAGATAACGTTATTTTATGAAAAATCAAAGAAAAAACCCTTTGTTCCTTTCTTTTTGTCGCGGGGTGTATGTATATTCGATTTTCGTTATTGCGAGAGCATTTATATCTATTAAGGTATCGTACTTTTTTAATACTCTTTATTTAATAATAGATATTCTGTATCATCCACCTCATTCCTCCCCCCCCTTTTTTTTTCTCTCAACTTGGAAATGATCCAGATGCAACTCTTGTTGCTGAATTCTCTTTTAACTTTTATTTTAAATATATTACATTGAGTTTTGTAAATACTATTTGTTCTTAAAAATATAATTTTAATTTGTAACGTAAAACACACAGCATAATTCAATTAAGATAGCACTTTCATATAATAAAGCAATCCTCAAACATAAGATGTATAATTAAAATAAACGAAATGTTCCAATGTAAATAAAAGCATAGTTTTAATCATACATACACCCCGCGACAAAAAGGTAGGTACAAAGGGTTTTTCCTTTGATTTTTCATAAAATAACATTATCTAAATTGTGTCTATCATTTATTATTATCATAAAATAACACTATTCCCGGACTAATTTTTGTTTTAAGACTAATTTAGAAAAAAATTAAGACTAAAATTTTTCTAATTTAAGACTACACACTGCGACAAAAAGATAGGAACAAAGAGTTTATTTTTTTATTTTTTGAATATGAATATTTTGAATATGATTCAAATATTTAATATGTTTTTGAAATGATAATATTTTGTTATGATAATAAAGGATCAGCACAATTTAGATAATGTTATTTTATAAAAAAAAAAAAAAAAAAAAAACATTTGTTCCTATCTTTTTGTCGCGGAGTGTAGTCTTAAATTAGAAAAATTTTAGTCTAAAAACTTTTCTAAATTAGTCTTAAACAAAAAATTAGTCCGGGAATAGTGTTATTTTATGATAATAATAAAGGATAAGCACAATTTAGATAATGTTATTTTATGAAAAATCAAAGAAAAAACCCTTTGTTCCTATCTTTTTGTCGCGGTGTGTATGTATATTCGATTTTCGTTATTGCGAGATTATTTATATCTATCAAGGTATTGTACTTTTTAAATACTCTTTATTTAATAATAGATATTCTGTATCATCCACCCCATCCCCCCCCCTTTTTTTTTCTTTCAACTTGGAAATGATCCAGATGCAACTCTTGTTGCTTAATTCTCTTTTAACTTTTATTTTAAATATGTTACATTGAGTTTTGTAAATACTGTTTGTTCTTAAATATATAACGTTAATTAGTAATGTAAAACACACAACATAATTCAATTAAGATAGCACTTTCATATAATAAAGTAATCCTCAAACATAAAATATATAATTAAAATAAACGAAATGTTTCAATGTAAGTAAAAGCATTGTTTTAAACATATATATATATATATATATATATATATATATATATATATATATATATATATATAATTTAATTAATTTAATTTCTTTACAACACTCAGCAAATGAAAGATAGATGAAAATATCAACATATGAAATTTTAAATGAGATGTATTTCGAATAAAATTATTGTCACGAGGATAATTTAATTTAAATACATTGAGTAGTAAACACATGTTAAAGTACTTACGCAGAAGAGAAATGACACAAACATAACACATATGCCTAACGATGAGATAATTTGCATAATCCATTAATCCAATAGAAACATTCATCAAATAATAGAAATGGAAAGAGATAAATTAACCAAAAGGATCTGTTAAAAGAAAAGAGAATGCATGCAATGAAAAATCGAATTTTAAATGCTGAAAACCAGAAATGATTACCATCAGGAAACTTGCATCTCTGTCAGCATTATGCAAGATTTCGGATCTTTGTATAGCTAATTCAAGCAATATACAACTCAAGTCTCTATCTTGCAACAAAACAAAGTAAAAAAGGAAATTAGATTAAACAGTAACACAACCATAATCGAAAAATGGAATATGTATTTTTAATAAGTCCACATGTAACCGATTCCAACAGAGATAGCAGGTTGCATATATATATATTTAAATAATGACTTAACTTAATAATAATAATAATAATAAATAAAAGAAATGCACCTGAGGACTGGTGTTGAAAGTAATAAATAAGGACTTAATTTATTTTTTATTAGTTTAACATTACGTAAAGGTGAAATCAATAATTTACTGAAAACATGACTCTTGAAAATTTGAATTGAAAAATAGTTTAAAATCTGAGACTTTTGAATGAGATATATATATTTTTTTTAACTCAAGGGGATAATATATCTGTCTAGTGTTGACAGATTTAAGGACTTTTTTTTTAATTCAATATCGACCACTACATTGTATTTATAATAATTGCCTAATCACTTCGAAGATTAAAAGAATTGCCAACTTTTATAATTTATTCCGGAGTATTGTTAGCACCGCCTTTTTTTTCATACCAGTAAATTTTAAGAATAGTTTTCTTCTTATTTAATCCTTGTGAAACATTGAAGAGAAATATTCTAGAATAATTCCGGTGCGAGAATTGCTCTGGAATAAATTATAAAAGTTGGTAACTCTGGATTAATCGCCAATTATGTATATATTTTTTTCATGTAATATTTGGACTAAAGGAATACCCCACCCCCCCTTACAAGAGTATGTATCACTTACAAGTGACACTGGGTAATGTTTATACTACTCGTACATCATTTGAGTTGTTAATTTGCAAAAAGGCATTCATTTTATACTTACATATTCATTTATTACATACAATAACAAAAAAATCTATACCTACGCTTTAGACATAATTTTTTCAAATTATAAATATTTATAGACGTTAAAACGCAATATCACTTCAATAGAACGAAAACAGTTGAGAGGGGAAAAAAAAGATATAAGCACAGTGTTGCCAAAAAAAGTATATCAGTCTTTATCACATTCACTTCATATAAAAATAAAAATAAAATGCAGGAATATAATTGTTAATGGTTAGTAGAAAAAATGTTAAAAATCTGTCACCTACAGGCGACTATGGGAATTGATGAGTTAAGATGGTACGAAATCCATTGTTTATTCTTTTTTACATGCTCATCACCAACATCTCTAGATTTTAACATTTCGATAAATGTTCATTCTTTTCAAATAAACAACTTATTATAACAGAAAAGTAACTTCAAAAAATGTAAATAATAATAATAATTATAATAATAATAATAAATAAATAAATAAATCTTTTTGTTTATATATTGTTTTTAAACTTTTAATTAAAACTTGATAAAGTTAGATTAAACTAGACGAGCATTATTGAAGATTAATCCAACTTTAGTAAAAGGGTTAAAAATCCATACAATAATTTTTGGTATAATCTATAACAACAAACATACTTTCTTTGTTGTACAATATTAACGAGAGGAAATAAATTCTTACTTAGAATGGTATCAAATCCATTGTCTAATCTCTCTCCCATACCGATACCAACATCTTTAGACTTCAACATCTTAATGTATCTTCTCAAATACGTAACTTTGTGTTAACTTTCTCTGTCAGTCTAAATACAACATTAGATAACCGTAAGTCTCTGTTTATAAACACGGATAAATCGAGAACTCGTAGTTGAAAGTCTTGGATAAAAAGCAAAGAGCAAAGTTTTCCGATGCCAAAAACCGTGGATAATTAGTGATTCGTCTGAGATTCCGAGAACAAACACAAAAATAAATAAATAAATAAAGCGTTTTAGAGAAAATTTTAAATTCATTCTGGCTACATCTATGCCTATTAGCAGCGAAATTTATTTTTAAAGGTATATTCTTTAATTTGAAGTTTTAATCACACACACTATAAAAACTAGTATGTTGTGGCCACCACATGACTTTCTTCTATATTTTCCTATACAAATTCACTCAGTAAAAATAATTTATTAAAACTATTATTTAAAAAATTATCTTCCATGATAATGCAGACGATTACCATATTAGAGATGTAGTATAACACTAAATATCCAAAAATAGTCAATTTTATTGTCAATATTACATTAAAAAAAAAAAAAAAAAATGAAATGAAAATTTTTTTAATCGATAACTTAATTTTAAATTATCGCAGATCTATGGTTCAACCATTCGTTTTAAAAGTACTGGCGAGCTCTTTTGAAAGATACCCATCATGAAAATTTACTCCCCTCGAGGGGGGGGGGAGGCGAGGCTCCTACACATACAAAAAAATTTTCCCAGTTGACTATCTCTATTATAAATAATTCTGGTAAATTTCATAATGATTACTAAAAAATAATCCTCTTTATACACATTTATACAAAATTTTGTCCTATACCACCATGTTAAAAATTTAGAAAAAGCGAGGTGGCAACGCAACCTGTAAGACAATTTTTACTAAAAGTTGATAGGCACTAACTTATGTCAAGGTGCAACTACATACCAATTTGTATGACATTCTGTGCAGTAGTTCCTGAGATACGGTCGCCACAAAATGTTGTCACACACACACACACAGACTGACAGACAGACATTTTCTAAAAATGGTCAAATCGTGTTCTACAGCTCTCAAAACGTGTAAATTCATCAAAAACCCAAGGTCGAAATTTTTTACGAATCCAATACTTTCTTCTATTGAATATAGAAGAAAGTAAAAATCGTAAAATCACGGGACTTGACCATAAAAGTTTACGGGAAATGACCATTTAGCTAGTTAAACGCGCAAAGATTGATGTCATTAAAAAAAAAAAAAAAACATTAGAATACTAGCATTTTTTTCCGGACAAAACATACCAATTTGTATGACATTCTGTGCAGTAGTTCCCGAGATACGGTCGCCACAAAATTTTGTCACACACACACAGAGAGACTGACAGACATTTTCTAAAAATGGTCAAATCGTGTTCTACAGCTCTCAAAACGTGTAAATCCTTCAAAAACCCAAGGTCGAAATTTTTTACGAATCCAATACTTTCTTCTATTGAATATAGAAGAAAGTAAAAATCGTAAAATCACGGGACTTGACCATAAAAGTTTACGGGAAATGACCATTTAGCTAGTTAAACGCGCAAAGATTGGTGTCATTAAAAAAAAAAAAAAAAAATCTGGAGTGACTCCACTCGACTTTCCGAACATTGAGTAACTAACAGTTTTGTAGGTAAAATAAAGAAAGAGGAGTTGCTAAACAAACAAAAGAGAGAAAACCATAACAGAGTGTTTGAGTATTTTTCTCCATATATCACACGAGGTTTTATTTAACGCTACTGAACTTTGAGCCTTTAGATCATAATGATAAAGAATTTTTCGTTGTGTCCCTGTAAAAATCTATAAATTCTGACAAACTTAAACAAATTTTCACATTTTACCCACAATTTTGTCAAAGTCCCACTTTTTTTCTTTTTTTTTTTTTTTTTTTTAATTATTGTTACTGAGTGAATTTGTATAGGAAAATATAGAAGAAAGTCTCGTGGTGGCCACAATTCACCAAAATGCTTATAGTTAGTGCAACAGTGATTTATAATATTCATACAAATTTTCAGCTCAATTGAATAAGTCGTTTAGATGCTATTGCACTTTTAAAAATTTGGTCTCATAGGCCATAATGATAAAGAATTTTTCTTTGTGTCCCTGTAAAAAAAACTGTAAGTGCTAGATTCACCAAAATCTATACATTTGGTTCAAATGTGATCTATAACATGTGTGCAAATTCTTTGCTCAGATTAATAAGGCGTTTAGACGCTATAACACTTTTAAAAATTTGGCAAAGAATTTTTCTTTGTGTCCCTGTAAAAAATCTATAAGTGCTAGATTCTCCAAAATCTATACAGATTGATTATCTGTGGCCTATAATATGTGTATTAAGTTTCTGCTCAATTGAAGAAGGCGTTTAGATGCTATCGCACTTTTAAGATTCTGGTCCCTTGGCCATAATGATAAGGAATTTTTCTTTGTGTCCCTGTAAAAAAACTGTAAGTGCTAGATTCACCAAAATCTATAGGGTTCGTACTATGGTGACTTACAATATACGTACCAACTTTCAGCTTATTCGAACAAAGCGTTTAGACGCTAGCGTGTTCACTCACAGACATACACACATACATACACACATACATACACACATACATACACACACACATACATACATCATCGTAAAAATAGTGAAAACGGACTCGTTGGACCTCGAAACGTATAGAAACATCAAAATCTCGAATTCGGATTTTTGACATGATTACAATACTTTCCTCACTATAGTGTTCGGAAAGTAAAAACATTAGAATACTAGCATTTTTTTACGGACAAAAACAGTTAATCTAAGTAATTTAATCAAATCTGCAATCAAACTGTATTTTTAAGGTCAAATACCTTCAAATGTAAAGCTTAGCTTTTATGTTAGCTTTTCAATGACATCATATGAGAAAAATTTCGTATTTGAAACTGAAAATATAATTGTAGTTTTATTGAGTGAAATAGTTTAATTATACATTCATACAAATAGCCATAGATATAAAAGAGCTATTTAATTAAAAGAGTTTAATTCGAAATTGTATATTTGTCATAATGTAAAATTACGGGGGAATATTTCATTTATATGGTCCAATTTTTTTTTTTTTTTTTTTTTTTTTTACGGGCTTTTCCTGGAATTCTTGCTGCCGGCCGTTGTCCGTAATCTGGATTGAATTGTTTTTTTCAGTGCAGGGACGACGAGTATATACGTCAAAGAGCAAAAGGATAAAACTTACATTTAAATGGAAAACAAAAGATAATGAGATGAAAGTGATAAAATTGACAGATTTAATTCTATATCAAATGACATGACACTGTTAGGCTGGTTTCTTTGGAAATCGACCTATTGCAATTACTTCGTTCATATATATATATAATATATATATCCGTCTATATATAATGAGAATCTTGTCATCACGATAACTCCCGAAATAATACTTTAAATCGAACCAAATTTGGACAGCGAACTTATCTTATAAATATCTTAGACGAGTTTGTTAACCAAGTTGCTCCGCCTTTTTGTTTGAAAATTTCAAATCCACATTGTAAAAAAAGCGTATTTAAGACCGGATTTCTTGAATTTTAATGTAAATATAGACAACATAAGGGTCTCAACCAAGTTTATTAATGAACTTTATCCGCCATTTTTAACAAAGTGGCGAATATCTTAAATTAAGCGGGGCCACTTGAAATCAGGCTACCACTTGAAAATTTAACATCACACGATAACTTACGAAATAGTACTTCAAATCGACCCAAATATGGACAGTGAACTTATCTTATAAGTATCTTGGATGCGTTTGTTAACCAAGTTGATCTGCCACTTTGTTTTCAAGTGGAGATCACTTGAAAATTTTCAAGTTGTGGTCATTTGAAAATTTCAAATTCACATAGTAAAAAGCATATTTAAGGCCAGATTTGCTTGAATTTTCATGTATACTTAGACCACATAATGGTTTCAACCAAGTTTATTAATGAAATTTAACCGTCATTTTTAACAAAGTGGCGGATATCTTAAATTAAGCAGGGCCACTTGAAATCAGGCTACCACTTGAAAATTCAACATCACGGTAACTTCCGAAATATGTATTACTGCAAATCAAATCAAATTTCGACAGTGAGTTTATCTTATAAATATCCTGGATGAGTTTGTTTACCAAGTTGCTCCGCCATTTTGTTTTCAAGTGAAGACCACTTGAAATTTTCAAATTCACATTGTAAAAAGCGTATTCTGAATTTATTTGAATTTTCATGCATACATAGACCACATAAAGGTCTCAACCAAGTTTATTAATGAACTTTATGGTATTCTGTAGATATTTGTAGAGAAAATCTTGAGATTATTTTTAGTGGGGTTACAAATATCTTGAATGAGTTTGTTAACCAAATTGCTCTGCCATTTTGTTATAAAGTGGAGACCACTTGAAAATTTCAAATTCACATTATAAAAAGCGTATTTAAGACCGGATTTGTTTGAATTTTCATGTATACCAAGACCATATAAGGGTCTCAACCATGTTTATAAATGAGCTCTATCTGCCATTTTTAACAGAGTGCGGATGTTATAAACTAAGAGGAGCAATTTGAAATTAGGCTGCCACTTGAAAATTTATAATAAGGAAAACTTTTTAATTTCTGATTCAATTCAAACCAAAGTTGGACAGTGGACTTATCTTTCAAATATCTAGAATTAATTCCCTGAGCAATTTGCTTTGTCATCTTGATCCAAGTGGCGGCCACTTAATTTTTCAACACGTTAACTTTTGAAATTCTGAATTAATTCAAACTAAATTTGTACAGTAGACATATCTCACAAATTCATTTGATATATTTGTTTGGCAACTTGGCCCCCCATCTTGTTTCCAAATGCTGGCCACTTGAAAAATTTAAATTCACATAAAAAGGCATTTATGAACCTAATTTATGAGTATTATGAGTAAAGGTATTTATGAGTTTTAAACAAATTTGCTTAAAACTTCATCTGTACAAAGCCCACATCAATATTTCAACCAAGTGCATTAATAATTTGTAGCCGCCATTTTGTTTCTAAATGGCGGCTACTTGATAAGAAAAAAGAAATCAACGTACCCTTCCGAATGAGCCGGAAGGTCTTGTTTTTAGATTGCGTCCATTCAATGGAGCAATTACCATATTGGACAAAATTATGAGGGTCGGACCACTGATGGGATCAAAATATTTAAAGAAAAAGTAAAGAGAAAATGAGATGAAAAGATAAATTAAATGATTAAGTACTGCCTTTAGATTGCATTCAGAGTGTTAAGCGATTAGCACATTGACCAAAACTATGAATAATTCAAGGATGAGCCAGTTTCTACAAGTCTGCTTTAAAAAATAGTATAAATATTTAATATATATATATATATATATTACATTTATATATAGTTATACATAATATATATTTTTTTACTTTCTTTTATATTCAATAGAAGAAAATATTGGATTCGTAAAAATTTTCGACCTCGGGTTTTTATGGATTTACACGTTTTGAGAGATGTAGAACACGATTTGACCATTTTTAGAAGATATCTATCTGTCTGTCCGTCCGTCTGTCTGTCTCTGTGTGTGTGTGTGTGTGTGACAAAATTTTGTGGCGACTGTATCTCAGGTACTACAGCACAGAATTTCATACAAATCGGTATGTAGTTACACATTGACATAAATTAGTGCCTATCAACTTTTGGTAAAAATTGTCCAACAGCTTGCATTGCCATATCGTTTTTACTAAAATTTTAACATGGTAGTATAGGACAAAATTTTGTATAAATGTGCACAAAAGAATTATTTTTTAATAATCATTATGAAATTTAAAAGAATTATTTGTAATAGAGATAGTGAACTGGGAAAAAAAAAATGTGTATGTAAGAGCCTCATCTCCCCCCCACCCCCTTCCTGGAGGGGAAGTCCCCCCTCGAGGGGAGTAAATTTTCATTATGGGTATCTTTCAAAAGAGCTCACCAATACCTTTAAAACGAATGGTTGAATCATGGATTTGCGATAATATAAAATAAAGTAATCGATTTTTTTCATTTTTAACAAAAAAAAAAAAAAAAAAAAAAAAATGTAATATTGAGAATAAAATTGACTTTTTTTATATTTAGTGTTATACTACTTCTCTAATATGCAAATCATCTGCATTATCATGAAAGATAATTTTTATTAATAATAATTTTAATAAATTATTTTTACTGAGTAAATTTGTATCGGAAAATATAGAAAAAAGCCATGTGGTGGCCACAACATACTAGTTTTATACTATATATATATATATATATATGTATGCTTTTGGGACGTGTTCTGCTGCATTTGATGCCCGTGTGAGAATGAGATGTGAGCGGGGGATTTCCAGTGCCTGTGTGCCAGTGGAACGAAGAGAAACCGTCGGCGCCTACGCCGTCTGAATTCGTCTGATTTTAGCGGTGAGTGCACCGAGTAACAGGGTAGAGCCATGAGTGGTTCATATTCTACATTCTCATAGTACTATAGTACGTGTAGGGGCTTAACTTTGCTCTACTAATGTTTCACACAACTAGGAATGTTATAAGCTGTGGAATTATCTACCTAGTATTATCTAATGTCTGTTTTTGAATCATCTTTCATGTGCACCTTCTGTTTTGTATGTTTCGTCGCTACAAATTAAATGTAATGTTATAGATATATTCTTGTTTTCCTTTGAGTCTACCCTTAAACTACACCCGAATGACATATATATTTACAAATAAAAAGTGAATATATTCTACTTCAATATCAATATAAATATATATTAATTTAGTTTTCTGAAATATTATACTAAAGATGTATATATATATATCAAATATTATGATATAATATATAGAGGAAATGAATTTCAAATTTTTTTTTTTTATAATACATGTTTGTATTAATTTTTCCTAACAAAAGCACATTTAAAAAGTCACAGAGCTGTTCAAAAATTAGAAATATATTAATGACTTTGATGCTATGGCCAAATAATTGTTTTTTTTTTTTTCCTAAATTTATTTAAAATATATATATATATTTATTTATCTGTGTGTGAATTTTCTCTAAGCTGAGTTTAAACGTACAAAAATAAATTCTCTTATATCTAAAACGATAAAATATATGAAATGTGTAAATAAGTACCTATGCAATTTAAATATTCTCTATTTTAAAAGAATCTTTAAAAAAAAAAGGAGGGGGATCCCTTTCTCTATTTCTCATAATCAAAAGAAAGAACGAAAAAAATAGAAGAAAAGAACGAAAAAAAACGTTCTATAGAGTGCATTTAACTACATTTATTTTCATGTTACAACCCATGTTTCCAGGCCCTGACTTACGGCAGGGCATACGGGGCAAATGCCCTGGGCCCCCCTACTTGAAGGGGCCCCCCTACAGGCGTATGCAGAAATTCTGCAACCTAAAGACCTCTTATGCCACTGCAAGGGGGCCCCCCAGAATAGGCTTGCCCCGGGGCTCCAGGTAGTCTAAGTCGGGCCCTGCATGTTTCACAAGCAAAAATGTAGTGAGAAATGAACGCGTAATTGTGTCATCCAAGTAGAACTAATTAGGAGGAAATGGAATTAAATATTAATTAATCATGAATTCTCTATAAATCGCAACAGAAAGTTTCATTTTTTCCTGGAATCCATAATAATTAAGGACAGATAAGAATGAGAATAATTAAACCTCTCTTCAACTGAACGTAATATATATAGAATAAAAGAGAGAAAAAAAATCGTTGAAAATACCATACAGTGTAACTCGTTTATTGAAAATCCGATTTTGAAAATGGGTTTTTTTTTTAGATTGGTTTAATGCTTCAATAAAACATTTCTATTACGAGCATAACTCGGGTTTTTTTTTTTTTTTTTTTTTTTTTTTCTGAAACGTTTTAAAAAATTTCAAAGTCTAATTATTATTTTTTTTTTTCCTTTTGCCAGAAATACATTTTGTTGAAATATCCATAAGAGCCAATGGGTTGATGTAGAGCTCCGTTATCATCGGGCAGGGCTTGATCTACACCAGGCTTGTCCAACCCGAAACACATGGCGGGCCACATTGGAAATTTATTTCATTCAGGCGGGCCGCCCTGTACGTACGTATGTATGTGTTTATATATGTTTGCGGGTGTATGAATTATGTATGTATATACTTTTTCCGGAGAAGAGAGGTTAAGAGCAAAATACATTGATATTAAATTTTCATTTATAAATTAACAGTAGAGCCGTCAAAAATTTATGATTGTATATTAATAACCATAATAAAAAACAATGAATAATAGATTTAATAATTTTTTTTTTTTGTTACAAATGTGTATTATTTCTTTATTTAGCAACCGTTTAAAGATATTTTTACTTCAAAAATTCAGAAAGGATTTATTAATTTAAGCAAAGTTCTGAAACTATAAATATCGTTAATTTACTCGCGGGCTGCAAAATACTAAACGGCGGGCCGCGAAGTGGCCACCCCTGATTTACAGTCGGTAACAAAAGTGTCCGAACACTAGCAAAAATTCCTATGTAAAAAAGTACACTTAATATTGTTTTGTTAAATAAATCCTTGTCGAATCCTTTTCTTAGTCAGTCTAAGAACAGAGTTCGACAAGATTTAGCAAAACTGTATTAAGCGTACTTTTTTTATATAGTAATTTTTTCTAGTGTTCGGACACTTTCGTTACCGACTGTACACTATCGAATTTAGACATTTCGTCAAATATCTTAAAATGTTCTCAAAAAAAAAAAAAAAGAAAAAAAAAAAGAAAAAAAAAAAAAAAAAAGGTCTTGAAATTTTGGGAACATAAAGGACATGTTATACTTCCCATTTCCTCAGAAGAGGAAAGAGGAACCAGTATAAAATTAAACAAAAATCAAAATGTTTTGGATAAACCTGTAAAATGTATTCCTTCAAATGCATTTTGGCTGTAGTATATGATTATGAGGATTCTTTTAATTATCTGTATAAATTATTATGAGGCTACCCCGTATGTTCATGGAGATTTTACAATTTCTTTAAAATTGGAAAAAAAAAAAAGTCTCTTTATTATTTATAACATGTCGGGTATTGGACCCAGTGAAAAACCATTTTCAGGAAACTTGACATACTTAATTACACAGAACCTACTGCAAACAAAATGCAAAAAATTTAAATAACTTACGAAGTAGGAGTAGTTTTACTAAATAATTTTTAACTACGCATGCGCAAGATTTAGCGAAATTTCGTTTGCATAATATAATAGCCAACAGTATTGAGCTGTTTATATGAAAATCCCAAACAAATATCGTGTAAATTCAAAAATTTATGACAGATAGAATAAGCAGACTTTCATTTACTCTCAAAAAAAAGAAAAAAAAAAAAAAATATTTAAAGGGGACTAATGTGCAAGTTGTACCTGACGGGACTAAAGTAGTGAAAGTTGTACCTCAAGGGACTAATCTGAAAGTTGTACCTCACGGGACTAATGTGCAAGTTGCACCGAACGAACAAACTATTTCTTTCAACGAAAATGCCTACTAACCCTGGACGATAGGTCTAATATATCGTATCCTATTATATATCGTATTTATCGTAATATAACTCAATACTTATTTCGCTTCCTTCTTCGACTCGTTTTAATACGCATTTTTTATGGGCATGAGCAGCCCCCGAAAAACAAAAACATTAAATTCATTTTTTTACTTATTTTTATTTCATATTATTTCACGCGCACTTTTTATTTCCTAATTCAAAATTATTAAAAAAAACTTTTTCGATATCGTTTGTAACGATACTGATTATTATTAATTTTCTTTTCTTTTTCTTTCAATAATAATAATA
Organism: Salticus scenicus; assembly: GCA_963930645.1. NCBI lineage: Eukaryota > Metazoa > Arthropoda > Arachnida > Araneae > Salticidae > Salticus > Salticus scenicus. The sequence goes on from OZ005658.1 coordinate 266,319,037, forward strand.
ATAATAATAATAAAGATTTTGATGAAATTCTGGCAAAAGCAGAATTTAGTTTAGGACGGAGGACTGTTAGTTTTTTTTTTTTTTTTTTTTTTTTTTTTTCTTTTTTCAAATTATAACATCGCTTTCAAATTATTCAATTATATTTTCGCTAAATTTTAGATTTCGACAAATGTCCAACTATCGAAATCGACAACGCAAAAATCCCAGATTGAGACTAATAGGTCCTCAGTCCTAAAAAAAAAAAAAAAGAAAAGAAAAGAAAAGGATGATGCTAAGGGGTTTTATCAATATATATTAACAATCAGCGAACACAGTATTACCATTGGTCATTGATTGAATCAAAATAGAAATGTGAGTAAAACCCCTTATAGTTTTTTAGAATTCACAGAAGAAACTTTTGTCAAATATTTAAATTCAAGATTTATATGGTAAGTAAAATGCACTTACCCTGTATATGAGTATCCTATGAGGCTTGCAGAACCAGATGAATTTATTCCATGTATGAAAAGAAGAACCAATTTCTATTTTCTTTTATAAACATCTTTTCTGCTAAGCTATTCAAAAGATAATTTCAAATATATAAATAATGATGTTTCAATTTAATTAAACCAGCCTCATTTAGCTTGGTTTGTGTATTAGGAAATTATATATTATTTTATGTTGCATTCTTTTTGTGGGAATAAAAATGAACCCACGTATTATCCTTTTAATCACATCTTTTATTATAAAAAACTGAACATCGAAGAAGGAGAAAAAAAAACGAAAAATACATTATTACATGTACATAGAAACACAGACGGCCAATCAGAAAAACAAATGCGTCATAGCGTCGTCACAATGTAGATGTATATATGCATGAAGAAATAAAAGAGTCAAATGAAATGTTTTTAGAATAATATGAAAATGAAAGTTTTTGTAATTATTGAAAGAATGTCATTTTGAGTTTATTTCTCACCAACACCCCTGCGTAAACTCGATGACATTTAATCACAGTTCAACAAGGAAATTCGCAGTTTTCGAAAAGAATGTCTCGGCAGAGGCTTCGTGAGCACATCGGCGATCATATTTTCCGTGCTTACATACTCAATCTTTATTGTGCCCTGCTCAACAAGGTCTCGAATCAGATGATACCTTAGTTCGATATGCTTAGTTTTCTGTCGAAACTTGTCGTTTTCCGCTAATTTAATGCAAGAAAGGTTGTCTTCATAGAGTGTAATAGGACAATTTTGTTGCATATCAATTTCTTCAAAAAGGTTTATAAGCCATTTTACTTCTTGCGCGGCACTTGCTGCAGAAATATATTCCGCTTCTGCTGATGACATTGATACAGATTTTTGTTTTTTGCTTGTCCAGTATACAGTATTTGCTCCTATGCAGAACAAATTTCCTGTTGTAGACTTACGATCACTGGGATCGTTTGCCCAGTCGGAATCTGCATATACCCTCAAGACAGGCTCTTCAATATTATTATATGTCAATTTAAGATTAATTGTACTTTTTAAATATCTCATTAATCTTTTTACCGCTTCCCAATCTTTTGCTCTTGGGCGCTCATTTCTTCTACTCAAAATATTTACCGCGGCGCTAATATCCGGACGTGACACGGTTGAAATATATAACAATGCGCCTACAGCCTGTCTATATTGTGTATTTTCTGGTAAAAGGTTTTCCTCGTCATTTAATTTTATGTAACCTGTGTCCATAGGAGTGTCTGTAGGTTTTGAATTTTCTAAACCGTATTTGACTATAAGTTCTTGTATTTTGTGTGTTTGATCAAGAGTCATTGTATTTTCATTAGGGCGATTAATATTTATCCCAAGATATTGTTTTGCTTCTCCCAAGTCTGTTAACGGGTATTCTTGTTTTAGTTTGTTTACAATTTCATTTATTTGTTGATCATTCCCCGCTATTAACAAATCATCGACATACACAAGTACATAAGTAGTTACATCGTTTTGTTTACGTTTATAAAGACACTTGTCGAATTGACTTTGAATAAAGCCTAAGTTAAGTAATGACTCATTCAATTTTAAATTCCATGCTCTCGCGGCCTGCTTTAGCCCGTATATTGCCTTTTTTAATTTACACACCTTATGTTCTTCCCCGGATACCACGTATCCTTCTGGCTGATGCATATAAACATCTTCACTCAATTTACCGTGTAAAAATGCAGTCTTGATATCAATATGTCTAAGACTTAAATTCTTATAAAGACTCATTGCCAAAAAACTTCTCAAAGTTGTGTGAGACGCCACTGGGGCGAAAGTCTCATCGTAGTCTATTCCATATTTTTGTGAAAAGCCCTTCGCAACCAGCCTAGCTTTGTATTTTTCAACACGGCCCTGACTGTTATATTTTGCTTTGAATGCCCATTTGCACCCTACTATTTTCATCCCTGGTGAAACCTCAACTAAATCCCAGGTGTCATTCTGCTTGAGTGAATTTATTTCATCTAATGTAGCATTGATCCAATTTTCCTTTTCTACAGGGTTTTCCATACTTATTATATCATCCCAGCATTTTGGTTCACTTATTCTTTCATTGTGTAATGTGAATGCGAATCTATCTGGTGGTACCCCTTTATTAGATCTTTGTGATCTACGTGGAGTATTTTGAGAATTATCTGACACAACACTATCATTAGTTTCATCTATCTCTGAGTCTATTATTTGCAAATTTGGTGATGGATTTTTATTATCACTTTTCTCATCATTGTTTTGTGATGTGTCATATTTAAGTATCGCTTGTTTTTCATTTTCTACAAATTTTACGGTTCGACTAATAATTATGTTTTTGCCATTTGTACAGATCCTATATCCTTTACTTCTATTGTCGTACCCTACGAATATACCTTCCTGTGCCGTATTATCTAATTTTCCTCTGTGTACCTTTTGTACGTATGCATAGGCACGACAACCAAATGGTTTTAACATTGATATGTCAGGTTTTCGACCTGTCCATAATTCATAAGGTGTCAATTCACACGAAGATGTTGGGAGTCTATTTTGCAAGTAAACTGCGGTATTTATTGCCTCCCCCCAGAAAGAATTTGGTAAATTGCCATCTTTTAATAAACAACGTGCCATTTCAACTAAGGTACGATTTTTACGTTCAGCAGTTCCATTTTGAGAAGCTGAATAGGGAACAGTGAATTGGTGGTCTATACCTAATTTTGTTAAGTATTCATTTAATTCTGTCCCGGTATACTCTCCTCCGTTGTCGGAGCGGATTGCATGCAAAGTTCGTCCGAATTTATTTGATGTCATTGCGATATATTCCCTCAATTTTGCAAAAACTTCATCCTTTTTTCTCAGTAGGTATATTACTGTAAATCGACTAAAATCGTCTATAAAAGTTAAAAAATAGTATTTTCCACCGACCGTGGGGGTTGTCATTGGTCCACACAAGTCAGTGTGTACCAACTCTAGTGCTTTAGTTGCCCTAAACTGAGCCTTTTTGGGATAAGGATTGTCCGTTAATTTAGTTAATATGCAAGTTTCACATGCATTATCATGTTTGCAGTTGTCTAGTTTTATCCCAACTGCCATGTTGTTGTTTACCAATCGTTTTATATGACTAATGTTTCTATGGCCTAATTTAATGTGCCATTTATCAATGCAATTTGTATTTTCACATATTTTTACCATGTTTATAGTGTGTGTTGTATCATAGCTAACTTTGCATTCGTATAAATTGTTGTTAATGTAACCTTCAATGCATGTTTCTCCTTCATGCATTATTTTGCATGATTTGTTTTCAAATATTGCTACACAACCATTTTCAGTAGCTTCTTTTACAGATATGAGGTTTGTCTCTATCTCTGGTACATATAAAACATTTTTCAATATTATAGTATTATGTGTGTTATTGGAATTTATGGTGTTTAATTTCACAGACCCATGACCCAGGGATTCTATCTCCTGTCCATTCGCGATTGTTACGCGTGAATTATTATGATTAAATTCATGAAATTTATTCCTATCATTGCATACATGCGTTGAACAACCTGAGTCTACATACCAATTGTTAGATTTCTCACCGATAAATAGAGTGAATATTTTATCGTTAGGTTTTTTATTTTCACTCTCAGTAATAAGAGCCCTATCCGCGTTATGTCTGTCCTGAGAGTACATACCAGATTTGAAAGTTGATCTGGCATTGCTGGCTTTTGTTTGTTTCAGAGTCTTTTCTTTATTTTTATTTTTAAGATGCCAGCATTCTTCAATTGTATGCGATTTTTTTTTACAATAACGGCAGAACTTTGAATTTTCTGGTTTCGGTTTAAATTTAACCTTTAACACTGAATTATTTTCAGATTTGTTTTCTTTTCTTTTAGAAAATTCATCAATCAATTTCGAGCGTATAAACTCTGGTACAAGATCCTTTTCATCACGCGATTCTAAAGCGGTAATTAATACATCATAACTTGGAGGTAAGGAACAGAGCATCAGGGCTGAAAGGTGCCTGTCATTTATTTCTTCTCCGAGCGATACTAACTTATCTCGCAATTGATAGATGTTAGTTAAGTGGTCTATCATATCGCCACCTTCAGTTAATTTCGTAGAGTAAAGCTTTCTAAGCAAAAATAGTTTACTGCTGAGGGTTGAACGCTCATGTACAGCTTTTAAGGCGTTCCAGCATTCTTTAGCGGTCTCAAGATTTTTGACATGGATTATTTGATTATCCTCTATTAAGAGGTTTATAATGGCTCGTGCTTTCCTATTTTTGTTATTCCATGTGTCCGTAATAGGATTCGGAGCATCGTTAAGAACCACGGAATATAAATCTTCCTTTTGGAGAAACATTTCTAATTTAAATTTCCACACATCATAATTTTGTGCGTTAAGTTTTTCAATGATAGTGTCCTTGAGGATACTCATTTTAATATTTCAATTTTGTTTTCTTTCTAGTTTATAATAACTACAATTTTATATTTAATCATTCATATGTTTATTTTAAACATTCTTTTATTTCTATACTTTCGTTTTCAAGAAACAAAAAGAAAACATATTTATTTATTTTCGCTTACATTTTTTTATCATTATTATAAGCAAAATAATATTATTTTAAATGAAGCAAATGTTTCTTCAAATATGCAAAGAAAAAAAAACTGTCAAGAATAAATTCAAAGTTTCGATTTAGCGCGTCAGTAGCATAATCTTTTAGAATTCACAGAAGAAACTTTTGTCAAATATTTAAATTCAAGATTTATATGGTAAGTAAAATGCACTTACCCTGTATATGAGTATCCTATGAGGCTTGCAGAACCAGATGAATTTATTCCATGTATGAAAAGAAGAACCAATTTCTATTTTCTTTTATAAACATCTTTTCTGCTAAGCTATTCAAAAGATAATTTCAAATATATAAATAATGATGTTTCAATTTAATTAAACCAGCCTCATTTAGCTTGGTTTGTGTATTAGGAAATTATATATTATTTTATGTTGCATTCTTTTTGTGGGAATAAAAATGAACCCACGTATTATCCTTTTAATCACATCTTTTATTATAAAAAACTGAACATCGAAGAAGGAGAAAAAAAAAACGAAAAATACATTATTACATGTACATAGAAACACAGACGGCCAATCAGAAAAACAAATGCGTCATAGCGTCGTCACAATGTAGATGTATATATGCATGAAGAAATAAAAGAGTCAAATGAAATGTTTTTAGAATAATATGAAAATGAAAGTTTTTGTAATTATTGAAAGAATGTCATTTTGAGTTTATTTCTCACCAACATAGTTTAGCATTTATTTTGAGAGGAACTGAAATTCTGTCTCTCATAATTTTTTGAATTTACACGATATTTGTTTGAGGGTTTTCATACAAGTAGCCCAATACTTTTGGCTATTAAATTATGCAAATGAAATTTCGCTAAATTTTGCGCATGCATAGTTAAAAATTATTTAGTAAAACTCTTCATATTTCGTAATATAATTTAAAATTTTTGCATTCTGGTTGTAGTAGGTTGTGCCTAATGTGGCGTGTCAAGTTTCCTAAAAATAACTTTTCACTGAGTCTAATATCATACGTGTTATAATTAAAAAAGTGTTTTTTTTTTTTTTTTTTTGCCATTTGTTAAAGAAATTATTATATCTCCATGAATATATGTGGTTTTTACAGGGTGATTCAAAATTTTTCACTGGTCCAATTTTCCTCACCAGGGCAAAACTTTGGCTGAAATATATGAGATATAACCTTAAGAGGGGTCAATACCTAATCTCGCCGGCAGCTTTCGCCCATGTTATTCTATGGGAAAATTTGTTGCTACAATTACACATTACCTAATGAATATTTTTAAATTCTGTTTTCGCAGTCAGAAAATTCATAACCGTTAAATGAGTACTCATTTTTGAAAAATTCATTTTTTTTTTTTTTTTTTTTTTTTTACATTTTAATTTTGAGTTCAAAAATGCGATTTTTCACAAAATGCATTTTTCTCATTTTCTAATCATATATTCAGAATAACAACGAAAACGGAAGATTTATGTTTCAGTTTCATTTAGTTTAGTGTAATACTGTTAAAATGTGTTAATGAGAAATTCTGACCATAGACTATAATGAATTCAAATATTTTATATACATATACATATTTCTCCGATCTCAGTAAAAATGCCGTGTAATATCATGATATCCTACAGGTTTAGAATATTGATTTGATAATTTAGAAGACCATTTTCGTCAGCTTCATACGATAGAGAAGAGTGTAATCGACTTATTTTACGAATCCTTGTATATTAATAAAAAAAGAACCACAGAACTTACAAAACTTTGAATAAACACCATATGATGCAATAATCTCGCAACAGTTGCCGCTTTGACTGCAGCACTCGTTGTATTATATGGTGTTTATTCAAAGTTTTGTAAGTATTAATCCTTGTATATTATCTACAAAACCTGAAATTCGCTTCGAGCAATTTCCAACCATTGCTTCCAACATATTCTTTTGCATTGTTCTATAGAAACGAATGACGAATGTTTTTCATACCATAGGAAACCTATATCTGTGCAAATAAAAAATATAAATTTGTTACGCTTAGTATAATCTACAACTATTTAAATATACTGACAAAAATCCCGACTATACCGAATATGGACATCCTGCTGACATCTAGATTTGATTTATATTGATATTAGACCTATAAACAGACGCACAGTCTAACTTCTTAAAACCGGATTGCTCGAATTCAGAGCACCTCAAACCAAACTATTATGTTGTGGCCACCCCAAGACTTTCTTTTATATTTTTCTATACATATTCAATCAGTAACAATATTTAAAAAAAAAAAATCCGATTTTTTTTTTTTTTTCTAAGGTTTTTTATTTATTTATTTATTTATTTTATTTTATTTTTTTGTTAAAAGTTAAAAAAATCGATAACTTTGTTTCAAATTATCACAGATTTATAGTTCAAGAATTCGTTTTAAAGGTATTGGCGAGATCTTTCGAAATATACCCATCTTCAAAATTTACCCCCCCCCCGGGGGGGGGGGGGTACTTCCCCCCCAGGGGGGAAGCGATATCCCCACACGCACAGAAATTTTTTCTTAGTTAACTACTACTATTATCAATAATTCATATTAATTTTACAATCACGAGTTGAAAATAACTCTCATTATGTACATTTATACGAAATTTTGTCCTATACTGCCATGTTAAAAATTTAGAAAAAATGAAATCACAGCGCCACCTATTGAGCGATTGATCCCCAAATGTAATCAGCACCAGCTTATGTCAGGGTGCAACTAAATACCAAGTTTGGTTAAATTTCATTCATTGGTTCGTGAGATACAGCGTCCACAAAAAAGTGATACAGACAGACAGACAGACATTTTCTAAAAACTATTAATTCGTGTTCTGGACATCCCAAAACGTGTAAATCCATCAAAAAACGGAGGTCGAAAATTTTCACTAATCCAATACTTTCTTTATATTACATATAGAAGAAAGTAACAAACATAGCGAAAACTCACTTTGAAAAATATACCAAAATAATGTTTTCTCTATTGTACATGGACAAGAGAAAATAAAAATTGAGAAGGAAATAAAGAAATCTTTGAAGTTTCAAATAATCATTAATAAAAAGAAAAAAAAGACCTTCAAGTGAGATTGAAGCTATTTAAATACATGAAATAAATACATTCCAAACTATTAATTACATTTAATCACATTTTCTCAATAGCTTTCATTGAAACTTAATTACTTCAAAACGTATTTATTTACTACGAAGTTTCTTTTAATACAATTTAAGTCTTTGTCTGCAAAGTTAGAACTTAGAGATTAAAAGAACTTAGATTTTTTTGAATGAATGTATTAATCAAATTAAATAAATTCAAAACAAACAAATATTTATAAATTAAAAGGAAAAATATTGAAATAAAAAATTTATACTTTTTACATGATAAAGTAAATATTATTAATGAAAGTTAAATTTAACTTAATTTTTTATAAAATAATGTGAATTTCTTAAATTTCAATTAAAAATTAAACTAGTTGGCATAGGTGGACTCTGCTCAGTTCCCCATCATAATTATGTTCTCATAAATTTCTAGTGCGAGACATATTATAATCATGTTAAAGGAAATGAATATGACCAAAGCTTGACACAGTGACAGAAAGACATCCCCGCCTAATAGGCTATCCATCGTTCACTTCGATATATTTATCTTATTCTAATCCATTAATTTATTTTATCAGGGTCAATTCCGTTGTTTATGTTTCATGCTACTATTTCCAATGCAATAAATAATCCTCAAAATTCATATTTATATGAAAAAATTACAATTTCGCTATGTTGATAAAATCGTAAATTACGAATAATTTACGAAATTTTCCTATTAGAATATTTGTGTTCAATTATGTTGAAATAAATATCATAAATGTAATTTTGAAGTTGTCTAATGTATTTATAATCCTCAAAATGGAAGTTTATGTTCAATTTTGCCTTATTCTAGCATGTTAAGTAAATCGTAAATTCTAAATAACTTACGAATTTTGTTAAATTGGAAAAACCATAGTCTATGATATTCATGCCAGTAACCTAAATAATATTTTGAAAATGGTTTGACATCTTTACGATGAAAATATCCCTCAAAATTGACGTTTATGTGAAATTTTGCTCCATTCTGCCATGTTAAGAAATTCGTAAATTTCCAATAACTTACGAAATTTTTATATTTTAAAGTTTATAGTCATTAATATTCATGCCAGTGCCCTAAATATTATTTCAAAAGTAGTCTGACATCTTTACGATGAAAATATCACTCAAAATTGACGTTTATGTGAAATTTTGCCCTATACTACCATGTTAAGAAATTCGTAAATTTCCAATAACTTGAGAAATTTTCAAAGTAGCATATTTATAGTTACTGATGTTCATTCCGGCATCAAAACTGATATTTTAAAACTGGTTTGACATTTTTACAGTAAAAAGTTTCCATTTAGTGCACGTTTAAGTGAATTTTTGTCCTATTCTCCCATGTTAACAAAATCGTAAATTTCTAATAACTTACGAAGTTTTTAAAATCGAATGTTGCAAATGAATAGGATTCTTGCCAGTGTCGAAAGTAATATTTTAAAACTGATCTAACCTCTCTGCAACAATTTGTTCTTGAGATATCGTGTACACAGACTAACAAACTAACGGACTAACAGACTAACAGGCTAACAGACACCCTACAGACAGACACCATACAAATTTTGTCATTTTCAGATTCCTCACACCTAAAAACGTGTAAAAAAGTCAAAAAACCCAGGTCGAAAATTTTCACGATTACCTAAGTTCCCCATACCTATGATTGGGAACTAAAAAAAAATTTCTGATTTTTTTTTTTATCATAATAATTAAGTTTTAAAATATTTATAAAGTTAAATTTTCATTGATAATTTTTTTTTTCTTTTTTAGAAAACATTTTTGAAAATTAATTATTTAATTTCATTATAGCATGCAATTTGCGTTTCATATCGTGTCACTCTTTTTTTTAAATTATAGGGTCGTTTTTTAGAAAAGGGAATTATCTCCTTATAAATGAATTTTGTTAGAACGAGCTTATTCCAAATTTCTCTGTAGGAAAAAAATACAAATATTCAGTCAGTGTAATCGACTTTTTAGTGTTTAATACGAATCAGAGTTATAAGAATTTACGAGTTATAAAAAAAATTAATTTGAAGTAACTTAGAAAACTTCAGTTTTATAATGTGTGTTTAGAAGTTTTAGTTATTTAAAAAATCCAAGTAATGCCATTTATGATATTTTAATGCAATTTAATAGAGTATCTTCCCTTTTACAATAAAAGGCATGACTAAATGTGATACAATTAAGCAGAAAAATACGCATTAAAAACTAGTATGCTGTGGCCCCCACACGACTTTCTTCTATATTTTCCTATACAAATTCCCTAAGTGCAAATAATTTATTAAAAGTATTATTTATTAAAATTACCTAACAGGATGAATGCAAATAATTTTCATGTTAGAGAAAACTAACACTAAATATCCAAAGAAAGACAGTTTTATTGTTTATGAATAACATCTTAAAATTCCGTTTTTATAAGGATTATCTCACATATCATGTTTCGTACAATTATATGCCATAGACGTTGAGATATAGCCTTTCCGTTATCGAGGAAATTTACAATATAGCAGTGATACCTGTTGGCCAATAAGCATCCAAATTGAATCAGCATAACGTCTCATAATGGCCTTCTCACATATGAAGTTTTGTTGGATTATACGCAATAGAACCTGAGATATAGCCTTCCCTTAAATTTTGGAAATCGCTGTGTAGCAGCACCACCTGTTGAGCAGTTGACACCAAAAGTCGACAGGCACTAATTTATGTCAAGGTTCATATACATGAAAAATTTTATGTAATTCTGCGCAGTAGTTCCTGAGATATAGCCTTTCCTTAAATTGCGGAAATAGCTGTATAGCAGCGCCACTTATTCGCCGATAAGCATTCAAAATGAATCAGCATAATGTTTCATAATGCCCTTTTCACATATTATGTTTTGTTTGATTATACGCAATAGAACCTGATATATAGCCTCCCCTTAAATTGCAGAAATCACTGTATAGCAGCGCCACCTGTTGAGCTGTAGACACCAAAAGTTGATAGGCACTAATTTAAATCAAGTTGCATCTACATATAAATTTATATACAATTCTGAGCAGTAGTTCCGCAGATACAGTCGCCACAAAATTTCGTTCCGCACACACAGAGACAGACAGACAGACATTTTCTAAAAATGGTCAAATCGTGTTCTACACCTCTCAAAACGTGTAAGTCCGTTGAAAACAGGAAGTCGAAATTTTTTACGAATCCAATACTTTCTTCTGTTGAATATAAAAAAAAGTAAAAATATGGAATTACACAACTTTTACAATGAACGACAAATAAGTTTAAAAAAAAAAAAAAAAATCTAAAATATATATTTAAAGTTCCTGGAGAAATAATTTCATGCCATGCTGGAATGCGTATAGAACAATTTGAAGTTTCACAATACATGAATAAATTTCATTAATTTTCTTCAATAAAAAATCGAAAAAATACAGTTGAAGTTTGCTCTTCTTTTTACTTTCCGAACACTATAGTGAGGAAAGTATTGTAATCATGTCAAAAATCCGAATTCGAGATTTTGATGTTTCTATTCGTTTCGAGGTCCAACGAGTCCGTTTTCACTATTTTTACGATGATGTATGTATGTGTGTGTGTATGTATGTGTGTATGTATGTGTGTATGTATGTGTGTATGTATGTGTGTATATCTGTGAGTGAACACGCTAGCGTCTAAACGCTTTGTTCGAATAAGCTGAAAGTTGGTACGTATATTGTAAGTCACCATAGTACGAACCTTATAGATTTTGGTGAATCTAGCACTTATAGTTTTTTTACAGGGACACAAAGAAAAATTCTTTATCATTATGGCCAAGGGACCAAAATCTTAAAAGTGCGATAGCATCTAAACGCCTTATTGAATTGAGCAAAAACTTTATACACATATTATAGGTCACAGATACTCAATCTGTATAGATTTTGGAGAATCTAGCACTTATAGTTTTTTTACAGGGACACAAAGAAAAATTCTTTGCCAAATTTTTAAAAGTGTGATAGCGTCTAAACGCCTTGTTAATCTCAGCAAAGAATTTGTACACATGTTATAGGTCACATTTGAACCAACTGTATAGATTTTGGTGAATCTAGCACTTACAGTTTTTTTACAGGGACACAAAGAAAAATTCTTTATCTTTATGGCCTATGAGACCAGCGATAGCAACTAAACGCCTTATTCAATTGAGCTGAAAATTTGTATGAATATTATAAATCACTGTTGCACTAACTATAAGCATTTTGGTGAATCTAGCATTTATAGATTTTTACAGGGACACAACGAAAAATTCTTTATCCTTATGATCTAAGGGCTCAAAGTTCAGTAGCGTTAAATAAAACCTCGTGTGATATATGGAGAAAAATACTCAAACACTCTGCTATGGTTTTCTCTTTTTTGTTTGTTTAGCAACTCCTCTTTCTTTATTTTATCTACAAAACTGTTAGTTACTCAATGTTCGGAAAGTCGAGTGGAGTCACTCCAGATTTTTTCTTCTTTCTTTCTTTCTTTTCTTTCTTTCTTTCTTTTTTTTTTTTTTTTTTTTAGTACGGCATGAGTATCCGCGATTGTAATGAAATGCTCGCCCTCTGGTGGGCTAAGGTGAAATTACAATAAACACGGTTTAATTCGAATTCCATACAGCCGCCATTGCTTGCCGATATTTAGTTTCACATATATTTATTGAATAAAAATGAATAAATACGGTAAAAAAGATAACACATACTGTTGTGTGCTACAATCTAACTCGAAAGGATCAAGAAATCCAGAATTGAGCTTCCATTTATTTCCAAATGACAAATTTAAAATTTCAGTTGCTTCGGCTAATGGAAGTAAAGAATTAATCAGATGATTTGAAATTAATATTTGTTCAACTTCAGTTAAAAATCTACTTCCGATCGAACTTTGAATAAACTGAAGTATTTTTTCCAAAAGCAATCAATTTTCCATAATGTAATGGCGGAGAAATTATAGTACGAATATTAAGTAGAATAACAAAAAGAACACTAATGGAACACACGTGGCTATGTTTACTAACAACTGCAGTGTTGAGAAAGCGCCATCTATCGATCATTACAATCGCGGATAGCTTTCAGTCAGCTTCGAGTCGTCATCAGTTGCAGTGTCTGACCTTGACTATATAACATTTTTTTTTTTTTTTTTTTTTTCTTTGCAACCAGTTAAAATAATATTAAATTATTTTTGAGATAACACCTTCAAAAGAAATTTTAAGAACTGAATATAACCATTTCTAAATAACGGAAAGTTTATATTTTAAGAAAAAAGAAAAAAAAAAATCATTTATCATATTTATTTATATATTTAATACTTTTCTTGTATATTTAGAACAGCTAATTAATTTTTTTTTTTTTTTAAATTCTCGCACCAAGTTAAATAAATAAATAAATATATATATATATACTTAAAATAATATTTAGAAAAATCGTGTTAAAAAAGTGGAACAACTTTAGTATAAGATACCCTTGGAGAAATTTGTAATTTGGCAACGAAGTAGCTCGGACGTTTCTCGCAAAAGTCTTTAATTAAGCATTTTAATTCCCCGACAAAATGGCATAAACAGTTTAAAAGTCGACAAGATAATTCTATACTAAAAAATCAGGGGGGGGGGGGGGTGAAAGCAATGAATAGAGTAACCGTTGATAAGGAACGCAACACAGTTACCGCATGTTTTTATATAGAAAAATAGACTAATCCCGCTGTACTAAATTAAATTCTATTTTGTACTGAATTTTATACCTATGAATTAAAGAACAAAAGTAAGCTTTAGTTTTATTGTGTAACTGCTGTCTGTCACATTTTATCAAAATTAGTTATTGTTATTATTAGTAGAAGTAGTAGTAGTAGTAATACAGGAATGCTATAATAATACTTCAATAAAAATTTTCCGAGCAATAGCTCAAAAATTAAGAAATTTTGTTTTGATCGTCCATTGTACCATTGAATTAAGGAAAGGGTTGTAACGTTAACCCTTCATCTACCGACGATACTTTAAATTACCATTAGTTTAATAAGCGTGTAAAATAAAATTTATGGAAGAAACAGTAATGGTATTGACAAACGCAAGCGAAGTGATGACGTCACTGACCGTCCGTGGATGCAAGAAAAATATTTCCTATGTTAATCGCCCACTGGATTTTTTATAAAAAATTATTAAAAATTGAGGAAAATTATTTCCCGATTTTAATCACCATATTTGGGTATAGATACGTATTAGTTATCGCATGCATGTGTTAGATTGTGTTATTTTGCTGTCAAGCTGACAAAATTTTAATTTTAAATTTCAAGACTCTTTCGTCCTTGGCGTTTTTTGTATTTGGCGATCAAAAACGTAATACGAAAATATACATGCCAGATGCATATTTTCGTAATATGTATTGTACGAAGTATTGTTTCATATTATTCATTACTCCCTTAATATAAGTTGTTAAAATAACCATGATTTTTTAAAGGAATTAAATATGTTCGCCAGATTACTTGACGATATTTTTTTTTTCCGTCAAGGATGACAGATATGAATTCTATTCCGCTGCAACATAGTAGTATCTTATATCAGATATTTTATTTAGACATTTGAAAACAAATTTGACTTCAAATTATGATGGAATATTTATAATTTTCCTTTTAATTAGTATATTAGTTGGATATTTATTGTGTAAATATCCTCCTTTGTAATGAAATGTTTATTTTTTCAATCGAATATGGAAGTTTGCCATTTTTTTTCTTAGAGTTTTGAAATTTAAAATTCAAATTTTATCAATTTTACAGCAAAAACAACTTAATCTAACGCATGCACACGATAACTAGTACATATCTATACCTAAATATGGGGATTGAAATCGGAAATAATTTCCCTCTATTTTTAGTAATTTTTTACAAAAAATACAATGGGCGATTAACATAGGAAATATTTTTCTTGCATCCACGGAAGGTCAGTGACGTCACACTTCGCTTGCGTATAGACGCTACCTGTAGCCATTTCAGCTCCAGAAAGAATTTTATAGAGTGCTTTCGCTGTTTTTGCTTGCCATTTTCCACGATCTTCACCTGTGTTATAGTCAATTCCTATGTTACATTAAGACTTTTTCATTTAAGATTTTTTTTTTCTTTTTTAAGTTCGATTTTCGGCCTCCATTTATCAGTGGTACACTGGAGTACCACCTCACAAAATCCTCATTAATTACTATGATGAGGTATTATGCATAATTTTTATTGCGTATATCTTTAAAAAAAAAATACTCTTACGTAACTGAAAAAAATATGTTTCAAATACTTTTTTTTTCTTTCTTTTTGTCTGATAGTTAAAACAGATCAGACTTTTAGTTCGATCTGTTAAAATAAACACATTTTTACAATATTTTTCGCACTGAATTATTTTACTTATTTATTATTATTATTATTATTATTTTTTTTTTTAGATTGTAATTAGGTGACACTTTTAAAAATATTGCATATAAATAAAGGAGTGCTCACAATTTAAATGAGTTGAAAGTGCTTTTATTTTTTGTATGCTCTTTCATCTAAAGTGCATATTGATTATAGTTATTATAACCCAGATATTTGACTTTTAATGTGAAAACATGGTTACCTGGCTCCATTTAAAAGGAAAAACTTCTGAAACTCAATAAAATTTAAAAAGTTAATCCTCACACCTAAGTCACGAAATGTTTAGTGACATTCGTACCCTGCATTTCCTTTTCCTACCACAGAGTGTCATGATGAAAGTAGAACAACTTCATCACTTAAATGTTGTTGTCAAATATGCTTTTTAGATAAAGTTTAATATGATTGGCTGCATTTATTTATAAAGCGTTAAATCCTTGCATTTCTTTTACAATAATATGCTTTTCCAACGTCATAACGAATAAATAAATAAACCTTTATTATCAGAGAGTTTTCAAATCTAATAAAAAGCAATTTATTGACATGCAGTAAAATATAATGAAATGCTGGTGTTGAATAATTATTAAAAAAAAAAAAAAAAAAAAAACTGGAGTGACTCCACTCGACTTTCCGAACAATGAGTAATTAACAATTTTGTAGATAAAGTAAAGAAAGAGGACAAACAAAAGAGAGAAAACCATATAATAGAGTGTTTGAGTATTTTTGTCCATATATTACACGATGTTTTATTTAACACTACTGAACTTTGAGCCCATAAATCATAATGATAAAGAATTTTTCGTTATGTCCCTGTAAAAAACTATAAAAACTAGATTCACCAAAATGCTTATAGTTAGTGCAACAGTGATTTATAATATTCACATAAATTTTCAGCTCAATTGAATAAAGCGTTTAGATGCTATCGCACTTTTAAAAAATTTGGTCCCGTAGGCCCTAATGATAAAGAATTTTTCTTTGTGTCCCTGTAAAAAACCTGTAAGTGCTAAATTTACCAAAATCCATACAGTTGGTGCAACTGTGACCTATAACATGTGTAAAAAATTTTTGCTCAGATTAATAAGGCGTTTAGACGCTATCACACTTTTAAAAATTTGGCACCATAGGCCATAATGATAAAGAATTTTTCCTGCTGTCCATGTGTTATGGTGAATTTTGAATTTCTACAAAAAAAAAAAAAAAAAAAAATTTAAATTTTAATATTTTAAATTTTTAAATTTTACCAGAACTGTTTCATTTTTATTGAAAACTTGTATACTTTTACAAAACTATTTTTTTTTAATATTTTAAATTTTACCAGAACTGTTTCATTTTTATTCAAAACTTGTATACTTTTACAAAACTATATTTTTAAACCCTTAGGACAGGAAACTAAATTTTTTTTATTTATCAATTCCACAAAACTATACCCTTTTTACTTTCCGAACACTATAGTGAGGAAAGTATTGTAATCATGTCAAAAATCCGAATTCGAGATTTTAATGTTTCTATACGTTTCGAGGTCCAACGAGTCCGTTTTCACTATTTTTACGATGATGTATGTATGTGTGTGTGTATGTATGTGTGTATGTATGTGTGTATGTATGTGTGTATGTATGTGTGTATGTCTGTGAGTGAACACGCTAGCGTCTAAACGCTTTGTTCGAATAAGCTGAAAGTTGGTACGTATATTGTAAGTCACCATAGTACGAACCCTATAGATTTTGGTGAATCTAGCACTTATAGTTTTTTTACAGGGACACAAAGAAAAATTCTTTATCATTATGAACAAGGGACCAAAATCTTAAAAGTGCGATAGCATCTAAACGCCTTATTCAATTAAGCAAAAACTTTATACACATATTATAGGTCACAGATACTCAATCTGTATAGATTTTGGAGAATCTAGCACTTATAGTTTTTTTTACAGGGACACAAAGAAAAATTATTTGCCAAATTTTTAAAAGTGTGATAGCGTCTAAACGCCCTATTAATCTTAGCAAAGAATTTGTGCACATGTTATAGGTCACATTTGAACCAACTGTATAGATTTTGGTGAATCTAGCACTTACAGTTTTTTTACAGAGACACAAAGAAAAATTCTTTATCCTTATGGCCTATGAGACCAGCGATAGCATCTAAACGCCTTATACAATTGAGATGAAAATTTGTATGAATATTATAAATCACTGTTGCACTCACTATAAGCAATTTGGGGAATCTAGCATTTATAGATTTTTACAGGGACACAACGAAAAATTCTTTATCCTTATGATCTAAGGGCTCAAAGTTCAGTAGCGTTAAATAAAACTTCGTGTGATATATGGAGAAAAATACTCAAACACTCTGTTATGGTTTTCTCTTTTTTGTTTGTTTAGCAACTCCTCTTTCTTTATTTTATCTACAAAACTGTTAGTTACTCAATGTTCGGAAAGTCGAGTGGAGTCACTCCAGATTTTTATAATTTTTTAAATGTCAGAAAACAAAATTTTTTTATTTACCAATTTTACAAAAACTATATGTTTCTATAATTTTTTTTTAAACGTTACACGAACAGTTTAATTTTATTTAAAAACTTTTATATATATTCTTCGTTTTTTTTTTTTTTTCAAAAATTGTGTGTAATTGCACTTAAGAATTTTCTTAGCTCATTTACGAAAACAAGATAGTCGGTTGGAATGGAATGACCGTTATCCACATATGGTGTTGACAACAGTGTCGCAGAGATTTCCATTTTCTGGGAAAAAAAACAAGCGGTAGGGAGCTATAGGAATTTGTTCGTGGGTGGTTAGTACCTCGTTCGCAGGAATTTTTTGTTTTTGGAAACTCAAAAATGCTATCTTGCTAGTAAAAATGGTGGAAGTGGTACGTAATTTGAGAATTTAAGGGGATCTTGGGATTACATAAATTCGCGAGTAGTGTCAGGAGAGTTCAGAGTTTAATATTGGAATTTTGTGAGAATCCCAGATGTTTCTTTCTCACAAACAGGGCATCTGGCGGGAAATCTTTTTTATTTTTTGCTTCATGGCAGAGGGGTGAGGAATGCTCTGCCTTGTGCCGAGTTAGCCTATCACCGCGTGGGGGAATCACGACTAGGTGTGTTTTTTTTTTGAAGGAGTGGATTTTCATTGGGTAGTGAATAATTTAGAAATCCCGGCTGGCAACACTAGCTCGAATGCTCGTTGTTTTTTTGAAAAAAAAAATTAATTATTCGACGTTAGGACAGCGATCCAGGACGACATGTGTAAAGGCCGTTCGTAAAAAGGAAGGGGAGCCGGTGAGCTCCCCAGAAATGACAGAGTTCTTTGAGCAGGCGACCGGCACAGTCGCCCCTTCATGCTTCTCTCGGAGGCCCCATATTAGGCCTAGAAATCTTCGTAGCCGTGGAGCTCTCCCGATGCTATGCCGCTAAAGACACTAATCCGTTTCTCCGACCCGCTGTTGGAAGTTGATTCATGATGGGTCAAGAGCAGTTTCAACTCACCTGTCTGAGGGAATGAACTATAATAGGTCCACTGCACGGATGCTTCTATGTTTCAGTGTGAATTCGGTATAAGTCCAGAGAATTAAACCACGCTGGGTACTGAAAATAATGTAAGCTTTGCACCATCAAGATTAGACATATTATATTTAAGAGGCCTAATTAGTGCCTAGCACCCAGGTCTGCGAAGCTCCGATCGTCTTTTGGAGGGGAGACCTGGGAGGCACGGAATAACTTTATAGGCAACGGCCTCGATCACAAATGCTAGACGTTGAGAGTCTGCGAGTCGGTTGTTTCGAAAAACTGCTGAAAAGCCATGTACTGGTCCTAGTCATCCTTGGATGCTCGCAAAAAAAAAAAATATATATAAACGGCAAGAGGATCCGCATATGAATTAGTTTTTGACGGCCCTACGGCGAGAAGATCCGCCTCTGAATTAGTTTTTTGACGGCCCTAACCAAGCCCCTGCGGCGGACAGTGTCACCACGTCTGGAGGAATCTTTAACCTTCCATAATTGTAAGTTTTGATATATTTCCTAGAATTATATTTAGATATATATATTTTGTGTCTGAAATAATAATATAACTGATTATGTGCATATCGAGGGACATTTGATTTATTTAAAGGTGTTTACTTATATATATAAAGAAAAATTATTTTATGAAAAATATGTAATAAAATTTTCTAAAGATCAACTACTCTTGCTGGTTTTATTTGTCATTAAATAAGAGTTTATTTCTTGGAAAAGCGTAATAAATTTTATTGATATAATTATTTTTCTGTATTATTTTATTTATGAATATGATGAGATCCTATAATTATTTAAAGTAAATTTTTGGGTAGAAGAATTATATTATAAATATTTGTTTTTATTCATAACAGCGATAGCAGTGTCCCCCTGATTATTTAGGCGTATGTTTTATGAATTATTAAACGGATGGGTATTCATTTAGTTATTGAGCAGGTTATAGATGCTTTAATTAGTCTATAGTAAAACTTTAATATATTAAGGGTAATTCGTAATGAGTACCTAACCAAATTAAATAACCGAGTTAGCAAGTAAAATTTATGTGAGTTTTAAACACAAATATGGTCAGGAATCATGGGCAGTGAGTTGGTTCAATCCTCTGATTTGGAATTGTGTTTTGACTGCTAATAGTAATGTAAATAAAAAGAGAAAAGAGTTATGTGTATTATTTAGACTATGATAATAGGTGGTGATAACAAATGAAAAGTAAATTTTTGTTGCTTGCAATTCCAGAGGAGGATTGAGCTAACAGTTTCCTTTTTAGGTCCAGATGTATGAAGAAATAAAGTTATTTTTACATTATTTTTCTTTTTCTTTTTATTTAATTTAAGTACTGCCCGATTCCTGTTGATAATTGAATTACTTGAATTAGAATTGAAAACAAGGAGGTCTAGATCAAATATAGGAGAGATATAAATTTATTAACAATATTTTAAATACTCAAATAGATGAAAGAATTGAATTTTTTTTACTTGTTCAGTTTCCTTCAAGATAGGTAACAATTGGACATTGCTATCACTGGTGTTTTTACCTGGGCTAAATTTGCAATTACACAACGCGGTTTTATTTTAGTTATGATTAAAGAAAATTATTCATTGAATTTGTTTTGAATATTCAATCTGAGGAGTAAAGAGTTCGAAATTTTCTTTATTTCACTATACGTACAAAAGTATAATAAATGCTGATGCTTTTCTTTAGTAAAAGGTAGGGATATGAACTTGCTTGGATATAGATCTGTATGATTAAGATTGTTTGATAATTTAGTAGAAAAACCCTGTACTGTAACCTTTTGGCCTTACATCAGAAAACATAGATATATTAAATTACTTGTAAAAATAATAAGTTAGAATTAAATTTATACTCGAGTTTTTTTTTTGTGTTTCTTTATTTGATTTTGCAATCTCTTATATACAAAGAAAAGGTTATAATCTATTGAATTTTAATATTTAATAATTTGATAAATTTTATTTGAAATTAGAATTATTATTTGTATGGATAACAAAAAAAAAAAAAAAAAAAAAAAAAAATATCCAGGCAGAGTTCAATTTACTAGTGTAAACAAAATTTGATGGTATATCTATTTCATAAAGAGTAAATAGTTTTTGTTTAAAGAAAGCATCAACTTTAAGAAAAGTAAAGAGAAAAGGCCATTATAACAATTAAAGTAACTTAGTAGGATTAGCAAAATTTATATATGTAAAAGATAAAAAGATTAAATTCAAAAAATAATGTTGTGAAAAGTAAAAAGTACAAAGCAAAAAGTAAAAATATCACAACATAATAACTGGTGCCATGTGATCAGGATCTTTATTGCGGAAAGAGTTATTAATAAATTTAGTTACTAGAATATTGTTGGCGCCAGGTTGATATTTTTATAGAAAAGATTCTTTTTTTGTTGATGCTTAATGGTGTTGATTTGGAGTATGCTATTTCTTTTGTAAAAGATTTGTATTCCCTTATTGGTTAACTGTAATTTGATATTAATGATTTTATTATTTCTAGGAAGTGTGTATTCTAGTATAGCTTAGTTATCCTTAGAGCAAAGAAAAAAAAAGAAAAAAAGTTTTGATATATTTTTTTATTTTTTTTTTACTCAAAAACTGTCTGGTTTAAATGCTAAACTTATACAAAAATTATCTTTACTACTATACTTAATTTTTTAAAATTTTCTAGAATCGTTATAAAAAAAAATAAATAAATAAATAAATAAATAAAAAAAATTTTCAAATAGGGGAATATAAAAGAGAAAAATATATATTTAAATATATCAGGGTATAAGAAATATATATAAATCGTCGTGCGGTAAAATAACATCCTTCATTGTTTTATTCTTTGAAATTGTTTTTATCTGTATAAAAAAATTTTTATTATTGTGTTTTGTGCTTTTATGAATTTTTTTTTGCATAGAAGTATATTTATATCTCAAAACTGAGTGTGATATAAAACAGTAGAATGTATTAAAATGATATACTAAATTTGGGTATTGCCCTCTCCTTGCACTTGAAAAGGTTTCCCCTCAAGGAAAGGATATATTTTTCTTTTTATCTCTCTCTCGGTATATATATATTTTTTTTATTATTTATTTACTTAGCCCCCTATATATTTAGATATAATTTGATCCAAAATTAATGATAACAAAATATTTTTCCCAGTCTATTTATATTTAAAATTTTACAAAAGAAAAGAAAACACGATTTGATAATTTGTATTCAGAAAACCGTCTAAGTGCTAAACTTTTACTAAACTATGTTTATATATATGTGTATTTTTTAAATTTTCTAGACTTGTTATTTCAAAAAAAAAAAAAAGGGGGGTAAAGATTTTTTTTTGATAACTTGAAGGTAATTAGATTAAACAGGTTAATTACAAAAATGACAGGTGACAATCATAAAGGAACTCCGGTAGAGCCTGGCCTAGAAGGTAGTGGACTTAAGAATGATTCACTAGTCGCTCAAAGTCAGAATTCGAGTGCAGCCCTGACAGTGGGGGTGGAAAATGCGCAGAGTCAAAGAAGAGCGCTCCTCTTAGATAACCTTTCTTTAATTCCGGTTTTTACAGGAAGGGACCCCACATTCTCAGTTAATGAATTCTTCTCGAAATTTCATGAGTTCGCGGTTTTTTTGGGTTGGAAGCAGGAAGAGCTTTTCTTCGCTGTCACTCAGCGGTTAGCTGGAGCAGCACAGAGCGTGTACAGGGATCACAAAATGCATGTCAAAAATTTTGGGGAGTTAGAAAAATTATTAAAAGATATATTTGGAGCAAAGGAAGATTTGCATCGTTGCATACATAATTTTTGGTACTTTGTACAATCACCCGACATGTCAGTATCGGATTTCATAGTCAAGGCTAAGGTTAGAGCCAGGAGAGCTCTAGAAGCCCAAAAAATCCCCAGCGAAAATTTAGCGCAAACTGAAAATGAATGGTTGCTAGCTCTTTTATTAAAAAACTTGAGGCCCGAGATTAGAAAAGGAGTTATAGCTAGGTCCCCTACTACGGTTGAAGAGATTGAGCGCATTGCGCTTGCAGAAGAGGAAGCTTTTCTCTCGGTTAGCCCCCAGCAAGTATCTAGCTCAAGCGGCTATGTGGCTGAGTTGGCCTGCGCGGCCCAAGTAGCGACCCAGGATAGGTCAGCAACTCCCCACCAGACACTAGCGAATCTTATTGCTGATTTATCAGTACAAGTTTCGCAGCTTTCCTCAAAAGTCCAAAGCCTCGAGAGTAGGAGAGATGAGCGACCACCTCCGAAATCTAAAAAAGACATTGTGTGCTATTATTGTGGTAAAGTCGGGCACTACAAGAGCGAATGTTTAAAGAGACAGAAAGATGTTCAACAGAATAGGAACTCAGCCCAAAATTCTCAAAATTATACTTTCAGAAGCGGATATCGTTCCCAGGGTAGGGGAGGTGCTCAGGTAGGCACTGAAAGATTGCCAAATAGTGCGCACCATGAAAACAAACCTTTAAACTAAAAGGGATCTCACCTAGAGAGGTAGCGGCTTGGGATCCTGCACCTTCAACACACATACCTCAAAATACTGAATATTTCTATTCAGGTTGGAACAAATCTTTTGTAAATGAACTGCCTATATTATCATTTTTCTATAAAGGTGAACATCATAATGTGTTAATTGATTCTGGGTGTTCCTGCAATTTGATAGCCAGTAATATTGTAAAAAAAATTAGGGGAATAGGTAAACAGACTTGTTCAACAAGTCTCAGAACACTTTTAGGCGGTGAAGTTTCTTTAAAAAATAAGGCAGAGCTACAGTTTAAATTAGGAAAAACTGAATTTTCTGACATTTTTGCTATATGTGAAGGTTCTCTATCTCCAAGTTTTCAAGTTATTTTAGGGATACCTTGGCTTAATAAATACAATGTTAAAGTAGATTTCAAAAACAAAACACTTACTGGAGATAATTTTGAAATTTTGTTTGGGTCTCAACAAGACCAGTCTGTTAATTTTGGCATTGCAATGCTCAACCCTATCCCCATATATGCAAAAACAAAAAAAATTATTCCTTCTCTCTCAGAATCAGTAATACCGGTAAAAGTAAGAAACATGAACAATTCTAATTCCAAAAATGTGTTTATTTACCCTCATAAATTTATCTCTGATTCCATTGTCATTAGTCATACAGTTTGCTTAAATAACCCGGATAAGTTGTATGTAAAGGTTTTAAATTTAACAGAACAGCCTTTTCATTTAAATAAAAATTGTCAACTTGGATACTTAGAGGAAATTAGGGAGGAAGAGCCAAAGCCCCAGGTAAACTTTGGGGAAGTGACAGAAATTGGAGCATTGGAAAATATAAATTTGCAATGGGACACAGAGTTTAAATTAGATCACTTAGATGAAAATTTAAAAGAGGAGGTACAGAAATTTTTACAAAAGAACTCTGATGTTTTTGCTGCCTCAGTACTTGATTTACCAGGGTGTGACACTGTTATGCACAACATAAATTTAAGTGATGACACCCCTGTTAGGAGTTCTCCCTATAGAGTTCCCTACAACTTAAGAGAGGAGATGAATAAACAAATAAATACTCTCATCGAAGCAAAAATTCTTGTGCCATCTAATTCTCCATATGCATCCCCCATTATTTTAGTTAAGAAGGCGGACGGTTCATTTAGGCTAGCATGTGATTTCAGGAAATTAAATAATAAAATAGTTAGTGACAATTACCCTATCCCTAATATCTCTGAAACTATAGACTCTTTGGCAGGCGCCAAATATTTCTCCACTTTAGACCTTACTAGTGGATTTTTTCAGCAAAAGATACCTGAAAATCAGCAGCATATTACAGCAATTGTGACGCACGATAAACTATTGCAATGGACCAGAAGTCCATTCGGTTTAAAATCTTCCCCCGCAGCTTTCCAAAGATTAATGAATTTTATTCTAAGTGACTTACAACATCTAAACATTCTAATTTATATAGATGACATCTGCATAGCTTCTAAAGACATAAAATCCCATTTTGAAAAATTAAATTTAGTTTTTGATAGGTTAAGAACCCATAATTTACGTTTAAAGCCCTCTAAATGTCATTTTTTTAAATCTCAAATAACATTTCTTGGTTTTAACATTAAAGATGGTGAAATTTTTCCTGCAGACAAAAATGTTGAGGTGATCAGTAAAATTAAGCGTCCAGTAAACAGAAAACAAGTTAGATCTTTTCTGGGATCTGTGGGATTTTACAGAAGGCATATAAGTGATTATTCGAAAAGAACAATAAACTTAACTAATTTGACAAAAGAAAAGACAAAATTTCAATGGACAGACAAAGCTGAACGAGAATTTTTAGATATAAAAAATGAAATTGCTAAAATTCCTTCTTTGTTACTTCCAGACATGAAAAAAGATTTTATTTTGTATACGGACAGTTCAGCAGAGGCCATGGGGGCGGTTTTATGTCAGTATGACAACTCAGGTTTTCCACACCCTGTAGCATTTGCTAGTAGAAAATTAAAAGAGGTTGAGAGAAAATATTCGGCTACTGAGAGAGAACTCTTGGCTCTGGTTTGGGCAACTCAGTATTTCAAATGTTACATTTTCCATCGAAAATTCATTATTTACACTGACCACGCAGCTCTTACTTATGCATTGAAACTTAGGGACCCCACCTCTCGAATTGCTAGATGGTTATGTGCTTTAAGCGAATTTGAATTTGTCGCCAAGTATATAAAGGGAAAATGTAACTCCGTAGCGGACTTCTTGTCAAGGTTTATAGATCATGATTTACAAGTTGAGGATAACCCTACCATAGACTGTAATGTACTGGAAAATGTCAATCAAGAAATTCACACCTTAAGTAATGTAGAGTTTTTAGAGGAAATCAGGCGCGCTCAAAGCCAAGATAATTTTTGTAAATATGTTAGTGCTAGATTGTGTAAAGGCTTACCTATTACTCCTAAAAATTATAAATTTTCAGTAAATAATGAAGTTATTGTATGCGAAAAAATTAACCCAATTCACAAAAAGGAAAAAGGTGAAAGAGTTGTTTTGCCAAAGGCTCTTGTCCCAAAGATTTTTCGTATGACTCACGAGTCTCCAGTGGCATGTCATGCGGGTTTTTACAAAACATTTTTTAGGATAAAAAATAATTATTTCTGGAAAGGGATGTATTCAGACGTTAAAAGGCTAGTGGCTTCCTGTCAATCTTGCTTAGAGTTTAGGGCACACAAACCTAAAAAATTAGCGGAGCTCCAGAGATTAGAAATTCCAAATAAACCGTTTGATACCATACACTCAGATATCTGTGGTCCTTATCCCATTACCGAAAAGGGAAATAGATATATTGTAGTGTATGTTGACAGTTTTAGTAAATGGCCAGAAGCTTATGCAGTAAAAAATATCACCTCTGATACCTTAGCAGAAACTTTGATAGACTTTATCTCAAGACATGGGGCACCCACAAAAATAATTACAGATAAAGGTAAAAATTACATGAGCGAAGCAATAGCACAGGTATACAGTAAATTGCAAATTACTCACCGACACACTTCCAGTTACCACCCACAGAGCAATTCTAAAGTTGAACGCCAGCATGCAACTATGAATAATGCACTCGCTCACTTAGTAAATAATAAGCACAATGACTGGGATGATAAATTAAAATTTGTACTTTTAGCTATGAGGTCAGGTATACATTCCACAATTAATGAAACACCCTTTTTTGTTACATACGGCAGAGATATTCAACTTCCTTATAATATTTTCTGTCAAAAAGAACCTATTAATTATAACGACTGCCCTACATACTGTGAGCAACTAATTCCCTCTCTAAAACATACATTCTTACAAACCAAACAATTATTAGAAAAATCTGCTGAAAGGCAAGAAAGTTATAGGAAAAAGTTTGCTATTGATAAACATTTAAAGGTAGGAGATCTGGTGATGCTGTATACTCCAGCAATTAAACCAGGCCTTTGTAAAAAATTTAACAAGAAGAACTCAGGTCCTTTTCGTGTTATTAGAAAACTAGGTTTTGTAAATTTTGAGATACAGGAAGTGAAAAATCCAAACAATGTTCAAATTGTGCATGTGGACAGATTATCGAAAATAGAAATTAAACCCGTATTCCCTGTCTTAGATAGTATAGAGAATGAACTGACAGAAAACATTACAACACCACAGGTACAAGTTAATGGAGACCTACACCCTGTAGTGGAGGATATTTGGGAAAAGTATAGGTTAGCGAGAAAAGAAAAGAGGAGAAAACGATTTCTCTTAAATTTTGTTGGTTCACCAGAAAGTGATTCGCAGATTATTCACAGTTTTCAGGATCAGCCAGGGTTTGATACTGTTTTCGAGTTAAATTCCCCTCCTAGGACTCTGGATGAGGAGGTGACAGGTTCGATTCCCAGCCATACTCTACCTTCTCTAGTGTTTAACCCTTTAGATTCCTCGCCTACAGTTAGTGAAGCGGAAAATGAGGAAGTGCCGGGTTCAAATCCCTTATATCCTTTACCCTCCCAAGAGATTAAAGAAAGGTCGGTCTCTCCTACTGTCAGTCAAGCCGAACTAGATTTCTCGCATATGCCAGGCCAGTCAAAAGTGAAAAGGTCTAGAGTTAATTTAAAAACTGCGTCAAAAATCCCCACACACCAATACTCACTTAGAAAGCGAAAGTGAATTTGGTATATAAAAAATTTTGTAAATAATTTTTTTTGATAACCTTTAGAGTGCTTTCACACTGACCGACACGACAGCGACTAAATCGGCTGATAAATAATGCAACGATTGGAACAATATCGTGTCGGATAGTACACTGCTTTTACACTACACCGATATCGGTCCTACAAAACGGGAACTGTTCTTTTCATTCCATTCCGAGATTGCGCTGTGCTAGCACGCATTCAAATATAGCTCCTCCGTATATCAAATTGCGGTTGTCATATTTATCATATCGCATCGCCGTAGAAAAAATAAGTAAATAGAAGGGGTGGTGGAGGAAATTCACTGGCTGTATGCATGATATAAAATCAAGATACGTGGAAGATTGTTTTAGATACCTTTCGGTAAACTACAAGAGATCCTGCGAAATATTTTAATTATTTTTACATTAGTGAAGGAATTTTTACTGATAATTTATTTTTTTAATCAAAAATAATTATCAGATTTATATAACAAGACGAATATATAAAAGACATCAGAAAATTAATATTTTACTTTACCTTTTTTTCGTTTTCTTTCTTTCTTTTTTTAATTTAAATTCATGAAAATGTTTAATAAATGAGACATCAGACCCCAAAAATGATATAAATTCACGCAATTTTATCAACTTAATCAAGTTATAATTTCAAAACAATGTGGCACTTGGTGCATTTGAATTATAGGAATACAACTTTTCTTTTTTAAATACAAAATATATTTATTAAATAAATTAAGTAGAAAAAAATTTACACATCTTCATATTGTTAACAATTTATTATTTATTTATTAGTTAATATATGGTTACATAGTTAAATTATTTATTAAATCCCATTTTTTTTTTTTTTTTTTTTTTTAAGAAGCATTGCTCCTTTATGTTAAATAACCTTAAGAAGGAGGGGGGGGGGGAGAAACTGTATGTCTCAACAAGATTTTTTCTTATACATATATATATATATAAATACAATTGAATTACATTTTTAAAATCACTCTTTGTTTTATTTATACGAGCGATTTTTGGAAAATAGGATGAAGACTAGGTGAAAATATTTTTTCTTTTTAATTTTTTTCTAGTTGTTTCTTATAATTCTAATAAAGCTTTATATACACACTTCCCTCTAAATAAGGGACAGCTTTGGGACCAGGTACTTCACCTTTATATAGAGGTGTACCTCATTCAGAGGTTGTATTTCTTAATAAGCTTAATTGTTATTAATCAATCGTTTTTACATAATATTTAGTGCCTTAAAAAGTGTATTTGATATTATATTACAATTTATCAATATAAAATTAACAACAAACTCTGCTATATTCTCAATTTATATAATAGTTTAAGTACTTTTAAGTATGCTTGTCAACAATAGAGACATATTATAGAATAACAACTTTAGAAAAACTTATTTTATTTGAAACAAACAGTTGGTAAAAATCCTTTCTCTCTCTTTCAATCTTTTTTCTTTTCTTTCCCAAAGTAATGATTTCCAAATAAACTTTTAATGTAGCATTGGTAAAATGGGTAAAATACTAAAACCAACTAACAAAACTAACCAAAAAAAAAAAAAAAAAACAGATTAATCAATTAAAATTTCACCTCTTCTGAAAATTGTAAATTATCATTTTCAGATAAATCTTGCATTTGCTTTAACACCCCCCCCCCTTTCTTGTATTTCACTGCAACTTTGAATTACAGTAGATTTATGCCCATGTCTATTATACATACAATTCTCAATTACTCTTTAATTATACATACAATTCTCACACATGATCTCATACTTTTATCACTTTCAATAACCTTATCTCCCCCCCCCTCCTATTGTTTAAGTGACACCCATCAAAGAGATTAATATAAATCTGCTTCATTCGTTATCTCAAATCTGAATTCTTCAAAAAATGACTAGCTTTTTTTAAACTGGAAAAGTTTCTAAAATTATCTTCTTCAGATAATAGAAGAATTTTTCTTATATATGGAAATTTTAATATTTAAAAAAATTGCCCTTTTTTATAAGTAGTATCCCATAATTAGCGATTCCTTAGAGGAGGTACGAGTAAACATTTATCAGCTGTGTTTTCAAAACCTTTCAATGGATAACACTTTAATTAGTATTCAATCATTTTATTTATTTTATGAATAATAATAATAAGAAGAAGAAGCTGTAAAATTATAACTGGTGAAAAATCAATCCCCCCCCCCCTCATTAAAAATATTTGGAAGGAGTTTACTTGTAAATTATTGCTCATAATTATTGATCAGTAATAAGAAATTAACATTTTTAGTTACTTCATTCTTTCATGTATGTTTATATATTTTTTTAGAAGAGCTTCAATGGATAACAAATTAAAACTGTCAAAAATAGCACAAAAAGTGACTTTATTATTTTTAAGACAAACCAAAGGATAAAAATATAATTTACATGTGGTAACCCTATTTTATTTTATATATGTGTATATATATATATATATATATATATATATATATATATATATATATATATAATTTTGTAAAGTGTGGTTATGTTTTTTTAAATAGAAAAAGTTTCTAAAAATTAAAAATTTTATGCAAGCTATCTCTTTCTGAATGTTATTTTATTTTATTTTATTTTTTTTAAATAATGATTGGAGATGAATAAAGGGAAGAGATTTTCAAGTTTTGAGATGATAAACTTAAAAATAAAATTTATATAGTAGTGAAAATGAACATGTAATAATATTTTTTAAACTTTCTTTATTAGAGTATAAATCAAAAGTATACAATATAATAGAGTATTAATTAAAACTATAAATTTTGTGAGCATTATATGCAGTGTTAAAATCAGGTCAATTACAAAATAAAACGAAGCATATTCTTGAATTAATGATATTATTTAAATATGCATGATATCAATAAAAATTGCCTGAATGGTCAAATATTTGAATTATTTATTATTTGTATTTTTATACATTTGAAAACATTACATATATAATAGATATAGATTAATAGGTGTATGATTCTATCTCTGCAAAAGATAACAACACACAAAACAAAATAATTAAGGTACTTATTTGAGGAAAATAAAAGAGGACGAGAATTTCAAAATATACGTGAAAAAAGTAATAATTGAAGAAAATCTGTTCAGAAATTTAATTTAACCCAAAATTTAACCATCTACATTATTAACATTGGGTACAAATATACAAAAAATGAGAGTCTTAATTTAGTTTTAAACTTGATACTATTAATTTAGTTCAACATTTATAAATAGAGTATCTAGAATAATAGTATGTAATAGTTATCTAGAAAATTAGAGTACAAGAGCGTTTATTAAACCATTTAATAAAATTATATTTGTTTATCAAAGTTATAAGACAGCACGTGTATTTAATTGGAAATAAATGAGCGCAATTATTTTTTATGTCAGTAACACACAATCTATTAAGCACTGTATATAATGCACATAAAATTTACAGTTTTAATTAATACCATGTTATATTATACACTTTTTTAATTTATACTCCAACAAAGAAATTCCTAAAAATATTATTACCTGTTTTTTTCCACTTTCGAGGGAATTTCACTTTCCGAGTTCGTCATCTCAAAACTTGACAATCTGCTTCCATAATTTAACTCCAGTGACATATCTTTTAGTTATCCTTCTTTTTCTTTAATCAATTCCATCAACATGTTTATTTAATATACACTCACAGCACTGAAATATCTTTCCTTCAATGAATACTGAAGACATAACAACTCTCACGTTGTTTAAAAAGCCAACATGGCGGAGAATGAGAGAAAATTGTCGGAACGATCTTATAGGGAGCGTGGTTGCTCGACGACAGCCAAACGACATCGGCTTATCGGGACGACAAAAACGTCCTTAAATCGGTGGGTGTGAAAGCACGTAGTATATTGCATTGTATTTCGCCTGCACGAATGTCGGATAGCGACAATCGGATACGATTTATCGGTGTCGTGTCGGCAAGTGTGAAAGCGCTCTTATTTTGATATGTTGTGTGTTAGTATATGTAAACACTCAATTCTTAAATTTGTATTTTT
Organism: Salticus scenicus; assembly: GCA_963930645.1. Lineage (NCBI taxonomy): Eukaryota > Metazoa > Arthropoda > Arachnida > Araneae > Salticidae > Salticus > Salticus scenicus. Next base: position 266,350,741 of record OZ005658.1, read on the forward strand.
TTTAAATGCCAGAAATTTTGAAGGAAACTGTCATTTTTACTTTTCTCGCATTTATATACTTGAAAAAATGTAAGAAAAACTTTTTATTTTATTTGTTTTGGTTTTGTCAGGATGGCAAAAAGCTAAGTTAAGGCAAATTAAGATACTGTTTATTGTATTCTTGGGATGCGAAGTGAAAAACTTAGCAGTTATCGATGGAGTTTCTTGATGAAAATGGAAGCATTTTATGCAAACCTGTCATGTTTGAGCCATTGTTTATACTATGTGGATTTCAAAAAAAAAAAAAAAAAAAAAAAAGAGAAAAGGGGCGGTGAGAATAAAAAATTTTTTTTTTTCATTGCACTGCAGTATAATGCAGAAACTACATGATTATAAATGTTAAGTGCTATAAAATGTTAAAATCGACATATTGACTTGTCCACACTCAGTTAGAGTGAGATAGAGAGAATGAGAGAAAAAATTCTTACCTCTAACTGTTTTTTATCATATATACAATGGACTTTCCTTGTTATATTGGTTTTCTGGATGTAATCCCATTACAAGGAGAGGTTATTCAACCGTACATGGTGATTTAAAAAGATTTTGTGTTTAATTATGCACAATGGGTAGTAAAAAAAAAAAAAAAAAAAAAAAAAAAAACACTTGGTCATTTTGCATATTTATTTTTGTATATACATGCCTCTTTGTGTTCACATTTCATTATTTTCTATATATATGTTTTTTGTTGTTTTACTTTATTTACCATTGACCACCGGTGGTCAGACAAACATCAGTGTATCATCACAACTCAGTATTTATATTTATTATTTATATATATATATTATCTTCTGTGTAACAATGTCTATGTAATCAATTATTATTTTATTTCTATGTAAAATATAGTGTGTAAAGGATTCTTCCGGACGTGTGGCCCTGTCCGATAGATTACAAAACCTTATTGCCTAGGGAAATTTCAATCCCAAAAATGTCAAGTCCCTTTTGAAGTTTAGCGAGTAATTTAGCTTTTTCGTAAATATTTACATCACCGCGTCGATAAGATTGGTTGGTTGGGGAAAAGTCGAGACAGGAAGGAGAAATATTTCGGTTCTTCGGATTGAATGGTTGACTGCCGTTAGCTTCAGTCGGAGAAAAAACCTCTTACGGTTCTTCGCGAATGGATTGATTGATAAGGTGGAGCAACGGAAGGGGTTGAAAAATATCGTCTGCTGTTAAGCGCAAAGAGAGAAGAGATCAGCTGTTGATTGTAAACAGTCCGGCTCGTAGCAACGAGTTTGTTTACATTAGCTACGGTTTTGGTAGCGAGGACTCCCGTTTGCTGTTTTCATTCCTTATACACACCGATTACATTATTACCTTATATGTATTACACAAAGACTAATTTTAATATTATTTGAGCAAGGTATTAATTAAAAGAACTTAGTTTATTTAGTACAATTTTAATTTCGGGAACTTAGTTTGTTTTGGAGAAGGACAGGAATCTCAGATATAAGGCCTGATTTGGGGTTTCGGGTAAGGTGTGTGTTTGGTGGTTCTGGGCAATTTATGGATCGTTGTTTGATTTATACGTTCGCCTGGGACACTTTAACATTCTCTTTTTTCTTCAAAAAAAAAAAAAAAAAAAAAAAAAAAAATTCATTTTAAACACTTGCAATAAAAAAAAAAATAAATAAATAAAAAAAAAATAAATAAATAAATAAAAAAAAAAAAAAAATTTATTTTTTTTTTGCATAAAAGGGAGGGTGAAATGTTATGGTGAATTTTGAATTTCTACAAAAAAAAAAAAAAAAAATTTAAATTTTAATATTTTAAATTTTACCAGAACTGTTTCATTTTTATTCAAAACTTGTATACTTTTACAAAACTATTTTTTTTTTAATATTTTAAATTTTACCAGAACTGTTTCATTTTTATTCAAAACTTGAATACTTTTACAAAACTATATTTTTAAACCCTTAGGACAGGAAACTAAATTTTTTTTATTTATCAATTCCACAAAACTATACCCTTTTTATAATTTTTTAAATGTCAGAAAACAAAATTTTTTTATTTACCAATTTTACAAAAACTATATGTTTCTATAATTTTTTTTTAAACGTTACACGAACAGTTTAATTTTATTTAAAAACTTTTATATATATTCTTCGTTTTTTTTTTTTTTTTCAAAAATTGTGTGTAATTGCACTTAAGAATTTTCTTAGCTCATTTACGAAAACAAGATAGTCGGTTGGAATGGAATGACCGTTATCCACATATGGTGTTGACAACAGTGTCGCAGAGATTTCCATTTTCTGGGAAAAAAACAAGCGGTAGGGAGCTATAGGAATTTGTTCGTGGGTGGTTAGTACCTCGTTCGCAGGAATTTTTTGTTTTTGGAAACTCAAAAATGCTATCTTGCTAGTAAAAATGGTGGAAGTGGTACGTAATTTGAGAATTTAAGGGGATCTTGGGATTACATAAATTCGCGAGTAGTGTCAGGAGAGTTCAGAGTTTAATATTGGAATTTTGTGAGAATCCCAGATGTTTCTTTCTCACAAACAGGGCATCTGGCGGGAAATCTTTTTTATTTTTTGCTTCATGGCAGAGGGGTGAGGAATGCTCTGCCTTGTGCCGAGTTAGCCTATCACCGCGTGGGGGAATCACGACTAGGTGTGTTTTTTTTTTGAAGGAGTGGATTTTCATTGGGTAGTGAATAATTTAGAAATCCCGGCTGGCAACACTAGCTCGAATGCTCGTTGTTTTTTTGAAAAAAAAAATTAATTATTCGACGTTAGGACAGCGATCCAGGACGACATGTGTAAAGGCCGTTCGTAAAAAGGAAGGGGAGCCGGTGAGCTCCCCAGAAATGACAGAGTTCTTTGAGCAGGCGACCGGCACAGTCGCCCCTTCATGCTTCTCTCGGAGGCCCCATATTAGGCCTAGAAATCTTCGTAGCCGTGGAGCTCTCCCGATGCTATGCCGCTAAAGACACTAATCCGTTTCTCCGACCCGCTGTTGGAAGTTGATTCATGATGGGTCAAGAGCAGTTTCAACTCACCTGTCTGAGGGAATGAACTATAATAGGTCCACTGCACGGATGCTTCTATGTTTCAGTGTGAATTCGGTATAAGTCCAGAGAATTAAACCACGCTGGGTACTGAAAATAATGTAAGCTTTGCACCATCAAGATTAGACATATTATATTTAAGAGGCCTAATTAGTGCCTAGCACCCAGGTCTGCGAAGCTCCGATCGTCTTTTGGAGGGGAGACCTGGGAGGCACGGAATAACTTTATAGGCAACGGCCTCGATCACAAATGCTAGACGTTGAGAGTCTGCGAGTCGGTTGTTTCGAAAAACTGCTGAAAAGCCATGTACTGGTCCTAGTCATCCTTGGATGCTCGCAAAAAAAAAAAATATATATAAACGGCAAGAGGATCCGCATATGAATTAGTTTTTGACGGCCCTACGGCGAGAAGATCCGCCTCTGAATTAGTTTTTTGACGGCCCTAACCAAGCCCCTGCGGCGGACAGTGTCACCACGTCTGGAGGAATCTTTAACCTTCCATAATTGTAAGTTTTGATATATTTCCTAGAATTATATTTAGATATATATATTTTGTGTCTGAAATAATAATATAACTGATTATGTGCATATCGAGGGACATTTGATTTATTTAAAGGTGTTTACTTATATATATAAAGAAAAATTATTTTATGAAAAATATGTAATAAAATTTTCTAAAGATCAACTACTCTTGCTGGTTTTATTTGTCATTAAATAAGAGTTTATTTCTTGGAAAAGCGTAATAAATTTTATTGATATAATTATTTTTCTGTATTATTTTATTTATGAATATGATGAGATCCTATAATTATTTAAAGTAAATTTTTGGGTAGAAGAATTATATTATAAATATTTGTTTTTATTCATAACAGCGATAGCAGTGTCCCCCTGATTATTTAGGCGTATGTTTTATGAATTATTAAACGGATGGGTATTCATTTAGTTATTGAGCAGGTTATAGATGCTTTAATTAGTCTATAGTAAAACTTTAATATATTAAGGGTAATTCGTAATGAGTACCTAACCAAATTAAATAACCGAGTTAGCAAGTAAAATTTATGTGAGTTTTAAACACAAATATGGTCAGGAATCATGGGCAGTGAGTTGGTTCAATCCTCTGATTTGGAATTGTGTTTTGACTGCTAATAGTAATGTAAATAAAAAGAGAAAAGAGTTATGTGTATTATTTAGACTATGATAATAGGTGGTGATAACAAATGAAAAGTAAATTTTTGTTGCTTGCAATTCCAGAGGAGGATTGAGCTAACAGTTTCCTTTTTAGGTCCAGATGTATGAAGAAATAAAGTTATTTTTACATTATTTTTCTTTTTCTTTTTATTTAATTTAAGTACTGCCCGATTCCTGTTGATAATTGAATTACTTGAATTAGAATTGAAAACAAGGAGGTCTAGATCAAATATAGGAGAGATATAAATTTATTAACAATATTTTAAATACTCAAATAGATGAAAGAATTGAATTTTTTTTACTTGTTCAGTTTCCTTCAAGATAGGTAACAATTGGACATTGCTATCACTGGTGTTTTTACCTGGGCTAAATTTGCAATTACACAACGCGGTTTTATTTTAGTTATGATTAAAGAAAATTATTCATTGAATTTGTTTTGAATATTCAATCTGAGGAGTAAAGAGTTCGAAATTTTCTTTATTTCACTATACGTACAAAAGTATAATAAATGCTGATGCTTTTCTTTAGTAAAAGGTAGGGATATGAACTTGCTTGGATATAGATCTGTATGATTAAGATTGTTTGATAATTTAGTAGAAAAACCCTGTACTGTAACCTTTTGGCCTTACATCAGAAAACATAGATATATTAAATTACTTGTAAAAATAATAAGTTAGAATTAAATTTATACTCGAGTTTTTTTTTTTGTGTTTCTTTATTTGATTTTGCAATCTCTTATATACAAAGAAAAGGTTATAATCTATTGAATTTTAATATTTAATAATTTGATAAATTTTATTTGAAATTAGAATTATTATTTGTATGGATAACAAAAAAAAAAAAAAAAAAAAATATCCAGGCAGAGTTCAATTTACTAGTGTAAACAAAATTTGATGGTATATCTATTTCATAAAGAGTAAATAGTTTTTGTTTAAAGAAAGCATCAACTTTAAGAAAAGTAAAGAGAAAAGGCCATTATAACAATTAAAGTAACTTAGTAGGATTAGCAAAATTTATATATGTAAAAGATAAAAAGATTAAATTCAAAAAATAATGTTGTGAAAAGTAAAAAGTACAAAGCAAAAAGTAAAAATATCACAACATAATACATGTAAAAAAAAAAACTATAAGTGCTAGATTCACCAAAATCAATAGGGTCCGTACTATGGTGACTTACAATATACGTACCAACTTTCAGCTTATTCGAACAAAGCGTTTAGACGCTAGCGTGTTCACTCACACACATACACACACACACACATACACACATCTTCGTAAAAATAGTTAAAACGGACTCAGGGGACAATGAAATGTATAGAAAAATCAAATTCTCAAATTCGGATTTTTGACATGGTTACAATACTTTCCTCCCTCACTATAGTGTTCGGAAAGTAAAAAGTTATAAGAAAGCAATATAAATTCTAAGAACATGTAACAATTGTTTCGAATAGAAATAAATGAATACAATATTTCATCAGGTGACAATACAATAAATTGCACCGGTACTGCTTTAAATGAAAATTTGCCCTATTCTCCCACGTTAAGAAAACTATAAATTTCGAATGACTTGCGAAATTTTGAAATCAGAATGCTGTAAATCAATAATTTTTACTTTCTCTTACCCATAAGGTAGAGAAAGTATTGTTTTTGGGGCAAATTTTCGAAAGTGAGATTTTGTTATATGTACACGTTTTGAGGTCCCCTGAATACGAAAATCATGTTTTTAGCGGTTGGTCTGTGTGTGTGTGTCTGTCTGTTATCAGCATATCTCAAAAACAAATTATGGCAGAAAGTTCAAACTTGGTATTTTAAATGTGTATCATATAGGGATGCTACAGTAAGATTTTCGTTGAGATGAAGCAAATGGTTCGTGTACAGGGACAATCAAAAGTATTCAAATATATTACGTCTATGGGGGAAATTGCAGGTAAGAAGAGTTTAACATCTATCGTAAAAGGTAATTTGTTTAAATAATAATTTTAATAAATTATTTTTTAAAAAACAGAATTATTTTTTAATAACCGAATTAAATTCTACATAAATGTAGGTGCATTAATGAAACGGGGGGTTCAGGGGGCGGTAGCCCCCCTCACACAGAACTAATTACCATACAAAACTCTTCCGAAGCCAAATTTGAATTGTTTAACATAGGTTTACATAGCAGTACTCGTTATCTTACCTCTTAATCTCCAACCTGTATTTATAGTATTAAATTTCAGGGTAAGAGAATGTCGTGTGAATGACACACCAGATTATTACCAGTGTCATAAGTAAGATTTTAAAAATTGTTCGACCTCTCGCCGATCATTTGTTCTTGCACTGAGAAAAAATTCTGTGAGGGACATCTAGAAACAAAATCGTGTCTCTAGTAAAAATACTACATGTAATACTTCTTATAAATTCTAGTTTCCTTTAACAGCGAGTTCTAAAAACTACTATTAGAATTCTATTATTCTAATCCTAGATTCTAGAATTCTATTTTACTATATTACCGTGGTCAAACTTATTTAACCCTTTGAGTACTGAATTATTTGAAGATTTTTATGCCCATGGGACGGATTTAATTTGTCGCTATATGGAATAACACTTTCGCGACCGCATGATTTTGAATTTTTGACAGTAAGGTCCGCCTGTGGGCGTTATTCTCCCATGTTACAATATTTCAGAACAAACTTTTCTGTATTCACATTTATATTACAAATGGATATACATTATAATTTTATTCTTTCTAATCAAAGTATTTGTATCCATAGTACATTTCATTGTAAAATTGTGACTATTGATTATACATTTAAGGAAAAAATAGCATACAAATTGCAAAAGAAACGCCCACTGGTGGAGTTACAGATTTTCATATGGTGTGAATCTACGTCACCGGTCGCGAAAGTGTTAATATGTAAAAGTAATGCATTTTATTTGGAATGTACTTATATTGATGATATAAGTATGGTTGTAAGATATCATAAAAAACGTCAGGAAAGTGGTTGCGGTCAACGCCCACTGGCGGAGGTGCCGCAAACATCAGCGCCTACTTCTTAAATTCAGATGACGAGTCAGGCTCGTCCACCGTAACTTCGCCCAAGTAAGCAGATGACGAGTCTCACTCGTCAAATGTACCCAAAGGGTTAAAAATCTCTGCAAATAAAAGCGAACTCAAGAGGCAAGTTTTAGTAACTATACAGGGTGTTTCAGTGAACCGTTTCAGAACTTCTAAGAGGGGTAGGGTACATCCTGACGAACCAAAATCATATACCAATGAGCAGTCAGAAATGCTTTCCTGACGCGGTAGATGGCGGAGAAATTCGAGATATGCCTGGAGTATTCCAGAATGTTCGGATGTCCATGCGTCGGAGATGTGAGGCGCGCATTGTAGCCCGTGGAAGAAACTTCGAACACTTACTTTAATCCATGTACCTTTTGCTTCTTTTCATGTATTATTAAAACGATTTCTCACTTACGGTCTCTTTTCTTTATGGTGCTTCTGTATACAACACCGCTTCAGGAAAGCATTTCCGCCCCCACATTGCTATATGATTTCGAGTTGTCAGGATGTACCCCACCCCTCTTAGAAGTTCTGAAACGGTTCACTGAAACACCCTGTATAGTCTTGGTCTATGACCCATTTTTAGGAAGTCAAGAGAGAATTTCTCGCAGTGTACAGAGGATTCGTAATCGCCATAATATTCATAATATTAATAAATATATATAAAAAGAGCACTTTAAAACACATATAAAAATTTATTAAAATATGTTCGCAAAGCTTTTCGCTACAATTTTGCGGCATCTTCAGGTGATTTTTTTACACAAGAAAAGAGTAGACAGCATTATATCATAGATATAGTAATATATAGATTTATCATCCCCATGTTATCGAGCAAAAAATTTTGATGCCGAAAAAAAGTTCTAAAATCAGCCATTAGAGAGTATTCAAAAAAAGAAAAAAAAAAAAATGAATTTGAAACTGTATCTGGAGTTTTTCATTCACCTTTAATAAATAAATTATTCATAAATTTTATTTACTAAATTATCCGTATGTATTCCTGTGTGTAATTTACTCGGGGAAAGGCAGCCATTAGAGTGACTTTTCCCGAAAAAAAAAAAAGCCTCACTTTTTCCCTCTCGCTGATCAATCTATGTCTTATTACTATATATATGCATTATATATAACAAAGTAACTTGATACGGTTATAGGTAGCGTGTACACAATATGATGAGTCCATTAGTTGTATAAATTCAGTAAACAAAATAGAGTTCCAATAGGGTCATGTTTGGAAGACTTTCATCTAACTGCGCTGCAAAGTATTATCGAAAAACTCCAGTCTTCTTTTTCAACTGTATACATCTTCTATAAGATTTGGAGGAGATGTATCCCTGGTGTGACCCTATTGGAACTCTATTTTGTTTACTGAATTTATACAACTAATGGATGGATGGTTGGATGGTTGGGTTTTCGTCGTACAAGTGCTGCGCAGATGAGCAATTGGCGACGGTCTGGAACACATCCCTAGAGGTGGTCCGGAGACATGCCATCACAATTTTGATCCTCCACGGAAGAGATGGCTCTCCCGCTTCGGTGACCCCCAGAGGCAGAGCTTCCAACCTAATCCGGCAAATTGTTAGTACTGCCCCTTTTTCTGCACCACTTAATTTCTAGAGTATTTGTTTTCTTCATTCATCGTAAATTTATTTGAAGAGAATTACTCTAAAAATTAAGTGGTGCAGGAAAAGAGGCGGTGCTAACAATTTGCCGGATTTGGTTGGCAGCTCTGCAGAGGTATAATTTTTGATGGGAACATGGAGGACATTGCGGCCAAGACAGATTTTAAGTGCACCAGCCACCATTAGTGTACACGACGGTCTTTGGCCGGCTCGAGTACCGAACCCGCAATCTTCCAGTTACGAGACCGACGCTTTACCGACTGGACTACCGCGGCCCTACAACTAATGGACTCATTATTGTGTACACGCTTCCTATAACCGTATGAAGTTACTTTGTTATATATAATGCTGTCTACTCTTTTCTTGCGTAAAAAAATCACCTGAAGATGTTACAGAATTGTAGCAAAAAGCTTTGTGAACAAATTTTTATAAATTTTTATACGTGTTTCAAAGTGGTCTTTTTATATATATTTATTACTATGTTAACACGTGAATTCAATAAGAATTTTAAACTTTTAAGAGTTTTAAATTTTAATTCATAATATTGTTTCACCATCTATAAACGCTTAGACTAGAAATTATCGATCATTTCATCTACTCAGGTTATTTGTTTACTTTATAGGCATAGTTTGAAAATCTATATTTCTAGTTTAGGGTTTCAGAAAATGACTACTTATTCGTTCTACAGAGCTGCCAACCTAATCCGGCAAATTGTTTGTACCGCCCCTTTTTCTACACCAATATATTTTTAGAGTATTTGTTTTCTTAATTCATCGTAAATATATTTGAAGAAAATTACTCTAAAAATTAAGTGGTGTAGAAAAAAAGAGCGTTACTAACAATTTGCCGGATTAGGTTGGCAGCTCTGGTTCTAAATGGATGCGGTATATTCTTTTTCTCAGTGTGAGATATCGTGTATACCCTCCCCCCCTACATTTTTAAAATATTATTATTAGTATATAAACGCATGTTTAACTGTGTTAAATGATTTATAACCTTATCTTTTTTAACTATACTAAATATTTAATACACTATATCGTGCGTAGGCAATTATCAGACAATATGCAGGGTCACGCAAAATGAATCCATTTTTTTTCTTTAAAAGGAAAGCTATAAAGACGAATATCGTGATATTTCTTTGTTCTCAATTAGAAGCAAAATATATTTTAAAGTATCATCACGATGGTAAAATATATTAAATTTTAATAGATGAAACGCATTAGAAATTATTTTAAAATTTATGTGAACCGTAGTAAACAATCACCGTAATTTGAAATTGCATAGAAAATATTGTGGAACAAAAAACCGTCCCATCACAAGTGGGAAAAAAGAAAGAAACTGATACCAATAAAATTACACAACAAAGTAGGGTGAGGAAAATATATAAATGTAGAAGAAGGATAGGCAATAGCAATAAGTTAGATGTAAGTATTTTCAGGTGATTGTAAAACAAATCGAAACCTTTTTGCAAATTCAGAACATTCATTTAAAAGCATTCGGGCATTTTTATGTTTTGCTTCAAAATATTTAACATAAGGGAAAATTGACATAAAAATTTCTTTTTCTCGGAAAATGGATAAAAAGGGGATATTTGATTTAAGTTTTTTAAAAATTTATATACTTTACAATAAGAGGGTTGGTTTGGTTTTGCACGACCCGAAAAACACACCCGGTTATTTTTCCATAAAACCCATTTGAAAAAAACCTAAGTGTTTTTTTTTTTTTTTTTTTTTTTTTTCAAAATCCTTATTTAAAATTGTTGACTTATAATAAACATACAAATATAAAACAAATATTGCATACATTATTAAAGCATGAATAAAGATTTTTTTTTTCCCCCCCTCAGAAATGTTCAGGTGCTTAAGCTGCCTAAAAAACAAAATACTGAAAAATTCCATATAAAAAAATAATTTATAATTATCTTATTAAAACATAATAAAAATGAAATAAATAAATAAAAGGAGGAAAATATAGTGTTGTTTGTCAGAATAAAGAAAATTCTACGACTCAATGAATGTAAAACTAATATTAAAAAAAAAAAAAAAAAAAAAAAAATCAGAAATTTTTACCAGTGCATTGCTGTTATATGATATAGGGGGACAAAAATTTAAAATATTTTATGAAAATCTATCGAATATAAAAAAAAATTAATAAAGCAACACTAAATAATAATTAAAATTCGGTTTTCTGTTATAAAAGGCAGATAAACAGAATTTTTAAATATTTAAAGTACAATTATTATTATTATTATTTTAAATTTCTTAACTTAATCATAATATGCTTTAAAATTTTAATTTTAATGAATAATTGATATTTGATTTTTTTAAAATCGTCTTATTAATAATATAACTCATGTTAAAAATGAAAAGAAAGAAAATATTCCTTAAAACTCCGATAAAAATACGAAAAATTGCCTGAAGAAACCCGGATAAAACCTTAAAAAAAAAAAAGAAGAAGAAGAAGAAGAAGAAGAAAGAAAGAAACTAATAAAACCTGAAAAAATCCACTGGGTTGGGTTTCTTCTGAAAACACCCGGATTTTTTTCCAATTATGCGCAGAAAGCATCATTTCAGTTAGATGATACATCTCAGTTAATATTTTACTTTGAAATATACTCGAAATAATGGTACCTCATTTATTTATTTTCACAACTACCGGAATCATTGTTTGATGAGGGCGGAAATGGACAATATTCCTGTGACGTCACAGTAGGTAAAATCGCCGAACGCGTGGCCGATATTTTGTAAACAAATTAGATTCAAGATGCCATTTTATTGTTACGCATAACATTTTCCTAAATATTTCTCCAGTGAAACTTTATAATCAGATACCTGTTCAAACAAGAATGAAAGAGAAATGTAAACAACTGAATCGAATGATAAAGTTAAGACTATTCAATATCGTAAAATTGCAGAACATTTTATGTATACACGCACACACACATACATATATAATGAATAAAAGATTAATAAGAACATTTTACACACACACACACACATATATATAGACATCAAAGCTTAAATAATTAGAATTTCAATCACTTTAATAAAGGAATTTATTAAATGGAACATCCATTTAAATTTGTTAACATCGCCACAGTTCACATGGCAACTTTTAATATTACATATGTTGATTAATATTAAGGTATATTACTAAAACTGGATTAAAAACAAAACAAAGGTATCACTATATCACTCTTACTTCAATTTCATATGATCTGTAACTCTTATAAATAATATTGCAAGATAAAAATTTGCAAGCCACAATGCTTTGCTATGGTAGAGTTGAGGATTGTTTGCCTAACCAGCTGATATTCTTGTAGCCTCGAACCCAAAGTGGGAATATGGTCAATTTGTCCTTGTCTTGGAAATCGCAAGTATATACAATAGCCAGGCAATAAGATTTTTTCAAGTGTTTATTACAAGGACATTTATTTTACACACATATCAGGGCACAACGAACATTCTGTCGGCAGTTGCCCATGACGTAGCACTAATGCGAAGTAAAACTCGCTCAGTAATAAGTACAAAACTTTGAATAAACATCATAAAATGCAAGAACTCTCAACAATTGTTTCGGGTGGGCGTTGCCGCTTTGTTTGCATTGCAGCACTCGTGCCTACTTTGTTCGCCTGACGAAGGGTCGTGTTTTCTTTCGACCCAAAACAATTGTTGCAAGTTCTTGTATTTTATGGTGTTTATTCAAAGTTTTGTACTTATTACTTTTAAATGCCAGCTCTATGGTGCTTTCGTATAATAAAACTTGCTCACTCAGAACAAATACCCATGCCTTACCCAAGACCTATATATTTTTCAAAAGTTAGCTCTCTACGAACTGGGCCCGAGAGCTGGTCGGAATCATTGTTTTATTTATTGGTGTTATTGAATCACGATGCTAGAGTAAAATTAATATATATATACAGTAACCGCCGCTTAATAAAACCACTGGTTAATAAAATCAACCACTTAATCTGATCAAATCGCCAGGTCCGGAATCAAATCAATACAAACTGCTTTTAAATCCGCCGCTTAATAAAATCAGCATCGCCGGTTAATAAACTCAAAAATATCCTCAGCAGCCAAAAATATCATTTATACACATTAAAAAACTTTTTTATTTACATTGTGATTATTTTTTTTAAGTAAAAAAAGAAATTAAAGCACAACAAACCCTCCGTAATCGCTCATTGTTCAGCATTTTATACTTGCTGCACAGTTACAAATTAAACACGCCCCTCGACTTATCTCCGAAACAATTTCAAGGAACGTATTTTTCAAAGCGCAGTAATAAAATACAAATTTGATTTGATTTTTTTTTTTTTTTTTCTGTCTAATTATTAGAAGGCAATTTCCAGTTCTTATTTTGAAATTACTATAATTCATGAGGTTTAAATGGAAAGATTTTAAATTTATAAGAACAGTGTGAACTTTTGGTAAAGTAATGGTGATTTTCCTCTAACGAAAGTGCACGGGAGCTTACAATGCGTTTAATTTACTTATATCGAAGAATCAATTAGTTAATTATCTACCAAAAATTAATTAATATTGTTTACTAATTTTATTATTCGTTACCTTTTGAAGTTCCTTTCGAAATTCAGGGAAGTAATACTTTTTCCTCAAGGGCAGTAACTTTCGTCGGATATAAAAATCAGCCGCTTAATAAAATCACTTTGGCTCAGAACGAATGTGATTTTAATAAGCGGCGGGAACTGTATATGTATACATACATATAGCCTTAATGCTGAAAATATATTGGATATTTTATAAACGAAAAACGTTAGTTAACAAAATGTTAATTAGGAGTGTTAGAAAATCAAAAACATTCGAAACTTTTCGATAAAAAAAAAAAAAAAAAAAAAACATGTTCTAGTAATGAAAAATGTTTAAAAGCTTGTTATAAAGGTTAATAACGAAATAATAATAATATATAGATCTAATATCAGGAAAAAATCTTTGATGTTTTTGAATACTGCCAAATTTGGAAATAATAACAATAAAATAAATTCTGAAACATACCGGCGTGGTCATATCCAGAGGTCCATTGCCGGAACTGAGCCTGACTCATGTACATTCCTGGAGGCTCCTGTAAAAGGGGAATCCCTGATATTCCAGGGGTCATGGAAACTTCACTCAGTTTCGGTTTCAGTTCGTCTTTGCTAGGGTCCAATTGCATTTCGTTTATGGTTATATAATGGTATTCCTTCTTAGTAATCCTAAAGCTTTACGTTGAGACATCATCGAAAGAAAAACAAAGTTACAGAAAAAATAATAGTAAAGAAAAAATAAATAAAATAAATAAGGAAGGTAATTTATTTGTTTATTTATTTTGTATGTGGGATGGGAGTAGAATTCAAAATAATGTAAATCTATCTCTGATAGATTGTAATTTGGCGCTAAATCTCTACATTAATAAAATTGCTGAATTGAATATTGAACCAATGAGTTCGGAGATAAGACCATCATGGCGCTCATTGGCCAAAAATGTTAAAGCAAATTACTAGATGCTATATATCAAAATTACTTTTTATTACAAATGTAGACTGTTTTCATCACAGAAAAGAAACCCTAAATATCGAGAAAAAGTCAATTTTGTGTCTTAGAAGCAATATCTTAGAAACTACTTTTTTTTTTTTTTTTTTGAAATTTCACCTATATATATTTAAACAATTAATTTTAAAAGTATTGTCAAAATTTATTTTATTTTATTTTATTTATTTTATTATATTTATTTATTTATTTTATTTATTTATTTATGAGAAAACGAAACGGCAGCGTTATCTTTGAGCAATGTGTGTCAAAAGTTGACAGACACCAATTTACATCAAAATGTAACTAACTATAAAATTTTATTTTTTAGCTATTAATATAGAACTATCTTTTTTTTTTTTTTTTTTTTTTTTTTTTACAGATACAAACACGCAGACCCACAAGTATCTGTTTTTTTTTTTTTTTTTTAAGTCAAAGCCCGTTCAGGAAATCTAAAAGTGTACAGGGATGGAACACGGGCGCAGAATTCATACCGGAATCCGTTTAAGAAATGTCTCTACCTATAATATCGTTGATTTAAGAAGTAGGAAATTTTCTTACATTGATTGTGGTATGAATTCTGCGCCCGTGTTCCATCCCTGAGTGTATAATACCGCTGAGAACTGAAGTTAAAAATGTTTACGAATTTAATCCTTTCCTGGCATGAATATAGAAGAGAATGAAAAAGGAAAAATATTTTCTATGACTAATAAAATAGGACACTATGCAAAATTACAGACTAGAAGATATAGGTCTATAACACAATAAATATATAAGTAAACAAAAAATAAACATAAATAAATAAACATAAATTAAAAATACTATAAAATAACTAAAATTAAACAAAAATTAAATGAAAATATATATTAATACGACTATGAAGAAAAGGTATTTGTCAATAAAGAAAATCTTATAGCAAACATTACGTACAAGCTGTATGCTTCTATGTGTTCCACTTTAGGACACTTTAACCCTTTGCTGGTCCAATTTACTTTCACTTTCTGGACAGGGTTGCCAAATTTAAAAACTGTTTTATTCAATATACACTACTAAATTTTAACTGTAACGATTTCATAATCACTTCAAAAGTTATTCGTCCATTATGTACATCAAATATTACTTCTCAAAATTATTATGACAGGTGAATAAAAGAGTCTCTTAATTTGACAACAATGTTTAGAACTACAATATATTAAAATCACACAATCAACGGATTGGGAAGAAAATAATTTGATTTTCAAATGATTCATCAAATGATTTTCTTCCCAATCAGTTGATTGTGTGATTTTAATATATTGTATTTCTTTCTCCCATTGTTTAATGGTGTTTTCCTTTACCTGCGGCTAATTTCTGTCGAGCTATCTACATGATAGACCAGATGTTTCTGCCTAAAGGTTGTCTGAGTGAGTAATGTCCACCGGTTGTCGGCCTGGATAGCTCAGTTGGAAGAGCCTCGACCTTGTAAGTCAAAGATCTGGGGTTCGACTCCCGGTCCAGGCATTATTTTCACTCAGTCGGAAAAATAAATTTCAATAAATATGATTTTCTTCCCAATCAGTTGATTGTGTGATTTTAATATAATGTATTTCTTTCTCCCATTGTTTAATGGTGTTTTTCATTACCTGCGGCTTATTTCTGTCGAGCTATCTACATGATAGACCAGATGTTTCTGCCTAAAGGTTGTCTGAGTGAGTAATGTCCGCCGGTTGTCGGCCTGGATAGCTCAATTGGTAGAGCCTTGACCTTGTAAGTCAAAGATCTGGGGTTCGACTTCCGGTCCAGGCATTATTTTCACTCAGTCGGAAAAATAAAATTTCAATAAATACTTCAAAAGTTATTCGTCCATTATGTATATAAAATATTACTCCTTAAAATTATTATGACAGTTAAATAAAAGAGCCTCTTAATTTGACAACACCGTTTAGAGAGTTTTAGGGCGTTAGGGTCGGCAAAGGGTTAATAAATAGCAAAATTAACATGTACAGTAAAACCTCCTTATGAAAGCCACGCACATTGCATTGGAAATTTGGCCTTTTATTAGTGGTTGTTCAGATAATTCTAATTCAGACAGCAAATACTAAAAATTAAATTATTTTAATTATTAAATTTATATTATTTTTTAAAACAGTTTTGAAATAATAATTAATAATATATGTTCGAACTTTAAAAACCACTTCAACAATAATTTTAATATCTAAGAATTCTTTTACATCCTGTATCAAATTGAACTACCGCCATTTTCTGTGTGAGGGGGAAGTTTCTATCAATCTATTAATTTTCATTGAAGTTTCCTGCCATTGTATGCTAGATTCAGCGTATAATTTTTAATTTATGCTTGTTTCATCACTTTTATTTAAAAATCTAAAATCCACACCACGCGCTTAATCTTTTAACGTTCAGTAATATTTTCTTTTAAAATTGCTAAAGTTTTTTAAAAAATGGTGAATATAGACATAACTGATTATAAATATGTGAAAAGAAAACAAGTAATATGAAAGAAAATTTTGTTAAAGTCAATTCCTACTTACAAACACTATCGAACAAGTTTTTTTCTTTTTTTTTTTTTTTTAATAATTTTGAATTAGGAAATTAAAGGCGCGCGTGTGAAATGACATAAAAATGATTATAAGGTAAACAAAAAAAAAAAAAAAAAAAAAAAAAAAAAAACTTTTTATATACCATGTTTTAAATTTTCTGATGAATCATAGAGCTCTTATCAATATGCATAAAAATTTTAAACTGATAATGACGTCAATTTTTGTTAGATGCATTTTTTTTTTTTTTTTTTTGCAACAATTAAATTATAGCTAATATTTTAATGGCTATTTTAACGCTATTAGGATGTTATTATTTTCATATTTTAATTAATTATAATTTAATTAATTAAAATATGAAACCATTGTATTGTGTTGTCACCGTGATCTGAGCAATCCTGAAAGTTTCAAATTTCTAGCTAGTCGGGAAGTTAGTTAAAAATCGATTGCAAGATTTGTACAATATATATACAGGGAGAGTATGAACTAAAAGCAGGAATTGAAAAACATTCTTTAATTTTTGACAAATTTTCGGTCTGAAACGTCAATAATTTAACCTGATTAAATTGAAACAATAATTAATTTAACAAATAAATAGGTTTGTAACTAAACTTTATAAATGTAAAAAACTCGCAAAAATTGCTTTAGGTTAAAATAATAACACTGCAATTCAGCAGATGAATAATCTAGGCAAGACTGCAACATCGAAACAGCAAGGCCTACTAAGAAATTTGAAACGATTTGTGCATTTGGTTTCCTCTAAAATATATTTTTTTAGTTTCGCAGTAATGCTGCTATCTGCCAAACAGAGGAAGAAGAAAATTTCAAAAATCGATTAAAACAA
Organism: Salticus scenicus; assembly: GCA_963930645.1. Taxonomy (NCBI): domain Eukaryota; kingdom Metazoa; phylum Arthropoda; class Arachnida; order Araneae; family Salticidae; genus Salticus; species Salticus scenicus. The sequence continues at coordinate 266,368,533 of OZ005658.1, forward strand.
GGAAAAAATATTAAAAAATTGTTGCAATTAAAAAAAAAAAAAGAAAGAAAGAAAGAAAGAAAGAAAGAAAATTGCTAGTACTCAAATGTCTGGTTTCAGTGTAAAACTTATAAACGTTATGGGTTAAAACCATAACATTTAAATTTACTAAACGATGATATGACGTAATTTTTTTTTTCTCTAGATTTGATCGTCATCTCTAAATGTGCATATTCAGGAACATGGAGTCCTATCACACATATTCGCGTCTGGATATTAACTTCAGATAAGATGAACTGTGGCCAGTTCATGTCGAGGGGAAAATAAAATGAGTTACTCTCGATGAATGTGACCCCTAATCAAAGGCACATAATTGTACATTGATCTTTAATAGCGATAAATTAGTATTAAATCTCTTTTAGAAAATTTGGGGGACCGATGAAATCTTCACTGCAAAAAAAAAAAAAAAAAAAAAAAAAAAAAGTTAAAAGTACAGGAAAAATCTGGCAGCTGGGGTACCAGTATTTCTCCGTCAAATGTACAGTTTAAAACCGTAAAATTGTATCACTGACATATATTTTACACAGGAATCCTGTAAATCAAACAGGCTTTTTGTTAAAAGTACAGTTTTGTCCTGTATATTTGACAGAGAAATACTGTCACCCCAGCTGCCAGATTTTTTTCTGTACTTTTAACAGTTTTTTTTTTTTTTTTTTTTTTTTTTTACAGTGGTAAGAGAAGTACAAGGTTAGTCCAAATGACTCATCGGTTTTCAAAACATTGTTTACTTACAAGTATACGATGTACAAACACGGGTTATACATGAATAGATACATGCACTCATCAGGTTAATGGTACATTCCACAAATGTTTAATGTGTGCAAGAATAAATCACATGGTACGAGATCTGGTGACCTGGGAGGCCACAGCAACAGAGGAATATCACCTAGATCGAGCACGCCCTATCCATGTATATGCCAATTCTCTATTGAGAAAAGCCCGCCATCTAGCATGCACGCCAACCAGAGGCGGGTATTTTAAACGTGGTGAGTGTATCTATTTTTTCATGTATCTCCCGTATTTGTACGTCGTATATTTGTCATATATGATGCTTTCGAATCCGATGAATCATTTAGGCTAACACTGTACTTTCATAGAATTTTCGCTCATTTATGAGGAAAACTGGATCAAATTAAAATTATTTTTGTAGTGCTATAATTATCTTCCTTGTACATTAATTACCGGCTTAAAACTAGCAGTTGGTAATTTTACAGCAGGTTTTAAAGTAGCAGCTTGCAATTTAATTACGGGTTTAAAAGTAACTGTAGGTAATTATTGCAGGTTTAAAACTAGTTAATCACATTTATTAAGGTAAACGCACCAGTAGTGGACCCTGTACGAGTAGTGGACACTTTTAATTTTAAAATCGGAAAATAAGCTACCTAAAAGTTCCGAAGATTCGAGCAATGTGCAGGAAGGGAGTTATAGTCCTTTACTGTTAAACCCTTCAACAAAAAAAAAAATAATTCCGGCCATTAGTTTTAAAACAATGTTAGTTTAACTAAAAAATTTGCACTTTTTGTGATTTTGCTGTTTTTTTTCTTATCACTTTGAATAAGGAAATGAAATTTTATTTGCTCTCTCTCTCTCTGGTTATTTTTTACTGTTTCCTTCTACCTTTTGCTTTCATATCACTAAAATAAGTATACAGAATTCATTTATCGTGCTATTTTTTAAATCTTGTATTAACACATAGTATTTTTATGGGTGTCCACTACTGGTGCCAAAAAATATCATCATGAATAATAGTGGACAGCCCTGCCCACTACTGGCTCATGTGACTTTGAATGCCAGATCCAGTAGTGGACACAATTCTGTAATCTAGCAATTTTAGAGTTGAATTTTAAAGCAAAAATTCAAAGGGGTCCACTACTGGAACTAAAAAGGGTCCAATACTGGGTTTTTAGTGTGTCCACTACAGGTTCATTTTAAGCTCTTCAGATTTTTGATTTTTTACATATATAAATGCTACAGTTAGCAATTTTCATAATACAGTCGTGTTAAGAAAGAGTTAGTAAAGGTCTGAAATATTAATTATTTTTTGAAACTCTAAAATTTAGGAAATTACACAAAAAATAGCCGGAAAATGTCCTTAAAGTGTCCACTACTGGTGCGTTTACCTTAAATGGTTAAGTTTTTTTTTTTTTTTTTTTTTTTAGAATTTAATGCAAAATATTTACTGTGAATCCTCTAATATTATAAAATACAAATCTTATTCATATATTTTATTTATTTATTTTGATGAATTGTTCAGTGGTCATATACTGTAAATTAATTTAATTTTCTCAGTGGAAAAATTTTGCAGTCATAATATAATTTAATGTTTGCTTATATGGCAGCTTCACTTACTTTCAAAATTACACACAAAATAGGCAGTGTTTAGAAAGTTATACTTGAAATTATCATAAGAAAAAATGTTTTATCAAATAAAGATGAAAGGAATTATATTTCAAAACCTAAAAATAGTATCAGTAATATCATTAATCCAAACGTTAAAAAGAAATGCAAAAATTTAATTAAGTGAAAAAAAAAAAATAAATAATGTAAATATTGGGAATATTTTCAAGGTGAAACTTTTAATCTTAAAAGTAAATCCACCAAGTCAAAAACTACTAAATATTTTAATTGTTTAATTTCTATTATAAATAAAATAATAATAATAAAAAAAAATTAAGTTTTTTAAGTTTGCGTATATTACCAGAGAGAAATGTGAAAATGTTTGTAATTCATTTGATTGAATAATAGGAAATGGAAAAATTTTTCCCATGGTGAAAACATCTTTAAAAGTAAATACAACAAGTGAAAGACGTAATAGAAAATAATCTAAATGTTCAATTTCAGTTATAAATAAATATTAAGCAACTGTTCCATGTAATGGATGTTCTAGTTGTAGAAAAGTATCAACATTTATCATAATCTTATGTAAGTTCATAAAATGAAGTAAATTCATCAGTTCGGCTTTATATCAATTGTTCACTGTTAGTGATTTTTTACTTTCTCTTACCCATAAGGTCAAAATATTTTTTTGGGGTCAAATTTTCGAAAGTGAGCTTTTGTTATATTCACATGTTTTGAGGTCCCTTGAATCCAAAAATCATGTTTTTAGCGGTTGGTCTGTGTGACTGTTATCAACATATCTCAAAAACAAATTATAGCAGAAAGTCCAAACTTGGTATTCTAAATGTGTATGATAAAGGGATGTTACACTAAACTTTTCGTTGAGATCAAGCAAATGGTTCGTGTACAGGGATACCCAAGAGAATTCAAATATATTGCATCTATGGGGGAAATTACAGGTAAATAGAGTTTAACATCTATAGACTGCACTAAACCAAATGAAACGAATATATATTTTTTATTTGCGTAAAAACATGTCTCATGTAGAATATGGTAGAGAAATCATTCACTGTTTGTTTACAGGGCTACCACAAAAGGTCTAAATGAAAGTGCGACAATAGTTGCAAATTGATGGAAGTGTATTTCAGGCTGGGCCATGTATTATTACTATAGGATTACATTTAGGTGCACCATGTGGTCTGTACATAATCTTCAAAAGATATACAGGGCTGCAAATATTTAAGCGATAACATTCTGTTTTGTTGTTAGTATATGTGCTTTACTATAATATTTTACCATTTCCAGGAAAGCTGTTCAGGAATTGAAATGAACTCCTCATAGAGATATGGTAAATAATGTATGTTTTTAAGCTAAATATTCATCGCTTGTTTTTTGTATATTTACACGGTTTGAGGCTTCCTGATTACCGAAGTCAAGTCTTTTAACATTTGATCTTTGTCTGTATCTTTTAGAATAACTTAAAAACGAATAATTTTAGGAGATCCAAATGTTGTATTTTAAAGTTAATATAAGTTTGTTGCTGGAAAAGTTTGATGAAGATTTATAAGTTTCAAGGAATGTTGCGTGTGAAAATTGTCAGAATAATTTTAAGTGAACTTTTAATTTTAATAACAGATTTAAATTCTATATAAATGTAGGTGCAATAATGAAACGGGGGGTTGAGGGGGGTGGTAGACCCCCCCCCTCACACAGAACTAATTGTCATATTTAATTGCTTTAACATAAGTTTTCATAACAGAACTCGATATCTTACCCCTTAATCTCAAACCTGTATTTATAGTATTAAATTTCAGGGTAAGAGAAAGTCGTGTGTGTGACACACCAGATTATTTTAATTAAAAATAAATAAATAAATATTATATCGCGATAAAGTTATTTTTAAATAATTGTAAGTTTTATAAGATGAACTGTTCTATTTATTAAAATTTGCAAAAGAAACTTAACCATAATTTAAATCTCTTGTACTTTAATGTTTATGAATTGTTACTAAATTAAAAATAAATAAATAAACAAACAAATAAAATAAAATAAATAAATAAATATTAACTTTTTTTATATATAATTTTAAAGTGATTTTTGAATAATTTCAAATAATGTAATATAAATTACTTCATCAACTAAAATTTGATAGTTGAAATTTAATAATTTCATCGGAATTTATGTATAACAAAAGTAAACAAATGTATAAATAGATAAAATTATTAGTCAGTAAACATTCTGAGCATTTTAAATTATGGAATTTTTAATTAAAAAAATTATTATCACCAATTCAATTTTAGAAAGTAAATCTACCAATATTTACATAATTTTATGTCACATATAGTACGTTCACTAATTAAGTTTTACATCAATTGTTTTCAAAATTAAATAATAATGAAAATAATAAATTAATATCCTTTATTTTTTTCTTTCTATAAAATATTTTCAAATAATTTTAAGAAATATAAGATAAACTTTAACAAAACCATACAATAAAATTTGATCTATAACTTATGTTACGTGAAAAAACGAAGCAATAAATAAACAAATAAAATTTAGTAATTGACATTAATTTCTTTATATTAATAAGTATGAATATATATCTGTACTGATAAGTATAAAGGATTTAAGTCCATATTCTTGATTTTTCAGGAAACGAAAAATAAAGTTGAACTAAAAACTAATCAGAAGAATCGATTAGGAAAACGGGATTAGGTTGATTTATACCCTTTATACCATTCAATGATTGCCAATCTTCATTTAATAAATGGAAAAAATTGAATTAAATATTTTATACTAAAGATTAATGCTAAATTTCTAACTTGAATCTTTTTTTACCAATGGATTTTCTCAAAGACTAAATGACATGGATTTAAATCCTTTATACCAATCGATAGAGATTTTTTTTTTTTTTTTTTTTTGAGTCTGATTATGTACTTAACTCAAAATCGACATTTTTGGACTTAAATCCTTTATACTTATCAGAACAGATATATACTTGATGACTTAACATAAAATTAATATATCATGAATTATTTAAACAAAAAGATAAACAGATAAATAAAATAATCAAATAGTTATAATTATGATCAATTTAAATTAGTTCAAAGAAGTTATCTCACCTATTAGGTTATTGTGGATAGAAAACTATCAACGATTATCCTTATCTTATGTAACGCGTAGTAAGTTTACTAGTTCGGCTTTACACCAATTGTTCTTTTCCGCCCTCTTCCCACAACAAAACAATAGAAATGCCGCCGCTTCCCATTCCACAACAGAATTTCTACCCCTTGAATGGGGCTTTCTCTTGCCCACTAACTTTCTCTCATTTTCTTTTGTTTTATAGTTTTGTTTTATTTCTGTTCTCCCAACAAGATTCCCGACTTTCACCTGGGGAGACAACCATCTCCATGACATCATCATTGACGTTTTTATTTGTGCGAGCCAAGTTCTCTATTTTTGTAGTGCCAAAAAGATGGGTTTCTTTTCTTTTTTCTTTTTTTTCCCCCAATTAACTAGTTCTTTTTTTCTTTCTTTTATTTTGGTCTCTTTGGTGGGAAGTCTTGTCCCATGTTTTCTGTAAATCTTGCTTTCTTTTCTTTTGTTTTTTTGTCAAAAGTACAGTTCGTAGAGCAAGTCGAAAGCTATTGTTTTACTGGAAGGGCAGTGCACTTTAAAACCTTCTGTAAAAAATGCACACAAACAATCTTACCGGTAAATAAAAACAATTTATTATTTTATCATTAACGAGTTTAGCATCAACACTGAAAAGTTTGCGTTTTTGTAAATGTATTTACAGATGTATTTGATTGTAAAAATGTATTTTTAATTATTTTCTTTTTTCCCATTGACAAAATCCTTTTTCCTTCATTTCTTCTATTTCCGTACCTATTAAAGTAGGGGCCCTATTTCTTGTTTCTGTAAATCTCCCTTTTCTTTTTTTCAAAAAAAAAAAAAAAAAAAAAAAAATTAAGCATATCTTAGAGAAAATGAAAAGCTATGGTTTTACTAAAATGGCAATGTAATTTTAAACTTTCGAAAAAAAAAAAAAAAAAGTGAGAGAGAGAGAGAAAATAAAATAACATTATAAATATTGAACAGCAGTATATCAATACTGAAAAGTTTGCATTTTGTAAATAAGTAAACCAACGAGTTTGATTAGGCAAATATTTATCTTTTATTTATTTATTTATTTATTTATTTATTTTCTTTTGCAGTTTACTTGTTTTATTATTATTATTATTATTGTTGTTGTTGTTGTTGTTGTTGTTATAATTATTATTTCTTTTATTCTGATCTCTATTTAAGTAGTAGTTCTGGCTTTCGTTTCGGTAAATCTTTCTTTTCTTTTATTTATTTATTTTCTTTTGCAGTTTACTTGTTTTATTATTATTATTATTGTTGTTGTTGTTGTCATTATTATTATTTCTTTTACTCTGATCTCTATTTAAGTAGTAGTTCTGGCTTTCGTTTCGGCAACTCTTTCTTTTCTTTTCTTATTTTTTTTAGGACTGAGGACTATTAGTCTCAATCTACGGATATTTACGATACCAGTTTTACGATAGTTGGACATTTATCGAAAATATAATTGAATAATTTGAAAGCAATGTTATAATTTGAAAAAAAAAAAAACCTAATAGTTCTCCATCCTAAACTAAATTCTGCTTTTGCCAGAATTTCATCAAAATCCCTTTTTTTTTTTTTTTTTTTTTTTTTCAAAGAAAAAGAAAAGAAAATTAATAATAATCAGTATCGAAACAAACACTATCGAAAAGGTTTTTTAAAAATAATTTTGATTTATGAAAAAAAAAAAAAAAAAAAAGCGCGCGTGCAAAATGAAATTAAAAAGAAAAGAAAAGAAAGAAAGAAACAAGATAATTAAGTTTGAATTTGAGTTGGTAATTTAAGGATGCCATTGATATAGTAAATTTTTTTTAATAAATTAAAATGCGGATATCAAAATTGCCCTAGTAAAGCCGTTTGAGAGGAACGTCCGAGTTACTTCGGTGCCAAATTTCAAATTTCACCAAAGAAGTCCTATACTAAAGCTTTTTCTTTTTTTCACCCAAAACTTATATTTTCAGTTTAATTTTGTGTGAAAACACAAAAATTAGCTTCTTAATCACACTATTTTTACTTCCATTACCCTACTACCGTAGGTAATGGAAGTATTGTATTCGGTCTGAAAATTCGATATCGGGTTTTCACCTGATTTACACGTTTTAAGGTCCCCTGAGTCCAAAAAAGTGGTTTTCGGCAATTGGTCAATGTGTATGTATGTGTGTGTGTGTGTATGTATGTGGAGAATATTCTGGCTACTATAGCTCAGAAACTAATAAAGATAGAGCTACGAAATTTTAGAATTGAAATATGTTTGGTGTACAGATGAAATTTCCAAACTTTGGTGAAAATTAAAAAACCGGAAGTGGGACATCGGAAACCGGAAGTGGGACCGTAAGTCCGTATCTCAAAAACGGCTCTAACGATTTTCTTCAAACTTGCTATATAAACACTCTATTAGATGTCCTTTCGAATGATATAGTTGGTTAGTTCAGGAAAATTGATACGCGTCCTGTATAAATAGTTGAATTTCAGGTCTCCCAAGGGCGTTCCTTTAAAAACAGCTGTACGGATTTTTTTCAAACTCGCCATTTTAACTCACGTTTAAATATGCTTTTGTATGTAATTATTGTTTTCCTGTTAATTATTTGTTTTTTCGTAAATGTTGGTATCTCAAAAATGGCTCTAACGATTTTCTCTTTAGGTCACTTTTATGTTTTCTGATCACATTAGCTCTCAAAAATGCATATAATACGTGTAATAGTGGGTAATGGAAGTCGTGTGGTTGTTTCACACCAGATTTTTTTTTTTTTTTTTTTTTTTTTTGTCAAATGTTCAGTTTAAAAATAAAATACAGTAAATGAGATTAATCATGGCCATTCTTACATCTTTCCATCGTTTTCTCTCTTTTATTTTCAGAAATACGATTCTAAGCAGTTCTTAGACAAAGTTGAAAGCTATTGTTTTACTGGAATGGCAGTACGCTTTAAAAACTTTTATGGAAAATGCTCATAAACAATCTGACTGTAAATCTCGAAACAATCCATTATTTTATCAAAAACGTTACGTGAATACTGAATAGTTTGCGTTTTATAACAGTATTGAAATTGAATTGGCCGTTATGTTTGATTGGAAAAATGTGTTTCTAATAATTTTCTTATTCTAAATTATCTAAATACTTGTTTCTTTCTGTCTTTTCTTTTTAAGTAGGAATCCTGTCCCTTATTTCAGTAAATCTCCCCCCCCCCCCCCACACACACACATTTTTATTTTTCTTAAAAAATATGTTTCTAAGAAGTTGCTAGAGAAAGTTGAAATCTATTACTTTACAAAAAAGGCATTCGAAGCTCCTGTAAAAAATGCACATGAACAGTGTTACTGGAAATAAAAACAATCCAATATTTTACTAACAGTAGGTTAATGCTAAATAATTTGAATTTTATAAATATGCTGAAAGATATATGTCGCCATAAAAGTCGCCAAAGGTCTCCTATGCTATAGCTATACCAGCGAAATTTTAAAAAATAAATATAGTAATTGATGTTAGGAAATAAAACATACAGTGCGCGAAAAAAGTATAAGGACGACATTAAATTCAATAAAAATATGCTTTATTTTCATTTTATCTAAATGAAATTCTTATATGTTTGACTTCTGTTACATAATTTTTTAATAACATTTATAGCGCATAAAAAACAGAATTTAGCTTCAAAATACTGATTTTGCAAAAATTAACACTAAAGGAAATATGGAAAAAGTATGAGGGCATGTTCAAAAATACTTAAAATTTTCTTCAATAATCAAGAAGCTTTTTTTTTTTTTTTTTTTTTGAACCATCTGAATAAGCCGAGAGGTCATGGATCCTGAAAGATCTTTTAAAGTGTTCACGGAAATTTTTTCCCAAACGTCTTTGTTAGCGAAGACAAGATCCTATGTGTATTGATATTGTGTGCCATTTTTATAAACTAAATCCCCATAAGTTTTCGAATGGATTAAGATCGGGACTCCTCATGGGCCAATCAAGTAAATTTACAAAATTAGCTTCGAACCAGAGTTTTGCACTCGTAGAAATGTGCATCGAAGCATTATCCTGTTGAAAACTATAGTCCCCTGAAGCAATCAGTGACGCTTCAGATGACAAACTTTCTCCTAACATATTAACATACTTGTCCGATTTCATTGTAACCTCTTCGCTCCAGAGGTCCACATATGTGGAACTCTATTCTTTCCTTTATAAAATTTATAAAATTTATACCATTTAATATTTTTATATTTTGACTAAATTAATAAAAAGCTGAATAAATTGGCTTTAAAAAGATACCGGTATATGGCAGCATGAAACTAAATTTATTTCTGAAATATAATGTTATTTTGTCGACTTTCGTAAAACGACTGTAAAACAGTAGTCGACCACACGGTCAAAGAAAAGTACGCAGTTTTTATAATTGTTTATTAAGTACTTAGACACTTGCCAGAATAAAGAGAAAACTAATATTGATTGATTTATTCAAGGGCATCAAATTTTTAATTGTGTTACAGTTAGGAAGATTTATGTAACTCAATAATTTAGAGTTTAGTTGTTTAAAGCCATACATTTGTATCGTACATTACTAACCCCTAAATTATAAATGTAAGAAAATCGTACTTTTTTGTAATGTACAATGTGAACGTATATGTCTAAAAGCCTTCAAGTGTAACTTATGTTGTTATTATAGCTTCGGGTCCGAAGAGGTTATTGTTGATAAAGACTGTTGAAGTGGTTCCATTTGCCGCAAAAGTGCTCCAAACCATTACCGAGACACCACCATATTGACGTTTGGAAAACACTTCTTTGGTCTTTCACAGATCATACCAAAAATAACGAAAACCATCAGATTCATCAAGGATGAACATTTTTTCGGTCAAAAAAAATTACATCAGTCCATTTTTGACCAAGAGATGTATTTTTTGGCAAAGTCAACTCTTCTTTTCTTATGATGATTTGTAAGAGATGGACGTGACACTAATTTTCCATAAGAAACATGAGGGTGTTTATTTAACACATTTTGAACAGTCCTTGATGAACACTGTAAATTCAAAAGTTGTCTAACTTCATTTGCAGTTTCTTTTTTCTGGCAAGTTCTTCTTACAATCATTCTTTTTTGTCGACGAGTGAAAACCATCAGGTCCATCAAGGATGAACTTTTTTTCATCAAAAAAAAAAAAAATTACGTCAGTCCATTTCTGACCAAGAGATGTATTTTTTTGGCAAAGTCAACTCTTCTTTTCTTATGATGATTTGTAAGAGGTGGACGTGACACTAATTTTCCATAAGAAACATGAGGGTGTTTATTTAACACATTTTGAACAGTCCTTGATGAACACGGTAAATTCAAATGTTGTCTAACTTCATTTGCAGTTTCTTTTTTCTGGCAAGCTCTCCTTACAAACATTCTTTTTTGTCGACGAGTGAGAATTTCTGGTCTCCCAGTTCGTTTTTTCATGCCATACGTTCTAAGATTTTTTAGAAAATTAAAAACTACCGTTTTAAATCTCTTAATTCTTTTTTTAAATTCCAGTCCACTTAATCCGCATTCTCGAAAAGCCACAATTTTCCCTTTTAAAAGCAACAACTGTTTTATTTAAGAGACAAAAATTTAAGTTAAAATACATTTACAAAACAAAAATTACATATAAAAACAATTAAAATCAAGACGTTTCGAAACCCGTCCGGGTTTCCTCATCAGTAATTGCAACAGAATATGCAAACATTACATGAACACTCAAGGAATTTAAAGGAGTACCGAATATTGAGGAGCCAGTGCGCATGCTTCATTGATAGTGTGGATATGCTTGGCAGTGTGCCAGCTCTCAAGGATAATACGCGATTTATAATTATGAAAACCAGAATTAAGAATTTTTATATTATCGAAGTCAGGAATATGATCGGTTTCTATTGAATGGATTACAATTTTAGAATTTTGGTGGCAATTTTTAAAAGATCGTCTGTGCTTTTGTAGTCTAATTTTTGCTGTACGGCCAGTTTCATCTATATAAACATATTTGCAATTTTTACAAGGAATTAAATATATTAAATATATTAAATTATACCAGTTAAATCCAAAGAAGGGGTTATGGGTTTAAAGTTAAAAAGGACGTTTTTTAATTGTTTAATTGGCCGGAAAGCAGTATAAATATTATGTGGTTTAAGTAATTTAGAAATAAATTCTGAAGGAAAACCAAAATATGGCATAAAAATATCATTTTTCTTATTAATTAGTGAATTTTTCATTTGCATTGGAGTAGAGGGGGAAATTGCAGGAGGAAACGAAGGAGAGGGGAAGCTGATAATTTTTTCACGATAAATTCGTTTTAACCAATTAAGAGGGTAATCGTTATTTATTAAATATATTAAATTTATGATTTTAATTGTTTTTATATGTAATTTTTGTTTTTTAAATGTATTTTAACTTAAATTTTTGTCTCTTAAATAAAACAGTTTTTGTTTTTAATATATATAATTGAGACGGTTTGATGTTTGTGTACGTTAAAAATTTTCCCTTTTGCAGAATCAGAAAGATCAGCTCCTTTGGGAATCGTTAAAAAGCCACGATGAAAGTCGACGAGTGTGAAATTAATTTCGCAAATCAATCTTTTAACCTGGGATTATAATTTTCCGTTTTAAAATATGCAAATTTTTCAATAATTAGGGAAGAAAAAACAATGTCCTTATATTTTTTTTCCAATATCATTTGGATTTAAAAATCAAAATGTAAATTTAAACAGATTTATATTTGGAAATTTTAATTAGTTTACACAAGAAAAAAAAAATCAAAATGTAAATTTAAACAGATTTATATTTAGAAATTTTAATTAGTTTACACAAGAAAAAACTAGTTGGCATAGGTGGACTCTGCTCAGTTCCCCATCATATTTATGTTCTCAGGAATTTCTAGTGCGAGACATATTATAATCATGTTAAAAGAAATGAATTTGACCAAAGCTTGATACAGTGACAGAATGAAATCCCCGCCTAATAGGTTATCCACCGTTCACTTCGATATATTTATCTTATTCTAATCTATTAATTTATTTTGTCAGGGTCAGTTCTGTTGTTTAGTTTTCATGCTACTATTCCCAATGCAATAATCCTCAAAATTTATATTTATATGAAAAATTTACAATTTCGCTATGTTGATAAAATCGTAAATTACGAATAATTTACGAAATTTTCCCATTAGAATATTTGTATTCAATCCTGTTCAAACAAATATCATAAATGTAATTTTGAAGTTGTCTAATGTATTTATGATCCTCAAAATGGAAGTTTATGCTCAATTTTGCCTTATTCTGCCATTTTAAGTAAATCGTAAATTCCAAATAACTTACGAATTTTTTAAATTGGAAAAATCATAGTCATTAATATTCATGCCAGTGTTCTAAATAATATTTCAAAAGTAGTCTGACATCTTTACGATGAAAATATCTCTAAAAATTGACGTTTATGTGAAATTTTGCCCTATACTGCCATGTTAAGAAATTCGTAAATTTCCAATAACTAGCGAAATTTTCAAAGTAGCATATTTATAGTTACTGATGTTTATTCCGGCATCAAAACTGATATTTTAAAACTGGTCTGACATTTTTTAGAGTAAAAAGTTTCCATTTAATGCACGTTTAAGTGAAATTTTGTCCTATTTTCCCATGTTAAGAAAATCGTAAATTTCTCAGAACTTACAAAGTTTTTTAATTCGAATGTTGGAAATGAATAGAGTTCTTGCCAATATCGAAAGTAATATTTTAAAACTGATCTGACTTCTCTGCGATCATTTGTTCGTGAGATATCGTGTTAACAGACTAACAAACTAACGGACTAACACACTAACGGACTGACACACTAACAGACACCCTACAGACAGACACCATACAAGTTTTGTCATTTTCGGATTCCTCACACCTGAAAACGTGTAAAAAAGTCAAAATACCGAGGTCGAAAATTTTCACGATTACCTAAGTTCCCCATACCTATAGTATGATGGGGAACAAAAATTTAATTTTACTCCTTTCTTTTTCAAAAAATTGCCCACGATTCCGTAAACAAGACTTCTAGAATTGGCGATTTTTCGCGTGTCCTAATACTTTTTTCGCGCACTGTAGTTACTGCATGCTTTATAGGGAAGAATCGATTAAAATAAGTTGGACAAATTAAGTTGGACAGAATTTTATTTCTGTATTTCTTAAAAAACAAATATAGGTTTAGTTTTTTTTTTTTTTTTTTTTTTTTTTAAATATGTAAGATTGATTTTAAGCTGTTCCTAGAGAAAATTGTAAGCTATTGTTTTACTTTAAGAGTAGTGCATGTTAAAACTTCTGAAAAAAAAAAAAAAAAAAAAACATACAATGTTAGTATAGAACTAAAAACAATCCAATGTTTTACCAACAGTTGGTTAATACTAATTGATTTTTCAAATATGCTAACCGATACATTTGTTAGGAAAAATGTATTTCTAATTGTTTTCTTTTTCCCAATTAGTTAGTTATTTTTTCTTTCTTTCATTTTTTTTTCTTTATTGTTCTTTATTTAAAAAGTTATGTCTTTAGTTTCAGTATATCTTCATTCCATTATTTATTTATTTATTTATTGTTGTTGTTATTATTACTATTTTGGCAAAAACCCGATTATGAGCAATTTTTAAAAAGAGTTCTAAGGTATAGTGCCATTTAAAACTTTTGTGAAAACTATACACAACTGATCTCATGAGAAATAAAAGCCAATGAATATCTTATGAACATCGAACAACTGTATACCAGTAATGTAAAGTTGGCATTTTGTAAGTATATTGACCGATATGTTTGAAAAGATATGCTCCGAGTGACATCAAATTGACGAAATTTGTTTCGTTACCTGTTTGAGAATACGAATTTCGTCAAAAATAAAAAAATATTTTCTCCTTCTTATTTCGTCAAATTGAGAAAATTTGTTTCGTTATTTGAGAATACGAATTTCGTCAAAAATAAAAAAATATTTTCTCCTTCTTATTTCGTCAAATTGAGAAAATTACTTTCGTCACTTGTTTGAGCATACGAATTTCGTGAAAAGTAAAGATACATTTTTTCATTTCTAGTTTCGTGATACAGAATAAAATACAAATTATAGAATTATAAAATTACTTGCAAGTTCGTTGCTTTAGGCATTAAATCCTAATTATATTTAATGAAAATATAAATAAAACAAAGCAAACAAATAAAAGTCATTTGGACATTTATTTGATAGCTTTGAGACCTATAGTTACAATGATTTCTGTCTCAATTGGTCCATATATTTACAGAAATTCACAGTAACAAGCGCACACAATATTTTGTAGACATAGGACATCACAAACATCCATGCCCGCACAGCGATTCGAACCCGGGAATCCAGAAGGCTGCGCCCTACCGACCGAACCACCAGGCCGGCAAATAAAAGTCATTGTAACGTAAAGTCGAAAGAACACAGGCAAAAAAAAATATGTCGGTAATGAAAGCTAGCACATGTTGTTGTGAGTAAACAGTTTCGTCAAATATTTGAGAGTTCACGTTTCCTCAAAAATCACGTAATCGCTTGACGAAATGGTTGTCAAAAACAACGAAATTAAGCCCAAAGATGTCTGAATCGTCAAAATTGAGTATATTATTTCTCTGCGTAATTGTGGCAAGTAAGCTGCCTCAAAATTGTTGAGTAATATAGTAAAAAAACTTTGCAGTGAAAGATCCAGAGATTTTTAATTGCCTTCTATATTAGTGCAATAGTAACAATAAGGGTAATAAAACATATATACTTAATAAATACTTACGCAATATTACCTTATATAGTTCTTGCTTACATATTAAAATAGACTATTAAGCAATTCTTAGAGAAAGATAAAATTATTGTTTTATCGAAAGGATAGTGTACTTAAAAGCGTTTGTAAAATATATACATAAACAGGCTTAGGAAAAGCAAAAGCAACTCATTAATTTAAAAACAGGGAGTGGCAGTAAAGCAATACAGAAAAGTTGACATTTTGGTTATATACTGGTCATTTAGTGTTATTTTACAGAAAAATGTATCATTGTCTTCTATTATTATAATATTATGTGATTTTCGTTAGAAAACTAAAAAATAAGTTCAGAAATTTCTTGCTAAATTGACAGAAAACTCTGTCTGTATCTATGAATATTTCAGCATTTTAAACGCAATATAAGAAAAAAAAAAACTATAATTAAAGGGGACTAATGTGCAAGTGGTACCTGACGGGACTAAAGTGAAAGTTGTACCTCAAGGGACTAATGTGAAAGTTGTACCTCACGGGACTAATGTGCAAGTTGCACCGAACGAACAAACTATTTCTTTCAACAAAAATGCCTACTAACCCTGGACGATAGGTCTAATATATCATATCCTATTATATATCGTATTTATCGTAATATAACTCAATACACTTATTTCGCTTCCTTCTTCGACTCGTTTTAATACGCATTTTTTATATGCATGAGTAGCCCCCGAAAAACAAAAACATTAAAACATTGAATTCATTTTTTTACTTATTTTTATTTCATATTATTTCACGCGCATTTTTTATTTCCTAATTCAAAATTATTAAAAAAAAAACTTTTTCGATATCGCTTGTAACGATACTGATTATTATTAATTTTCTTTTCTTTTTCTTTCAATAATAATAATAATAATAATAAAAAGATTTTTTTGAAATTCTGGCAAAAGCAGAATTTAGTTTAGGACGGAGGACTTTTATTTTTTCTTCTTTTTTCAAATTATAACATCGCTTTCAAATTATTCTATTATATTTTCGATAAATTTTAGATTTCGACAAATGTCCAACTATCGAAATCGACAACGCAAAAATCCCAGATTGAGACTAATAGGCCCTCAGTCCTAAAAATGGAGATAAATATTTCTATACATTATCAGTTACCATAGCTAGCAACATACTAGAATTTTTTTAATCAAAAGTCAGTGGCAAATTTAAAATGAAATCATCAATCAAGTATACAAGCTAGCTATTGTTTCACTGTTAGGCCGGTGTGCTAAAAACGTTTATAAATAAATGCATATAAATAATCTTATACTAAAAGTAATAGTAAATAGCAATACATTATCTTAAAATTTGCATTTTGTAAATATACTGACGACCGACATGTTTGATTAGAAGGGTGTATTTCTCTGTTTTCTTTTTCTCGATTAAGGGGACTCGGCACCATTGCCGGCAGCACTGAGGTGTAAAAGTTTTATTTCCATTTAATATTTATAAATTAAACAATATTAGTTTTGTTCAATAAAATATATATTCAGTCAAGAATTCTTATGTTTTTTGATGTATTTTTTTACAGATTTAAAAACTTTTAAATTGCGCTTTCTCAGATTACATTTTTTCATGAATTCATGATATTCAAAATGATTAAACTTCTACATATAAATAAAGGACTTAACTTTTTTTTTTTTTTTTAATATAACCTTCTTAAAAGAATTAGAGATAAGTTTTGACGTTTATTGATTAGTTTTTGAGAAAAAAAAATTTAAAAATGCAAAACCATGTAAAAAATGTGCAAAAAAAAAAAAAAAAAAAAGAAAGAAAGAAAAAAGAAAACATGATTTTTGTTATATTTTTATATTTTTATATTTTTGATATTTTATCTTTTAAAGGTATTGTAAGACACATCGCTAATTCATTTAGTTGGGTTCTATTGAAGATCCAAATAATAATAATAATAATAAGTATTATTATTATTTTTTTAATATCTGTAGAAATTTAATCATTTTGAAGATCATGAATTCATGAAATATTTGAGAAAACGCAATTTAAAGATTTCAAATCTCTAAAAACATCTATCAAAAACCATGAGAATTGTTGCCTGAATGTATATTTTATTAAACAAACCTAATGTAGTTCAATTTATAAATATTAAAAGGAAATATAAGCTTTTATATGGAACCTACTTCAGCGGTGCCGTCAAAGGTGCCAAATCCCCGTTTAGTTCTTTTATTTTACATTTATTATTTTTCTGGTCTTTTGTCGCTTCCTTTGCTTTCCTAAATCTTCCTTTTTCTTTCTTCCTTTTTGTTATTTTTGTTCTCAAAAGCACGATTCTATGCAATACTTAGAGAATATTGTAAGCTAAGGTGACCATATTTTCAAACACAGATTTGAGGACAAATTACCGTTTGTCCAATCTAAATAAATTTTGAGGACATTGAAAACTATTTGGGGACTTTTTCGAGGACATAACAGACCAATACCTATTTGCATTATTAATAAAAAGAACTCTGATTTATACATTACAACTGGCTTTGAAACACTTTTTTCTATGAAAAGATGCCGAGCCTAAGGTATGTTTATGCAAATTAAATTATTCCAGCATTATTAAAATAATCACGTCTGTAGAACCCATTTACACTTTATTATGATGATAGGAGAGAACACAAAATAAGAGCATTTCCTTTTAATCTTTAGAATCCCCGCTCCCAGAAATGCAGAAATTATTCCCGATTATGTAACTACAAAAAACCATTTCTTTTTCTCTCCTATCAATGTATCAATGCAGTTTGCGGAGGACATATAACTTCCATTTTTGTCAAAATTTCATTAAAAAAAATTTATTTTTCACTTAACACAAATCGGGAAGATAGAATTTATATACTGATTAGTAGTGTATGATTCTTTCTCTGCTTGTGCATTACTTGTGCATTAGACTGCGATTTTGGTTGGATTGGAATGGATGGGTTTTACGTCTCACTAGTGCTGTACAATGGGCAATTGGCGATGTCTGGTACTCATCCCTAGAGGTGGTCCGGAGACATCCCATCACAATTTTGATCCTCCACGGAATGGACTGCGATTTTGAAAGAAATACATAAAAATATTTAAATTTGGGGTCATTTAGTGTCCCCAAGCAGTGTTGGGCATAATTGATTAAGTAACTGAATTACAATTAAATTACAATTACAATTATTTTACTGTCAATCATTTAACAAGTAACTGATTACAAATAAATTGAATTACTTATTCAATTTATTTGCAATAATTAAATTTATTTGTAATCAATTACTTGTTAATCGATTGACAGTAAAATAATTATAATTTAATTTAATTGTAATTCAATTGTAATTCAATTACTTTTTAATCAATTAGGCCCAACACTGTCCCCAAGTAGTCAAAGAAGTTTTGGGGACAAAAAATAAAAAAGGTCAAAATTCGAAGACAGTCCTCGAATTTCGAGGACGTATGGTCACCTTATTGCAAGCTATTGTTTTACCATAGCCTTCTAAACTAGATGCCTGTCGCTTTGCTCGTAAACTTGGCAACAGTTCAAGCGGTAGACAGCGCCACCTGGTACAGATTGCGCGACTTTTATATTCAATTGTCACCAATAATTTTAAGAACTGATATATGACATATGTAATCGACGTTTCTTCGATTCTATTTGCCTTTTATGTATATCAAATCTCACTTCTTAAAATTATTGGTGACAGTTTAATAAAAAAGTCGCGCAATCTGTACCAGGTGGCGCTGTCTACCGCTTGAACTATTGCCAAGTCTACGAGCAACGCGACAGGCATCTAGTTTAGGTTTTACTTTAAAGACAGGCAACAACAGAACATAAACAATCTTACGAAAAACAAAAATGAAGCATTATCTTAACATTGAGCATTTATCAATGCTGAAAAGTAAGCATTTTGTATATAGCATTTTGTATAAGCATTTTGTATATTGATCCCTCAATGCGATTTATGGTGAAAATGTTTGATTTTCTTCTCCCACCGTAATTTTATGAGATTTTTTATATAAAGGATAACAACATCCTTTGTTCTGTGAGAAACTCTCACTTAATTTTTTTAATTAATTCATAAACTAGAAATATAGTCACTAAAACTCCCTTCTTAAGTTCACACTTATTTGAAGAGATTTTTAAATAAGTTTGATCCCAATAATATAAGAAAACGCTCTATAATTTTAATAGGGATTCCTAGAACTCGCTGGTAAAGGGAACTAGAATTTATAAGGATGACAAGCAACTATTTTTATTAGCGCCACAACTTATTTTCTAGATGCCAATCGCAGAATTTATTTTCAGTGAGTAGAGATCTGCATTGCTTGAAAATTCAGGCCCGTCGCCCCACATAATAACAATTTCGACCGCACTGAGAAAAAAAATATATACCGCCTTCCTGTAGTATGAATAAGTGGCCATTTTCTAAATTCCTTAACTAGAAATATAGACATCCGAACTATGCGCGTAAGGCACGCCAATAAACTGAATAGACGAAATTATTGAGAATTTCTAGTGTACACATTTCTAGATGGTGAAACAATATTCTGAATATTTTAAATATTCTGAATCATTTGTATTGCGAGAAATTCTTGCTTGATTTTCTAGAATTTGGTAATAAACCAAGATTATAGTTGCTGAAACCCGCCTCTTGTAGTCTTGTTTATTTGCGGAGATTTTTAAATAACTTTCCCCTCGAGAATGTAGGCAAACGCTCTAGAATTCTAATACGGGCTTCTAGAACTCGCTTTCCAAGGGGCCTAGAAATTATAAGGATGACATGGAACTATTTTTTCTAGAGCCACAACTTAGATTATAGATGTCAGTTACAGATTTTTTTCTCAGTGCGGTCCTCCCGTCGGAAAAACTAAAGTATAGGTCCCTAATATCCCTGCCGAAAAAAAGAAAGAAAAATTCATCCCTGTCCGAATTTATTCATATTTTTCAATTAGAGATCTGCATGGACCCCCCTCCCTCCCAATTTTAAATGGTTTTAAGCCTGAACATGACTGGTTGATTCAATTGTTTGCATAACACAGGTATATTTTCTTTTACAATAATTTATTATTATATAACTTGTTAAAAGAACAGATTATATCAAGAATGTATTCCACAATATGCCGATTTTGTAGAATACCAGTATTCACAGAAAGATTCAGCATTATATCAACATAAATTTACAGATAAAAAAAAAGTTCAATTTTTATAAATTGGTAAACAATTATGATAACAATTATTGGTAAACAATTATATAAAGTAAAATGATATACTAATCGCAAAAAATATTTCTGTTTTTTTTTTTTTTTTTTTTTTTTTTTTGTTACTTACAAAGTCTGTATACAAATACAGTTCTGAATATTTATGAAAAAAAAAAAAAAAAAAAAAAAGACGAAGAAATCTTATTACATTTTGTAGACTTCAAAATCCAAATATTATCTGTGTTTTGCCGGCACAGCCTATTCCAAAATTCATCTTTGTTTCCGCGGGTCGAATACAGGCATTTGGTAAACTATGGGCTCGTGCGAACCTCCAACAAACACATATATAAATATATATCTTGATATATTATAATCTACTGCCATATACTGTTAAAAATTTTGTCCTAGGTTGAACCAAAACATGGTACACGTACACTGCAGCTGCAATCATGCTATGGTGAAACCTTTTGCAATTATTTGGTGCTTCATTAAACCAAGGGTTGGTACTGCGATAGCGACATCCATAAGGTTGGGAAATCTTTTATCATAATATGATGCTTTTTTTCAACAAGAAGCACCAAATCATGGTAGAA
The DNA here is from genome assembly GCA_963930645.1 of Salticus scenicus. NCBI lineage: Eukaryota > Metazoa > Arthropoda > Arachnida > Araneae > Salticidae > Salticus > Salticus scenicus. The sequence goes on from OZ005658.1 coordinate 266,389,543, forward strand.
GGTTTCACCCTCGCATGATCGCAGCTACACTTGTACCAAGTTTTAGTTCAACCTAGCAAACTGAAGCTACTGTAGAACCAATATGTAGTTCAACCTTGAACTGAAATTTTTAACAGTATACAGTTCCCGCCGTTTATTAAAATCGCATTCGTTCTGAGCCAAAGTGATTTTATTAAGCAGCTGATTTTTATATCCGGCGAACGTTCCTGCACTTAAGGAAAAGTTATTACTTCCCTGAATTTGGAAAGAAACTTCAAAAGGGTAACGAATAATGGAATTAGTAAATAATATTAATTAATTTTTGATAGATAATTAAAAAATTGTTCCTTAGATATAAGTAAATTAAACGCATTTTCAAGTTCCCATGCGCTTTCCTTTGAGGAAAATCATCATTACTTTACCAAAAGTTCACGCTGTTCTTATAAATTTAAAGTCTTTCCGTTTAAACTTCATGAATTATAGTAATTTGAAAATAAGAGCTAGAAATTGTCTTTTAATAATTAAAAATTAAATATATATATATCATTTCAAATCAGATTTATAACTTATTACCGCGTTTTGAAAAATACGTTCCTTGAAATTGTTGCGGAGATAAGTTAATTTGTAACTGTGATGCAAATGTAAAATCTTCGACAATGAGTGATAACGGGGGTTTTGTTGTGTTTTAATTTCTTTTTCTATATAACACACACACACACACACACACAAAAAAAAAAAAAAAATACGTGTGGCACTCGAGGACTGCCGCGGTAAATCTATTGCATAGCATTTTTTATCAACTTATGCAATTATAATTATTTATTTATTTTATTTAGGCAGTATTTTTTTTCTTTGATATTAATTCAAGTTACACTTTTTGAGCATGGTGACCGATAAGAAAACAAATTTTTTTCTTTTATTGAATAAATGAGAATATATCCGCAATGAGAATATATCAAAAATATCCGCAATCGATTTGTAGGTATCGAAAACCTCGATGTACCAAATTTGAATGATCTAACTCTATTTTTTGAGAAAAGGTATTTTAATAGGTTTTTAAAGGCCTGCAAGTCGAATGGGGATATTCAAGTTTTTTCTTTGATATTAATTCAAGTTACACTTTTTGAGCGTGGTGACCGATAAGAAACCAAATTTTAATAGAGAAAAGGTATTTAATAGGTTTTAAAGGCCTGCAAGTCGAATGGGGATATTCAAGTTTTTTCTTTGATATTAATTCAAGTTACACTTTTTGTGCGTGGTGACCGATAAGAAAACAAATTTTAATAGAGAAAAGGTATTTAATAGGTTTTAAAGGCCTGCAAGTCGAATGGGGATATTCAAGTTTTTTCTTTGATATTAATTCAAGTTACACTTTTTGAGCGTGGTGACCGATAAGAAAACAAATTTTAATAGAGAAAAGGTATTTAATAGGCTTTAAAGGCCTGCAAGTCGAATGGAGATATTCAAGTTTTTTCTTTGATATTAATTCAAGTTACACTTTTTGAGCGTGGTGACCGATAAGAAAGCAAATTTTAATAGAGAAAAGGTATTTAATAGGTTTTAAAGGCCTGCAAGTCGAATGGGGACATTCAAGTTTTTTCTTTGATATTAATGAATAAGATAACAATAATGATAAGATAACAATAATGATAAGAAAACAAATTTTAATAGAGAAAAGGTATTTTAATAGGTTTTAAAGGCCTGCAAGTCGAATGGGGATATTCAAGTTTTTTCTTTGATATTAATTCAAGTTACACTTTTTGAGCGTGGTGACCGACATAAAACAAATTTTAATAGAGAAAAGGTATTTAATAGGTTTTAAAGGCCTGCAAGACGAATGTGGATATTCAAGGTTTTTCTTTGATATTAATGAATAAGATAACAATAATGATAAGATAACAATAATGATAAGAAAACAAATTTTAATAGAGAAAAGGTATTTTAATAGGTTTTAAAGGCCTGCAAGTCAAATGGGGATATTCAATTTTTTTCTTTGATAGTAATTCAAGTTACACTTTTTGAGCGTGGTGACCGATAAGAAAACAAATTTTAATAGAGAAAAGGTATTTAATAGGTTTTAAAGGCCTGCAAGTCGAATGGGGACATTCAAGTTTTTTCTTTGATATTAATGAATAAGATAACAATAATGATAAGATAACAATAATGATAAGAAAACAAATTTTAATAGAGAAAAGGTATTTTAATAGGTTTTAAAGGCCTGCAAGTCGAATGGGGATATTCAAGTTTTTTCTTTGATATTAATTCAAGTTACACTTTTTGAGCGTGGTGACCGATAAGAAAACAAATTTTAATAGAGAAAAGGTATTTAATAGGTTTTAAAGGCCTGCAAGTCGAATGGGGATATTCAAGTTTTTTCTTTGCTATTAATTCAAGTTACACTTTTTGAGCGTGGTGACCGATAAGAAAACAAATTTTAATAGAGAAAAGGTATTTAATAGGCTTTAAAGGCCTGCAAGTCGAATAGAGATATTCAAGTTTTTTCTTTGATATTAATTCAAGTTACACTTTTTGAGCGTGGTGACCGATAAGAAAACAAATTTTAATAGAGAAAAGGTATTTAATAGGCTTTAAAGGCCTGCAAGTCGAATGGGGATATTCAAGTTTTTTCTTTGATATAATTTCAAGTTACCCTTTTTGAGCGTGGTGACCGATAAGAAAACAAATTTTAATAGAGAAAAGGTATTTAATAGGTTTTAAAGGCCTGCAAGTCGAATGGGGATATTCAAGTTTTTTCTTTGATATTAATTCAAGTTACACTATTTGAGCGTGGGGACCGATATAAAATAAATTTTAATAGAGAAAAGGTATTTAATAGGTTTTAAATGCCTGCAAGTCGAATGGGGATATTCAAGGTTTTTCTTTGATATTAATGAATAAGATAACAATAATGATAAGACAACAATAATGATAAGAAAACAAATTTTAATAGAGAAAAGGTATTTTAATAGGTTTTAAAGGCCGGCAAGTCGAATGGGGATATTCAAGTTTTTTCTTTGATATTAATTCAAGTTACACTTTTTGAGCGTGGTGACCGATAAGAAAACAAATTTTAATAGAGAAAAGGTATTTAATAGGTTTTAAAGGCCTGCAAGTCGAATGGGGATATTCAAGTTTTTTCTTTGATATTAATTCAAGTTACACTTTTTGAGCGTGGTGACCGATAAGAAAACAAATTTTAATAGAGAAAGGTTATTTAATAGGCTTTAAAGGCCTGCAAGTCGAATGGGGATATTCAAGTTTTTTCTTTGATATTAATTCAAGTTACACTTTTTGAGCGTGGTGACCGTTAAGAAAGCAAATTTTAATAGAGAAAAGGTATTTAATAGGTTTTAAAGGCCTGCAAGTCGAATGGGGACATTCAAGTTTTTTCTTTGATATTAATGAATAAGATAACAATAATGATAAGAAAACAAATTTTAATAGAGAAAAGGTATTTTAATAGGTTTTAAAGGCCTGCAAGTCGAATGGGGATATTCAAGTTTTTTCTTTGATATTAATTCAAGTTACACTTATTGAGCGTGGTGACCGACATAAAACAAATTTTAATAGAGAAAAGGTATTTAATAGGTTTTAAAGGCCTGCAAGACGAATGTGGATATTCAAGGTTTTTATTTGATATTAATGAATAAGATAACAATAATGATAAGAAAACAAATTTTAATAGAGAAAATGTATTTTAATAGGTTTTAAAGGCCTGCAAGTCAAATGGGGATATTCAATTTTTTTCTTTGATATTAATTCAAGTTACACTTTTTGAGCGTGGTGACCGATAAGAAAACAAATTTTAATAGAGAAGAGGTATTTAATAGGTTTTAAAGGCCTGCAAGTCGAATGGGGATATTAAAGTTTTTTCTTTGATACTAATTCAAGTTACACTTTTTGAGCGTGGTGACCGATAAGAAAACAAATTTTAATAGAGAAAACGTATTTAATAGGTTTTAAAGGCCTGCAAGTCGAATGGGGATATTCAAGTTTTTTCTTTGATATTTATGAATAAGATAACAATAATGATAAGATAACAATAATGATAAGAAAACAAATTTTAATTGAGAAAAGGTATTTTAATAGATTTTAAAGGCCTGCAAGTCGAATGGGGATATTCAAGTTACACTTTTTGAGCGTGGTGACCGATAAGAAAACGAATTTTAATAGAGAAAAGGTATTTAATAGGTTTTAAAGGCCTGCAAGTCGAATGGGGGTATTCAAGTTTTTTCTTTTCTTTTTTCTTTTTTCTTTTCAAGTTACACTTTTTGAGCGTGGTGACCGATAAGAAAACAAATTTTAATAGAGAAAAGGTATTTAATAGGTTTTAAAGGCCTGCAAGTCGAATAGGGATATTCAAGTTTTTTCTTTGATATTAATTCAAGTTACACTATTTGAGCGTGGTGCCCGATATAAAATAAATTTTAATAGAGAAAAGTTATTTAATAGGTTTTAAATGCCTGCAAGTCGAATGGGGATATTCAAGGTTTTTCTTTGATATTAATGAATAAGATAACAATAATGATAAGACAACAATAATGATAAGAAAACAAATTTTAATAGAGAAAAGGTATTTAATAGGTTTTAAAGGCCTGCAAGTCGAATGGAGATATTCAAGTTTTATCTGATCTACTTTATACACAAATTTTACGCGTACAGCTATTCACTGTTGTACATAGGTGATAGATACCTATACACCTATATACTTTCTCACAAACAGCTGCTTATGTATTCGTCCGATTTCGGGGAAACTCGTCTCGATCTGTGCGAGCTTCGTACAGCCGAAGTCTACCGAACTGTGTTAGGTTTTTTTTTCGTTACGGAATTTTTCAATTCGGTCGCCGCGCTCAAAGCCCGCGATAAAAGCTATACAATAGCTTAAAAATCCACAATGTAAATAAATAAATAAATAAAAAATGTGTGAGTAAATGATATTTTTGGCTGATGAGGAGATATTTTTGAGTTTATTAACCGGCGGCTTTAAAAGTAGTTTGTATTGATTTGATTCCGGTCCTGGCAATTTGATCAGATTAAGCGGCTGATTTTATTAACCAGTGAATTTATTAAGCGGCGGTTACTGTATATGATGTTCTACTGCTCTAAATGCCAGTCTTCAAATAGTAATAAACAACAAATAAATCTTTATTTATATTATTCATTTATTTTCACAGTATTGAATTATTCTGAACTGAATTACACTTTGCTGTGTTGTTTTTATACTGCTCATATGGTTGCTTCTTTTAACAGTGTTAAGTAATTTTGAACTAACCTGCATGATTTTACGGCGTTTTTTTCTTAAACATAACCGGAAATGAAAATGAGTTTTCATTCAAGGAGAAAATTACGACAGCAGCAATAATTCTATTCCCGTTTTAGTCATCCTCAATTCTAAACCAATCTTCTCGACAATCATCCGTATTTTTTTCCCCTCTTCGATAAGAGATCCTAAAAATTGTTATCGTACAACCCTGTTTTAATTACGTACTTATTTCTACATATGACGTCGATAATGAACTCGCATCAGCACGATTCTTTTATGCTAATTTTATTCGAGCATTTTACTTAGAACTTAATAATGAATTCCTAAAAATAAAGGAGTTTTGAAGATGTAGAGGATTTAGTAAACATTATTAGTGCATTGTGAGTTGCCAAATGTAAATTATAACTGACTGTCAAATATTCAGGTTAAATTAACATCGGATTTGGGAAAACTTCAACCGAAAGCATGGCACCATAACAAAAAGGAGTTGTTTAAAAATAATCACCTTCATCTTCAAACTCCTGATGTTAATCATCGTAGAGTTAAAAGTTAATATCTTATAAAGCAATGTTCATGTTTATGGCATTTTTCTGGGAAAGAAATGAATCACAGTTAAAGACAATGATGAAGTATTTCCTACGCAAGTAGTTTATTTTATATAATTTCATATTTTTTACATTATTAGTACGACAGGTCCATACTACAGTCTGCAGCAAAATTATTCGAGTGTTAACAATCAGGGGTCTGTCCAGACTTTTCACACAGAGTCCTGTTTCTGTGAAATTGTAAAAATTTCTACACTTAATTTTATGAATCTAAATTTAGTGTGAAAATAAAGTTCTTCCAAACTTTTCGGCTAGGGTCCTCTTTTTGTGAAATTGTGAAAAATGTAATTTTGCAAAATAAAATTACAATTAAGGTTTCATTTTTGACAATGACAGTTCAGTTTTATAGAACTAAACTCACACATATGCATAGAATTCCTTTATAAATTAGAAATTGAATATCAGATTTTCGGGAGAAATAAAACACAAACGTCCGATTATTCAAGCAGTCTGTGTTCGTTCCACTGAAGATTAATTTTGAAAATGAGAGATTTATCAAAGGTCTAAGGAGAAACATTTTGTGAAGGATTCTTTTTTAGGATAAAAATTTTTGTGTCCTGTTTTGGGATAAATAATTTTCTGAAGGGTCCTTTTTTAAGATATAAAATTTGTGAAAGGTCCTTTAACGGACCCAGGTTTGCCTCTGAACAGACCCCTGACAATAATTCCTATATATATATATATATATATATATATATATATAAAGTAAACTTAATACTGCCTTGTTGAATATATCCTTGTCGAATCATATTCTTAGACTGACTAAGAACATGTCTCGGCAAGGATTTATTTAACAAATTAGCATTAAGTGTACTTTTTTTACATATTGCTAGCGCTCGAATAATTTTGCTGCAGACTGTATTTCTCTTAAACAGCGATTTACCATCGTCACCGTTTACTATATTACACTTTGAATGAAAGTGCAAACATTTTTGCTTTTATCTAAAAACTAGCAGGCTACGCCCGCTTCGCTGGTCACTATTTTTAAATGAATCATTATAATTAATGAATTCTCAAAATTGCATTAATTTTTATCATTTGAAAAAAAAAACTCTGATCGGGAAAAATGTCGCACCGGGTCCCCACTGCCTTTGGCAGCGTAGACCCGTGCGCGATGCACACGCACGAATGCATATATATGAGCGCTGCGCGCGCGTATTCCTTCATCACCCTTATGAATTCTCAAAATTCCATGTTATTACTCATAAACTTCTATTCTTAAGAAAAGGAATTAAAAAAAAAAAAAAATCCTTTCTGATCGGGTAAAAACTCACACCGGGTCCCCTCTGCCTTCGTCAGCGTAGACCCCTGTGCGCGCAGCGCTCACGAATTCATATATACGCTCGCTGCGCGCGCGTATTCCTTCACCACCCTTCCTGTCCCTCCTTAATTTTACACTTTCGAAAATATCCTCATTCGACTCGTAGGCACCCAAAACCTATATATACCAATGACATCTTAAAACATATAAATCAGGGGAAATCTCGAATAATTGCCATCAGCGCCCTCTATTGGATAAATTTAATGTAAGTTATTCGATAATATAAAAGTACTTTAAAATAACTTTCGAATGATGTATTAAAAATAATTTAATCATATTTAGAATTCAAAATACTGAAATTTTAAAATATTGTAGCGCCATATGGCGGTAGAAAATTCTGTAATCTATTGTTCAATTCCAAATCAACAAAGCTTTCAAATAATGTATTACTTATGAAATTATTTTAATTAGTAGCTGAGATACAAAAGAAAACCTAATCAGGAGACCTTAAAACGTGTAAATCTGGTGAAATCTCGAATTCCACTTTCGATAATATAAAAGCTGTTTAAAATATCTTTCGAATGATGTATTAAAAATAATTTAATCATATTCCGAATTCGAAATATTGAAATTTTAAAATATGTATTACTTATAATAATTACTATAAATAATGTATTACTTATAAAATTATTTTAATTAGTAGTTGAGATACAAAAAAAAAAAAAAAAAAAAAAACTAATCAGGAGACCTTAAAACGTGTAAATCACGTGAAATCTCGAATTCCATTACTTACGGCAGTCGGTTAATGAAAGGTGACAAAAATTTGTGGCGTCTACTCTTGAAATTCAATTCAAATAAGTTTCAAAATGACATATTACTTTTGAAATTATGCTAATTAGAAGCTGAGATACAAAAATGATATAAACACTATTATAAAACGACTTATGTCTAACTTTTTTCGTGGTTTTCTCAGAAACTTGCATAATTCCGGGCTAAATACTGTTAAAAATCAATAGTATGAAATGTGAAAGGAGTATCAGAATTCGAAACTCTGCAAAATATAAAAGAATAAAGGCGTTCTGAGTTTTCCGTTGTTTTCTCCGAAACAACTGTTCCTTTTCTACGTTTTTGCCCCTTCCCCCCCCCCCTTTCCGTCCCTTCTAATGATTTTACACTTGAAAAATTCGCAATCGATGTATCTTTCCTTAGAACCTAATAATACCAATTTCAAACGCTGTAACTCTTTTTTTTTCTTTTTTTCCTTCGCCCCCCCCCTCCCCCTCAAGCCCTTCCTAATAATTCTACACTTTCAAAAATATTCAGAATCGAATTATCGGGCGTTAAAACCAAATATTACGAAATTTCAACGGCATATCTCAATTTAAAATATATACTGCAAAATATAAAACAAAATTTAATCTAATTTTTTTGTTTATCCGAATACTTTCATGAAAATTGAACAGTAGCTTTATAATATGCTGTCTAAGCCGAATATTAATTCAAATGTAACGTGAAGGAAAATTTGAAAAAGTTTGAAAATTGCAATTTTTATTCCCACTGTAAAACACGTGACATCTTGATCGGTTACTATCATTTCCTTTTTCATAGCAGATGGTGATGATGAAATGATGTTGAAATGATGTTGCCACAAAAAATTCATACTTTAGTTAATTTTAAAAATTCTAATTGTTGTACCAATAAGCCGCTTGCACACTTAAATTCAGAAAAAATTCCTCTTTCATTTGGTACCGAAATCGTAACGATCGGACAAATATTTCTAATTTATTTTCCACTTTTTCTAATTTTAACTCTGTTAAAATATCTTTTTTTATGCAATGGCGGTGAATTGTCAGTCATTGAGATCGCTTTCTGATTAGGCATGGTTCTACATTTTAATTAATATCTCCACAACTAATTAAAATTTTAAAATTCTGTTTCGAAGAGGAACTCGGAAAGGCTCCAGAGCATCCGTATGTCAATTCTTGTATTTCTGCGTTCAATAGGGGCTGAACGTATAAAAGAACAGACTGACAGACAGACAGACGGACAGACAGACAGACAAACCTATCCATTTATTATTATAGATTTATTATTATAGATATAAAACAGAAAATTTGTTATTGTATCTCTCCTGATTTTTAGTCCGGATTATTAGATTTTACCAAAAATTACTACACTTATAAATCCGAACAAAATCTGGCTAACGCTGTATTATTTAATTCAATTGGGTATTGGTTCAAAAGATATTGAATTAAAAACCCATTTTAATTTTAAATTAATAAAAAAAAATTAATTTGTGCCAAAAATAAATATATAAACAAGTAAATATATTTCTTTTAATGTCAAAAAAAAAAAAAAAAAAAAAAAAAAAAAAAAAAAAAAGTGCCCCATTTTTTTTGTTTGTTTGTTTGTTTGTTTGTTTGTTTTTAAATAATTTAAATAAAATTGTGAAAAATCATGCTAAAGAAATAAGACAGCTTCTGGATAATTGTTTATGTATATGCTAAAAAAATTAAAAGTAAAGTTAACTTGCATGTATATATTATAATTTCAGAGGGATATAACGCCATTAGTTAACTAAGAAATTTATTTACAAATATTTATTATACATTGTATTAAAAAAATACTTTAAACACACGTAAAATTAAATTTTATTTAAAAGGTGTTAAAAAAAATTATCCGAAGCTTTTCGCTTTAATAGTAAAGCATCATCAGGGATTTTTATTAATCGTTTCCAATGAGCAGTTTTTAAAATTTTTTTTTTTTTTTTTTTTTTTTTTCACAGTCAACAGGTAAGTCTTTTAATAACGTGATTATCAGCAAAGTCAATTTTAAGTTCGATAAAGGTTGGATCAAGGAGCTAAGAAAAACAAGAGAAGCTGGAACTATTAAAATATAATATGACCTAAAAGATCGCCTGCGTTCTTGAAGGCGAATATTAAAAAAATGTTCGGTTTTCCCAGTCATGGCTTCCCGCGATTCAATAGAAGCCATAGTGCAAGCAAAACCACAATATTTGCATGAAGTATTATAAATCATGCTTGTACTTCCAGAAAGGATGGAAAATTTAGTCTAAATTTGCAAAATATATTTTTTAACCTAGCGTTTAAAAGAAGTTTTGATATTAATTTTACTTAACATTTTTTAGAATTTTTTTTTTTTTTTTCAGAAATTCCATAATACTAAGGAATTGAAACATCGCATAAAGCTAAAGTAAAACAACTTTCACTATATAAATAAAGTTTGTTTTGTAATCACTTCTGGCATTATGTAAACACATTTAAAATTAAACAAGTACTTTTGTTAAAGACACATCTATAATATGATACAGAGAGATTAATAGCAAATAAAAATACCGAAACCTCTCATCCATGTAAAATGTGTTTAAAAACTTTTCTTTTGCGACTTGAAAGTACAGTTTAGAATATAAAGATTAGTTGGAAGCAACCCAACATCTATGTTAAAAAAAAAAAAAAAAAAGTACTACATATATTTTATAACCAAACAGCAAAAGTCACATAAAATTTCACATAAAAATAGATGAAGACCAGAAAACAAGAAGAGAAAGGGGGGGGGGGGGGGAACAACCTCAGTTTGAATTTTGAATTTCATCCAAGATTTTAAACAAATGTGTATTACTTATATTCTGAATGTCAAAAATATTGTTTGGCTATGTTTTTCCTTTTTTTTTTTTTTATCCTTCGCTCTTTTAATTACCCATTTATAGGATTTTTTTTTTTTTTTTAACTGAAATTTTTTCGGAATCGACTTTTTTACGGTTAGATGTTTTTAGGTTCCTTGAATATGGGATTTAATAGGTCTACCTGGGTGTCTGTTTGTGTCTGTCCGTCCAAATATGTGTTTATTATAGTGTTTTCGTCACTTGATAGCATAGATATAGTAATAAGACATAGATTGATCAGCGAGAGGGAAAAAGTGATACCTTTTTTTTTAGGGAAAAGTCACTCTAATGGCTGCCTTTCCCCGAGTAAATCACACACAGGAATACACACAGATAATTTAGTAAATAAAATTTATGAATAATTTATTTATTAAAGGTGAATGAAAAACTCTAGATACAGCTTCAAATTCATTTTTCTTTTTATTCTTTTTTTTCAATACTTTCTAATGGCTGATTTTAGAACTTTTTTTCGGCATCAAAATTTTTTGCTCGATGGGGATGATAGATCTATACATATTACAATATCTATGCTTGATAGCACTGATGACAGATTTAAAAATTTTACTGGTATATATAATTACACTGCTCGGCATGAAAATTGAACCCAACACCATTTTTTCAAATTCTTATGTAAAATGACCTCCTGAATCCAAATATGACGGCCATTTTCTCTAGCACCCACCTTTTTTTGAGGAAGCCCCCCTATTTTTACCATTTTTCGGTAATTTTGTGGCTATAAATTTGATTTATAGTGGAGAAAAGAAATATTTTAACTGTTAAATATCTTCTGATGGTCTAAAGAGGTGAAAAATTCTTTAACATGAACATTTGCAGCAAGGGAAAGATTTAGGGGGGATTTGTCATTGAAATTTTAAGTTATATTTATTATATTTTATTAATAAATTATTATTATCACTTATTATACATTATTAATATTTTTTTTTTTTAAGAGTTAAAATAATTATTTTCCATTCTCCAAATCAAATTCATGGCTATAAAATTACCGAAGAGTGATAAAAAATGGGAGAGGAGGTGACGTCCCGAAAAAACGATGTGATGGGGCAAAAATGGGGGTCATATTTGGATTCAGGAGGTCATTTTACATAAGAATCAGCAAAAATGGTATCAGGGCTCAAGTTTTTTTTTTTTTTTTTTCACAGTCAACAGGTAAGTCTTTTAATAACGTGATTATCAGCAAAGTCAATTTTAAGTTCGATAAAGGTTGGATCAAGGAGCTAAGAAAAACAAGAGAAGCTGGAACTATTAAAATATAATATGACCTAAAAGATCGCCTGCGTTCTTGAAGGCGAATATTAAAAAAATGTTCGGTTTTCCCAGTCATGGCTTCCCGCGATTCAATAGAAGCCATAGTGCAAGCAAAACCACAATATTTGCATGAAGTATTATAAATCATGCTTGTACTTCCAGAAAGGATGGAAAATTTAGTCTAAATTTGCAAAATATATTTTTTAACCTAGCGTTTAAAAGAAGTTTTGATATTAATTTTACTTAACATTTTTTAGAATTTTTTTTTTTTTTTCAGAAATTCCATAATACTAAGGAATTGAAACATCGCATAAAGCTAAAGTAAAACAACTTTCACTATATAAATAAAGTTTGTTTTGTAATCACTTCTGGCATTATGTAAACACATTTAAAATTAAACAAGTACTTTTGTTAAAGACACATCTATAATATGATACAGAGAGATTAATAGCAAATAAAAATACCGAAACCTCTCATCCATGTAAAATGTGTTTAAAAACTTTTCTTTTGCGACTTGAAAGTACAGTTTAGAATATAAAGATTAGTTGGAAGCAACCCAACATCTATGTTAAAAAAAAAAAAAAAAAGTACTACATATATTTTATAACCAAACAGCAAAAGTCACATAAAATTTCACATAAAAATAGATGAAGACCAGAAAACAAGAAGAGAAAGGGGGGGGGGGGGGGGGGAACAACCTCAGTTTGAATTTTGAATTTCATCCAAGATTTTAAACAAATGTGTATTACTTATATTCTGAATGTCAAAAATATTGTTTGGCTATGTTTTTCCTTTTTTTTTTTTTTTATCCTTCGCTCTTTTAATTACCCATTTATAGGATTTTTTTTTTTTTTTTTTTTTTTAACTGAAATTTTTTCGGAATCGACTTTTTTACGGTTAGATGTTTTTAGGTTCCTTGAATATGGGATTTAATAGGTCTACCTGGGTGTCTGTTTGTGTCTGTCCGTCCAAATATGTGTTTATTATAGTGTTTTCGTCACTTGATAGCATAGATATAGTAATAAGACATAGATTGATCAGCGAGAGGGAAAAAGTGATACCTTTTTTTTTAGGGAAAAGTCACTCTAATGGCTGCCTTTCCCCGAGTAAATCACACACAGGAATACACACAGATAATTTAGTAAATAAAATTTATGAATAATTTATTTATTAAAGGTGAATGAAAAACTCTAGATACAGCTTCAAATTCATTTTTCTTTTTATTCTTTTTTTTCAATACTTTCTAATGGCTGATTTTAGAACTTTTTTTCGGCATCAAAATTTTTTGCTCGATGGGGATGATAGATCTATACATATTACAATATCTATGCTTGATAGCACTGATGACAGATTTAAAAATTTTACTGGTATATATAATTACACTGCTCGGCATGAAAATTGAACCCAACACCATTTTTTCAAATTCTTATGTAAAATGACCTCCTGAATCCAAATATGACGGCCATTTTCTCTAGCACCCACCTTTTTTTGAGGAAGCCCCCCTATTTTTACCATTTTTCGGTAATTTTATGGCTATAAATTTGATTTATAGTGGAGAAAAGAAATATTTTAACTGTTAAATATCTTCTGATGGTCTAAAGAGGTGAAAAATTCTTTAACATGAACATTTGCAGCAAGGGAAAGATTTAGGGGGGATTTGTCATTGAAATTTTAAGTTATATTTATTATATTTTATTAATAAATTATTATTATCACTTATTATACATTATTAATTTTTTTTTTTTTTAAGAGTTAAAATAATTATTTTCCATTCTCCAAATCAAATTCATGGCTATAAAATTACCGAAGAGTGATAAAAAATGGGAGAGGAGGTGACGTCCCGAAAAAACGATGTGATGGGGCAAAAATGGGGGTCATATTTGGATTCAGGAGGTCATTTTACATAAGAATCAGCAAAAATGGTATCAGGGCTCAAGTTTTTTTTTTTTTTTTTTTTTTTTTTTCAGCTTAGTGTTATTGTTCCAACTGAAAGTTTTATGGAGAAAATTTAATTCGCGATCTTGAATTTTTTATTTCATTTTCCCAATATCACATAGATTATTCTAAACCTGGTCGTATTATTGGAAAAATCGGATAAGGACTAAATATAATACATCTTGCCAGAATGTTGACGTAATAAATAAATAATAATAAAAATCTACAAGCATAAATAAAAAAAATATTTTTTATGAAGACAATTAATGAACTGCCGTCTTTTATATGCAACGAACTACATCAATATAATACTTTTTAATGAATACAACTAAAGAAACACAGAGTTCACTGTCAAAAAAAAAGTCCGGTTTGCTGCAGTTTGTTGCCAGAAATTTTCTGTAATTCAGAAAAATACGTTCTATTAACGGAAAAATTACGTTGATAGAACGTATTTTTCTGAATTACAGAAAATTTCAGTCAGCAAACTGCAGCAAACAGGACTTTTTTTTTTTTGACAGTGTTACACACAGGGAATGCAAATAAACACGTAATAAATAAAATGCCTCATAATAAGGTTAACTCAAAAAATTTAGAAAAGGGAATTCGAAACGCATTTTTAACAAAGTACTTCATTGCGAAGCTAAAGCGACAGAATTTTACGCATAGGATTCGTTAAATATATAAATGTAGGTAAAGAAACAAATTTTAACTAAAGACCTTGTGACAAACACATGTAAGAGACATTTATATGAAAGGTCATATCGTAGAGTTTTAAATATAACTAAAAATAACTAAGAAGAATATTTTGTTGCTGTTGTTGTTTATTAAAGATTTCTCTACATCACTGTCGAAAAAAAGTCCTGTTTGCTGCCAGAAATTTTCTGTAACTCAGAAAAAGACGTTCTATTAACGGAAAAATTACGTTGATAGAACGTATTTTTCTGAATTACAGAAACTTTCAGGCAGCAAACTGCAGCAAACAGGACTTTTTTTTGACAGTGTTACATACAGGGAATGCAAATAAACACGTAATAAATAAAATGCCTCATAATAAAGTTAACTCAAAAAACTTAGAAAGAAAAGGGAACTCGAAACGCATTTTTAACAAAATACTTCATTGTGAAGCTAAAGCGACAGAATTTTACGCATAGGACTCGTTAAATACATAAATGTAGGTAAGGAAACAGATTTTAACTAAAGGTCTTGTGACAAACGCATGTAAGAGACATTTATGTGAAAAGTCATATCGTAGAGTTTTAAATATAACTAAAAATAACTAAGAAGACTCTTTTGTTGCTGTTGTTATTGTTGTTGTTGTTGTTTTTTACAGATTTCTCTACATCACTGTCGAAAAAATGTCCTGTTTGCTGCCAGAAATTTTCTGTAATTCAGAAAAAAACGTTCTATTAACGGCAAAATTACGTTGATAGAACGTATTTTTCTGAATTACAGAAAATTTCTGGCAGCAAACAGGATTATTTTTTTTTTTTTTTTTTTTTTTTTTTTTTGACAGTGTAGTTACCATTCAAAATAGCTTTTCTTGATATTTCGAAGGCCGTGACTGTAAAACTCAACAGATAGCGTTGAAAACTAGATTATCTCAATCTACGGCTTCATGAAACCAGACAAATCAACCTTATACTGTTTAAAATTTTCTGCTACGTTGAACTAACATAGTACTACAGTAGCTGCTTGTCAGAACTGGATGCATGATGAACCAAAACTTTGTACTACAATACATAGCTACAGACATAAGATGGTGAACGTTTTTATCATGATTTAGTGTTTTCTTTCAATAAGAACCATTCACCATTTTATGGTTGCAGCTACTGTAGTACCTAATTTTAGTTCAACTTTGCCCATTCAAGCTATTTCAGTACCAGATTTTGGTTCACCTTAGAAATGAGGATTTTAACAATGTAATTTACTTTACAACATTACGTACATAGGGATAAATAAATACGCAGAATAAACTCGATCCAGATAACTCTGTTATTTTCAGTAATAATTATCTTTTTATGATACCCCTACATACACAATCACGAAGTTAAAGTCAAAAGAATGAAGTCTATAACTCACATATGTAAGCAGATACATGCTTACACTCACTAGAATTAACAACATAAGCAAATATAAACTTCATAACAAAATTAGTTATTGGTGAGATATTTTTGGAAAAAAATGTGTAACATTATCTTTCAAATGAGTAAGAAACAATTTGTTAACCGTATATACATTCATAAAAAATTCGGTACTAGTTGAAGCAAAACGTAAAACAGTTGGTTCAACCTAGCCCCAAAACATGGTAGGCGGTTTTACTATTGTTTCAAAGCTAGAGCAGCTGGAATAGTTCTTTTCCCCAAAGGCAAGTAATAACAGCAGAACAACTAAACTCCGCTCCAGTAGAAGCGGGTAATACTGGAATGGCTCTCTGTTTACCACTACCGGCGAAGGTAGAAGGAAGTTCTGGTCGTTATGTCGCTACTGTGCGAGTATTATTCGAATTTACTTCAATTTTTGGGCCCTCTATGTATAATTTGTTCCTATAGCTTGTAAATACAAATGTTATGTTCAGTAATACCTGTTGATCGTAATTTGTGAAGTGTGTGCAGTTTCATTAAAAATATTGAAATTATTTTATCATTCTGAATGTTCTATTTCAAGACTCCAGCCTGATTTATTTATTGAAAAATGAAAAGAAAATCAACAACTATCTTATGGTTGCAGCTACTGCAGTTTGTAGTACGAAGTTTTGATTCAACCTAGCAACAAATCATGGTAGAAGGTTTCACTACACTGTTAAAAATTTCAACAGAAAACTCTGTGTAATCTATTATCTTAAGTCTTACGTGAAATTACAGAGAAAAATAAACGGAGATGTTAAAAAACGTATCTTATACATTCATTTTAATAACTAATATTGATTTAATTAATTATTGTAGAGAACATATTTCGGACTTGGAATGCTTTTTCTAAAGTAGAAACAGTCATTTTTAATTTTAATTAAAAAATTAAATAATAAAATTACGTAAAAATATAGAATAAAGATTGAGAATCTCGATTATTCACTTTTAACTAAGAATTGCTGTAAATTTACAGAGACTCTGGATAAATATTTACATTAAATTTATAGAAATTTTTAACAGTGTATCTTATGGTTGAAGCTACTATAGTGCCAAGTTTTGGTTTAACATAGCATTAAATCATGGTGAAAGGTTTCACTATCTTATGATTGCAGTTATTGCAGTACCAAGTTTTCGATCAAAATAGCATCAAATCATGGTAAAAGGTTTCACCATCTCATTATTGCAGCTATTGCAGTACCAAGTTTTGGTTCAACCTAGCACCAAATCATGGTAAAATGTTTCACTATCTTATTATTGCAACAGTTGCAGTACCAAGTTTTGATTCAACCTAGCATCAAATCATGATAAAATGTTTCACTATCTTATTATTGCAGCTGTTGCAGTACCAAGTTTTGGTTCAACCTAGCACCAAATCATGGTAAAATGTTTCACTATCTTATAGTCGGAGTAAGTAAAGCATAAAGTTTTGATTAAATCTACCACAAAATCATGATAGAAAGCGTCACCATTTTATGGTTGCAGTAATTGTAATACCAAGTCTTTTTTCAACCAAGCCCCAAATTATGGTGGAAGGCTGTTTCGCTATCTTACGATTGCATCTACTGTTGTACAAGTTTTGGTTCAACGTAGTACATCATTTTTAGCAATGTATGTTACTCTATGAAAATTTATTTTTCAAGATTATATAAGTATATGCAATAAAATTCTGTTAGAAAATATTTAAGATTCAAATAAATGGAATATGTACTTACAATCTCCAAGCCCAATAATGTCTTGTAAGTCTTGCTTGTAATCACTTATCCTTTTCATATTAAAAACATCATTTTCAGTCAGTGGGCTTTTATCTTCAGATTTCTCTTCTGCAATGATAAAAAAGAAGAAAAAAAAATCCTAAATGAATGGAAAAAAATATCTAGTAAAATAAATAAATAAATAAAAAGAGTTTTATAAGAATGCAATAAAAAATTTTCGAATTGTTTTTCGAACCATTTCGAATTGTTTAAAATACACCCCGCGACAAAAAGTTAGGTACAAAGGGTTTTTTCTTTGATTTTTCATAAAATAACATTATCTAAATTGTGCTTATCATTCATCATTATCATAAAATAACACTATTCCCGGACTAATTTTTGTTTTAAGACTAATTTAGAAAAGTTTTAAGACTAAATTTTTTTAAATTTAAGACTACACTCTGCGAGAAAAAGATAGGAACAAAGGTTTTTTTTTTAATTTTTCATTAAATAACATTATCTAAATTGTGCTGATCATTTATTATCATAACAAAATATTATCATATCAAGCACATATTAAATATTTGAATCATATTCAAAATATTCATATTCAAAATAATCATGTTCAAAAATTAAAAAAAAAAAAAAAAAAAAAAACCTTTGTTCCTATCTTTTTGTCGCGGTGTATAGTGTTAAATTAGAAAAATTTTAGTCTTAAATTTTTTCTAAATGAGTCTTAAAACAAAAATTAGTCCGGGAATAGTGTTATTTTATGATAATAATAAATGATAAGCACAATTTAGATAATGTTATTTTATGAAAAATCAAAGAAATAACCCTTTGTACCTATCTTTTTGTCATGGGGTGTATTGCTTTTCATTGGGTTTTGAAAAACATAAGGTAGTTATCGAACAGAGATGATTTTAGTTTCTTCCATAGACACGGAAAGAAAATATTAAATTCTTGAAAGTTTCCACTTTTGGTTTTTGATAAATTTAGATATATTTTCAGATGCCTTGTTTCCAAAATTTTGTAGACATTGTATCTCAAGAAACAATGGACATAGTTATATAAAACTTTATATTTGTCTGTACCTTAGCATAAAGTAGCTTAGCTTTATTATGAATATGTTTGAACATACATTTTCCAGCAGGTGGAGCTGCCATGCGGCTATTTCAGCCTTATGGGAAGGCTTCTTTTATGTATAAACATCCAAAACTTCATATGTGACAAGTTATTGTGAAAAACTTTAATGATTCAATTTGGGTGCATATCGGCATACCTACGTTATAATATTTTCCGTTTACGAAAAGGCTATATTTCAGCTTCTATGATATACAGATGCATCAAATTAAATATATGAGATGTATAGTATGAAAAACTATGCTGACTCAATTTGGTGTATATCGAACGTTGAGTGATGCTGCTACTATTCAATTTCTGCAATATTCCAGATGGCTATAACTCAGCATCTACTAGTTAAAATAGCATTAAATTGCTTATATAAAACCTTTATTATGAGAAATTATAATAACTGATTTTTTGTGAATGTTACCTAGGCTGACCAGATCAAAGTACCTTTATAATAGAGAAGCGTTAAAAATTGCTACAATTATCCAATTATGGATGTATTTTTTCATTCCTAATAAATAAAGACTAAAAATAAAGTATTATTGATTAATAATTTACTTTCTACAATTTTTTAAAACTTAGAAAAACGCCTTCAAAATAAAGGAAGTTCCCAGATGTCCCCATTTGTCCCCAGAAAATGGAGACATTTGGTCAGCTTAATGTTACCGGAATATGAAACTGAAATGTAGAATGATATATAAGAAAAGTTTTCTTATGCCCATAGCATGCTAGTCTAGTTAGGCGTTTTCTTATCAGATTTAAATACTTACCCAATATAATGTTCATTTGCTCATTTAGTTAACTGGTACTAGACATTTCCTGGTATTAATTAATTTATTTATTTATTTATTTATCTTTAAATAATGCCCTATTCTTTAAGAAATAAATTTCATATTAACTTGGAATTTTGAAAGCATTTTCCCCCCTTTCTTTCTTTCTTCTTTTAGTTTAGTTTAAAGGTTTAACATTTATGTACATATTTGTACTAAGCCTGTAATTTATAGCTAAGATCAGTGAATGTTAAGATCATTCAATCATTCAAATCCATGTTACAGTCGGCAGCATAATTTTTCGAGCACTAGCCAATAATTCCTATATTAAAAAAGTACACTTAAGACTGTTTTGTTAAATAAATCCTTGTCAAATCATGTTCTTAGAGTGACTAAGAACATGACTCGATAAGGATTTATTTAACAAAGCAGTATTAAGTGTACATTTTTTAGACAGGGATTATTGGTAGTGCTCGAATAATTTTGCAGCTGACTGTAGCTTATGGGAAAATTTGCCTCATTGTTATTCATTATAAAATACATATTTTTTGGTTCCGTTTTTCCATTCAGAAAATTCACGAACGTTAATTCATCTCTTATTTACCAAAAATTTATTTATATATTTTATTTTTTAAATTTTTCAAATTTATTTTAAAGATGCAAATTTCACTTGGTGGAATTTCTCGTTTTGCAGCTTCAAAATAAAATATTAAAAATTTTAAAAAATCATTTTTTGAGAAGGAAGCATGATTTAAAAGTTATCAGCTATTTGTATCCTTCATATTCGAGATCATTAGAAATAAGTTCTAAAATACACTGACCAGAGCTAAATAAAAATACCAAATCAAATAAATAATATCACTTTCTAAAGCAGTATTTGTTAATATTTTTGCAGTTACCTAAAGTGACCATATGTTTATGATTTCCAGGGTAGTCTACATACAGCACAGATATTATCATACAGATAAGACAGTGAAGCTAAAATGTGAACCGGAAATATAGTAGCACCACTAGTGTCAACAGAGTGGAACTACATGTATTAAGTCTACGTGAATAGCATCTTTGATCGAAAACTGTTTTTCTATTTCGCGAGTAGTTAGTAGCAGGTTAGTATGGGAAGTTTTCCTTTTCTTCACTTTCTATTGTTTTTGAATTCACAAAATTATCCTCAAAACATTCACAGCTATTCTTCTAAGAAATAAAAATTAATTTTTATAATGTTTAAAAATATGCTTTGTCAAAGATATTCATATTCAAGTACAAATTAAAATTACAAACTGTAATTCTGAAATAGCAGTATGAAATCATAAAATATTTAACGTTGCTTGATTTAAATAATACAAAATGCTTTAAAATGAAAAAATGTTTTTATTTTATGTATATTTTCAAAGTTTATTTTCTTAATATTTAGCACTTGCTTTTTAAAATAAATTGCTTTTGACAGTCAAGTTTGTAATCAACAATAAAGTTGCCAAACGAAAATGTATGTGGAGTTTTCTTTTCTTCACTTTTTCTACTACTTTTAAATTCACAAAATCATAACATTCACAGCTACTTTCTAAGAAATAAAACTAATTTTTATTATGTTTGAAAATAAATTTTGCCAAACACATTCGTGTTCAAGTGTACAAATTAATATAACAAACTGTAATGCTGAAATAGCAGTATGGTATGCAATCATAAATATTTAACATTGCTTGGTTTAAATAATGAAAATGCTTTAAAATGAAAAAAATATTTCTGGTTTATGTATATTTTCGAAATTTATTTGCTTAATATTTAGTATTTGCTTCTTAAAATAAAATGCTTTCGACAATTAAGTTCGTAAACAATAACAAAGTTGCCAAACGTAAACATCAACACAGTGGTTAGTTGGTTGGATGTTGGGTTTAACGTTGCACTAATATTACGATATGAACATAGATACAATAAAAATAAGACGAGCGATTTCGTAAGCTGGAGAGCTCGAGAAAATTACAGCCGTTGACAATAGGGTCGTTGCAGTCAAATTTTGGTTACCGAAGAATATACGGGAGTGTCCTATTTGTATAATAATCTGTGTCTATAGTCGGTAAC
Organism: Salticus scenicus; assembly: GCA_963930645.1. Taxonomy (NCBI): domain Eukaryota; kingdom Metazoa; phylum Arthropoda; class Arachnida; order Araneae; family Salticidae; genus Salticus; species Salticus scenicus. Next base: position 266,411,328 of record OZ005658.1, read on the forward strand.
AAAAGTGTCCGAATACTAGCAAAAATTCCTATGTAAAAAAAAGTACGCTTAATACAGTTTTGTTAAATAAATCCTTGTCGAATCCTGTTCTTAGTCAGTGTAAGAACATTATTCGATAAGGATTTATTTAACAAAACCGTATGAAGTGTACTTTTTTTACAAAGGAATTTATGCTAGTGTTCGGACACTTTTGTTATCGACTGTACGAAGTTGAAATTTTCTATCTTTTGTAACGGAAAATTATTTTGAAACACGATTTACCCTTACATCAGAATCTTAAGATCCTGTTAAAATTTCTCCAGAAATTATTTCTTGTATTAGAAATGCCCTTGATTTGGGTGCATCGTACAGATTTGTTTAAAAATGTATCGCTGTAGAATCACTACAGTCGGTAACAAAAGTGTCCGAACACTAGCAAAAATTCCTATATAAAAAAAGTAGAATTAGTACTGTTTTGTTAAATAAATCCTTGTCGAATCCTGTTCTTAGTCAGTATAAGAACATGATTCGACAAGGATTTATTTTACAAAACAGTGTCAACTCTACTTTTTTTACATAGGAATTTTTGCTAGTGTTCGGACACTTTTGTTACCGACTAAACATATAAGACAGTAAAATACATTGTAAAAGACTTACGTTCACAAAGATGAAATCTTAGAAAATCTTACAACTTAGTGTAGGTGTATATAGTACGAATACAGTCGGCAGCAAAAATATCCTAGCACTAGCAAAAATTCCTATGTAAGAAAAGTACTCTTAATACTGTTTTGCTAAATAAATCCTTGTCGAATCATGTCTTAGTCAGTCTAAGAACATTATTCGACAAGGATTTATTTAGCAAAACAGTACTAAGAGTAATTTTTTTTTTTTATATAGGAATTTTTGCTAGTGCTCGGATACTTTTGCTGCTGTCCGAATAATGTGTTAAAGGTTCTTTAAAGAAATTCCTTAGATTCCTTTTAGTAAAAAGTAATACGTTGAATAAACAGCATAAAATGCAAAAAACTCGCAACAATTGTTTCGGGTTGAAATAAAACACGATCCTTCATCAGCCGAATAAAGTAGACACAAATGCTGCGAACAAAGTGGCAACGCATAAAACTTTTGAGTGATGAGAAAAAACAAATAAAACTTAAGGTCCATACAAATACTGGTAAACAATAACTATTAAAAATAAGAAAAGGAAAGAAAAAGGGAAAAATTAAAGTATAATAAATAGTAATAATAATAAAAATAATAAATGAAACATAAAAAGAAAACTAAAAAGAAAGTTCTGTGCGTGATTTACAAGATGCAGACACAAAAAGCGTGGAAGAAATATCATAAACAACATTTTTCGAGCTTTCAGACATTTAAAAAGATTCAAGAAAATTCAAATGAGAAGAGGCGATTGGAGAAGAAATGACGTTAGCTTTAAAATGGTCAAAACAACGACAATGAGACTAGCGGTGGAAAGCAGATGAAGATTCGGGGATCGCTTCATTACGAACATTTCGTCAGTATGCTCATTTATTCTATATCTCAAACGCCAGCTACTTTGACCAATGTGAATTAAATAACATAAAGAAAACAACGGGTAAAGTAAACAGCAGATAAGTTTTAAGTAGGATGGATGGTTGGGTTTTACGTCGCACTAGTGCTACGCAGATGGGCAATTGGCGACGGTCTGGGACACACCCCTAGAAGAGGTCCAGAGACATGCCATCACAATTTTGATCCTCCACGGAAGGGATGGCTCTCCCGCTTCGGTGACCTTCAGAGGTATAATTTTTGATGGGAACATGGAGGACATTGCGGCCACGACAGATTTCACGTGCACCAGCCACCATTAGTGTACACGACGGTCTTTGGCCGGCTCGAGTACCAAACCCGCAATCTTTCAATTACGAGGCCAGCGCTCTACCGACTGGGCTACCGCGGCCCCAGTTTTCAGTAGGAATGCGATATATAAGAGAAGATAATTTAATTTTGTTGACGGGTTTGAAAATCATTATTCTTCTTAGTACTCCAAAAGGAATTTGAGTTTGAAAAAATGACGTTAATTTGTTTTCGAAAAAGTGTTTAAAAATATGGTTGCTTACAATTATTACTTGTAAAATAGTAAGCAATACAGAAATAACTTGAGCATTATATTCAAGATGAAATCATAGAAAATATTGCCAGTTATTAATATATACAGTCGGTAACAAAAGTGTCCGAACAGTAGCAAAAATTCCTATGTAAAAAAAGTACACTTCATACGGTTTTGGTAAATAAATCCTTGTCGAATTCTGTTCTTAGTGTAAGAACATGATTCGATAAGGATTTATTTAACAAAATCGTATGAAGTGTACTTTTTTTTTTTTACAAAGAAATTTATGCTAGTGTTCGGACACTTTTGTTACCGACTGTACATTATGAAAATAATGCGATGAAGTTCTTCTAATAGAATCTTTAAAATTATGCTGTATTCTTTGCAAATAAGGAAACATCCATAATAAAATGTATAAAATATAAATATAAATCAAAAAAGTTGTATCAACATATGGACGGCTCATTGTAAAAGGGGTGTAACTCCATATTTTTTAAATATATATTTTTTTTTGCTTAATTGTATGACATTTTGTCACATCTTACATTATAAAAAAGAAAATAACTCCAATAATTTCATTAAAATTCCATAAATGACAGTACATGTTTTTCTCAGAAAACTGAAACTTCTAAATATTCAGTATAAAAATGAAGTTTCTAAGTTAGATGAAAGGAGGGTGTTATGGAATACCATTTACATTTCTTAAAATAACTTTACTTGTTTTTAATAAAAATACTCAAAATCATGATGAGTACATAGTGTAATTATTTGTAATGAATTGTCAATGAAAAAAAAATCCAAAATAAAATTTTTGTTGTTATAAAAAGTTTACTTTAAAAAAAAGTTACAAATGGAGGTTAATATGAAATAGTCAGGAAATATGGAATAGGTGGTTTAAACAATAGAAAAACTCATTAAACTTCCTAAAATATAGTTATTTTTAATTATAATATTATAACTTATATATTTCACATATTTTTAAGATTATGTGAAAGACATTTCTACTTCGAGTATATATACAAATGTCACAGATATAATCTTCATTCTCTGCTCCGGTACAGTCAAGGTGAACCCACAGAGAAGAGCTGAAACACTTAATCCAAATTTCTCCTCGTTCATCTTCGGAGAATTTTCCATGACAGAAGATACATTCGGCGTCTTCATTTTCTGGTTCTTTAGTTGAATACATGAAGTCAATTTCAGATGATACTATGAAATACCAAGTATTCCATAATACCCGACAAGCCATCTTAGAAATTGAACTTTTAAATTTATGGACAAATTTTTTTCAGCTAAAAAGCGACCAAAGTATAACAAAATACAATTCTTTGAGCATACATTATGCTTAACACATGTGTACTAGTAAGTTTAAATGTTCGAAAACTTATCTGCAAAAATTCTTGAAAATCACAAAACATACTTTGTTCTATAGAGAATGGTACAACAACAACAAGCGGTCGCTTCTTATTGTATTGCTTCATGGGAATCCTTCTTGAGTAATTCATGGGATTTTGACGAGATAGCAGTACCAATCAGAGCCGAAACCTCGGTATTCCATGTTTCCCGACTATTCCATAATACCCTCCTCTCCTCTACTTCAAATTATTTTTAATATAATTTATAAATTCTTATAACTACGACTTGTATTAAACACAAAAATCGATAACATTTACTGAATCTTGACCTTTTATCCTACGCATAAATTTGAAAAAAGCTCGTTATTTCAAAATCAATTTCCAAGGACATAAATCATTTTTATAATGAACGACTCATATTACACTTTGTAACTAAAGGGAAAAAAGCATTGTTCCCAAAATTATCCCAGTTGGTTTGTACCATAGATATTATAATAAGACATAGATTGATCAGCGAGAGAGAAAAAGTGATATCTTTTTTCTCAGGAAAAGTCACTCTAATGTCTGCTTTTCCCCGAGTAAATCACACACAGGAATAAACACGGATAATTTAGTAAATAAAATTCATGAATAATTTATTTACTAAAGGTGAATGAAAAACTCCAGATACAGTTTCAAATTCATTTTTCTTCTTTTTCTTGTTTTCAAAACTTTCTAATGGCTGATTTTAGAACTTTTTTTCGTCATCAAAATTTTTTGCTCGATAACATGGGGATGATAGATCTATATATATTACTATATCTATGGTTTATACAGGACTGAAATTAATGCAAAATTTATTTCGATTCACTGTACCAAATAAATCCAGTATCCTTAAAGAAACAGTGTATTCTGAAAAATGACTTAAATCACTGTAAAATAAAACTAGTTGACATAAGTAGACCCTGCTTAATTCCCCATCATATCCTAGATAGCAAGCACGTTTGCAGGAAGTTTGATTTTTCTTGATATTATCTTGCCATGACAAATTTGCTGTGAAACTGCCGCAAAGTAGACAGAACGTAAATCAATCTTTCGTTTTAATTAATATATATTTTTTTTTTCCTTTCACACCGTTTATGCTGCAAACTAAAATTGCTATGTAAGTATTTGAAATTCAAGAATAGCGTTTGAAGACTGATATTGAAGGGTTCCGCCACGTTTTCTTCCTCGTGTTGTTTATTGGAGGAAGAAGCGTGGCGTTGTCCACGTAGCTTCCAAAATGTTCGATGTCTTGTATTGACAGGGCTTCTGTGAGATATGTGTTATTTTTACATATTTCTATGCGTATTTGCAAATAGTGTTACGTAACAAGAATCTGAGTTTGCAATGCGTCAGTCTGCTTGTTGCAATGAATTTGCAGTAATCTTGATACGACAATGCTAACTTTTCTACTAGTTTGCAATTAATTTGCAGCAAATTTAATACAGTAAGAGGGAAACTTGCACGACAAGTTTGCTGCAGATTCTGCGTACGGTGAATTCGGAGTTTGCGTTATCTTGCTTCAGTCTTGTTATGAACTTAGAAGCTTGTCATGCTGAACTTGCTACAAGTTTGTTGGCTTACAAAGCAAGACTGCTGCAGTTTTGCTGCAAACTAAAATTGCTATGTGTGATATATGTTCACATAAATTTCTGCCACAGGACATACTATATTCATGTTAAGAGAAATAAATTTAGCCCATCGCTCGTCACGGTGACAGATTCCACCACCTAATAGGACACCCACCGTTAAATTCGATATATTTACCTTATCCTAATTTGTTAATTTTATTGGGGTCACTTTCACGTTTTCGTTTACATGCAATTCCATACTATTTTTAATGTAATGATCTCCATAATGCAGATTTATATGAAATGTTGCCCTATTCTGCTATGTTAAGAAAATCTTAAATGCTCAGTAACTTGCTAAATTTTCAAATTAGAATATTCGTAGTCAATGAAGTTCATGCTAATATACTAAATGATATTTTAAAAGTTACCTGATATATTTACGAGGAAAATATCCCTCAAAATGGACGCATTTGGGAAGTTTTGCTTTATTCTGCCGTATTAAGAAATTTGTAAATTTCAAATAACTTCTATACGAAGTTTTCAAAGTTGAATTTTCATAGTTAACGATATCAATGCCATCATAACTGATATTTTAAGCTAACCTGCTATCTTTACAGTAAAAATATTCCTTTTAATGCGTTTAAGCGAAAATTTGTTAAATTTTCGCAATTTTTTCGTTAATAAATTTGCTCAATAACTTGCTAAATTTTCAAATTAGAATATTCGTAGTCAATAAAGTTCATGCCAGTATACCAAATGATATTTTTAAAGTTACCTGATATATTTACGATGAAAATATCCCTCAAAATGGACTCATTTGTGAAGTTTTGCTTTATTCTGCCGTATTAAGAAATTTGTAAATTTCAAATAACTTACGAAGTTTTCAAAGTTGAATTTTCATAGTTAACGATGTCAATGCCATCATAACTGATATTTTAAGCTAATCTGACATCTTTACAGTAAAAATATTCCTTTTAATGCATTTAAGCAAAAATTTGCCGTTTTCTCCCCACTGTAAAAAAAAAAAAAAAAAAATCTAAAATAGGTAAAAATTTGTAAGATATTTGTGTAAAGCAATGTTCCAAATTGGAAAGTTCTGTTTATAACCCAAAATGGGTCAGAAAATCTATCTATTTTGAGTTTACAAACTAGTTATGTATGGTTCACTACCTTATTTTATGTTTAATAAATAAAGACGTTGTAGAAAATATTTTATCACTCATCTCTTATTAAAAAAAAAATCTAACATGCGTAGATGATCTAAACAAAATGTAAACATTTCGTATGTATATGTATGTACACTGAAAAAAATAAACCCCAAAACAATTCTATCCAAAATTGGTTTCGTATCCAATTTAGGTTGAAATTTTGGGTTATAAACAGAACTTTCCAATTTGGAACATTGCTTTACCCAAATATCTTACAAATTTTTACCTATTTTAGAAAAAAATTTTTACAGTCCATGTCCAGAAAATCGTAAATTTCGTAAAGTTACTAAGTTTTTTAATTGGCGTGTTGCAAATCAATAGGGTTTTTTTCTAGTGTTATAAGTAATATTTTAAAACTGGTCCGACCTATGTGTGATTGTTTATAGTTGAGGTATCGAGCACAAAGTCTAAAAAAATAACGCACTAACAAGCTAACAGAACAGACATACTACAGACCGTCACCATATCAATTTTGTGTTTTCCGGATTCCTCAAAAGACAAAGCGTGAGAAAAAGTTAAAAAATAAAAATAATAAAATAATAAAATAATAAAAAAGATGTCGAAAACTTTCCAGATTACCTAAGTTTTCCGGGTACACTTTGGTCCCGCCGTTTTGGTCCTGCCACTTTGGTCCCGAGGAAATTTTGGTCCCGCTGTTTTGGTCCTGCCGTTTTGGTCCCGCCGTTTTTGTCCCGCCATTTTGGTCCCCATATCAGGAATAATCAAACAAGGTATTACAGAGAAAAAGCTAAATTATTTTTTCATATTTCGAATTCTTGTTATTTGACTTGAAAACAAGGGGGTTGGAAAAGACAAAATTATTATCATTATTATTATTCTTTTGCAACAGAAAGTTGTGATAACAAATAAAACTGAAAAAACGTCTAAAAATTTGAGATTTCGATTTTTTCCTTTGTACGATAAAGGAAAAAGGACAGCAAATACATGAGGGAACTTCGGGCAAAAGAGAACTTAGACGAATTTTTACAATTGGAGAGTTAAATATCTACAATCTTTGTTGAAAATGGTGTAACAGAAAATTTATTATTTCGGAGTGAACTTTGAATGATAAAGGGTATCAGATATCAGTGATGATCTAAGCTTTGTTAATTTATCAAAGTCCTGAAAATTTTAGTTTAAATAAAATACAAGGTTTTTAAAATAAAACACTGTAATGCGGCTCTTAAATATCACATTCAAATTTAGAGTGTTCGAAATCGATGCTTTATCCAAGCATACTCTAAATGTTAGAGTTTAATAATAAAAGAAGGTACGAGGACCTAAATAATGATCTCGGGATTTAATTTGTACAGATCTGCTAAACTTGAGTCGTTTTCTTCTCTGTCAATCGAGATACATTTGTCAAACACAGAAAATAGTTATACATCACACAGAATTGTAAAAGCATTTTTCCTTTCTTATAATCCCTTACAATATTGCTTAAGAAAATTTCGATTAGAAGCGCACCCCCCCCCCCCCCTCCTTTTTTTTTTTTTTTTTTTTTTTTTTTCAAATGCGCGGAAACAAAACAGTGAAATTCCATTTAATTGTCTGTTGGAGAAACAGGTGTGAAACGAATCCCAAAGTGCTTCAGAGATTTCAATGTGGGCATTGTTTTTTGTCACAGAGTCATTTCAGACAGATATATTTATTTATTTATTATTATTATTATTATTATTTTTAAACATATGATTAAAATAAAAAGATAAAATATTGTGCATCAACATTTTCCAATCTTTGATACTTGCAGTATACAGTACAGTATACGTACAGTTGATTAAATATTGGACTACTTGCATTTTTTTCATTTTTAAAATAAAATCATTGTAATTGAAAGAAAAGTATTTTATATACATGTATATAAATTCATACGCAAATTCAAAAACTTCATAAATGATCACAATCTTATGCTTATGAAGAATAGTCTATGATGGGAGCAGGTCAATAATTAGTTCTTTGAAAGAAACAGAATTTTGTCACTAAAATCAAATTATATTTAATATCCTAAGGTTTTCTTTCTTTTTCCCTCTTTTTTTTAACAAGATTTTACTGTATTTTATTATTTTTAAATTAATTCAGACTTTAACAATAAATATATTCAAATGGGAATTCTTTTTTAATAAGAAAGTACTGTTGTTATTGTTAGCAATACTTTTAAAATCACAAAATTTTGTCGCTAATAGCAAATTAAAAACAAAATTACAATTAAAATAAGTTAAATCGAAATCAAATGAAAAAAAAAAAAAAAAAAAAAAATGACAATTACAAAAAAGAGAGAGAGAGAGAGAGAGAGAAAAGAAAAAAAAAGAAAGTGCAATTGCATCAAAAACAAAAAGTTTAAATATATTAAATGTTCATAAAAAATCAGAACAAAATTCTCCGAATCTCAATCGTTAAGAAGCAATCATATTGTCGAAAATTTATGTATTTACATATAAGATATTCCTTAATTTGAAGATATTCTAAGAGCACTTCAATTTCCCCGTATCAACAAATAGGCTACCTATTAGAAAACTGATATATATTTAAAAAATAGCAAAAAATTAGCGGGACCAAAATGTCTCGGGACCAAAATAGACAGGGACCAAAATTTCCTCAGGACCAAAACGGCAGGACCAAAATGGCGGGACCAAAGTGTCCTGCTTCGTAAGTTTTCCATACCTATAGTATGATAAGGAACTAAAACTAGCGAAATTTAACAAGTATTCAGCAAAGGGAAGAGAAAAGAATATGCTAATCAGAATTCTCTCAGTTCATATACATAGAATCAAAAATATCTTGGGAATTATCTAGATACTGTTCTTGCAGCTCAGTGATAGATCTTAATAATGCAATTTTTGAACATCTTGCATGTTAATGTGTAGCATAGCCCGTTTTACATATTAATAATAATAATGACCATCTTCTGTCAGGAACAATTCCGGTTAGACCGCTTCAAAACAGAGACTTTTGGTAGCCCCTTTTTTTTTTTTTTTTCTTAGAAATGCTATGTATTTTTATTTTTTATTTTTTTAATTAATCTGCATAAATGTTACATCATTAGAAAGATCTTTCAAAATTGAACATTTTTTGTGCTTGCACTTTTCCCTTAATCTCAATATGTAAAATGATTTCAACGAAAGTTTATAACTACCATTGTAATATACCCATGGAGGATAAAATTAAAATGTAATATAAAATTCAATCATAAAAATGATGGGCTAATAGTTATTGCATCGTTTTCTTGCAATCATGATAATGTCCGATATAAACAAACAGTTGATTGTGACATCATATTTATCAATTTAGTTAAAATAAATAAGGTTACAAATAAGGTACCTAAGGTTACTTCGTTACAAATAGGGTACCTTTCATTTGGTACCTTATTTGTAACGAAGTTTTGATTACATATTTTAGAATTAATTAAAATATAAAAATAATTTCAATATTGGACATTTAAATTTATGATTTTTGCCAAAAAAATTTATCAGTTATTGTTATATGTATTATTTATTTATTTATTTATTTTTTGAGGGGGGGGGGGGGCATAAGAGGAAATAATGTATTCACGCGAAAAATAAAAAAATATCAAATTTGCCCATGCATATAAAAAATACTTATTAAAACGAATCGAAGAAGGAAGCGAAATAAGTACTGAGTTATATTACGATAAAACGATATATAATATGATACGTTATATTAGACCTATCGTCCAGGGTTAGTAGGTATTTTCGTTAAAAGAAATAGTTTGTTCATTCGGTGCAACTTGCACATTAGTCCCGTCAGATACAACTTCATATTAGTCCCGTCAGGTGCAACTTGCACATTAGTCCGCTTTAAATAGTGTCCAGCGAAGCTGGCAAAGCATTCGTTGATTCACTACCTTAACTGATTCCACATTCCGTCATTTTTGACGAGGTTATATACTAGTTTATTATATTCTACAAAATGTGTATTAAACTTTTCTTAAGAAGTAGTTTACTATATATTGCAACTTTAACAAAAATAGTAATCAACAGAATTATGTATACGTAAAATACCCGTAGATATACGAGAAAAATTAATATCAGAGTTCTTAGAGTTAATGCGCATGAGAGGGTACACAAATAATCGCATGTAAATTTAACAGTTCTTGCAACTCAGAGATAGATATTTGTAATAAATGCAGTTTTTGAATACCTTGCATATTAATGTGTAGCATCGCAATTTTATGTATTTATTATGTTCTAGAAAATGTGTATTATGTTTTTCTTAAGTAGTAGTTTACTAAATGTTTCAGTTTTGCTAATAAAAATATTAATTAACAGAATTATATATGCTTAAAATACCAGTACATAAACGAGGAAAACTAATATCAACATTCTTACAGTTATTGTGCATGGGATGGTAACTAATATCAACATTCTTACAATTATTGTGCATGGGATGGTAACTAATATCAACATTCTTACAATTATTGTGCATGGGATGGTAAACTAATTAATACATGCTAACTTAATTGTTCTTTCAATTCAACAGTAGATATTTATAATAAATAGAATTTTAGAACATCTTGCATGGTAATGTGTAACATAACATATTTTACATATTTATTGTGTTCTATAAAATGCATGTTAAATAGTAGTTTCCTACATGTTGCAATTTTGATAACAAAAATAAGCAATCAACGTAAATATATATTCATAATTACCCGTAGGAAAACAAGAAAAACTAATTTCAACATTCTTATAATTACTGTGCATGGGATGGTAGACTAAATACTACATGTTCACTTAATTGTTATTTCAACTCAACAGTAGATATTTATAATAAATAGAACATCTTGCATGGTAATGTATAACATAACATATTTTACGTATTTATTGTGTTCTATAAAATGCATTATAATTTTGTTAAATAGTATTTTCCTACATGTTGCAATTTTAATAACAAAAATAAGCAATCAACGTAAATATATATTCATAAATTACCCGTAGGTAAAGAAGAAAAACTAATTTCAGCATTCTTAGAATTACTGTGCATGGGATGATAAACTAATTACATCTTAATTGTTCTTTCAACTCAACAGTAGTCTATTTATTAATAAATAGAATTTTAGAGCATCTTGCATGGTAATGTATAACATAACATATTTTACGTATTTATTCTGTTCTATAAAATGCATTATAATTTTGTTAAATAGTAGTTTCCTACATGTTGCGATTTTAATAATAAAAATAAGCAATCAACGTAAATATATATTCATAAATTACCCGCGGATAAACAAGAAAAACTAATTTCAGCATTCTTACAATTGCTGTGCATGGGATGATAAACAAATTACTACGTGTAAACTTAAGAAATCTCGCAACTCAGCGATAAATATGTAGAACTAATGTAATCAATGCAATTAAATTATTTAAATGTGATATATACAAGTATAATATATACAAGTTCTCCTACAATAAATAGATATTGCAAATGTAAAATTTTACTAACCTTTACTATCTTGGTTCGTATCCATGGTTTCAAGATGTGTTACTCTTTTCTTGTCCGGACTTCAAACACTGATATGTCCTGCCCCAGGAAGGCGATCAATAAGTGTTTTCCCAGAGTTCGTCCGGAATGGGCGGATGCTGAGGTTGCCATGGGCAACCATTACGTCCGGAAAACGATAGGAGATCGTTCTTGTAGTGCATAGACCCGGACTTTGTAAACAAACAGTCCGGCATGCTTCAAAGAACAGTTTGCTGAGTGCATCAGGTCATTTTTTAAATTAAAAATTTTAATAAACTTTGTAAATATATTACAGACTGAAGTTAATATATAAAAGAACAATATAAAAAGAGCAATATTTGTAGAGGAATTCGAAAACTTTTGGATTTTAACATAACAGCATTATCATAAACCGGATACAAAATCTACCAAGAGCAATGGATAAATGAAATGTTCAATACTTCTGCATTTTATTGGATTAGATAATTTTGCTAATGATTGCATGTTACTACAGGAATTTTAAAGTAATAAAATTATCGTAAACTGAGAAATTAAAGATTATTTTATATCACACTCTTCCAATGGCAAGTTTAAGTTTACGTTATTGAAAAATGTGTATGAAGTGCACCAACGTGCACGAAAAGCGTCCCATCTCTATCTCGCAATTTATCTATCTGAGCGGCAGTTGTGTCCGAAGATCTTCTTTGTGTAGAACTACATATTCCATGCGGTGAACCACATGTTTAACTTTAGAGTGTAAAGGATCAGAAGTGACGTTTTGCGCATGTTGCAACATGCTATATTTTAAATTACTAACTGTTGGAAGTACTAGTAGAGTTAAAAATATTCCCTTGTCACGTGACAACTTTAAAAAAAAAAAAAAAAAAAAAAATCACATTTTATCTCTTCCATGCGCTTTTTTAACACGAATTTCATCAATTGACCACGCAAAAATCGCGTAATTTAGCAATTAAATGTGTATTAAGTGAAACAGCCATTATATAATTTTAATATAACGTTTCTTGTAAATCAGGTGGGCGAAATCTTCTGCTCTCAAAGGTGGAAGACGTAAGGAGCTATGTTGGATCCCAAAACGCGCTCATCGGCCATAGCTGTTCGGAGTTTTACGCGGATTTTTTCGAAATTTAAGGCTAGGACCTCTTGAAAAGACTTCACGGAGAGCGCTGCCCACTCCTTAGCCTAGGACAATAGCGCAGTGTAAGGCTCCTATATATACGAGCTGGCGCATCCGACATTTTCTTGCCTTAGGGTTGCCGCATGTACCCAGCGTGATAAACAAACGGCATCCATTGTTTCTACCGTCTTGCTCGTAATTTTAGTGAAATAAACTGCAATATGGGAGGTTGTTCAGCAATAAACTGCTGTAAACACTCCAGAAAAGGATACAAAATGTTTAGGTTTCCTTCGGATAATGCAAGAAGGAGAAAATGGGCTGCTAATTGTCGTCCAGATTCTTGGATCCCGGGACTTAATGCACAGCTTTGCATAGTAAGTTTTATTGTTATTCACTTACACTTTTCTTTGCATTTCTGACATTTATAAAGTAAAAAATTAAAAAAAAAAGTATTATTTAAATCTAAATATGTATTTTAATAACCATAAATTATTTTAAGAAACGCTTTTTTACTGTGTGTTTGTAGAGTCTTGGCGACGTTTTTTTGGTTCGCCAAAGTTGTCTTGCTTCCGTGTCCTGATAGTATTAGGTCGTTGAAAAAACTTTCCAATTTTAATTGGTACGCTCTTTTTTTTCTTTCCCCTTTCAAATGTTATGAATTATTTAAGAAACAGAAACAGATTACTTGTGTTGCTTATCATTTTTGGTCGATTTTATTTTTACATGAAAATTTCTTAAAACCACCAGTGAAGCGATAAAATCGCCAAGCGGAAATGCTGTCCTCTTACGAGGCAAAAAAATGGCGGAGATGCGCCGGCCTATTATTTATTTAAGGGGCTCTAGCGCAGTGCAGTCAATTAGCCTTAACTCTACCAATACACCATCGGTAATCAGCTTTTGAGACAAGCGTGAATTTCATCTATTATACCCTCTAAGCATTTTCTACAAACCGCTGAAAGAAAAAGCATTTCTGCAATTATAGCTAGGATTAAATGTAAATCAAATCAAAGTGGAACAAAAGTATCGCGCGTTTGGAAATAGGCCAAAATATCAACCCGTAATTTTCCATTCCGATATATATATATATATATATATATATATGTATATATATGTACAACAGAACTGTCATTCATTTTTTCAACAGTTAAGTATTTCTGTAAATAAATTTGCTAAAAGCGTGCTTTTTATCTTTTAGCGGTGAAATAATTATGAATTTTAACTTTTGTTGAGGAAAAAGTAAACCATGTATTTCAGCAATGAGGAATTTGCACACATAGGGGATTTGAACTAAATCCTATTTTTCTGGTAGTTTTAGGCCCATAAATTTCAAAAAGTTTATTAAAAATGCAAAAAAAGTTCTCATTAATTTTAAAAATAACTTTAAAATTAACAAAAATCACGTGACTTCAAAACGCTGCCTGACGTCACACTTTATGATGCTTCAATGTTTATATTTTGTTAGCCTAGTCAGCAAGCAACAATTCGTTTTAACTTATTAATTATCAGTCGTTTATGTGATTTCTGAGCATTTCTTTTTCATCTTATAATCATTTAATATTATTATCACCATTTTCCATTATAATTATTTTCAATTGTTTTTTTTTTTCATGGCGGTTGTCCAATGTTTTCGTTTAATAGGATCCTGTGGAGCGCTAAAGAATAGCTTTTTGAAGCATTATCCGTTGTATTAGTGCAGAGTGGTACAATACAATGTTTATACTACGGTATTTTAATATCCGTCATTATTATAAAATACAAAACCTATTTCACTGATTCAAGAAGCAAAGAAAAGCACAAAATCAAATGTAAACAACGATTACTCCTGTTTGTTGTCATCGCGATATATTATACTGCGTTTTCTCGATAGAGTAAATAGTGCGATGTTAAAATTGTTATATATCAGTAATTAGATTTCAAATAAAGAAAACGTGTGTATTTATTTTCTTACCTTTTCATTTTCTGTTGTATAAGAATAAAATCAGAAAATGTGCTAATTCCTCATTACCTTCTATTAAACGTAATTTGTTTTAAATAGAGATGAAATGGTTCTGTATTTCAGCAAGTGGTCATAAGAATGTCACATTTCATTTGATAATAATAAAAATAAATAAATAAATAAATAAATAAAATAAAAAACGCAAATTTCATTATATGATTTTGAAAAAAAAAAAAAAAAATTTCTAGGAGTCTGTTTGGTTTAATTTTAACCCTACAAGGCACCCAGTTCCATATGTGGAACACCGACTTTAATCGTTCCTATAGCTATAAAACTATTAGTAGCGACATCGCTTGACATCTTGATAGAAGAAGCTACTGACATTTATCAATGTAGTAATACGAATCTTTACCTAAAGAGGTTGTTCGTGTTTTTGTTATAGTGCACTCAGTGTGAAATTTGAATGAAAGTGATACGTTAGTCGTTTGTCTGAATTCAAAAATAAAAAAAGAATAGTTATTGAACAGTTTGGACTCGAAACAAAATACTGTGTGTTACTACAACAAAGTGTATATTTTGCAGAGGTAAGTTTTTTTTTTTTTTTTTTTTTATATATATATTACAATAGTAAACGTATTAGTAAATCATATTTTTATGTAGGTTCCACATACGGTGCGTTGAGCTAAAAAGTTGATTTTTCCGTAAAATCTGGTTTTTATTTTTATTTTTATAAGTTTTCCCTATTTTCTGATCACTAATTACAACCTATATATTTTTGTCGCGCACTAAAAAAAAAAAAAAAATGAGCCTTGTAGGGTTAAACCTAAAACGAATCCTTTATAAAATCGACGGTTTTGAAACCGATTTTGTGAAGGTTCCATCTTTCTGATGAGATTTTTGTAATAGTTCGTAATCACAACATTTATAGTACAGAAAAAGTATCCTATATAACGAGTAAATCACGTGACTTTATATATATATAAATGGATATAGTAATTTTGATGAAAGTCTGAAGCTAAGTGTTTTTTAGGGAGCTAAATCGATTGAACATATTCTCATTTTCAGGAATATTCGTGTTCCCTGTTAACCTTTTATCGGTCAGTTGCACAATGTGGCAGAAATTTGGCTTGTTCGGAAATGAATATAACGATTTTAATGAAATTTTGGGGTTATGTGTTTTCAAGGAACTAAATCGATGGGATATATCCATCTTCAGGAAAATCAGCGTTCGCTGTTAACCCTTTATCAGCCAATATCACCATACGGCAGACATTGGGTTTACTCGGAAATTGATAAAATTGTTTTAATGAAAGTTTCTGGTTAAAAAATATGACTGAAACTTGGTTGTCTGGGAAATGGCTCTAACGATTTCGATAAAAACTTAGGTTTAAGTGTTTTTTTTTGGAGATGACAAATCCATCTGACTTAACCTCGTCTTCACAAAAACTAGCATTCACTGTTAACTGTTTTCTCTCTATTGCACAATATGGCAGAAACTTTCGCAGAACGTTTCGAGGCAGAACGTTTCGAGGAAAGTTAACATTCACTTTTGTGTTAGCGCTAACACTTTTGTGTTTTGCAAAATGTTACTGGTATTTGGTTTTCTTGGAAGCTGCTCGAACGATTTTGATATATATTTAAGGTTTGATGTTTTTTTAAATGACAATTCAAACTGAACTTTATTCATCTTCAGAAAAGTTAACGTTCACAATTAGCCTTCACTCCATCCGTTACAAAACTACAGCAGAAACTTTCTAGGAAATGGCTCTAACGATTTTGATAAAAACTTAGCATTAAGAGTTTTTTTAGATGAGAAACCGTCTGATTTATCTTCATCTTCAAGAAAATTACGAGTTTCTCGTTAACCTTCATTTCGCATGTGGCAAAATAGGGAAGAGACGTGTGGTTTTCTTAGAAACTGTTTGATTGATTTTGATAAAAATTTAGATTTAGCAAATTTTTGAATTTACAATTGATTTGTAAGCTCAAAAGTCTGAAATTTTTTTACCAGTAACACGCGCTTTCCTCAGAAAAAAAAGGCAGAAACTTCATTCATTTATTTATTTTATTATTATTATTATTATTATTTTATGTCGTCGAATGATTTTGATAAATATTTAGAATTGGTGTGTGTTTGAGATGACATTTCGATATAACCCTCATCTACATTATAATTAACGTTCACTGGTAACACGCACACCACGTGGGAGAAATACGGCATAAACTTTGTTTTCTTGGAAATCGTTGGAACTTTTTTTTAGTTCCCCATCATACTATAGGTATGGGGAACTTAGGGTAATCGTGAAAATTTTCGACCTCGGTTTTTTGACTTTTTTACGCGTTTTCAGGTGTGAGGAATCCGAAAATGACAAAATGTCTATGGTGTCTGTCTGTAGGGTGTCTGTTAGTCTGTTAGTGTGTTAGTGTGTAAGTCCGTTAGTCCGTTAGTTTGTTAGTCTGTGTACACGATATCTCAAGAACAAATTGTCGCAGAGAGGTCAGATCAGTTTTAAAGTATTACTTTCGACACTGGCAAGAACCCTATTCGTTTGCAACATTCGAATTTAAAAACTTCGTAAGTTATTAGAAAATTACGATTTTCATAACATGGGAGAATAGGACAAAAATTCACTTAAACGTGCATTAAACGGAAACTTTTTACTGTAAAAATGTCAGACCAGTTTTAAAATATCAGTTTTGATGCCGAAAGGAACATCAGTAACTATAAATATGCTACTTTGAAAATTTCGCAAGTTATTGGAAATTTACGAATTTCTTAACATGGCAGTATAGGGCAAAATTTCACATAAACGTCAATTTTCAGAGATATTTTCATCGTAAAGATGTCAGACTACTTTTCAAATATTATTTAGGACACTGGTATGGATATTAATGACTATGAATTTTCCAATATAAAAATTTCGTAAGTTATTGGAAATAGAGCAAAATTTCACATAAACGTAAATCTTGAGGGATATTTTCATCGTAAAGATGTCAAACCACTTTCGAAATATTATTTAGGATACTGGCATGAATATCATAGACTATGATTTTTCCAATTTAAAAAATTCGTAAGTTATTCGAAATTTACGATTCACTTGACATGTCAGAATAAGGCAAATTTGAGCATAAATTTCCATTTTGAGTATCATAAATAC
The DNA here is from genome assembly GCA_963930645.1 of Salticus scenicus. Classification (NCBI taxonomy): domain Eukaryota; kingdom Metazoa; phylum Arthropoda; class Arachnida; order Araneae; family Salticidae; genus Salticus; species Salticus scenicus. The sequence goes on from OZ005658.1 coordinate 266,429,237, forward strand.
ATTAGACAACTTCAAAATTACATTTATGATATTTGTTTGAACATGATTGAATACAAATATTCTAATAGGAAAATTTCGTAAATCATTCGTAATTTACGATTTTATCAACATAGCGAAATTGTAAATTTTTCATATATATATGAAATTTGAGGATTATTGCATTGGAAATAGTAGCATGAAAACTAAACAACGGAATTGACGCTGATAAAATAAATTAATAGATTAGAATAAGATAAATATATCGAAGTGAACGGTGGATAGCCTATTAGGCGGGGATTTCATTCTGTCACTGTATCAAGCTTTTGTCAAATTCATTTCTTTTAACATGATTATATGTCTCAAATTAGAAATTTATGAGAACATAAATATGATGGGGAACTGAGCAGAGTCCACCTATGCCAACTAGTTTTTTTTTAATGTCTAGAAATTATTTTTTAGATGAAAAACGGTCTCACTTATTAGAACAATTGGTGTTTACCAGTAACACGCACTTCCCTCGGGAAAAAAGGCAGAAACTTCATTCATTTATTTATTTTATTATTATTATTATTATTATTATTATTATTTTATGTCTTCGAATGATTTTGATAAATATTTAGAATTGGTGTGTGTTTGAGATGACATTTCGATATAACCCTCATCTACATTATAATTAACGTTCACTGGTAACACGCACACCACGTGGGAGAAATACGGCATAAACTTTGTTTTCTTGGAAATCATTGGAACTTTTTTTTTTTTTTAATGTCTAGAAGTTATTTTTTAGATGAAAAACGGTCTCACTTATTAGAACATTTGGTGTTTACCAGTAACACGCACTTCCCTCGGAAAAAAGGCAGAAACTTCATTCATTTATTTATTTTATTATTATTATTTTATGTCTTCGAATGATTTTGATAAATATTTAGAATTGGTGTGTGTTTGAGATGACATTTCGATATAACCCTCATCTACATTATAATTAACGTTCACTGGTAACACGCACACCACGTGGGAGAAATACGGCATAAGCTTTGTTTTCTTGGAAATCGTTGGAGCTTTTTTTTTTTTTTTAATGTCTAGAAGTTATTTTTTAGATGAAAAACGGTGACACTTTTTAGAACATTTGGTGTTTACCAGTAACACGCACTTCCCTCGGGAAAAAAGGCAGAAACTACATTCATTTATTTATTTTATTATTATTATTATTATTATTATTATATTATGTCTTCGAATGATTTTGATAAATATTTAGAATTGGTGTGTGTTTGAGATGACATTTCGATATAACCCTCATCTACATTATAATTAACGTTTACTGGTAACACGCACACTACGTGGGAGAAATACGGCATAAACTTTGTTTTCTTGGAAATCGTTGGAACTTTTTTTTTTTTTTTTTTAATGTCTAGAAGTTATTTTTTAGATGAAAAACGGTCTCACTTATTAGAACATTTGGTGTTTACCAGTAACACGCACTTCCCTCGGGAAAAAAGGCAGAAACTTCATTCATTTATTTATATTATTATTATTATTATTATTATTATTATTTTATGTCTTCGAATGATTTTGATAAATATTTAGAATTGGTGTGTGTTTGAGATGACATTTCGATATAACCCTCATCTACATTATAATTAACGTTCACTGGTAACACGCACACTACGTGGGAGAAATACGGCATAAACTTTGTTTTCTTGGAAATCGTTGGAGCTTTTTTTTTTTTTTAATGTCTAGAAGTTATTTTTTAGATGAAAAACGGTCACACTTTTTAGAACATTTGGTGTTTACCAGTAACACGCACTTCCCTCGGGAAAAAAGGCAGAAACTACATTCATTTATTTATTTTATTATTATTATTATTATTATATTATGTCTTCGAATGATTTTGATAAATATTTAGAATTGGTGTGTGTTTGAGATGACATTTCGATATAACCCTCATCTACATTATAATTAACGTTCACTGGTAACACGCACACCACGTGGGAGAAATACGGCATAAACTTTGTTTTCTTGGAAATCGTTGGAACTTTTTTTTAGTTCCCCATCATACTATAGGTATGGGGAACTTAGGTAATCGTGAAAATTTTCGACCTCGGTTTTTTGACTTTTTTACGCGTTTTCAGGTGTGAGGAATCCGAAAATGACAAAATGTCTATGGTGTCTGTCTGTAGGGTGTCTGTTAGTCTGTTATTGTGTTAGTGTGTAAGTCCGTTAGTCCGTTAGTTTGTTAGTCTGTGTACACGATATCTCAAGAACAAATTGTCGCAGAGAGGTCAGATCAGTTTTAAAGTATTACTTTCGACACTGGCAAGAACCCTATTCGTTTGCAACATTCGAATTTAAAAACTTCGTAAGTTATTAGAAAATTACGATTTTCATAACATGGGAGAATAGGACAAAAATTCACTTAAACGTGCATTAAACGGAAACTTTTTACTGTAAAAATGTCAGACCAGTTTTAAAATATCAGTTTTGATGCCGAAAGGAACATCAGTAACTATAAATATGCTACTTTGAAAATTTCGCAAGTTATTGGAAATTTACGAATTTCTTAACATGGCAGTATAGGGCAAAATTTCACATAAACGTCAATTTTCAGAGATATTTTCATCGTAAAGATGTCAGACTACTTTTCAAATATTATTTAGGACACTGGTATGGATATTAATGACTATGAATTTTCCAATATAAAAATTTCGTAAGTTATTGGAAATAGAGCAAAATTTCACATAAACGTAAATCTTGAGGGATATTTTCATCGTAAAGATGTCAAACCACTTTCGAAATATTATTTAGGATACTGGCATGAATATCATAGACTATGATTTTTCCAATTTAAAAAATTCGTAAGTTATTCGAAATTTACGATTCACTTGACATGTCAGAATAAGGCAAATTTGAGCATAAATTTCCATTTTGAGTATCATAAATACATTAAAAAACTTCAAAATTACATTTATGATATTTGTTTGAACATGATTGAATACAAATATTCTAATAGGAAAATTTCGTAAATCATTCGTAATTTACGATTTTATCAACATAGCGAAATTGTAAATTTTTCATATATATATGAAATTTGAGGATTATTGCATTGGAAATAGTAGCATGAAAACTAAACAACGGAATTGACGCTGATAAAATAAATTAATAGATTAGAATAAGATAAATATATCGAAGTGAACGGTGGATAGCCTATTAGGCGGGGATTTCATTCTGTCACTGTATCAAGCTTTTGTCAAATTCATTTCTTTTAACATGATTATATGTCTCAAATTAGAAATTTATGAGAACATAAATATGATGGGGAACTGAGCAGAGTCCACCTATGCCAACTAGTTTTTTTTTAATGTCTAGAAGTTATTTTTTAGATGAAAAACGGTCTCACTTATTAGAACAATTGGTGTTTACCAGTAACACGCACTTCCCTCGGGAAAAAAGGCAGAAACTTCATTCATTTATTTATTTTATTATTATTATTATTATTATTATTATTATTTTATGTCTTCGAATGATTTTGATAAATATTTAGAATTGGTGTGTGTTTGAGATGACATTTCGATATAACCCTCATCTACATTATAATTAACGTTCACTGGTAACACGCACACCACGTGGGAGAAATACGGCATAAACTTTGTTTTCTTGGAAATCATTGGAACTTTTTTTTTTTTTAATGTCTAGAAGTTATTTTTTAGATGAAAAACGGTCTCACTTATTAGAACATTTGGTGTTTACCAGTAACACGCACTTCCCTCGGAAAAAAGGCAGAAACTTCATTCATTTATTTATTTTATTATTATTATTTTATGTCTTCGAATGATTTTGATAAATATTTAGAATTGGTGTGTGTTTGAGATGACATTTCGATATAACCCTCATCTACATTATAATTAACGTTCACTGGTAACACGCACACCACGTGGGAGAAATACGGCATAAACTTTGTTTTCTTGGAAATCGTTGGAGCTTTTTTTTTTTTTTTTAATGTCTAGAAGTTATTTTTTAGATGAAAAACGGTCACACTTTCTAGAACATTTGGTGTTTACCAGTAACACGCACTTCCCTCGGGAAAAAAGGCAGAAACTACATTCATTTATTTATTTTATTATGTTTATTATTATTATATTATGTCTTCGAATGATTTTGATAAATATTTAGAATTTGTGTGTGTTTGAGATGACATTTCGATATAACCCTCATCTACATTATAATTAACGTTCACTGGTAACACGCACACTACGTGGGAGAAATACGGTATAAACTTTGTTTTCTTGGAAATCGTTGGAACTTTTTTTTTTTTTTTTTTTTTAATGTCTAGAAGTTATTTTTTAGATGAAAAACGGTCTCACTTATTAGAACATTTGGTGTTTACCAGTAACACTCACTTCCCTCGGGAAAAAAGGCAGAAACTTCATTCATTTATTTATATTATTATTATTATTATTATTATTATTTTATGTCTTCGAATGATTTTGATAAATATTTAGAATTGGTGTGTGTTTGAGATGACATTTCGATATAACCCTCATCTGCATTGTAATTAACGTTCACTGGTAACAGGCACACCACGTGGGAGAAATACGGCATAAACTTTGTTTTCTTGGAAATCGTTGAACTTTTTTTTTTAATGTCTAGAAGTTATTTTTTAGATGAAAACGGTCTCACTTTTTAGAACATTTGGTGTTTACCAGTAACACGCACTTCCCTCGGGAAAAAAGGCAGAAACTACATTCATTTATTTATTTTATTATTATTATTATTATTATTTTATGTCTTCGAATGATTTTGATAAATATTTAGAATTGTTGTGTGTTTGAGATGACATTTCGATATAACCCTCATCTACATTATAATTAACGTTTACTGGTAACACGCACACCACGTGGGAGAAATACGGCATAAACTTTGTTTTCTTGGAAGTCGTTGGAACTTTTTTTTTTTTTTTTTTTTTTTAATGTCTAGAAGTTATTTTTTAGATGAAAAACGGTCTCATTTATTAGAACATTTGGTGTTTACCAGTAACACGCACTTCCCTCGAGAAAAAAGGCAGAAACTTCATTCATTTATTTATTTTATTATTATTATTATTATTATTTTATGTCTTCGAATGATTTTGATAAATATTTAGAATCGGTGTGTGTTTGAGATGACATTTCGATATAACACTCATCTACATTATAATTAACGTTCACTGGTAACACGCACACCACGTGGGAGAAATACGGCATAAACTTTGTTTTCTTGGAAATCGTTGGAGCTTTTTTTTTTTTTAATGTCTAGAAGTTATTTTTTAGATGAAAAACGGTCTCACTTATTAGAACATTTGGTGTTTACCAGTAACACGCGCTACCCTCAGGAAAAAAAGGCAGAAACTTTATTTATTTATTTATTTTATTATTATTTTTTTATGTCTTCGAATGATTTTGATAAATATTTAGAATTGGTGTGTGTTTGAGATGGCATTTCGATCTGAAATAACCCTCATCTACATTATAATTAACGTTCACTGGTAACATGCACACCACGTGGGAGAAATACGGCATGAACTTTGTTTTCTTGGAAATCGCTGGAACTTTTTTTTTTTTTTTTTTTTTATGTTTAGAAGTTATTTTTTAGATGAAAAACGGTCTCACTTATTAGAACATTTAGTGTTTACCAGTAACACGCACTTCCCTCAGGAAAAAAGGCAGAAACTTTATTTATTTATTTATTTTATTATTATTATTAATATTATTATTATTATTATTATTTTATGTCTTCGAATGATTTTGATAAATATTTAGAATTGGTGTGTGTTGGAGATGACATTTCGATCTGAAATTACCCTCATCTACATTATAATTAACGTTCACTGGTAACACGCATATCACGTGGGAGAAATACGGCTTCTTGGAAATCGCTGTAACTTCTTTTTTTTTTTTTATATTTAGAAGTTAATTTTTAGATGAACTAGCATGTTGTAGCCCCCACATGACTTTCTTCTATATTTTCCTATACAAATTCACTCAGTAAAAATAATTGATTAAAATTATAATTAAAAAAAAATTATCTTCCATGATAATGCCGACGGTTTCCATATTAGAGAAGTAGTATAACACTAAATAAAAAGAAGTAGTATAACACTAAATATCTAAAACCATTTTATTCTCAATATTACTTAAAAAAAAAAAAAAAAAAAAAAAAAAAAATTTCGTTAAGAGTAAAAAAAATCGATAACTTTGTTTTGAATTATCACAGATCAATAGTTCATTCAACCATTCGTTTTAAAGGTATTGACGAGACCTTTCGAAAGATACCTATTATGAAAATTTACCTCCCCTCCCCCCGGGGAAGAGATGCCCCCATATGCACAAATTTTTTTTACTAATTAACTACTACTATTATCAATAATTCATATTAATTTTACAATCACAGGTTAAGAATAACTCTCATTATGTACATTTATACGGAATTTTGTCCTATACTGCCATGTTAAAAATTTAGAAAAAATACGATCACAGCGCCACCTGTTGAGCGATTGATCCCCAAATCAAATCAGCACCAGTTTATATCGGGGGCCAACTAAATACCAAATTTGGTTAAATTTCGTATTAAAAAAAAAAAGAAAATACGATTTTTTTTTTCTAAGTTTTTTTTCGTTAAAAGTAAAAAAAATCGATAACTTTGTTTTAAATTATCACAGATTTATAGTTTAACCATTCATTTTAAAGGTATTGACGAGACGTTTCGAAAGATACCCATCTTGAAAATTTACTCCCCTCGAGGGGGGACTTCCCCCCCAGGTGGGGGTGGCGAGACTCCTATACATACAAGAATATTTTCCCAGTTGACTATCTCCATTATAAATAATTCTTGTAAATTTCATAATGCTTACTAAAAAATAATTCTTTTTATGCACATTTATACAAAATTTTGTCCTATATCACCATGTTAAAAATTTAGAAAAAGCTGTATGGCAACGCAACCTGTAAGACAATTTTTACCAAAAGTTGATAGACGCTAATTTATGTCATGGTGCAACTACATACTAACTTGTATGAAATTCTGTGCAGTAGTTCATGAGATACAGTTGCCACAAAATTTTGTCACACACTTACACACACAGAGACAGACTGACAGACAGACAGATTGACAGACAGATGGACAGACATTTTCTAAAAATGGTCAAATCGTGTTCTACAGCTCTCAAAACGTGTAAATCCATCAAAAACCGGAGGTCGAAAATTTTTACGAATCCAATACTTTCTTCCATTGAATATAGAAAAAGTAAAAATGGTCTCCCTTATCTTATTCTTCAGGAAAATTAGCCGCCACTGCTCTAAAACAATATATAGCAGAAATCTTGTCTTCTAGGAAATTGCTTGAACGATTTTGGTAAGAAATTATAGTTAGAGACTTTGTATCATAATTCGATTTGAATTTTTCAAAAAAATTAGCTTTCAGTGGTAATACGTGTTCCGCCCTGGGCAAACAAATAATGAATATAATTAACTGAAAACAAATCACTGCATCTACATTAAAATGATTTTTCTAATTAAGGCTCCTGTATATACGATATGGCGCATCAGGCATTTTGTTGCCTTAGGGTTGCCACATGTACCCAGCGCGTTTCCCTGATAAACAAACGACAAACATTTTTTTTTATTTTTTTTTTTATCGTCTTACGTTACTTTAGAGTGACTTATTTAATAACATTTCATAATTTTAGCTAAGTAAACTATGATATGGAAGTTTGTTTAGCGATAAACTGCTATAATCATTCAAGAAGTGAATATAAAGTGTTCACAGACCTTCTATTACTGTGTATTTGAGTTTTGGCGACATTTTGTAAAAGAAACAGAAACCGCCCTAACAACACATCTTACCCCAGTACATCCATAGGATAGCCTCAGAATAAAATGACATCCTGAGAATGTACTGTGAAAAAAATGTGTTTTTAGAAATATTATTGTTGCTTATTGCTCTTATCTTGACCGGATTAGCTTCAGATCAAGATTTCTTAAAATCATTAGGGAAGCGATAAGGACGCCAAGCGGGAATGCTGTCCTCTTCGGAGGCAAAAAAATGGCGGTGATGCGCCGGCCTATTATTTTATTTAGGGGCTCTATTTCTAATGAGACCGAGATAACTCGGTCATCCAGCTACTATATATCTATATGTAAATCGACAAACTTAAAACGAGCCCTTAATCAATATCGGACGACATTAAAAAGTTTTATCAGCAAAATCGGACGAGTTAGCAACAAGGATCGACCGGCCTCCGTAACTTAAAATTAGTAGTAGTAACTTAAAATTTTGTTTTCATATCTAGGTATCACTATGGTACACAATGAATTTTATTTACTCCTAAAGCAAGAAATTTCCGTAGCATCATGTCCTGGGCATAGATAGATCTATCATCCCCATGTTCTCGAGCAAAAAATTTTGATGCCGAAAAAAAGTTCTAAAATCAGCCATTAAAGAGTATTGGAAAAATGAATAAAAAGAAAAATGAATTTGAAACTGTATCTGGAGTTTTTCACTCACATTAAATAGTAATTAAATTATTCATAAATTTTATTTATTAAATTATCCGTGTGTATTTCTGTGTGTGATTTACTCGGGGAAAGGCAGCCATTAGAGTGACTTTTCCCGAAAAAAAAAGGTGTTACTTTTTCCTTCTCACTGATCAATCTATGTCTTATTACTATATCAATGATCCTGGGTGGGCAAAGGCACACTATAGGAAAACACCGGCTTATAAAACGATTGTCTAAAAAAAAAAAAAAAAAAAAAACATTCATATGAGGTACTGCATTTGTTGCTGAATGTGGAGCAGAGCTCTATGTTGCATAAAAGTTGTTTTAGAAAGATGCCCTCTTTGCTTCAATTGAGGAAAAACGAAAATTTCTAACATGTTACGCTATCTTTTTGCAGTAACGGTCTTGTCGGCGATAACCAACCCCCCCCCCCCCCCAACCCTTTAAAATAATAATAATAAAGTAATAAATAAATTTAAAAAATAGAAAAAATAACAATTAGTATCAACAACAAAACTTGCCATGAGATCTCCGGCACAAAAATTTTTAGAGAGTGAAGGGGATTGGTTGAATACTTGACTGCTGTTGGTGTTTGATGTTACAAAAAATGGTAATGTGTAATTTTGGTGGTAATTTTGGTAATATGCAATGATAATTAATCATAAAATTTTCAAAACAATTATAACTCTAAAACTAATATTTAAAGTATGTAAGGACATTTAATAAAGCATTTTCCTTATCATAATGAGTTTTTTCTTTCTTTTATTTTTTTCACGTTAAAGAATTACAGATCTAATTACATTTTTAAAATTATGTCAATATTGAAATGATTTAACCAAGTTTTGTTATATATGCTTGCTTTTTTTTTTTTTTTTTTTTTTTTTTTAGATTCATGTGGCAGTTTAGAACTCAGTTTAACATATTATACAATACAATTAATTTTTTTTTTTAATTTTAATTCATGAAAATTAAGGTTATTAATTTTTAATTTTCAATGTGTACAATACTTTGTTTATTAATATTACACAATCAACAGATTGGGAAGAAAACCATATTTATTGAAAATTTATTTTTCCAACTGAGTGAAAATAATGCCTGGACCGGGAGTCGAACCCCGGATCATTGACTTACAAGGTCAAGGCTTTACAAATTGAGCTATCCATGCCGACAACCCGGTCCAGGCATTATTTTCACTCAGTTGGAAAAATAAATGTTCAATAAATATGATTTTTCTTCCCAATCTGTTGATTGTGTAATATTAATAAATATATTTATTCCTCCCATTGTTTAATGGTGTTTTCTATTACCTGCGGCTTATTCTGTCGAGCTATCTACATGATAGACCAGTTGCTCTGCCTAAAGGTTGTCTGAGTGAGTAATGGCCACCGGGATTCGACTCCCGGTCCAGGCATTATTTTCACTCAGTTGGAATCACAGTTTGACGCAGCATGTCCCATTGTGGACCTTGCGCCAACAAAAGGCAACCAACCAACCAACCAACCAACCACTCAGTTGGAAAAATAAATTTTCAATACTTTGTTTATTTGGGTTACTAACTACACTCGCATTTTTATTGATGTTTTTTATATTGGTAGGTGGTAGCTGTCAATTAGCTGTTTATATATGTATATATTCTAAGATAGTTTCTGTTTAACTATTTTGAATAGGAAGTATCCTAGTTTTTAATTAAGTTATTAGTAAACAGAGAGTGTCATAGGTTGTGATTGTGTGGGTTAAGGCCATTGACTACATTAGGGTCTTAAGCCTGCAGGTGAAATGCCCTCCGTGGAGACTTTCTAGGGGGTTCTAGCCCGTGTTTATGCTAAAGAGTGTCATGGGAAAAGTGTGTTTAGGTTGTTTTAATATGAATAATTATTATAGAATAAAACCGCATAAACATTTTTATGACCCCTGAATTTGACTTGTAGAGACTAAAATACATAATATTACTCTCTAAAATATGAAGAGTGAGATCTGACTCTAAAAGAGTGGCATATCACTCTTTGAACATGCCAAAATGGAGCCAACCTCTAAAGAGTGAGAAGTCTCTTTTCGAAAGAGTGAGATTTCTCTCTCTTTATTAAGAGTGAGGTTATTCCGAGTATTTCAAAGAATATGACTGTTTATTTTTCCTAAAAAATATGGATACGCTAGACTGTATCTTCTACCAATTTCCTTTCTCTTATTTTTTCTCCATATTTGCTTTGGATCCGCGGGGAATCGAACCGTAGCCGTCTTCGTGGCAGGCGAGTGCCTTTCCACTGAACCACTGGGGACACACAAAACTTGCTTAATTTACAGTGGTAAATCATTCACATAAGAGATTAATCGCATTTATAAACTTTTACTTCATTTATTAAAAATATAAAATTACAGAATTCTAATGTTAAGAATTGCTTTAAATTACTATAATTAGAATTATTTTTAAATTAATAAAATTAGAATTATTTCTTAAATCAAAATGTATACTGGAAAAGAAATTCCCTAAGACAAATAATTATTTTAAATGTAGCTTAGGGGAAAAGAAAAATTCTTGAGTGTGCATGTTTAAAAAAAAAAAAAAAAAAAAAAAAAGTTAAATATTTACGACAAATCTACACAGTTTCTTGAAAAACTCGTCTGTTCAGTAGTATTAAATCTCGCTGATGATTTTAATTTTTAGTAAAATATTATAGCCAGCGTTTTTAATGTTTCACATGCGTTAAGCATCAATGAATATAATAAAAATATAAATTCCTATTATGCTTTTAAGATGTTATGCATTAAGTATTTGCATTGATATTTTCTTTTATACCTTATATATTTCCAAATAAAACTCCTTGCTTTCATTACGAATTTCCATAACTTTCTTATGATTTTCCATTCTTTACTAATAACACTTCAATTTTATCAATCGTATAAAAATATTATATTTACCAAAACAGCTTTTAACATAATTATTTTCTTTTTTTAAACTCAAATAAATTCAATAATTTCTGTTAAACAAATCACATGTATGAGATTGCCGAGAAATTGGCTTTCATATTTCGTTCGAAATATGGTAAGTAGATGGCGCCAGCAAATCTTCACTCTTCAGCAGGTTGATCTTGCAATTGATGATGACTTCACTCTTTGTGACAGAGTGACTAGAAGTCTCTCTTTCGAGAAAAGTGAGAAATGTCACATTTTCAAGAGTGGTTGGTTGGTTGGTTGGTTGCCGTTTAATGGCGCAAGGTCCACAATGGGACATACTGCGCCAAACAAAGGTATAAAATAAAGACTAGCTTCTGGATGGGTTTTACCCATCCAGATGGTCAGTAAACAACACAATAAAAGTTAAACAATAGGTAAAATAATAAAATAAAAAAGACATTTAAAAAAGTAAAAGAGAACAACATACATAATGTAAAAAATAAAATGATGTAAAAAGTTATGTACAGTGTATATGATAAAAACAGAAGTAAAATTATATGAACAGTGTGTATAATAAGATGAACAGTGTAAAATATAAAATCACAGTGTATATATTAAAAAGATGAACAGTGTAAAATATAAAATCATATGTAGTGATAAAATCCAGCATCTTTTAAAAAATTTGTCAAATGATGATGTGGATTGATACCTAAAAGGTTTGTCAGACATGGTGATGATGAAATAAAATATCTCCTATATAAATGCCTTAGGCAAGGGCAATCTGTGAGTACATGGCGAATGGTAAGTATATCATGGTGGCAGTTGGGACAAGTAGGCTGCTGCTGACCAAGTAGTAAGTATTTATGAGTTAGTCTGGAATGGCCAATTCTCAGACGCGTTACGATAACATCATATTTTCTAGGACTGAGGGTACGCCAAATGGCAATCTGAGGTTTAATTTCTTGTAATTTGTTATTGTTTTGAGTGTTCCATTCCCTTTGCCATATATTTCTGAGAAAGTTTCTAAGTGTATGCTTAACGTCATCATAAGGAACAGGGCTGTTTAAGAAAATTGATGCCTGCCTTGCGGCTTTGTCTGCTGCTTCATTGCCTTTGATGCCTACATGTCCAGGTACCCAACAGAATAAAATGTCGAATCCCTTTTTCTTAAGGTCGTTATAAGTTTTCAGAATCGAGATAAAAGATGGGTTGCAAGAAATAGATGAAAGTGAGTCGAGAACACTCTTCGAGTCTGTGCAAATTATGAAATTTCTACTTTGATGAGATGAAATAATGTTAAGAGCAACCTCAACGGCAAAAAACTCTGCAGAGAAGATGGAGAACGAGTTAGGGAGTTGATAGCTATAAGTGGTGTTACCAATGACAACACCACAGCCGACTTTATTACTAGTCTTTGAGCCGTCAGTAAATATTTCGACATAGTTCTTATAATGAGAGCGATGAGAGGTGTAAAGGGCATGAAAAATAGAAGCATCTGTATTAGATTTGTCAAATCCACTAAACGGATTAAGACAAGAAATAACATGGAAGTTCCAAGGTGTCATGCTTATAAGAGATCGAGAACGGACTTTGGTATGAATATGAGAGGTGCCAGCAAGAAAGTTCTTAATTCTAACAGCAAAATGAGGGATGCAAGATGGGCGATTCACATAAAGATTATGATCGTTACTATTTAAATGAGAATGAAGTGGATGATTAGGGTGAGAAAGGATGCGATAGTACAATTCAAGTGAAAGTCTTTGTCTAATATCAGTGAGAGAAGGCTCCACACAGTCAGCATATAAACTAAGAACTGGAGTCGTGCGGAAAGCACCTGAGCAAATTCTGAGTGCACTATGATGTGTTGTGTCAAGTTTTCGAATATAAGAGTGAGGGGCTGAACCATAAACCTGACATGCATAATCAAGTTTGGAGCGAATAGTAGCACGATAAATTTTGAGTAAAGATGGGCGGTCTGCTCCCCAAGAAGTGTTAGCAAGCACTTTTAAAATATTAAGTGCTCTGTCACATTTAGTTCTCAAGTGCAAAATATGTGGCATAAAGTTCAGTTTTCTGTCGAAAATAACACCCAGAAATCGAGCAGTGTCAACAACTGAAATTGGCCTGTTGTTTATTAAAATCTCTGGATCAGGATGAAGACCTCGTTTACGACAAAAATGCACACATTGTGTTTTGTCAGTAGAAAATTTAAAACCATTCTTATTTGTCCAATTAATTATGTTTTTTATAGCAAGTTGTAATTGACGTTCTATGAAACGCATGTCATTTCCCTGGCAAGAAATTTGCAGGTCGTCTACATATAAACTCCCATGGACACTTGGAGGCAATTGTTTAAGAATATTGTTTATTTTTAAAGAAAAAAGTGTAACGCTCAAAACACTGCCTTGAGGCACACCTTCCTCTTGAAAATAAAAATCTGAATAAACTGATCCTATACGAATTTGGAAGCGTCTGACTCTTAAAAAATTTTGTATGAAAATGGGGAGATTTCCTCTAAAGTCCAAATTAAAAAGATCTTTTAAAATACCATATCGCCATGTCTTGTCATAAGCTTTTTCTATATCGAAAAAAATTGACACCAAATGGTTACGTCTCACATTAGCTTTGCGGATATTTGTCTCTAATAATAAAATATTGTCAACCGTAGAACGGCCTCGTCGGAAACCACTTTGCCATGGAGAAATCAAATTATTTTTTTCAAGAATAAAAACCAATCTAGTATTTACCATTTTTTCTAGTAGTTTACATAGACAGCTTGTAAGAGCAATGGGCCTGTAATTCTTTGGGTCAGTAGCATCTTTACCTGGTTTAGAAAAAGGAATAACAATAGCATCGTGCCAAGCAACAGGGAAAATATTTTCAGTCCAGATCCTATTGTAAAGATGGAGGAGATTTTCAAGTGACAGTTTTGATAAATGTTTAATCATAATATAAGTAACACCATCGGGTCCAGGAGCAGAGTTACGGCAATTTTTTAAACTGTTTTTTAACTCATTTTCAGTAAAAGGACTATTGTACTCTGGTGAAGAACGGGAGTGAAAATTAATTGTTGAATGTTCAGAATTATGTTTATATGACAAAAAAGGTTCGGAGTAGGAATTAGAGCTGGATATGTCAGATAATGTTCTACCTATGGCGTTTGCTATATTTTTAGTTGAAGTTATAGTATGGCCATTATAATTTAAAAAGGAAATACTTTGATTAGAATAAATTCCCATTGCTTTCTTGACACGATGCCAAAGTTGTTTGCTGCTTATATTGGAGGTAATGCTGGAAACATATTTAACCCAGGACTCTTTTTGTGATTTTCTGCGGATTCTTCGAGCATTTGCTCTTTCTTTCTTGAATGCAATGTAGTTGGCAGTGGTAGGGTACCGCCTAAAAATCCCCCACGCTTTTTGTTGCTTTCTTTTTGCAGCATTACATTCTTCATTCCACCAGGGCTTTGAGTGTTTATTGTGGCAGCCAGAAGATTTTGGAATAGAAATGTTAGCAGAGTTTATGATACAATTAGTCACATCAGTAACAGCCTTGTTAATATCACCTCCAATCATGTTATGCGTAATTACAGCATTAGTAGTGAAGGCAGCCCAATCGGCCTTGTCATAAATATAATGCGGGTTTCCAGGTGGATGTTCATTAAAATTATAAAATGATAAAAATAGAGGAAAATGATCACTATTATGTAGATTGTTACTTATGAAGAAATTAAAATATGGAAACAGAGTGGGTGAACAAATGGCTAGGTCTATTGCATGGAATGTTCTGGAAGGTTCATGAAAGTATGTGTTGTCACCATTATTTAGAATACATAAATTATTATCTGTGACAAAATCCTCAATAACCTGACCACGCTGATTAGTGTCGGGACTACCCCAAAGTGGATTGTGCCCATTAAAGTCACCAAGAAAGACAAAAGGAGTTGGCAACTGCAAAACAAGGTTATTGAGATCATGAGGGCTGAGTGTCATATTTGGGGGTACATAGATATTGCAAACAGTGACAAGCATGTGAATATGGACCTGGACTGCTACAGCTTGGATATTAGTATTTAAAGAAATATTACTGTGAGGTACATTATTAGAAATAAGAAGAGCTACACCACCTGTAGCCCTGTCAGAATGAATAAAGTCTTTTCTAAAACAATTATAGCCACGAATTTTTACATTATCATTTTGTCTTAAGTAGGTCTCTTGAAAGGCAAAGCAAATGGGTCGATGATCAGAAATTATCTCTCTGATTTCATCTCGTTTATTTGTAAAACCTCGGCAATTCCATGAAATGAAATTAGTCATTATAATTTTTTTGTTTTAGATTAAAACATCCACGTCATTATCCTCTGATGCGGTAGACATACCTTCCCCATCAGAAGGATGAAGGCTTATTAAGTCCTGTTGTTTAGTAAGATTTATTTTTTTTGTTTTGTTTGTAATTGGAGTGGGCAATTTAGCAATTCTCTTTTTCTTAATGATATGGGGACGCAAGGGTGAATTAGCATTTTTTAGGGAGACTGAGGAATGTCCCCTGTCAGACAGAACAGTTTTTGGTACTGGTGGAGATTTTTTAGAATTTGTTGGTTTAGATAAAGAAGACTGTTTGGAGGTAGATGTCTGACTTGGTTTGGTTTGTAGATTTGAGGAATTGATTTGAACTGTTTCCATTGGAGTAGTATTAGAAGACTGTGTGGAATTTGAAGCCTGAATAGGCTTAGGTTGCATTTTTGGAGAATTACTTAAAACAGTTTCAACCGGAGAGCTGTTATTGTTTAGAGAGGCGGTTTGTGTAGCTATTGTTCTAGAAGTTTTTTTGGTGGAAGTAGCAGCAGCATATGATTTTCCTATAATAGGTGTTCTCGATTCAACAATTTTTTTAGCTTCATAATATGAAATGTTTTCTTTTGTTCTTATAGTCTGAATTTCTTTTTCACTTTTCCACTTCTCACAGGATTTAGAGTATGCTGGATGGTCTTTTTTACAATTTATGCAGCAGACTGGTTCTTCACAGTTTTGACTATCATGGCCCACTGCACTGCAGCGAGCACATGTGAGATTTCCACGGCAGGCGGTTTTGGAGTGGCCAAAGCGTTGACAATTGAAACAACGTAAAGGGTTTGGGATGTATGGTCTGATTTTACATTCTAGATAACCTGCTTTAATTGAGCGTGGGAGAGTAGGTGAATCAAAGGTCAGTATTAAGTGTTTAGTAGGTATCTGTTTATTGTCACGGTAAATAGATATACGACGGACTGCAATTACTTTCTGTTCTTTAAGATTTTCTAGAATTTCAGAATCGGGGACATATTGCAAATCGGCTTCAGATATTACTCCACGGCTAGTGTTTAGTGTTCGGTGTAAGGTTGTAGTAACTGGAATATTGCAAAGTTGTGTACAGAGTCTTAAATTTTTCCCTTGCTTATGATTTAAAACTTCAATTAATAGCTCCCCAGTGCGAAGTTTCTTGATAGATTTCGGTTCACCTGCAATTGATTGTATCGCTTTCTGGATTAAGAACGGGGAAGTTTTTGAAAAGTCTCCCTCAGTCCTTTTGATAACAAAAAAACGTGCATCAGAACCATCCACAAAAATATTATTCTCACTAATAGTCGAAGAAAATTCTTCCATTCTTTCCGCCCATGAATTAGCATTTGAGCATTTAATAGCTTGGCCCGAGCCAGACGCATTATTCGGATTACCTTTAGTTGTCGCCATAATTAGATTAAATAAAAAGGGTCGAGGGTTTCCTTAGTCCCACAAGTCAGCCCGTTTCTTGAACAGACGGAAAAGCAAAGGGTTTTCAGAATCGCTCCCTGGGACACCCATAACCACTCACCAGCTACCAGACCGTCGACCCAGATTGGGAATCACATGTGGTAGTCGTGTTAGTCCGGTGTTTCTCGTTCGAGTAGTCACCGTTGTCTCACCTTCACCAAGGGCACCAGTCTCCCAGTGTGCTCCCAAGGCTAGACTACCGTGAGACCCTCACCAAATCGCCAACCCAATAACCAGCGCCACATCTACACCGATCTCAGCTTGGTTAATGTATTAGAAATTAAGTATTTTTAGTATAACCAACAAGAACAAAACCAGAAAAAAAAATGTGAGTAAAAACAAACAGGGTAAGTAGAAACGAAAAAGGTGAGTAAAACAAGGTAAGTTGTTTCATTTTTTTGTAAGTTTTTCAAATTTTTTATTTTTTTTTACAATTTTTTTTTTTTTACAAGAACAAAAAACAAGAACAGGTACCAAGAGCTTATTGGCAGTAACAACCAAAAATACAAGGACAAAAAAAAGCAAGAAAAAAAGCCAAAAAAAAAAATAAAATAAAATAAAATAAAAAATAAATAAATAAATAAATAAAAATAAAAACAAAATTAAAAGAAATAAAAGAAAGGTAGAAAAAAAAAAAAAAAAAAAAAAAAAAAGAGAGAGAAGGAAAGATCACTCGGGCCCGGGGTGCGTGACTCCCCCTGAATACCTAAAGAAGGTACCCCCCTGGGGGCATTTTCAAGAGTGACAATAGTATTTTCTCACTTTAATTCGTGTCAAAATAATAGTCACTTTTTTAAGGAGTGAGATTCCGACTCCAGAAATTTTAGAGAGTACCAGAGAGCAAACTGCTCATCTACTTTTTTAGAATCTGTATAAAAATTGAAATTAAAATAGAAAGTAATTTGCGTCGATGAAATGAGAACTAAGCACAACGCAAGAAGTATATTTAAAATAATAATAATAATAATAATTAAGTAAGAAACAAAAATAAGTTTCGGGTTTTATTTTTATTTATTTATTAATTTATTTATTTGTAACTGACGTTAAATACGTAAACCTTAACAATTTTTTATGCAGAGATTCAACAACTCTTTTTGTTGTGACCCGGCAACACCAAGTAAAATATACACTATTCATGTAATTTTTTCCAAGCATATGGAAAATTTGTAATTGAAACAGATTTTTGATAATTCTCATTGATTATATATCTTTTCCGTTACCAACTCATAACAATAATCAACCTATATACAAGGTGTTCTAAAAACTTGACTTTGGTTTTTATTTCCTTATATGTTCCTCTTAGTTAGACAAATAAATGTAAAATGCACATTTTCCCAAAAGGAGTTACATAATTTTAAAAAGTCAGTTCAAACTTGTAGGAGAATCCAATTCAATAATTAAGAAGCTTAAAATTTTATTTGGTTTACCTTAAAACAATTCCAGATCAGTTCAATGTATCTTATGTACTAATAAGGCTATATACAAAATTTAGCATTGTTTAGCAAAATCTTTTAGAGGAAGGACAAAATAAATAAGCCGACATAAATCATTTTCCAATTTCTCGACATAACTTCTCGGGTAAAAAATCTGTAGTGACTGCACTCGACTTTCCGAACATTGAGTAATTAACAGTTTTGTAGACAAAGTAAAGAAAGAGGAGTTGTGAAACAAACAAAAGAGAGAAAACCATAAAAGAGTGTTTGAGTATTTTTCTCCATATATTACACGATGTTTTGTTTAACGCTACACTGAACATTGAGCCCATAGATCATAATGATAAAGAATTTTTCGTTGTGTCCCTGTAAAAACCTATAAATGCCAGATTCACCAAAATGCTTATAGTTAGTGCAACAGTGATTTATAATATTCATATAAATTTTCAGCTGAATTGAATATGGCGTTCAGACGCTATCGCACTTTTAAAAATTTGGTCCCACAGGCCATAATGATAAAGAATTTTTCTTTGTGTCCCTGTAAAAAAAACTATAAGTGCTAGATTCTCCAAAATCTATACAGATTGTGTATATGTGACCTATAATATGTGTATAAATTTTTTGCTCAATTGACAAAGGCGTTTAGATGCTATCGCACTTTTAAGATTTTGGTCCCATAGGCCATAATGGTAAATAATTTTTCTTTGTGTTCCTGTAAAAAAACTGTAAGTGCTAAATTCATCAAAATCAACAGGGTTCGTGCTACGGTGATTCGCAATATGCGTACCAACTTACAGCTCATTCGTGCAAAGCGTTTAGACGCTAGCGTGTTCACTCACACACATACACGCATACATACACACACATATACATACATCATCGTAAAAATAGTGGAAACGGACTCAGGGGACCTCGAAACGTATAGAAACATCAAAATCTCAAATTCTGATTTTTGACATGATTACAATACTTTCCTCACTATAGTGTAAAAAACAACCTTACTAAGTAAAAGAATGAATAACGGTAGATAGCATAGCATTTCAAGGATCATCCACAAATTGTCAATACAAATATAGATTTTTTTTTCTCTTGCCGGGAAAGAACAGGGGAAAGATAATTAAATAAGAATTTTAATTTTAATTTAATTAAATCACACGACACTTTCAATCCCTAAATTATTAAAAATTAATTATTAGTAAAATTCTACCTTTTTTTTTTTTTTTGGCCTTTTTACTCAACTTTGTAATTTAGCTCGTGTTTCTTACATCGATAATTCCCAAATAGCGCTTGTCGACCCAGCCGCTCGGAGTTTATTTATTTATTTATTTTGTGTGTGGTTCTTTCCGAAACTCGCGTAAATATGGGCTAGGAATTTTAGAAAGATCCCCTCACCCTTCCACAGAAGGCACACCACCAGGCCCTGACTACCGGCAGGGCATACGGGGCAAATGCCCTGGGCCCCCCTTCTGGAAGGCGCCCCCCTACAGGCGTATGCAGAAATTCTGCAACCTAAAGAGCTCTTATGCCACTGCAAGGGGGCCCCCCAGAATAGGCTTGCCCTGGGGCTTCAGGTAGTCGGGCCCTGCACACCACCTTTGGTCTTGGGCTCAAGGCCTGATTATCCAAAAGGCTCAGGAAGCACAATCTTCCCTTCTAAAATTTGAGAGGGCCCTCATAAGGATTAAAAACATGGTCTTGAATCTTTTGTTTCATATTTTCACACTGAGATTGAATTTTTTCTGAGAAAGGTTACCTAAAACAACACAAAACACCCACTATTTCAAAGAAAATCTCTTATTTAACCTCAAAAATCTAAATGTTCTTAATTAAAAAGTTGTATGATTTTAATGTCCTGTGTAGAAACCACCCAGATATATGAAAGTAATAATAATAATAATAAATACACACTACTTTTTTGGTCTATAACATTTTTATATTACAATATGTAACAAGAAAACAAGATTTTCCGAAATGAAAGGGGGCCCCAAAATGATGCTGCATGAGCTTCCCCTAGCTTCAAAGCTTAATCGGGCCCTGCTTGGGCCCTCGTGCAGTGAATCAGTCTCACTCCCAAACATAAACACATCTCACTTCTCACATTGATAATTTAGGAATTTGAAAGTTGATGTGAAGGTGCATTAAACACTCGATACATTGGTAATATATTCATTAACCAAAATAGCCCTTTTTAAAATGAAAAACGGCATAAAAATAATTAAAATCCTGTTGCAAAAAAGAAGAGAGAGAAAGAATACGTTGAATTCGCATTCGACAAACGGGAAATCTACTTTATTTATGTTGCACTTATTCACAATGCCAAAATATTTTTCGATTTAAAATTTTTAAATGAAAAAACGTGACAGTAATTTAGTGCTGCTATCTGTAGAGAAATTTTAAAAGTACAGTATTAATTTATCATATAATTGCATATATTTAACGCGTTTTACATTTCCTAAAATTACTGAAACACTCTAAAATTAAGAAGCATTAAAAAAAGGAGGGGGGAAATCTATAATATATACTTTTATGAGTTTTATTCAATCATGTTTTAAAAAATAAACCTCATAAAATAAATTGAAATAAATATTAGTTCATGGGTTTAGTGCTGCCATCTATTATACGTAATAAGAAATATTGAATTAAACAACCTTGAAAAGTTAATAGTTCACAGCACTTTTCTATAATTTTGTTTTAGCAATAGTAAATTGAAAAAATATATATATTATTTTAATTTTAATAAATAATTCGTACTATATGAATTTGTATAGAAAATATTTTAAAAAGTCTTGCGGTGATCACAACAAACTAGTGCAATTTGCTTTATAGAATATAAAGCTGTTTTGCAAACTTTCCTCCTTCCAATGATGGGCTAGGACCCCTTAAAAAGCCTTCCACGGAGGGTACTTCTCCTGAGGCCTCGGATCCTTGTGCAGTTAATTCGTCTTGATCCTAATACCACCACTTCAGGCCCACCAGCGGCCGAGCGTAAACGCAACAAAGTTAAAAAGAGCACAAATTAGAGAAATTCAAAAATTAGGAAATGGCCGTTTCGGAACTTCTAAAGTTCCATCTTCCATCATCAATGCTTGCAAAATTTCTAAAAAATTAAAACATGAAAAAATAAGCGAACAAGAAAAAGAAAACTAAAAACCCCCTGGAGCTTGCCTGTATAACATTTTTTATGGTTTTTGATATATTTTTTACAAACCTGAAATTTTTAAATTGCATTTTCTCGGTTTGCATTTTTTCACAAAGTCATGATCTTAAATATGCTAAAACTTCTACTGATATTTAAGGAAAGATTTAATTATTATTATTATTATTTATCCGAATAATAATAATAATAATAATAAAAATTAATAAATAAATAAAATAAAATAAATAAATAAATAAAATTCAGTCTTTTCATCGGTAGAAATGTTTAATATTTTAAAGATCACGAATTCATGAAAAAATGCAAACTGAGAAAATGCAATTTAAAGATTTCAAAACTGTAAAAAAAAAAAAAAAAAAAAAAAAAAAATCTGGAGTGACTCGACTTTCCGAACATTGAGTAATTAACAGTTTTGTAGATAAAGTAAAGAAAGAGGAGTTGTTAAACAAACAAAAGAGAGAAAACCATAATAGAGTGAGTATTTTTCTCCATATATTACACGATGTTTTATTTAACGCTACTGAACTTTGAGCCCATAGATCATAATGATAAAGAACATTTCGTTGTGTCCCTGTAAAACCCTATAAATGCTAGATTCACCAAAATGCTTATGGTTAGTGCAAGAGTGATTTATAATATTCATATAAATTTTCAGCTCAATTGAATACGGCGTTTAGATGCTATCGCACTTTTAAACATTTGGTCCCATAAGGCATAATGATGAAGAATTTTTCTTTGTGTCCCTGTAAAAAAAACTGTGAGCGCTAGATTCACCAAAATCTATACAGTTGGTGCAACTGTGACCTATAACATGTGTACAAATTTTTTGCTAAGATTAATAAGGCGTTTAGACGCTATCACACTTTTAAAAATTTGGCCCCATAGGCCATAATGATAAAGAATTTTTCTTTGTGTCCCTGTAAAAAACTATAAGCG
The DNA here is from genome assembly GCA_963930645.1 of Salticus scenicus. NCBI lineage: Eukaryota > Metazoa > Arthropoda > Arachnida > Araneae > Salticidae > Salticus > Salticus scenicus. The sequence continues at coordinate 266,451,948 of OZ005658.1, forward strand.
CTATATTCTCCAAAATCTATAAAGATTGATTATCTGTGACCTATCACATGTGTATAAATTTCTTGCTCAATTGAATAAGGCGTTTAGATGCTATCGTACTTTTAAGATTTTGGTCCCATAGGCCATAATGATAAAGAATTTTTCTTTGTGTCCCTGTAAAAAACTACAAGTGCTAGATTCACCAAAATCTATAGGGTTCGTACTATGGTGACTTACAATATACGTACCAACTTTCAGCTTATTCAAATAAAGCGTTTAGACGCTAGCAGGTTCACTCACAGACATACACACATACATACACACACACATACATACATCATCGCAAAAATAGTGAAAAAGGACTCAGGGGACCTCGAAACGTATAGAAATATCAAAATCTCAAATTCGGATTTTTGACATGATTACAATACTTTCCTCACTATAGTGTTCGGAAAGTAAAAATCTATCATTAACCATAAGAATTGTCAAATAATAAGAAAGCACCACGATTATTTATTTTCTACTTTTATTTAATAATTCTGATCACACCAGCATTTATATTTACATTTATCGTTATATATTTTTGCTCTTCACTTAAAAACATCTTGTGCATTGCCGCTTTCATTGCAGCACTCGTGACTATTTTCTTCGCCTGACGAAGGGTCGTGTTTTCTTTCGATCTGAACAATTGTTTCGAGTTTATTGTATTTTATGGTATTTATTTAAGTTTTGTACTTATCATAAGAATTGTTGCCTGAATATATATTTTATTGAACAAATCTTATACAGTTCAATTTACAAATATTAAATAGAAATATCAGCTCTTTTAAAAACCTTCAGTGCTGAAAATTCAAAGGTTTTAATTCCCCTTAACATCTTTATACTGCATTCAACACAAAGAAATATGGTGCAAAAAAATATGTGTTCTGTAGAAAATGCATTAATATTTAGTGTACAGGGTCATACAAATAATTCAGATACTAGCAGGCTTTGCCCGCTTCGCTGGCCACTAAATTTAAAGGAAACTCGTTTCTATATAGCTTTATAAAAATAAAATAAAATAAATTACTGAAATTGTTCAAAAGCTCGCTCCAGGTCCCTGCTGCATTCAGCAGCGATTTGGTCATCCACTGCAACTCGGGCGCTTGTCCCTATTACCTGCGACAATAGTTTACCAATGAGCTTCCATTTAGGTGCTTATTATATAACAGTTTCGAAATAGATAGTATCGAAAAAATTGGAGTTTCCCTTTTATATTTGAATCCCAGTTACATGTGAACAACACGTATAGTGTTGTTCACATGTAACTCGGACTGGACTCAAACGTAACTGGGTTTAGACAACATAATATTTGCTTTTACGTTATTTCATATGTTTTTTTTTTTTTTTTTTTTTTTGTTTATCCAATCAACCATTAAATGACAGCAATTTCACGCCAAATATTACAATATGCTGTGACCGGCTACGTCTGTCTCATGAGACAATTAATTTTTTGTGTTTATATATAATTCATGGGTTGTAAACTGATAGTACAGCCTTAATATAGTTCTCTTTGGCGGCTTTTGAATTTTTGTCACCATTTTAGACTTAATCCATTGTAACAATAAGACTTAATCCCTTGTAACAATATGCTATGAGCGCTATTTCTGCCGTATTTTAGACAATTAATCTTTTTATGGTTATATATATTTCCCATTAAACATATTTTTATTTATTTATTTAAATATTAATTTGAATTTTTCAAATATTTCTTTTCGGCAGCGTGAGAGTGCAGTAACACACAGAGGTTAATTTTTTGTATGATAAATTAGCATAGTGATTATTATATATATAAAAAAAAAAATAAGTAAACATTATCGTGTTACACAACTTTATTATGTCGTTCCATTGGCGGCTTTTGAATTTTTGTCGCCATATTAGCGATGGATTTTTTTTTTTTTTTTTTTTTTTTTGTATAAAAAGGGGAAGACTATTTTGCTAATAATTTTATCAGACTCTTTTTTGTTTATACATAAGAATCCTTTATATTCTGCTTATATTTTTAATGCTTTTTAGGTTTAAAATAGTGCTTGTTGAAATAAATTTCCTATCTTTAAAACTGCATTTGTTCTGTAAATTTTGTGTAAAAATAAATCATTTATGTTTTTATATATTTGATGCGCTACTTAGATTAAAATGGCTGTTGCTATATTAAACTTCTTGTCGAAAAACATTCGGTGTACTTCAACACCAAAATTTAAAAAATCGCCCAGCAGGATCTGTTAATGAAGCTGATAAAATAAAAATATGGTTCATAGAGTTTAAATAATCTATTTAAATTTTTTTTTAAAACCCAAAATTTTAATCTATCGTATCACATACATAGATATAGTAATAATATATAGATTGATCATTGGGGACAAAAAAGTGATTCCTTTTCACTCGGGAAAAGACGGCGATTTTACCAAAATATGGCAGTCTTTCCCCGAGTGAATATACACGGGAATATGCACGAATGTTTTAGCAAATAAAATTCATGAATAATTTATTTACTAAAGGTGAATGAAAAGCCCCAGATATAGTTTCAAATTCATTCTTCTTTTTTTTTTTTTTTTCCCTTCAATACCACTTAATGGCTGATTCCAAAGTTTTTTTTCGGCATCAAAAATCTTTGCACGATAATATGGGGATGATAGATCTATATATATTATTATATCTATGATCACATAAATCTTTTCGAAAATAGAATAAAACTTAATCTGAAAAAAAAAAAATAATAATAACTTTTGTTTATTAACCAAAATAATTGATGAAATTTGAAATGCAAGTTGGTCTTGTGGGGTACAGGCTGTATATTATATTTTTATGTTCGTGAGAGAAAATTTAAAATAATTTGAAAACTGCAATTTTTAATCCCTTTTAAAAATCATGTGACTTAATGTGAAGCAGATTTTTCATTTTTTTTCTCCTAACGGTTTCCATACAATCTTCTGCTGTTGCCACCTAAAATTCATACTTTAGTTAATTTAAAAAAATCTAATTGTCCGATTGATAAACTGTTTAATGCATCCGATTTAAAAAAAAATTCCCTTTCATTTGCTATCTTATTTGTAACGATGCGACTGATATTTCTAATTTATTTTCTAATCTTTCTGATTTATTTTCCTCATTTTAAATAAGTGTACGTTTTTTTTTTTTTTTTTTTTTTTTTAATTATTATTATTTTGTCGAAAAAAAATGGCAACAATTAAATTATGGATAAAATTTTAAAATTTAAATGTCTTATTTATCAGAAATTAGAAGGTTTTTATTTTCACATTTTAATTAATTAAGAAAAAACTAATCATCCGATTGATAAGCTGTTTAATGCATCGGATTTACAAAAAATTTCCCTTTTATTTGGTGTCTTATTTGTAACGATGCGAGTGATATTTCTAATTTATTTTCTAATCTTTCTGATTTATTTTCCTCATTTTTAAATGTACGTTTTTTTTTTTTTTAATTATTATTATTATTTTGTCGAAAAAAAATTGGCAACAATTAAGTTATGGATAAAATGTTAAAATTTAAATGGCTTTTTTTTTATCAGAAATTAGAAGGTTATGATTTTCACATTTTAATTAACTGAGAAAAAACTAATCAAAAATTCGAAAATCTGACTTCGATGTGCACAATGACCCTTCGGGATGCACCTTTGTGTTAAATCTCGTAACTGTCCGAGCTACCGTTTTCGAGATCAATGAAATATACATACAAATATTGCTCACTTAATAGTATAAGATATTAGAGGCTTTATGTGGAAATACGAAAATGCGTTCTAGATGTTGAATTTATGCCATCTTTTTTAATTTACAAAATTTTAGTACACTGTGAAGTACGTATACTGTAATACATAGGCAATGTAAAAGACTGCTTTAAATCAATCGATTCCGTAACTTTCTATTTAATGTAATTGATAGATGTGCTTTTTTAATTATATTATTTATTATATATACCACTACTATAAAAAATAGCACTTCAGTCTTTTTTACTTTCTTCTATATTCAATAGAAGAAAGTACCGGATTCATAAAAAATTTTTACATCCGTTTTCGCTTAATTTACTCGTTTTGAAAGGTTCGGAACACGATTTGACTATTTTTAGAAAATGTCTCTCTGTGTGTCTATGCGTGTGTGACAAAAATTTTATGGCAACAGTATCTCAGGTAATACTGCACGGAATTTCATACAAATTAATATGTAGTTACACATTGAAATAAATTAGTGCCTATCAACTTTTGGTAAAAATTGTCCAGCAGCTTGCATTGCCATCCCGCATTTTCTGAAATTTTAACATGGAGGTATAGGGCAAAATTTTGTATAAATGTGCGTAAAAGAATTATTTTTTAATAATCATTATGAAATTTAAAAGAATTATTTGTAATAGAGATAGTCAACTGGGAAAAAAGTTCAGAACACGATTTGACTATTTTTAGAAAATGTCTGTCTGTGTGTCTATGTGTGTGTGACAAAAATTTTGTTCCAACTGTATCTTATTAACTAATGTTCAGAATTTCATATAAATCTGTATGTAATTGCACCTTAACATAAATTAATGTCTGTCAACGTTTGGTGTCGATCGCTTGACAGGTGGCCCTGTTATACAGTGATGTCTGCAATTTAAGGGAAAGTTCTATCTCAGGTCCTATTGCGTATAATCGAACGTAGCTCGATACATGAATAGGCCATTATGAGACTTTATTCTGATTCAATTTGGGTGCATATCGGTTGATAGGTGGCGTTGCTATATTGAAAATTACTCCGAGAACGGGAAGGAAGCATGGTAAAAACTAATAATAACAGAAGACTTGGCGTTGGAATATTAAAACCCGAATAAACTACTACGTCAGGAACGCCAAAGAAAAATATTGGAAATGCATACAGCTGTTTCGGTAGCCTAAAGCGTACCGTCTTCAGTGCAGAAAGGATTCTGAATCAGGAGAAGTGCTCGTATATATAGGAGAGGGGCCGGATTTAGTTCAACCAATAGGATTACGGGAAAGATGGGGAGAGTGGCCAATAGACTTTCCTAAATTCCTATTGGTTGAACTAAATCCGGCCCCTCTCCTATATATACGAGCACTTCTCCTGATTCAGAATCCTTTTTGCGCTGAAGACGGTACGCTTTAGGCTACCGAAAGAGCTGTATGCATTTGCAATATTTTTCTTTGGCGTTTCTGACGTAGTAGTTTATTCGGGTTTTAATGGTAAAAAGTAATTTCTGTTGGACATTTCGTGTTATTATTCCTCTTTGAGATGAAAATAGTCTGCATTCATAATGCAAAAAATAATAATAAATAATTTGTACTGCATGAATTTGTATAAGAAATTATAGAAAAAAGTTTTGTGATGGACACAACATACTAGTTTTTATTTATTTATTTATTATTTCGACCGAAGTCCTATTTCTCTTAAGACATGGAAAAAACGCCGTCGTCATTTGCAACATATCAGCTTGCTTAGCTTCCAACTCTTCAGATTTTCTAACACTACATTTTAAAGTTTCGACAATAGAGCCACAGGACAAAACAGCCCCAAGACAATACAGTCTCGACAAAACATGCTAAGCAAAATAAGACAATGGACAAAGAGGACAAAACTGCGCCCCCAACAAATTAGCCCAAGAAAAAATAGCCACAGAAAAAAGTAAATCCAACAAAACAGTCTCGACAAATAGTCCTCAGAAGACAGCCCCGACAAAACAGCCCTCACAAAACAATCCCGACAAAATAACCCAACATAAAGCTCCCCACACATTAGCTCCGACACCGACAGAACCACAGACCTTATATAGATAGACCACGCATCCCCCCCTCATTATCCCTCTGCGACATGAAGTAGCTTCCCCAGCGAAGTTATCACGTGATGCAGACCTGGAGAGAGAGACGAGAATGAATATTATATGATTTTTTCGTAGGAAAGAAAGTAGTTTTGAGTTTTTTTAATTTCTGTATTATACACACACTTTTTATTTAAGCCTTTAGATTTACGCATCGTTGGAAAGCGTAAATGTCATAGATTAATTATAAAAAAATTTCTTTTGTGAGAAACCATTCTGAAGGGGAGAATTTTTTGTTTGAATTCCTGCAAAAATAAGTGCTTTCTTATGGAAGAATGTCCCTCAACTCTCTGTCACGTGACATACGGCGCTGACCTCAAAAGATGAAGGTTTCAGATTACACCCTCATGTTGAAGACATTCACTATAATGGGAAGTCCTATTGGTGGCGTAGTCTATATATATAAGGTCAATGGACAGAACAGTCTCGACAGATTAGTTCGACAAAGCAGTCCGACAAATTAGCACAATAAATCAGCCCGGTGGCGCACAGTGGATCGAAGTATAGGCAGAGGCGAACATAGGAACGTTATGGTATTATTATTATCTATGTATGATTTTTTTTTTTGTCACATTTCGATTTAAATATGTATATATGTATGATAGTTAAAGCGATTCCATGCTTTTTTTTTAACCCTTTATAAGGCCGAGGGAATATTTTCCCCACCAAATTCGTTATCGTTTCATTCACTTGGCACCAATTTTTTAAAATAATGATTCCTGTGTATCATTTTTCTGGAAAAACATCACTATGAAAATTATTTTGATAATTCTAGTTGGAAAAAAATTAAAAAGTAGTTGTTTGTGAGAATCCTGCTTATGCTAATACGATGGGTTGTGAGAAGTATGCGATTGACTAAGAGAATAAGATGCCAAAAGTAAAATTAATTATTTCTAATAGGCTAAATGAATTTTTTACTTTACATCAAATTTTATTCGTGAAAATAGTGTAATGTGCCATTTGAGGAAAAAATGATTTAATAAAGGGGTTAAGCGGTATCATATTTTTCTGCTGCAAATAGGTATATAGAAACATACCTGATAAAGAAACAAATGTTGTATAAAAGAAGAGAATAAAAGAAAATAAATAAAAATTTCGGGAAGAAAATCTATATTTGTAACACAATTAATTTAGCACATAATGATAAATATATCATTAGATTACTGCTTCTTTTTTTTTTTTTTTTTCTTTTTTTTTATGTAGTTTTTCAATAAGAAACTCATGCAGGCATTTACTGACAAACTCTATTAAAAAAATTACTTTTGTCTTTATTTTACTAAAGATTTATGGAAGGCAGGCGATCAATAATTAATGAATTTTTTTGATTGAACTGGAATTTTTATTTGTTTTATTTTGCTATCAGAAATAATTTTTAAACAAATAAGCAAATAAAGTGAATTCTTATCAAAGAAATTTTTAAAAACGTTATTTCTAGGTTCTGTTATTTTTAGAAGGACAATTTTGGAAGGCAAATTTAGGAGACAAATTTCGAAAATTTGCACTGGAAACAGCGAAACAATGTGTCTCAAAATATGTGTGGTACTATATACCAGCTTCAGTTCACAAACTATTGATTCATGGAAAAGACATAATAGAAAATTTTTCTATTCCAATTGGACAATTGTCAGAAGAAACTAGCGAAGCCCGAAATAAATAGTTCAGAGAAACCACACGAGAAAAATAAATCGAAGAGCTTGTAACGAAGATTTGCTACATCACTTGTTATTAACATCTGACCCCCTGATTTCAAGCATGAGAACGAATAAAAGAAATGTGCAAAGGAAGGAACTTTTTCCTGAAACACAGGAAATTTTACTTTAAATCGTAATATGTTATTACATTATTTAGTTTTAACATTTGATTATTTAACGTTAAACATTTACTTAATTTTAACATTTTATGACAAATCACGGCAACTATTTACATTTCCCTCCTTTTTTGGGTCCAACGGTACTTTTCAGTACCATTAAAGTAAAATTAATTATTTTACTAAATATTTAAAAAAAAAATAAAATTAATTTCTGATTTATTAAATTTATTTTAATCATCTAAATTCTATAATATTTTCACGATAAAAATTTTAATATATTTTCTGTCATTAATGAATACAGTTATTCAGATAAATTTCTCGATTGATAATTTGAGGGTAAACAGAATAAAAATTTATTTTACTCTAAAAGTGGCGATTTATGGCGCAAATCCTTTTCACAGATTAAAATGCATACTTTTGGGAGTAGTAAAATGTGTTTGAAATTTTGGACAATTTTGGACAAAAAAAAGTTACGCAACTTATAAATTTAATTTTGTTGTTAATTTTATATTCACATTTCATGTGTGAATCACAACATAAAAAAACCAACAAAATGTTGGCAGAAGTACCTTAAACTTTTGTTAGGACATTATTAAAAGTATTTTTATTTCGTATTTTTTCATAGTTATTGTAAGTGCCACTTGATGGCTATTCAAATAAAGTCACTGAAATTCATCGAAAAATCTTATTTCTGAAAGTTTTCGTTTTGAACTTATTTATATACAACAAAACTTCGTGTAATTGAAGAAATAACCATATATTTGTATTTTTTAGACATTCTTTTAAATTATTTCACTGCAAAATATCAGTTATTTAGAGGTTGATTTTTGAGCCTATGTTCGTATTTTAACATTGTTCGATCCACTGTGTGGCGGTGAGAAAATAACTCTGACAAAATAGTCCTGGAAGGGGAAAAAAAAAAAAAATCTCAGGTCTTAAATTGAAACCTGTCTGGAATAGAATTTAATTTAATTATTATTATTATTATTATTATTATTTTTTTCTGGAGTCTGTGTTTTTTCTCCTTGCTTCCTACAAAAATAAATAAATAGCATGAAATAAATCTTATGCCAACTTTTTCACAATGTAATTATTCATAGTGAGGAAAATACACGGAAACAGTGATTCCGGATTATTTCCTCTCTAGATCCAAAACTTGACGGAAATTAACTAAACAAAGGCAAGTACTCCGATATCGCGACGTCACGTGCGTTTGGGAAATCCTGCAAAGAGCAAGGCGAGCGACCTCCACCTGTGCGAATACTAAATTGCAACATCTGAACAGAGGTAGTGTGGTTTCGGTAATGTTCAGTGTCGCCGATAACAAAAGTGCAACAAAATATTTTCAAGTTTTGTTTGTGATTATGTCATGTTTCACGGAGTGGCTTAAACCAGCAGTTCAAATGTCATGAGTACAAGGAATGCGGTATTAATGCTTTTATATATATATATATATATATATGCGCTAAATTTTTCTTTGTTTTGAAAGGAGTTGGATGGTAGCGTAAAATTTCGATATTAAGATAAATTTATATACTTTTGTCTACAAAGGTGTACGCATAAGAAAATCTGAGTGTGTATCTTGTGAATTTTTCAATTAATGTGAAAGAAATTAAAAAGCAATGTGAAATTTCGATAATATTTTAGACTCACATACATTTGTCTAAAATTGTGATACGAATAAATTATAGCAGCAGTGTTTTTCTGTTAATATGGAAAAACTCTTGGCTTTAACTTAAAAAGGAAAAATGTTTGTAAAGTTTTCTGCCAAAGAAATTAATAGGTTATATGAAATTTTGATATTTGATTAAAACATACTGTTTTTTGTCGAAAAAAAAAAAAAAAAAAAGGTGAAACCCACGTCTTTGTAGATATTAAAAAATATATAGATTTTTAATGTAATATATATATATATATGTATATATATCTTTTAAATTTTCTATCAAAGAAATTAATACATATTGTGAAATTTTGACATTATTTTATACCCACATACTTTTGTCTAAAAAAAAGGAAAGAAAGAAAAAGAAGGAATTGAAATATATAAATTACAGTAACGGTCTCTTTGCTAATACTTAACCGAAAGAAAAAGAAAAAGAAAAAACATTGACTTAAAGTAAAAAATGTTTGTTGAATTTTCCTATTTAAGAAATGAGAAGGCAACGTGAAATTTATATATTATTATATATTCTCGTAATTTTGTTTAGGCATGAGAAATTATTTCATCTCCATCTATGTTAAAATTTAAAAACACTTTAATTTAATCTCTGTATGAGTAAATTTACATAGTATTTCATAGCATACATTCTCTAATTACATAAATGTATTCTCTGTATGATTAAAAAAATTATTACTAAATATTGCTTCGAAAAGATTGCGACTCAAAGGGAAATTTTAAAAGTGTTTTAGACTTACATGTTTTTATTACAAAGTGAAACTACTATATTACAATTGTAGAATTTATGTTGAATTAAAAAAACACATTAACATAATCTCTGTACAAGAAAAAATAAATAACATTTTAATAACATTTTTCATCGAAGAAATTAGAAAGTAATGGGAATTTCTGATAGCATTTTCAACTGATATGATTTTGTCTAAAAGAGTGAAACGATTAAATTGCAGCAGTAGACCCTGTGTTTAGATTAAAAATATATTACCTTTAACCTCTGTTCGATAAAATGTACACATATCGTTAAATTTTTTCATTGAATCATTTTTCATATATTTATTTATGTGTAAGATTAGTTACTTCTGGAAAATTTTAACATGACATTTTAATATTTATATGTGACGAATAAATTTTGTGCAGAGATAATTTTAAAAGTATAATTTATAGAACCAATCTGGAGGTGAAAACTAAAGAGAAAAATGAATTTTTTAATGTATGACTGTAGGAAATTATTTTAAAAATTTTTGCTATGTAATATAACTTTGTGCAACAATGGATGGTAATAAACTGTCATTGATGAAAATTGATATAAAAAAAAGTTATAAAAAAAATTAACTATTTAAAAGTGAGAACTTGTAAAATAATTATTTTTTGTTTAATTATACAAAATATAAAGGATTAGGATCAACCACTAATGAAAACTTATATATGAACTAATACTGAATGAAGCAATTATTAACATGTGTTAACTTGTAAATATACTAATATTGAATGAAATTGATTAAAAATTAGGGACCGAAAAAGCTATGTGTTAATGAAAACGAACTATTTATATTTGAAAATTATTTTGCTGGAAAATCATATATAAATGATTTAACTTAATATATTTTAGGTGAAAGACTATCATAAAATCATTATCGGATGAAATAACTAAAAATAAGTTTTCAACAATTATTGATGCATTATGGCATTACTATTTATCATAGTTATTAATGAAACACTGGGGTAATTATTTGTATGTGAAAAGTCATAACTGAATCAATTCTTATTCAAGCACATGACATTATGTAAATGATTTTGCTTTTTATAAAGGAATTAATATATATATATACAAAACTTCTAAAAGAATACATTTTTGTTGGATGAGATTAAATATATATATATATATATAAAATTGTGGTTTTTATATATGGGAAAATAAAGTATGAACTAATTTTGATTAAAACATTTGAACAAGAACTTGTAGATTATTTAATATTAAATTAAATGTATTAAGAATATGTAATAAAGCGTGTTACTTAAAGACGAGAATTTGCAGTTTTTCTTTTAAAGAGATAATTAATTAGACATAAATGGTTAAAGATTATTTCTTTTTACGTTATAGACTATCAGAAAACCAATTTTGGCTCAAATAACTACAGATATGTAAATATGTCATTATTTTTCAACATTTATTATTCGAATAGTTGATTAAAAGAAAAAACAAATCTACAAGAAAAATTTTATCAAGAAAACTGTTAAAAATTCAGCATTTGTAACAAGAAAGCAAGCAAAGGAAAGAAAAAAAGAAATAAGAAAATAAGTACAATTTAGAATGAAATATTTGTTATATTATATTTTAAATAATGTTGTTATGAAAAAGTGAAAAAGAAAAAGTAATGAGTGGAAGTCTCGACTAGTGAAATCAATTAACTGATCAAAATAAAAGTTGTATAATATAGTGTAATATTTATAAAGCAATATTTATAAATTCATTTTTTAAAGAAATTTTTTGAATAATATTATTAACATTACTCTATGATCTCAACATATACTAAAGATTATATTTAGCGTTTTTTGGTACAGAATTTGTAGAAGCAAAACAGAAATATAATTTACTTTGTATAGAAAAGTTACCATTGATCATTAGAAACACATGCTTTCCAAACATTAAAAATGTGTAATTAGAGTTTACAAATCTATTATATTTCTGTATTTTATATGAGCCTTTTGATAAATAACAATCTTTCGTTCTGTAAAAATTTCCTAAGTAGTTTTCTGTTTTTAACTTTGAGTAAACAAATAACGGAGATTATAATTTACATGTATTGTATACCGTTTTTAAGAGTAAATTCAAGTAATAATGGCTCTGATTAATAACATTAACTGACCTTAGAGCTACAGTAAAAATATTTGCTTCTACCATTATTGAAAATGTCAATACAGTTCATAAATTTGCTGTATTTATATATTTACACAGATTTTTAAATAAACAACACAGACTTATACCGGAAAATAGATTTGCAAAAAATTTCTAAATAGTGTTCTTAGTGTTAGTTTTTGATCTAAACGAATAACTGGTTGTATTTTACATTTTTTATGCAGAGTGTTTGAGAATAAAATTGGATAATAATTCATTCTTGATGAAAAAAATGATCATAGAATTTAAATAAAGCTATTCATCTTACTGAACAAAAAATGTACTGCAATACAGATTATGAATCGGCTGTATTTCTCTACTTCTCATAAGTATTTTAGTAAGTGAAGATATCTGGCCTTTATAATTATTGAAAATGTCTTAATATACTTTCCTTTGTATTGAAAATGTCTCAATACAAGTTACAAATCTATTGCATTTCTACACATTACGTATAGTAATTTAATAATGCAAAATATTTGCCTTCCTCAGTGTTAAAAATGCTTCAATATATTTTACAAATCTATTACATTTCTATATATTACATATGTAGTTTAATAAGTGAAAAAAATATTTGCCTTCCTTAGTATCGAAAATGTCTCAATACAAATTGAAAATCTACTGTATTTCTGCATTTTACATAAGTATCTTAATAAGTAACAGTATTTCACAAGAAAATGGACTTGCAAAGACATTTCCAAAACAGGAATGTGAATCCAGGTTAGAAAACTGTACTTGTTATGATCTGCAAACGATGGCTGCCATTGTATGCGAAAACATGACTGATTTCACTAACTTTACGGAAATCCTCGAGTCTGGTGATATTTTTCCTCTGGATACTCTCTATGAAATAACATTCAGCGGTACTACGTACATACCTGCAAGAGCATTAGAGGGCCTTAAAGTGTACCGTTTCATTTTGGATGACCCTGATGTCACAGTTGATGAAAATATTTTCGGAGGAATTAAGATATTAAATAAATTTCATGTCCGGCGAAGTAGCATCAAGGTAATTTGTTTACTTACTTAATAATTACTCAAAATGTTATTATTATTTTTTTCTTAACATAATGTAATTTGGGGCTAGGGTTCTATCTGAAAGCCGCATTATATAAAGTTTAATGATTGCTATTTGTCAGTTGTCTCGAATGCTTCACTCTCCAACAACATTTATTGGTCACTTGAGAAGTCACTCAGAACCACTATTGTTTGGTTTAATTGATAAAGCAGAAATTTAGACCAGTCAATTCATACATATATTTTATTATATATACATATATATATGTATACACACAAACACACATTTTGTCAAATATATATATATACGTTTTACTTAAAAAATACCTTAAAAACATCCTTTCACAAGACTCAGCAAATTAATTTCGGGTGCAATCACACCCATCATCAGTGCTAAGTGCAATGACACGTCGTTCCCAGTTGAAACATCGTATTTTTTGGCGCGGCAGCTTCATGCTTTCACTTCACTTCAATTTTCCAGGTTGGTTTAATTCTTGCTGTAGTTGATGCCATTCAGGTGGAATTGTGTATGTGCTCCCGGTCGTTGACAGTTTGAAAATTAGATATTATTTCGATGGCCTCCCTTTTTAGTGCATAGTTATAATTTTTATATGGGGCTATTTTATTAATATTAATTGAATCAATGTTAATTGGGTTATTGTTGTGGGTGGAGGAGAAGGCAGTAGAGGATTTTCCATATTTTAGATCGGCTCTGTGTTCTTTTTCGCGTTCATTTATTAGGCGTTTTGTCCCCCATTAACGTGTTCAAAATCTATTTTATATATACCTGCAGTGGAATTTTGGGGGATGATATCTTTTTCGTTACGTATATATTGGAAAAACCTTAACATAAATATACCAATCAAACCAAACAAAAATATTTTCCAATATATACGTAACGAAAAAGATATCATCCCCCAAAATTCCACTGCATTTATATATAAAATAGATTTTGAACACGTTAATGGGGAAAAAGCTTGCTACATAGGTATGACAAAACGCCGAATAAATGAACGCGAAAAAGAACACAGAGCCGATCTAAAATATGGAAAATCCTCTACTGCCTTCTCCTCCACCCACAACAATAACCCAATTAACATTGATTCAATTAATATTAATAAAATAGCCCCATATAACAATTATAACTATGCACTAAAAAGGGAGGCCATCGAAATAATATCTAATTTTCAAACTGTCAACGACCGGGAGCACTACACAATTCCACCTGAATGGCATCAACTACAGCAAGAATTAAACCAACCTGGAAAATTGAAGTGAAGTGAAAGCATGAAGCTGCCGCGCCAAAAAATACGATGTTTCAACTGGGAACGACGTGTCATTGCACTTAGCACTGATGATGGGTGTGATTGCACCCGAAATTAATTTGCTGAGTCTTGTGAAAGGATGTTTTAAAGTAAAACGTAATATATAAATCCTTTTTATAAATAATTTAATTATATATATATATGTGTGTGTGTGTGTGTGTGTGTGTGTGTGTGTGTGTGTGTGTTTGGGTGCCCCTTAAATGAGGGGGAATTTTTTTTTTCTTTTTTTTGTTTTTTTTTGAAATTTGATACGCATACCCTCTAATTTTTTCCTGTTTCATCCTAAACACTCCTTAGCAAAATATCAGCTCTCTGGGATAATGTTAACACGTGAAGAATTGACGGGAAAATCCTAATATAGATATTAGGATTTTCCCACCAAGAAGTTATATAAATCAATTAAATAATGACATAACATAAAGTTTACTTTTCCAGGCTTGAACTTCACCTCTAAATATGCACCTTTATAAATATGAAGTCTAAACACTCACTCACAGTATTTTCATCTGGACATGAATTTCTGATGATAGACAAGTCAAGTGAACATTTTATCGCCTGCTGTTTCACAATATGGCCCCTAATAGGTGTAAAAATGTACATGGGCCTTTAATAGAGGTAAATTCGTATTAAATCTTACAGAGGAAAATTGATACCAGAAAAAAAAAAAAAAAAAAAAAAAAAAAGTACTGGCCCTTGAAAGCAGAAGTTCTTTCAAACAGGTGGACGTTTAGAAAGGTTTTAAGTATAGAAACATTGCTTTAATGTAGCTCAATAATGTGTGTTATTTTCTTTATACTCAATACAATTGTAGCAATATTAAAATGCAGCTAAAAGAAATGCCACCCATACACCATAATATATCCGAATTCTTTTGTGTGTCCACAAGTTATAAATACTCTATATAGTGAAAGCTTTACAGTTATAATACCCTTCTACATGCCAAAAATTATATAAATGTACTTTTTAAATATTTATACTAAAATTTAAATCAATCGAACGATTTTCGCGATTGTTATTTTGGTACATATAATATACAGACAGATAGACAACAAAAGCTTTTTTGGATCTACGCAAGAAGATTTTGTTGACGTTTCGACAATTAGATTGCACATAAAATTCATGCGTTTAATTAAAATCAATATTAGAAGAATTAATCAATAAACAATTACATATAGAAATGAAACTTTATATAATACAAATGATATTGAAAAAATTAATATGATTTGTGTCTGAAACATTGATAGATGAGATCATATATTGCAAATATGAAAAAAGCATAACATAAAAAAAAATGTTAATAATTAGAAAAAATCTGGTGTGTAACAGCCACACGACTTCCATTACCCAGTACTACACACATTATAAACAGTTTATAGGCCTGAATTTGAGCTATTTATACAGGACGCCTATCAATTTTCCTGAACTAACCAACTATAACATTCGAAAGAACATCTAGCAGAGTGTTTATATAGCAAGTTTGAAGAAAATCGTTAGAGCCGTTTTTGAGATACTGACTTACGGTCCCACTTCCGGTTTCCGATGTCCCACTTCCGGTTTTTCAATTTTCACCAAAATTTGGAAATTTCATCTGTACACCAGACGTATTTCAATTCTAAAGTTTCGTAGCTCTATCTTCATTAGTTTCTGAGCTATAATAGCCAGAAGATTCTCCACATACATACATACATACACACACACACACATACACACACACACACATATATACATACACACTGACCAATTGCCAAAAACTACTTTTTTGGACTCAGGGGACCTTAAAACGTGTAAATCAGGTGAAAACCCAATTTTGAATTTTCAGACCGAATACAATACTTCCATTACCTACGGTAGTAGGGTAATGGAAGTAAAAAGAGCAGAGGCCACCATGGCTTAAGAAGGGTGAGGCAGATTAATGAATTTGTCAGGCACCCAACTTTTCTCAAGTCCTTTGCAAAACGACATGATAACAAAAATATAAATAAGTAAATAAATAAAAATAAAAAGATAGAGTTAAAAATAAGAGTAAGAAAGCAAAAATTACAACTTAACGAGAAACCTTTGAAAAATTTTATTAATTAGCATAGTAGTTATTACCAAAATTTAGAAAACATGTTTATTTTGGTTTAAAATGAGATTTGAGACTATTAACAACTTGAGTGATTTTTAAGGATATCAGTAATTGTGTTAAGCAATATTTCATATTATTTAAAGATACTATTTAAAATTAATTTCAGTTTCATATAATAATTTAAATATTATCTTAAATTCCTTCATAAATAACAGTTAATTTTAACTATACAATTATTGTGACGTTAATTTAAACTTTATATTCAGGGTGTCACACAAGTTTGTAGGCATTTTAAAAATTCCTAAAAGTTGTAGAAATTGACAAAATTGAACGCGGTTTGCAAAAAAAAAATTTCTCGTAAAAGGTTTTTTTTTTTTTTTTTTTTTTGTAAAGAAAAAAATATATAAATTTTCTGTCGACAGAGGGCGCTGCATAGATACGTAACGAGAAATACCCAAATCAGAGTTCTGTAAATTTCACGATTTTACTAATAATACAGCTTGTTTCTTATTTTGCCTCCGACTTGTGCACACATGAAGTTTTAATTGCGATGCTGACTTGGTGGATACAGAGATATTAGTGAAGATGTATTCCCTCAAGAAAAAATCGACGCGACTGAAGCTTCAGTTAACAGTGTTATAAGTTGTTTACAAACCGTAATTTGAGATAATAGTGGACACACAGTATTGAATTTATATGCCTGTAAACATTTGCATGCAAATAAATGCAGTTTTCCACAAAAATGTTTTATTTGCTCACATACAGCGCCCTCTATCGATAAAAATTTTAACTATTATTATTATTTATTTATTTTATTTTATTTTATTTGCAAAAAAAGAATCCTCCTTCACGAGAATAACTTTTTCGTTAAGCGCGTTCAATTCTACCAATGGACTCTTCCCAGTTTCGTCTGCTCAATCATGTGATAGAGGAAAACGAATAATCGAATTCACAGAATCGAATTCAATTTAATATTGTTCTTAAGAACAAAAATGTTAATATTTAATATAAAATAAAATAATAGTAATATTGTGCATTTGTAAACAGTAGAATAGTTGTATTTATAAATTTAATAATTTTTTAAAAACACTTTATGTGTTTATTAATTTTCAACTGTAAGAATCGATTTTTGTATGTTCAAGTGTAACTGTTACATTAACTGATCTATCAATAAATAATAGCTTGTTCTTGTGGAATGTTTATGGATTATAATTTGAAATTTTAAAATGTTTTCATTTAATTTAATTGCATAAAGGTGTTACAACAAGTTAATTAACTTTATTACTGGTCTAAGTGGGTTTACGCAGTACGATGTTGCACTGTCACCGATTTAAGTACCAAAAATCAGAGTTTTTAACATGTTCTTCATGAACATCAATAACAAATATAAACTAAATGGTGATTGTAAATGTATACAGCAAACAAAAGATGATGAATAATGATATAAAATGGATTAAAAATGATGATGTATAAAAAAAAATAACACAGATTAAATACGATTGATCAAAAATAAGAATAGAAAAAATGTTATTTCAGCAATCGCTCTAGATAAATAAGACTTCGTCTGCTATTTGTTTTTTTCTGTATCATGTGACCTCTGACGTCAGGTGGGAAGAGTCCATTTGTGGTAATAGTGGACACACAGCATTGAATTTATATGCCTGTAAATATTTGCATGCAAATAAATGCAGTTTTCCACAAAAATGTTTTATTTGCTCACATACAGCACCCTCTATCGACGAAAATTTTAACTATTATTTTTTTTCTTTGCAAAAAAAAAAAAAAAAAAAAGAATCCTCCTTCACGAGAATAACTTTTTCGGAAAGCGCGCTCAATTCTACCAATTCCCTTCAATTTTTATGAATTTTTGAAATGTCTACAGATTTACGGGACATCCGGTATAACACTTTACAGCTGTTATACCGGGATGATTTTCTAAAAATAAGTAAATAAATCTCTAAAATTGATTTTATTGATTTTGGTTATTTAGGCTCTTCCAGACTTCAGTGTCGTAAAAGATTCCATAAAGAAAATCAACATCGATTGTAGTCGCCTCTCATCTTTAGAAGGAAAATACCTTCAAAACTTGCCTTTGATAAACAAACTGTCTTTCTCCAACAACTCCATACGTTTCTTAGATTCGGATGTTTTCAAAGTAAGTAGTAATATGTGGCAATCTTCTTATTAATACTTCAAGTCCAAGTTTCTGGAAAGTAACGCACTAAACTGATGACATCGCTAAAGCAATTTATTGGAGTATAGAAAGTATTTTATCCTTTGTTTGGAGGAATGAATTTAAAAAAAAGAAAGAAAAAAGGATGATTTAGCCAAAATGAAAAAAAACTAGTATGTTATGGCCACCAGAAGACTTTCTTCTATAATTTCCTATACAAATTCACTCAGTAACAATATTAAAAAAAAAAAAAAAAAAAAAAAAAAAAAAAGATTTTTTTTTTCTAAGGTTTTTTTTTTTTTTTTTTTTTTTTGGTTAAAACTAAAAAAAAAAAAAAAATCGGTAACTTTGTTTTAAATTATCACAGATTTATAGTTCAACCATTCGTTTTAAAGGTATTGACGAGACCTTTCCAAAGGTACCCATCTTGAAAATTTCCCCTTTCCCCCCGGCTCATGCACAGAATTTTTTTCCTAGTTAACTATTACTATTATCAATAATTCATATTAATTTTACAATCATAAGTTAAAAATAACTCTCATTATGTACATTTATACGAAATTTTGTCCTATACTGCCATGTTAAAAATTTAGAAAAAAATGCGATCAAAGCGCCATCTGTTGAGCGATTGATCCCCAAATGTAATCAGCATCAATTTATGTCAAGGAACAACTAAATACCAAGTTTGGTTAAATTTCGTTTAATATATATATATATATTAATTTCATTAAGTTTAAAGCTGTCTAAAAATGTTAAAATTCAGCATCGAGGAAATTTCTTTCGTAGACATAATAAATTTGATTTTCACTTTCTTCTATATTCAATAGAAGAAAGTGTTGGATTCGTTAAAATTTTCGACTTCCGGTTTTTGACAGATTTACACGTTTTTCTAGAGCATGATTTGACCATTTTTAGAAAATGTCTGTCTGTATGTGACAAAAATTTTGTGGCAACTGTATCTCCGAAACTACTGCTCAGATTTATATATAAATTTATATGTAGAAGCCCCTTGACCTAAATTAGTGCCTATAAACTTTTGATGTCAACTTCTCAACAGGTGGTGCTGCTACACAGCGATTTCCGCAGTTTAAGGGAAGGCTATATCTCAGGTTGTATTGGGTATCATAAAAAAAACTGGATATGTGAGAAGTCCATTATGAGACATTATGCTGATTCAATTTGGATGCTTATCGAGCAATAGGTGGCGCTAGTAAATTGCAAATTTCTTCGATAACGAAATGGCTATATCTCAACTTCTATGGCATATAACTGTACGCAACTTGATATATGAGACAACCATTATAAAAACGCATTTTTAAGATGTTTTTTATAGACAATAAAACTGGCTTTCTATTGTTATTTAGTGTTAGTTTTCATTAAAGTGAAAATCATTTGCATTCATCATGTTAAATAATTTTAATAAATAATAGTTTTAATAAATTATTTTCACTTAGTGAAATTACATAGAAAATATAGAAGAAAGTTTTGTGGTGGCCACAACATACTAGTTTTTTTTAATGTGGCTGTGGACGAACCCTTTTTTCTGATAACAATAAAAAATTTCATTTAATATTCATATACGATACAAATCTTGAATACTGACTTTGGACTTCTTGCTAAATGTTTGTTTTTGAGTTATATTGATATCACATTCACAGAGAGACATACGGGTATACAGAGAACAACCGTAAAAAAATTGACTTTTCGATTCAAGGAATCATAATAGAAGTACAGCAAAATCTCAATTTTGAAAAAATTTCTCGAAAAATAATATTTTCTCTATCATATATCAATAAAAGAAAGGATGTATGAGCTTTTTATTTGAAATCGGTTATAATTGTTTACACGCCAATATATATATATATATATTCATATGATCTATAAAATTGAAAATAACCACATAATTGCAATTTGAAATAATTAAGGCATTTAACCTTATCTGAAAAAATCTCTGGGTACCAAGGGGTACATACAAATGAAACACTGCCGATTGCAAAGCCGTTTGCAAGCGTTCCAAATGTATGACCAAGGCCGTAGCCAGGATTTTTTTTCGGGAGGGGCCCATCACATTTCTAATACAAGGTCATCGAATATGATATAATAATACGCATACCCAACGAAAAAAAAAAACATACGCACACGCAAACAAGGGCCTGATTAACACAGGGTCACATGGTGCCCCGGGCCCTGAGTAGCAAAGAGCCCTAAAACTGGCCCTGAAAATGCCCTTTTGCCTCTAAAAATGACAAAAGTGGTATCATAAAATGCAAAATTTTGTTATTTTAGTTTCATATACAGGTATACTATATATATATGTATATGTATGTTTCATATATATGTATACTTTTTCTGATTTCTGCACAGTACGAATGGTGGGGGTGGAGCCCACAAAAGTGTGCTTACCCCGGGCCTCACAGACCTACACAAGCCTTAATCAGACCCTACACAAAAAGACCCTGATTAACTTCATGCGAGACCCGGGGCACACATAGTTTCGTGAGCCCGCCTCCTCCTCACACTGTGCACCAATAAACACAGGTACATAGATATACCTGTTTAGTGTTTATGGAAGTAATATGTCAGAATTCGCACTATATGATACCATTTTTAGGGCATAAAAGGCTAAATGGCATTTTCAGGGCGAGTTATATGGCCCCTGCTATTCAGGTCGCATATCTTACATGCCCCTGCTTTAATCAGGCCTTGCACACAAATCTTTCATCGATATTTTCCTATACAATTTCACTCAATACCAATCATTTTATTAAAATCAATTTCCATGATGAATGCAGAGGATTTGTTTCTAACAGAAATGCAACACTTTATGTCTAAAGAAAGTCAATTTTATGTTCACTAACAATATCTTTAAAAATGTTTTTTACCCTTTTTCGTTTTGTTAAAAATGAGGTAAAAAAAAAACTTAGATTCAAATTATCATACATTAATAGTTCAACTGTTAGTCTTAAAAATACTGATGAGTTCTTTTAAAAGATACTCATATCGAATAACTGTCCCCCTCCGTGGGGGGGGGGGGGGCTTAACCCCCAAGGAGAAGCGTTGCTCCTATGTGTCCAAAATTTTTTGCCTACTTGATCATTACTATGATAAATAATTCTTATTGTGTACATTTATAAGAAATTTTGTACTATACCGCCAAGTTAAAAACAGAAAAATTCAGACGGCAACGCCACCTGTTGGGCGATTTTCACCAAAAAGTGTTAGGCACTAATTTATGTCATGGTGCAGCTGCATATAAATGTATATGTAATTCTGTGCAGTGCAGTAGTTCCTGAGATACAATTGGAACAAAATATTTATCACACACAGTAACACAGACAGACATTTTCTAAAAATGGTCAAATCGTGTTCTGGAACTCTCAAAACATGTAAATCCATCGAAAACCGGATATCAATTTTTTTTTTCAAATCCAATATTTTCTTCTATTGAATACAGAAGAAAATAAAAAGATTGAATTCATGACGTAGGACAGTCCATTATAGCTTTGACAAGAAGATGGATGAAATTAAGTGAATAAATATAGCGAGATTAAGGTTGAATGGGTTTTACGGTGCTCTAGAGCTTAAATATAAAGAAGAAAGAAGGTAATGGGAAATTTAATTAAATTAATAAGTTTTATTAAATTATTTTTAAATACTATTTTTTTTTTCAAGACAGCAATGTTTGCCTGATATATACTACACGAAATCAGTCTTTCATCATTTATTTGGGGGGGAGCTTGGGCCCGTCGCCCCCCCCCCTTGCCTACGGCCTTGTGTATGACTACAGTCGAGAGCAAAAGTATCCGACCACTAGCAAAAATTCCTATGTAAAAAAAGCACACTTAACACTGTTTTGTTATAAAAATCCTTGTCGAATCCTATTCTTAGACTGACTAAGAACAGGATTCGACAAGGATTTATTTAACAAAACTACATTAAGTGTACTTTTTTTATATAAGAATTTTTGCTAGTGCTCGGATACTTTTGCTGCCGACTGTATTTGCAAAAAAATTTGCAAAATTTACGTCATCGAAATTGCAAGCGTTCCGTTTGTATGTAACCCCAAGAGAGATTTTTATTATTAGAAAACAAAAATATAAATGTATAATATTTTAGTATATTTCTTACATTATTATTGAATTTTTTTTTTTAATTCAATAATTTTCTTTTAACGTCGTGAAATAATAATGGTAGATGGACAGTGTAGAGCAGCGGTTACTAATCTTTTAACTTTTACGGACCACTAAATTCACAATTTAAAATTCGAAGGACCACTAAATACATAATTTAAAATACCACGGCCCACTAATAGAATTGATTAAGAAAAATAAATATATTTTTAGAATACTAATCAAAGAACACCTACGTATAAAATAAACCTATTTCATATGAAATATTACAGTCGGTAACAAAAGTCTCCGAACACTAGCAAAAATTCCTATATAAAAAAAGTACATTTAATACAGTTTTGTTAAATAAATCCTTGTCGAGTCATGTTTTTACGCTGACTAAGAACAAGATTCGACAAGGATTTATTTAACAAAACAGTATTAACTCTACTTTTTTTTTTTTTTACATAGGAATTTTTGCTAGTGTTCGAAGACTTTTGTTACCGACTGTACAAAGGTTTATTTTATTTAAGAAAAAAAAAAAAAAAAGGAAATGATAATTAATATATAAGAACGATTTTTAAGGGTTGTTTCATTGTAATCAAACATTTTTTGTGAAAGAATGTGAACACTTTTTAAATTGCTTCCGTATTATATCTAACTCAGAAGAAAGATTACAGTGATAAATTGCTGTTTTCATATGTAAAACTATTTACTAAATATTGTAATACGTATATTATATTGTTAGATTATTAAAATTCAATGGACAATTATATTGTTGACGTATATTTTAAACCTTTGAAGAATTCGAATATTCTGATAAATTTAAAATAATTAACAGCTATTATATGTTAAGGAAATGGTGTACACACAATAAATATTTAAACGTAAAAACGTCTTCACGCTCCATAAAATAATGGGAAGCTCTACCGGTTTCGAAATGACTTTCTTCTTCAGGTGCAAAAAACGCGAACTACTACCTTGGAGGCAAAAGCAAAACTCCCTTTATTTTATGGTGTATGAAGAAGTTTTCATGTTTAAACATTCCCAGGTAAGTAGTAAATGCAGATCAGAAATTTAAACCGATAACTATGTATTCACACTTCAAATTTTTGTGATATAGGTTATTTAATTTGGCCTCTCAGTGATTCAAAAAATTTTGAACTCTAATGTTGTGAGCATGAGCGATTCAGAAAATCTTGTTAACGCCAGAACAATTTCTAATAAAATATTAAAAATTTAAATAATATCAAGATTTTTTTGTGGAAAACCAAAATTTTGTCACGGAACCCTAGTGGTCCCCGGGCTCGTACCACCGGTTGGCGACCACTGGTGCCCAGAGAACAACAATTATTTAATAAGAAAACATTTATAAAATCATTAGCATTTCTGAAGCTGCCGATAATCTGATATTGCTCTAGATGTAGAAATCAGTAAAGGAAATACTCAATTATATGCATGACAATCTTATTAAACGGAAATTGCTTGGAAATTGGGTTTTTCACTTTATGACACAAGAATAAAAGTGCAAGGTTAAAAATGAGTATTTAACCCTACAAGACTCAATTTTTTTTTAGTGCGCGACAAAAATATATAGCTTGTAATTAGTGATCAGAAGATAGGGAAAACTTATAAAAATAAAAATAAAACCATATTTTACGGAAAAATCAATTTTTTAGCTCAACGTACCGTATGTGGAACATACATTAAAATAGGATTTACTAATACGTTTACTATTGTAATATAAAAAAAAAAAAAATTTACCTCTGCAAAATATACACTTCGTTATAACACACAGTACTTTTTTCGAGTCAAAACTGTTCAATAACTATTCTTTTTTTTATTTTTGAATACAGACAAACGACTAACGTATCACTTTCATTCAAATTTCACACTGAGTGCACTATAACAAAAACATGAACGACCTCTTTAGGTAAAGATTCGTATTACTACATTGCTAAATGTCAGTAGCTTTTATCAAGATGTCAAGAGATGTCGCTACTAATAGTTTTATAGTTATAGGAACGATTAAAGTCGGTGTTCCACACATGGAACTGGGTGCCTTGTAGAGTTAAATAAAATAAATTCAATTTCGACTATTTCTTTGAATTAAAACATGCGCCTTACGTTTAATTTTCAGCTTTGTAAAACACTACTTACTTTTGTGTATAGATAAGGATTGTGAATGAATGGGTTTTTACGTCACACTAATGCTGCGCTATGGGCAATTGGCGACGGTCTGGGATTTACCCCTAAGGGTGGTTCGTATACATGCCATCAAAATTTTGATCCTCCATGGAAAGGACGTCACCCCTTCTTCGGTGACCTTCAGAAGTGTATATAGATAAGGATTAATTCGGGAAGCAAAAAAGTACAACCTGTTTAACATATAATAAATACAATAAATAAATAAATAAATAAATAAATAAATAATGCTAAAACTAAACTTGCGTATTAAAATACATCCACCTTAGGATGAATTTATTAAAATTTAAATAAGCAACTTGTATGTCGGTATAGGTTGAGTGGGTTTTACTTTGCGCAAGGGTTACAAAATGGGCGATTGGCGACAGTCTGGAACTAACTCCTAGGTATACTGACCAAACGTCCCCATTTTCTGGGGGACAAATGGGGACGCCCTTTTTTTTTTAAGGTATTTTTCTAAGTTTTAAAAAATGGTAGAGTCTAAATTATTAATCAATAACACTTTATTTTTAGTCCTCATTTATTAGGAATGAAAAAATATATCCATAATTTGATAATTGTAGCAATTTTTAATGCTTTTCTATTATAAAGGTACTTTGATCTGGTCAGCCTAATCTCGTTGGTAAACAATGACAAAGTTGTCAAACGAAAACATCAATACAATGGTTAATTTTTTGGTTATTGGGTTTAATGTCGCATTAGTTTTGCGCTATGAACATAGATACCAAAAAAAAAAAAAAGAAAAAAAAAAAAAGAAAGAAAGAAAGAAAGACGAGCAATTGCATAAGCTGGAGAACTCGAGAAACTTACAGCCGTTGACAACAGGTTCACTGCATTCCAAATTTAGTTACCATTGAATGTATGGGAGTGTCCTATCTGTATAAAAATCTGTGCTCCGAACGGAGCTTCACGTCACGGAAGATCGGCTGATTACATTCAATCAGTACTTTCTGTAATACCTATATTTCTATACGACGCTGTGGATTTGATCTAACTGGCCGATCTTCCGTGACTAAAGCTCAGTTCGAAAATATTATTAACGTAGAAGTTGGCAATACGAGACGGTCTGAGAGTCATCCCTAGAGGAGGACCGAAGACATGCTACTACACAATTTTTATTAAAATCACACAATCAACTGATTGGAAGAAAATCATATTTTTTAATGAAATTTTACTTTTCCGACTGAGTGAAAATAATGCCTGGACCGGGAGTCGAACCCCGGATCTTTGACTTACAAGGTCAAGGCTCTGAAAACACCATTAAACAATGGGAGAAAGAAATACAATTTTTATTAAAATCACACAATCAACTGATTGGAAGAAAATCATATATATATATATATATGAAATTTTATTTTTCCGACTGAGTGAAAATAATGCCTGGATCGGGAGTCGAACCCCGGATCTTTGACTTACAAGGTCAAGGCTCTAAGTCAAAGATCCGGGGTTCGACTTCCGATCCAGGCATTATTTTCACTCAGTCGGAAAAATAAAATTTCATTAAAAAATATGATTTTCTTCCAATCAGTTGATTGTGTGATTTTAATAAAAATTGTATTTCTTTCTCCCATTGTTTGATGGTGTTTTCCTTTACCGGCGGCTTATTTCTGTCGAGCTATCTACATGATAGACCAGAGATGTTTCTGCTTAAAGGTTGTCTGAGTGAGTAATGCCGACCGCTTGTCGGCCTGTATAGCTTAATTGGTGGAGCCTTGACCTTGTAAGTCAAAGATCCGGGGTTCGACTCCCGGTCCAGGCATTATTTTCACTCAGTCGGAAAAATAAAATTTCATGCTACTACACATCTGGTCCTCCTCGATGAGGATCGCTCCCCCTATTCGATATCCCTCAAATATATTATTTTTGTATAAAATGGTGAATATTGCAACCACGATAGATTTTTTGTGCATCAATCATCATTAACATACGCATTGGTTTTGAGTATCGAGCACGCAATCAACAATTACGAGCTGCGAAATGGGCGATTTAAAGATACGATTTAGAAGTTTGCCTTTCAAAGTAATTACATTGAATGCATTTTTGAGTATTTCTGTGGTTTATAATACAGTAGAACTTGGATAATTCGAAGCTGAAGGGACCAGAGAAAAATTCGAAATATCCAAAAATTCGAATTACATATACTATTTTGTCAAAAAAAAAGAGATTAATTAAAAAATTAAAACTCTACGATCAACGCTTTAACACATAAACTTTATATCTAAAAATACTGCTACATTTTTTTCTCCCAGTAAATCAATATTTTTTACGAGCTTAATTATTCCACACTTTTTGAAAAAAAGACAGATATTTTTCATTTCTTCTTTAAGTACAGTCTTTGTGTCATAGCATACGACTTCAACCTATCAATTGATAGAAAAATAGAATTTTCTACATTAGACATGACTTTCAATAAAAAAAAAAACCTCGAAGTTCATGTATATGCACCATATCTTCTGATGCATTAGGTAGGGGCTTCTTCTCTGGTGTTTCCTTATCCTTCTTTTGAAACACTTTTAAAATAAATAATGCACTTTAGCTGAGACAAACCTCGGGAACAAATTTTACTGTAATGTTTTAAAGGTAATCGTATGAAAAATTCGAATTATCCAAAATAGAATTCGAATTATCCACTATTTTTTAATATTATTTTAATACAAAATTGAAGGAGCCGAGTAAAAAATTCGAATTACCCAGAATTTCGAATTAAACAAGTTCAAATTATTCAAGTTGCACTGTATTATCTAAGTATTTTATTTCCAGTTTTATAAAACGCATGAAGTGACTTTTGCATACAGATAAGAAATAATCAAACTTAGAAATAGGAAAATGTAACAAATTTATGAAAAACACAAATGCCAATAAAATTTAGACAAAACGCATAGTTTCGTCATTGGTCAAGCTTTTAGTTTTTTCAGTACTACAGGACTGTTGCTTTCAATCAGCGATTTTAGCGTTGTGGAAATTTTCTGTAGCCAACCTTGAATCAAGCATATATATTTAATATGTCAGGTTTCGATACGCTATAGAAAGCTACGCCGTTCACCAATTGCTAAAGAAATTGGTACATTTATTAATCTGAACAAGATTTAGCTAACGTCGTATATTTTAGTTCAATCGAATAATTGGTTAAGAAGACAAGATATTAAATACCCCGTCCCCCTACAATTTAACTTTAAAACTATAAAAAAAAACTTGATGCATAATAAATAAATAAATATGCATTTGCTTTCTTCGAACATAAAAATAAATATATTTGTATATAAAAAATGAATTTGTAACAGTTTTCTCTTATTTAAATTCAGAAACAAGAGTTTTTTTTTTTCCCCTACGCTTTTTGTATATTTAGATTAATTAATTTTTTCTTTTTAACCCCTCTCACAACAAGTTAAAAAAATACGTAAAATAAAAATGACAAAAATCGTACTAAAGAGATGAAGCAGCTTTAGTAAATAGTCCTTTCCGACCCAGGCCGTACGATTTAACAGGTATTTAACAGGGAGGAGGTGCTCACCACTCCAAGAGTGGTGTCGAGCGCTTCTGGCTATGCTAGGCCCCTCCTCTGGAACGTTTATTTAAAAAAAAAAAAAAA
Organism: Salticus scenicus; assembly: GCA_963930645.1. NCBI lineage: Eukaryota > Metazoa > Arthropoda > Arachnida > Araneae > Salticidae > Salticus > Salticus scenicus. Next base: position 266,480,647 of record OZ005658.1, read on the forward strand.
AAAAAAGTTTGCCAGAATGAAGTTAACACACGACAAGGGGCGACATATAAGCCGCCGAAACAACATTCTCTCACGATAAATGGCGAAGAAAAGCACAGTAATTTGAATATTTACAGTCACTCTAATTTCAACATATTTGAATAAGTACAGGGAGAGAGGGGAGGATATTAACAGTGGGTAAAATTCGCCAGAACAATATTCTCGCGCGACATAGGGCAAAGTATTAGATAATAATTATTAACAAACTTAAAAAAAATAATACACAAAGGTAAAATTCGCCAGTACAGAGTACTCACGCGACGCGACAGGTAAGCGAAATAAAATAAATCTTGAAAACTCAAAAGCACAATGAGCTAGAATTGAACTGGAAGGAGGGAGAATAATTCACAAACAAATCAGTTCGCCAGAACAAGGTTCCCACGCGACATAGGGCGAAGTTGGTTGTATTACGACATTTACAAATACATGAGGAAAGAATAGATATCTTAGGGCTAATGGGTAAGTGAAAAATATTATTTAACTTATGAGATTATTAAAGACTTTTAATTTATTTAACTGTTTAGGAATTAGATAATTATTAATGACTGAAGAAGAATTTAATTTGTTCTATTTGAAATATCTAAGAGTAATTCAAAAATTCTGTTTAGTTTAATGGAAAGTGAAAGTCTTGTTAAAATATTTGTCAGCCAATTTACTGGTCTATTATCCGGATTTCTTAAGTGATTATTGTAAGCGGACAATGGAAATAGTAATGAAGGGCAGAACCCTCCTCTCCACAAGAACATAGGGGCGAACGTCGACGACGAAATCTGTGCAGATAAGGCGGAAAAGGGCCATGCCCAGTTAAAAACGCTGTAATTTCTGGAGTATGTACCCAATCATTGAGAGACACATTTGGTATTAGAGTAGGCTGACCAGATCAAAGTACCTTTATAATAGAGAAGCGTTAAAAATTGCTACAATTATCCAATTATCGATGTATTTTTTCATTCCTAATAAATAAGGACTAAAAATAAAGTATTTTTGATTAATAATTTACTTTCTGCAATATTTTAAATCTTAGAAAAATGCCTTTTAAAAAAAGGAAGTCCCCATTTGTCCCCAGAAAATGGGGACGTTTGGTCAGTATATATTAGAGAGAAAGTAATTCTGCCGCTGAGGGAATCTTCCCCCCAAGACGGCTCAGACATCCACGACATCCGCTTATATTTTTGCATCTGGAACAATCGTATGTAATAAAATAAGTAAATGAACGATCGCGCTAATTAGTAGAAAGTGTGAAGTAAAATTTTCAATCAACAAATGTCGGTAATAGTCCATATTTTTTTCTTTCAGTTTGCAAAAACAGGAGAATGTAATGCTTTAAGGTAGTAATGTTTCGGGTCGGAAAGGGGTAGGACCACCCCTTGGATAATTTTGAAGTTTGGCACCAAAGTAGCTCGAATGTTTCTCACCAAAATCTTTACTTACACAATTGCGATAGCCATTCTAATACCTCGCCAAAATAACAACAAAAATCTAAAAGCCACCAAGGAGATCCTATACTAAAAAAGGAAATTCCAATATATAACTGTTACAAGGAACTAAAAACAGATACCGCGTGCCTTTATATAGAAGAATAGATTTAAAAAAAAAGTCCTGTCGTACAAAATTATTTTCTGTTTTGCACAGAATTTGATATCTATTACTTGAAAGCACAAATGGTCTTCGGGTTTCTTTCTTTATTGCTACTGTTATTGTTATTTTAACTAGCTGGCCAGAGACCCGTGAAAATTTTTACCAAAAAACATGCTCTCGGGCTCCAGCGGCGCCAATCGTAATTTGTTCTCTGTAAAAGTCGCATAATATTAAAATATTAAAAATTCAAATATTTTTAAATAAAATCTAAACGTAGCTCTAGTTCAACGTAAAATACACTCGAATCAATGAAAATCAAATAAACTAATCAAATCTCTCGTAATTCCTCATAACGTAGCTCTAGTTCAACGTAAAATACACTCAAATCAATGAAAATCAAATAAACCATTCATATCTCTTTAATTCCTCATAACGTAGCTGTAGTTCAATGTAAAATACACTCAAATGAATGAAAATCAAATAAACCAATCAAATCTCTCCTAATATTCTCCATTCTGCGTCATTATAGAAATGGGAAGTTTCATTTTCATATTTTTATTAATTAAAAGAAAACTAATCAAAAGTTCGAAAATCTAACTTCCGTGTGCAGAATGACCCTACGGAGGGCACCTTTGTGTTAAATCACGTGACTGTCTGAGCTACTGTTTTCGAGAACAGTGAAATATACATATATATATATACAAATATTGCTCACTTAATAGTATAAGATAAAATTTACCGTACAAAACAACATAACTTATTTTTCTAAAATTAAAGAAAATATATTTTTATAAAAATAAATGATAAGTAAATAAATAATCGTTATGAATTATTCCTAAGTTTTAGAGATAGGGTTTCGAAACAGGTTTGAACTTTCAGTTTAGTGTGGAATTAGTTTATTTTTATTGTTATTCCATATCTTTCTATCATCGTGGCCTTTCTATCATCTTCCTATCATCTTTCACGTTTAAAAAACATGACTTATTTTAAAAGTACATGTATTCAGCATCATTATGAAAGAAAATGTCAAAGCAGTGTTTGGGGACTGCCGACAGAAGTGAAAACTAAGTAACTTGTGAATTGTATCGTCGAGCTATTAGATTATTATTTTCGAATTATTTTTGGTTTGTAAAGAAGTGCTTATGATCTGTATTATAGGATTCGGCGCAATATTTGTAGCTACCCAAATTAAATGAACTAAGCCTTATATTAGGTAAAAATATTGATTACTTATGAAATTATTTTAATTAGTAGCTGAGATACAAAAGAAAACCGATTCAGGTAACCTCAAAACGTGTAAATCAGGTAAAATCTCGAATTCCACTTTCGATAATATAAAAGAACTTTAAAATATCTCCGAATAATGTATTAAAAATAATTTAATCATAATTAGAATTTGAAATATTGAAATATTACAGCGGCATCTGGCGGTAGAATGTTCTGTAAGTTACTGTTCGATTCCAACTTAACAAAGCTTTCAAATGATGCATTACTTATGAAATTATTTTAATTAGTAGCTGAGATACAAAAGAAAACCCATTCAGGAGACCACAAAACGTGAAAAATCAGCTGAAATCTCGAATTCCACTTTCGATTCTCATGGAAAGCCTTCGCTGACGATGACGCGAGTTTCTTGATTTTTGTTCACCCAAAAGTGCTCAACGCGCCTAAAGAAGTTTTGACTTCAAATGGAAAACCTTCGCTGACGATGACGCGAGTTTCATGATTTTTGTTCACCCAAAAGTGCTCATCGCGCCTAAAGAAGTTTTCACTTCAAAAATGAGTGTTATTAAACGAATTATTCTAAAACAAATTTTAAGTAATAAAAATTGTAAAAATAATTCTTTTTTAGTTCTATCCTTTGAGAATAAAATGAATTTTTCAAAACGCAAAAAATTTTCACGAACACATGCTGTTTGTTTTGTCTCAAGCCAATAATTGTGAACTTTTGGTGAAAAAGTTTATGAATTTAATAATGCTATTGTGTTTGTGTTACTTAATTTTACTTTACTTTAACATTTGTTTGTTCCGCAATCATAACTTACATTTATATTCATTTCTTCTAAAGAAACCGATGACGGTTTAGTAATATCTATGAAATGAATAGGCTTTTGTTAGAGAAAAATTCTGAGCTGTAATTCAATATTTATTTAATCCATATGTTTACATAAACTTGTAAGTGTAAAAGTCGTTTAAGCTAGCTTTATGAGGGAAAATGACATGTTTCATTTTGCGCTTGAAATGTATTATTTTACTGGATAAAAAGTTTTTGTTCAAAAGTAATACGTTTTCCGGTAAACATACCAATATAGTTTTATGTGAATATTCAATCAGAGAAAATAGGCTTAACCATTTCTTTTGATTTTTATACTCAAACACGCAAATTTCAAACCGTATATTGTCTCGACTAATGTTTACCTCTATCGAAAATGTTTAAAAAATATCAAGATGCATTAAAAAAAAAAAAAAGAAAGAAAGAAAGAAAAGAAAAAAGAAAAGAAATAATGTTATAGTTTTAAAATATTAAAGAACACGCTTTTATAGAAATGTGAACTAAAAAACACAAAATATCTATCTTAGTATTAAAATGCAGGGTAAGAGAAAATCGTGTGACTGACACACCATAATATTTACATACATTCAAATCTTTAATTAAAATAATTTAGAATTAAACAAAAACCATTTTTAAAAAATCTCCCCTGACTGGGATCGAACGCTAGACCATTAAGTTCGTAGCGAGGCTCTTTACCTCACAGCCACGGCGTTCGATAGGGAAAGCCTTTTTTTTACAATGTAGATTTTTTGTTTGCTCCCAGAGCGGTTACAAACATACATAAAACCATACATACAAACATACATACAGGTGAAGCTAATAAAAGCGTGTTAAAAAAAGAAAAAGGGAAAAAAAATCTAAAACAAATTCATGCCCCTAACTGAACTTATTTTAGATTTATTTGGTAGTTGAATGATTAGCTGTTTGTTAAAATGTTGTTGTTTGCTTGCAACCTTCGGCCATGCTTTGTTCGCCTGACGAAGAGTCGTGTTTTCTTTCGAACCGAAACAATTGCTGCGAGTTCTTGCATTTTTAGTGTTTAATCAAAGTTTTTTTACTTACTGATTAGCGCTTTGACCTTCAATTTTCAAATATCGATTCGAAGTTCAGACACAGGTGTTCGTAGCAGTTCATAATAAATTTTAAGCAGTAGGCCCCACTCTGTTTAGGCCTAGTATGGGGGGGGAGTAGAAAGAAAAAAGAAAGAAAAGAAAAAATTGTAGAGCGACGAACAAAAACAAACCATTTATTCAAAATTTTGATTTTTGAAAACAACTCTACCGAAGCAGAATTCTATCAGAGGGAAGCATAAGAATATAAAAACTGAAACTGAACTTACATAAATAAATAAAGACTAAGTTAATTATTCTTTGGATAAACGAAAGCTTCCTAAGAAATCTGGCGAATTTAAAATCAAAAAGTGGGCATTTGAGCATGCGTAGAAATATTTGAACCAATCTGAATAAATCATTAGTAGATGGAAAATGACAGTCCGGCGCTCGAGACACGGAGGCGCGGGGTGCAGGGTGCATTCGGGGTGCCGGAGACACGCTGGCGTGGGGTGCTGGTGCGGAGTGCGGAACGTGATGAATCATCTCTTGGACGAGGGGGGTATTGCCACCGGAAGAGTCGAATCTTTACGTTGCCACCGACAGAATAGAAACTTTTAGAACGTAACCATCGGAAGTGAGTGAGTCATTACCTTAGACGAGGATTCTTAGAATTTTGGTGCTGCCGTCTACCGGGGAGAATTAGAATTTTTTCATGAATTTCGAGGGCTTATTTTCGCAATTTTTTGAAGTTGTTATTTTTGTGGGAAGTCAGATGATGTCATGATCTTTCAGGATAAAAATAGGCACAACGTCGGGGACTTAGCATTTTTCCATAACCTGAAAAGAGATACATACAAAATTTATAATTTGAGAAATGAAAGTTGGATAAAATGCATAAAGTTAAAAAAATGAAAGAATGAGAAAATAAAGTTAGAAGAAAGAAAAAGAGGAAGATCACCTTGAGCGCCTGGGGATTTGCCCTCCGATCCCGAGGCCCTGCGGTGCCCCTTTTTGCTCCGCAGAGCTAGGCGGGAGTTAGTTCCTGATTTTTAAAAAAAATTACAACCTGAAGAACTACGATGCTCACCACGAAGTTTTTCTGGGTTGTCTTTAAAATAATTTTCCGAGGTTGTCTTCAAAACATGGATGCAGGAACAAGTAATATAAGAATGCAAAACAATCTATACAATAATTTTTCTTGGTTGTCTTCAAAACATGGATGCAGGAACAAGTAATATAAGGATGCAAAACAATCTGTACAAAATAATTTTCTGAGGTTGTCTTCAAAACATGGGTGCAGAAACAATTTTCATGGGTTCAAATAAATATATAAGGATGCAAAAACAATCTGTACAAAGCAGAGTTGGGCAAAATCGTAATTCAATTAATTTGTAATGAATTACATTTCAATTGACAGTAAACAATTACAATTATGATTACTTGTAATTGTAACTGAGCATCTGCAATTAATCATTACTTTAATCGTAACTTAAAGCTTTCAATTATAATTACTTTACTATAATTATAATTGAAAAGTTTTAGTTACAATTACATGTAATGTAATGAATAATCATTTTATAAAATTGAAATGTAATTGCAGTTAAAAACATTATAATTAAAATTATCTGCCTGTAATTATAATTAAATGTTGCAGTTACAATTATATGTAATGTTAATGGGTAATCATTTTATAGAATTACAATATAATTGTAATTAGAAACGTTACAATTATAATTACTTTTCTGTATTTATAATTAAAAATTCACGATTGCAATTATATGTAATTTAATGGTTAATTATTTTACGCAATTATAAATGTAATTGTAATTACTGACGATATAATTATAATTATAATATTGTAATTGTGACTTTGGAATTCAAATTACATTTAGGTATAGAGATCGATTTAACTTCTTCGCTGATGTTTTGACGTAAAGTTATGATTCGATCCACACGAAATTTTGAATTTAGAGTTAAATGTTAGTATGACAAACACTTCATTCCTGGAAGGGGGAGGATCTGATCCCAACTTGCCTTATCTCAAAAAATTATGATCCGAACTTTTAAGAAACTTTAAGTTTTTGTGTTAGTATGACAAAAATCGAACCGTTGGAAGGGGAAGGAGGATCTTACGTCGCACGGAGCTTCATCTCGAAAAATTATGGTCGAAACTTTACAAAATTTTGAATCTGTGGTTTGTTGGCTGTTAGTATAACAAAGACTTGCACTATTCTACTTTCAATAGAAAGGATGGAGAGTTTTATCCCCTTCCCCCTCACCAAAATTAGGGTACAAATTTTATGAAATTTTAAATTTCGGGATAGTCGGTGTTAGTATGGCAAATGCTGCACTGTTGAAAAGGGGAGGGTCTTACCTACCCCCCCCCCCCCCTCCCCTTCCTCAAGGAGCCTTATTTCGAAAAATAATGGTCCGAACTTTACAAAATTTTAAATTTGGAGTTGTTTGAGTGTTAGTATAACAAAAATGCACCGTTGGAAGAGGGGTGGAGTTCTTACACCCACATGTCTTATGTTGGAAAGTTGTGGTCCTAACTTTACGAAATTTTAAACTTGGAGTTAGTTTCGTGTTATTATGACAAAGAGTACACCATTGCAAGGGAATAGGGTCTTACCCCCCATAGTGCCTTATCTCGAAAAATTATGTTCCAAACTTTACGAAATTTTAAATTTGAGGTTGGTTTAGTGTTAGTATAACAAAGATTACACAGTTGGATGGGGAAGGGTCTTATACCCCACGTTGCCTTATCTCGTTGGTGTTGCGGAATAAGGCCGAATGACTACTCTTGGGTCCTAGGCCAGAGGGGGGAGTACCTTCCGTGGAGGACTTTCTAAGGGGTCCAAGACTGTATTTACGCAAGTTTCAGAGAGAACCACGGAAAACTCCGAACGGCTAGGCCCACGAGCGCGACCTTGGATCGAACCCGGCATTTCACGTCTATCAGCTTTGAGCGTAGAACCGCTCGGCCGCTGGTGGACCGAAAAGTTACGGCATTAACTTTACGAAACTTAAAATTTGTAGTTGGTTTGGTGTTAGTATGACAAAGACTGCACCTTTCGAAGGGGAGAGGGTCTTACACTCTACGGAATATTATCTCAAAAAAATAATGGTCCGAACTTTATGAAATTTTAAATTTTCAGTTGTTTGGGTGATATTATAACAAAGACTGCACTGTTGGAAAGGGGGAATGTCTCGAAAAGTTACAGTCCTAACTTTAAGAAATTTTAAATTTGGTGTTGGTTGGCTATTATTATAACAAAGATTGCACCGTTGGAAAGAGGAAGGGTCTTACCTCCTTTCTTCCCTCGGTGCCTTATCTAGGAAATTTATTATCCTAACTTTACAAAATTGCAAATTTGGAGTTCGTTTGGTGTTAATATGACAAACAGTGTACCGATAGATAGGGAGAGGTTCTTACCCCTACGGTGTCTTATTTCGAAAAAGTATGGACAAAACTTTACAAAATTTTAAATTTGGATTTGGTTGGGTGTTAGGTTAACAAAGACTGTACTGTTTGAAGTGGGATCTTACACCCCATGGTGCCTTATCTCGGAAAGTTACTATTCCATTTTTTCGAAATTTTAAATTTGGAGTTGGTTTCGTGTTACTTTGATAAAGAATACTGTTGGAAGGGGGCAGGGCCTCCTCCCTCATAGCGCTTTATCACGAAAAATTATGGTCGAAACTTCACGAAATTTTAATTTAGAATTGTTTGGGTATTAGTTTAACAAAGACTGTTTCAAGAAGGGGGTCTTACTTCCCACGGTGCCTTATCTCGGAAAGTTACCGTTCTAATTTTTCGAAATTTTAAATTTGGAGTTGGTTTGGTGTTACTATAATAAAGACTGCACTGCTGGAAGAGGGGAGGGCCTCACCCCCCATGGTGCCTTATCACTAAAAATTATGGTCCAAACTTCACGAAATTTTAAATTTGGAGTTAGTTTGCTGTTAATATGACAAAGAGTGCACCGTTGAAAGGGGAAAGAGTCTTGCCCCCCACGGTGCCTTACCTTAAACTCCCCCACTTCGGCGGGGTGGGGAGGGGCAAAAAGACTGAGGTTTTTGACAAGGTTTTCAATCAATCATTTTATTTTGTTTTGTTTTATTTGCGGATGGGTAGATTTTAATAATTTATATGTAATTTTAAGTCTTAATTTAAACATAGTGACCTGCGAAGCATGCAACACCTAATAGTATAAATATACATATAACTATATTTCATTTACCTTTTTCTTTCTAATGGTTCTAGAAAAGCTAGAAAAACGCAGCACTAATTTATCATCTGATAAAGTTAAAGAAATGAAATTTTAATATATATATACATATATATATATATATATTTAATGCATTTTATTTCTTTAAATGAAAAAAAAAAAATAATATTTTAAAATTTATCAAAACATTACAAATATAATATGTCGTTTGTCATTTTAGATTTTTATGTTTTTATATTTTAAATATACTTGGAGTATCTCTATTAAACTATAAACAGAATGAGGCTTTCTGTTTTTTTTTCATTTTTGACATTTGAAAAAATGAAAGAAAGAAAGAAATAACTCCGCATATATATAAAGGTATTTTATTTATTTCAATTTTATATCTTAAGATGTCATCTTACTACTTTTAAGAAAATCCTTAACCAGTTGAGGTTATCGTAGGTCCATAGAGACCCGAGCCATTTTTCTTTGTCTCATTTCTCAGAGCCGACATATAAAAGAAATACCTATGCATCAATTCCGTGATTTTTTCGGTAAAAATACCATTCTTAAGCTTTATTATGCAATTTGAACGTTTCAAATATCTTAATTTGTTCAAAAGTTATGAATATTTTTGTCAATACCTACATTTTTGGTAAGTGGGTATGTTCCTGATAAAAAGTAAAATATTTGTTAATTTTTTTTTTTTTTTTTTTTTAATATTCTTTGTCTGCCCGTAAAGTAGAAGAATTTAAGAGTGTTCAAAAATTTTATCACATTTTTTCCTTAAAAGTTATGTATTCTAACATGCCTCGGATCTTCAGCGACCCATGGTATTCTAACAAAGTGCCGAAAAAAATGATAACCTGATCGGGTTAGTATATATATCCCTTAACTAGAAACATGCGAAATTGTTACACAAACAGAACCGTAAAATTTACTATAAAAATTAAAATAAACAAAACTTTAAACAGTTTACAAATAGTAAACTTAAACACATATTCTTTTATATTAATGTATTAACATCACCATATATTAGGTGAAAGATTAGGTGGAATGAATAAAAACTGGAGACGTTCATTTTTGCGTAGAGGGTAGGTACGTAGACACAGCAGCCTCACAGACGGCAAGTTTCCGGTTAAGAGTTAAGGAAAATTTGAATAACGATCACTTACCATTTTTAAAAATTTGCAATGAGTGCTACGCATACTTGGGAGGGGGAGGTTAGTGGGGCAGAGGGGAAGAAATTACCGATTTTTATGAAAATTTGTAAAACTATTTATATTACTATCTATGAAAATTACAACGAGTGTTACATCTAGCTCTGGGTTTCAGAAGGGGGGGGGGGGAGAAGCGTACAGAAAAAAAATTATCTTATAAAAAGTAACGTGATACTGATTTTCATTAAATCTTTCGTAAATAACTACTTAATTTACAAAAAGTGTTACATATATCTGAGAACAGGGGGAGTCACAGAAAGCAGTGGAAAAAAAAAAAAATGATTATTTTATACCACAATGTATCCGATTTTGTAAAATTTAGAGTAAATGTCGTTTACTGTTAAAAAAAAAAAAATCACAATGAGTGTTACATATATCTGAATGTAGGGAGCCATTAAAATGTTGTTTTTATTTAATATCTTTTGATCCAATTACCGAATGAGCTAATAAAAACGGCGTTAGCTAGATTTTTTTTCCAGAGTAATAAATGTGGCATTTTTCGCAGCTGTCGGTTGAACGGTATAGATTTGTATAGCGAACAAAAAATCTGGGCAAGCAAACAAACAATCAGCTTTATATTTATATAGAAGAAAATTAGGGGAAAAGATTGTGCTTCGTTTATTGCTTGTTGAAAAGGGAGCTGGAGGGGAGGGGGGAATTACATGAGAGAAAGATGCTGAACAATTCTACCCCTTTATAGGTTCTACAATCTAGTAAAGCAAGTTTAAAATGAATATTTACATTTTTTCTGTGGATGGAGAAAGGTTAGAAATTAAAAGACTTCTGTGGAGTGTGTGATCAGCAATCGTTAGCGGAAGTGAGAAGGTTCATCAAAAATTATGAGTGAAAGATAAAAAATTTTATTTCTTTATAAATTCTAGAATTTCATAAAACAAGTTTAAAATGAATATTTATATTTATGATGTGGATGAAGAAAGATTGGAAATCACGAGGCTTCTGTAGGACGTGTGATCACCAATCGTTAGCGGTGGCAAAGGCGGGGGTCCAACAATTATATGAATAAGAGATATCAAACAACTCTACTTCTTTATAGGTTGTAGAATATAATAAAACAAGCTTAAAATGAATATTTACATTTATGCTGTGGATGAAGAAAGATTGGAATTTTTTTTTATAACTATCACTTACTGTTTATAAAAAATTACAGTGAGTGTTACATATAGTTTCGGGGGTAAAAGAGAGCGGAGGGGGGGGGGAGAAGACCATGTATGTTTTTGTCTGACCATGTTGCCGACTTTAATGAAACTTTGTATAACTATCACTTACTCTTCATGAAAAATTACAGTGAGCGTTATATATAGTTGGGGGGGGGCGAAAGGGAGCAGAGGGAATGGCAGTTAGAGAAGTTCTCTTCAACATTACATCGTTTCATATGCATAGGAAACTTGGTTTAAATATCGATTATTGTCTATTTAAAAAAAAAAATATTGTGACGGCTACATATACAGAGAAGGCATGGGGCACACTGAAATAAAATGATTTTTTTTATACCGCCTTATTACCATTTTTAATTGAACTTTTCAGAAATATAACTCCATGTTTGTGGAAAATGAGAGTGAGTGTTACATAACACAGTGATTTTTCTTTTCTTAACTTAGTATTCAAAAATTTTCTTCAAATTTTGATTAAAAACTGTAAAAAGTTAAAACAAAAACCTTTTTCTTTCTCTCTCTTTCTCTTTCTTTTTTCTTTCTTTCTTTTTTTTTTTTTTTTTTTAATCTGTCCCCTTTGTCTTTTCTCCAGGGAAAAAAAAATATTTACAAACTTGTTGATGTTATGTATATAATTAAGGAAATTAATAATTAAGGAAAGCGACCTTATTTTTTGGAAGCCGGAAAAAATGAGACTTTTCACAAATGCTACTTGCAAAAAAAAAAAAAAAAAAAAAAAAAACTTGGGGCTTGCAAACATATTGAGGGTTAAAATACAGTGGGGATTTTTTTTTTTTTTTTTTTTTTTTTTTTGTCTCTTTTGTCTCTTATAACATCTTTTTTCTTTTTCTCACCCCTATAGCCCTCCAAAGTATTTTTCAGGACACATATATTTAACAAGTAGCATTTATTAAAAATGCCCTCCGGCACTCTTTCTTCCGGATCGTCTAAAATGAACACTTTTCCTTATTGCCACTTGTAAAATGCATGCTAAAAATCTACGAGAACGTAATTTTTTGTTTCCTGCGATAGGGTACTAAAAGAACAGATTAAACGAAAAAAAAAAATCTCGTTTTTGAGTTACATTTTCACAGATTTTAATCAAACACTGAATTTTTGAGTATTAGGAAGATAAATGCACTATGATACGTAACCCTCATTGTAAATTTTTCATAAACAGTAATATTTAACCCTTTGTGGCGCTCTGTCCTTACACTAGCATCTAGCCAGCGACGAGCAACTAGCACACTTTCCTGCAGATTCCGCGCATGCGTCATATGCCGGCGCTGAATTCTGTTTATGTTTATTTTCAAGATTCGCTGTTGTTGTTTTTTTGCCTCACTTTGAGTTCTGTTTATGTTTTCTGCTATGCATGTAGCAAAACGGCCCTTTTCAGGGCCAATAGTTCCTTTTTCAACCGTTGACGACCTGAACTAGAGCAATGGATAATGATTTTCAAAACGAAATGGAACAGGAATATAATTCTCGAATCACTAGCGATATTAACGATCTGGACCGACCACTGGATAATGATTTTCAAAACGATAACACAAAAAGAAATATATCCCCTTATTTATTTTTGGCATCAATATTTTTTTTTTCTTTTAAATAATTTTAAAGTTAAAATGAAGTCTTTCCTCAATATTTTTTGAATCAATTATCCGATTGAACTAAAAAGCATTAGTTATATTTTGTCCTTGTTAATAAGTGTAGCAATTTTTGATAAAATCTAATAATTCTGGACAGATACAATGACAAACTTTCAGCTTTATATGTTTTAAATAAAAATGTTTGCACATTCATTTAGTAATACAATAAATGGTGACAACGCAAAATTGCTATCTGAAAGAAATAGTGTGATCTGTCGTACTAGCAGTGAAAAATATTTATATGAAGACTTAAGAAAAAAATTATACTTTAGTATTATGTAATGGAATATTACAATTCAGAGTATAATTTTTAATTAAGTATAATTAATTACAGAATTTATATTAATATTTTAAATAATATTGCAAGTTTTAAAGCTTTTTCCAAACTAAATTTATTACAAAATTTTAATCGTACAACCCAATAAAAAGAAAGCATACTCTCACTATTAGAATTATTTCAACATTTTTTAGTATTCAGATATTAAAATTTTTAATGTCTTCTTGATTTTATAAACATTCTAGCACTTTTGCACTTTAATAAATTAATTCACAATCCTTAATTCAACATTTTGCATGAAATTTGTAAATCAAAAATAATAAATTGTAAAAAAAAAAAAAAAAAAAAAAAAAAACTGTCTGGGTATATTCTAAGGCTGCTTTTTTTATTTGGTATTTCAAAATCAGGATATCTCAGGATTTAGTATATAGATTAGAAAATGGGCTGTTATAAATTTTAATTACCATGTTATAGCACATGTCTAGTTTTTAAAGATCACTTAGTTTAGTTTTGAAAAAAAAAAAAAAATAATAATAATAAAAATTGAGAGCAACGTTTTCAGTTATACAATTTTTAACCTTACATTAATTTCTCTAAAATAAATTGTCTTCCCATTATTCTTATTATTATTACTGCAAACTTTTCCACTTATTGCATAAGAAATAGTTTTTCTATTCTAATTTAGCCCTCCCCCTTAAATAATAGTATAGCAAGTTTTAAACAGGATTGCCACGCTACCTGGAAAAGTCAGGGAATTCGAAAAATGACTATGTCAGGGAATATGAATATTTTATCCAGAATCTGGAAAATTCAGGGAATTTCATATGATAATTACCATAAAATAAACAATTTTTCTGCCAACGTAGGGTCATTTTTCCTTTTTTAGCTTCTGCCATTTGTTTTAAACACTCCCACCCTTCTTTCCACTCATGAAAGAAATTTCTTATCTCGCTTATAAGCAACAGATGGTATCACTATATGCAACTTTTATCATATGTAACTTTTGTTTTTTTCAAGTGGTACCATAATGATTTTGGCCTCGACACAGCCAATGCCCAATATATGGTTACATTGGAATTTTTTTAGAATATTTCTGGAAAAGTCAGGGAATTCCATTCTACTGCTTGAGTGGCAACCCTGTTTAAAAAATCTACTTTTAATATTTTGTCTTTATCATAAAATATTGGCTGTCATTTTTAAATTTTTTCCAGGGAGGAGCACTAAACAAACTTGCCATTCATAATTTAAAAAGTGAAAAAATACCTCCCCCCCCCCCTTTTTTCTCGTCATTGTGTGTGCTTGACAGAAAACATTCTATGTTTAGAAAATGTCCTTGTTGATTTCAAATGCCCCAGGTAAAATCATATGTTCAAAGTTTTGAATAAGATATTTATTCTATTACAAAATGTCTCCTATTCTGCGATATATAAATTATTTAATTGGCGTGTAATTCAATATATAAATAATAACTATATTTTCCCTATGGCTAATATAAATGCTACTTGTTTTCTATTGATTGTGCATCATGGTGGTTCGAGCGTTAATTAGATAATCAATTTTCAAATTGAAAATAATTCGGTGGAGTGGCCCTTATAAAAGTTTTATTAAAAAAAAAGAAAAATTTCAAGATTAAAAAAAAAAAAAAAAAAATAAATAAAATATATATATATTACCTGAAACCTTAAACAGATATAATAACAATGTTTTTATAATCATTTTTTATTGTTAAGGAGAATAAATACTGTAATTCTTGTTGAAATCTAAAATGGTCAGGATGAATAATTAGTTTATGGAACGATGTAAAAATCATTCCATTAAAAAAAAAAAAAAAAAAAAAAAAAAAAAAAGGTTACTATATATATATATATTTTTTAATATTATAACTATTATAATACCATTACAATACTTCCTTATACTTTGCATAACGAAGTAAAAAGGATAACAATGAGATCAGGAGTTATATAGTAAAAAGCTTATTGCAACTATTAAAAAATAATGGAATTTTTGCAGTAATCCATTGTATTCCACTCTACAAATTTTAAAATGTGTAGCTAATGATTGATATAATAAAAGACATTTTTGAAACTTAAAAAAAAAAGGCCAACTTAATATAAATATGTAAGTTAAAATAATAATAATAATAATAACAAGTATAGGTAAGTTGCGTGTTAAAATAAACCCCATGAAATTCTCTTTAAAATGAGGTCTTAAACAGCCCTCTGTGTCTGATAGAACTTGGGAAATTTAAGTCTACACAAACCAAACAATAATGTTATTTTTTTTTTCTTTTTTAGTAAAAAATTAATTACACAAATACCCAACGAGATATATAAAAACTATAACGTTATAATGATTTTATAACGTAAATGAAAATAATTCCCAGAATTCCTGTTGAAATCTAAAATTGAAAGGTTGAAAATTTAAAATCTTGTTTGATTTGATATGGAAAATAATTTAAACAGTTATATTGACCATCAGATGGCAGCACTACCAAAGAAGGTCTAGGATGAAAATGGGAAATAAACACATCCAATAAACATAAATAAAATTCAGTACCGACATACGACGCATGCGCGAAATCTGAAGGAAAGTGTGAGAGTTGCTCGTCGCCGACTAGACGCTAGTTGTCCTTACTACGAGGACGCAATTATTAAGCTCCAGCTGCAAAAACTCATCCCTGAAATTTTTACTCAAAAATTTTCTTTTATAACGTAGCAGAAAAAGGTCGTTTTTACAAACTTAAAATTTCTTCTATTTTAATTTTGTTCGTGAATTCCGGTGGCAGTCGAATTTAAATGATCTCGATTACCTTGTGCCGCAAAGGGTTAAGCAAAATTTTATTAAATCGGCAACAAAGTGGTATAAAAATATCATATTCTTTCCGTATGCCCCCTATCACCTGGATAAGATAATCTTCTCTGTAATTTTTCACGAACAATAAGTGATATCTGTACAAAGTTTCCTATAAATGTAAAGAGGGATGCGTAAAAACAGTCATTTTCTTTCCCTTTGTCTCCCCTTGGCCCCTAGATATATCTAACGTACTCTGTGATTTTTCCTTAAATGTAAATGATAGTTGTTCAAATTCTAATTAAAATCGGTAACACGATAATATTTAAGCAATCATTTTCCTCTTCTGCTCCCCCCCAGGTATAGATAACAATCAGTATAAATTTTCCTAATCTGTAGGTGGTATTTATAATAAGTTTTATTAAAATGAAAATCATAGTGATATTAAACAATTTTCTTTTCTTCTGCTGTACATCATCCCCCCCCCCTCCCTCCAAAAAAGAAAAAAAAAATCATATATAACACACACTGTAATTTTTCATTAACAGTAAGTAATATTTACACAAAATTTCAACAAACAATCGATAATGGGGTCGGTTTAAAAAATATTTTATTCCCCTCTGCCTTCTTTAACCCTCCTCCCCTCCTTCAACTGTATGAAACACTCACTTACATTTTCATAAAAGTTCTACAAAATTTCATCAAAATCGGTAACACGGTGATATGAGAATATAAGAACAACAGTTTTCTTTCCCTCTGCCCTCCCTTTAGCCCCCTCCTGCAGATATACGTAACACGCATTTTAATTTTTCTTAAATAGTAAGTGTTATTTACATTAAGCTTCATTTAAACTGTGTGATTTAAAGAAAAAATTATTTTCATATGCAACCCTCTTGCGCCCTCCCCTACCCATATATAATACCCATTCATTGTAATTTTCAATAAACAGTAAGTGATATATTATATAAGATATCACTAAAATAGTAACATGATAAAAAATAAAATAAAAAAAAATTATTTCACTCTGTCCCTCTCACTTATCTCCCTCCCTTCCAAATAAGTGTGACACTTGCTGTAATTTTTCATAATTAATAAATGATTTTTATACAAAGTTTCATTAAAATCGGTAAAAATGTGATATAAAAACAATTATTTTTATTCAAACTACCGCTAACACGACCCCCCGCCCCCCGCAGATGTATATAATCCTTACTGCTTATTTTCCATTAATACTAAGTGAATGTTGTACCAATTTAATTGAAATTACCAATATATATATATGAAAGTCATTATTTCAATTATTAAATATTTATTGATTTTGCAAATTGCAAAAGTATTCCTTTTTTTAGAATACCCCCCCCCCCCCAAAAAAAAAAATAAATAAATAAATAAATAAATAAATAAATAAATAAATAAAAATAAAAATAAAAATCTGATGTATAACAATCACACGATTTCCATTGTCCAGCACTAGGCATATTGTACATTCTTTTTGGAAAGATTATATTTAGAAAACACAAAATTGTTTCAATAAATTAGACACCTAACAAATTTCCTGTAAGAGCAAACTGATACATATGTCAAGAAGATATACAAAAGAGAATGTACATAGTAAATAAATAAAATAATAATAATAAAAAAAAAATCGTTAGAGGCCATTTTTTAAAATACGCATTTCCAAAATCCTTAACTGTCCTGCCTAATCAGGACGCTCGTGAATTTTCTTGTAATAACCAAGTAGTGAATTTATGTAGCAAATTGGAAGAAAACTGTTAGAACTGTTTTTGAGACATCGACTTTCAATCCCCATGCCAATTTTCATAAAAACTGGGCAAACTCATCAACTCACTGCAAAATAACAATTATATACTAAAAGATCTATAAGGGAGTCAGTATGGTGAATTTGAAGAGAATACATAGAGTTGTTTTTAACGGAATGCATTCGCGAGATCTAAAATTGACCTATTTATTCACAGTGTTAAGCAATTTTCCTGAACTATTCAGTTAACACATACAGAAAGACATCCAAAACGGTGTTTATATAGTAGTTTTGAAGAAATTGTCAAACTTTTATAGATACGGATGTACGGTCTCACTTCAGGTTTTGCAGTTTTCATTAAAAAGTTGGAAAAATCATCTGTACACTAAACTTATCTTAATTTTGAAGTTCAGTAGTTTTATTTTTATTAGTTTTGGAGATTTGAATGTTACAATATTCCACGTACACATACAGTCGGTGTCGGTAACAAAAGTCTCCGAACACGAGCAAATATTCCTACAATATAAAAAAAGCACACTTAATACAGTTTTCTTAAATAAATCCTTGTCGAATCCTGTTTTTAGACTGACTAAGAACAGATACTTTTGTTACCGACTCTACCTACACACACACACTACCTAACATACTGACCAGTTGCGAAAAACTTTTTTTTTTTTTTTACTCAGGAGACTCTAAAACATGTAAATCAGATGAAAATTTGACATCGAAATTTTTGACCGACAACAATACTTCCATTACCTGCGGTAGTCGGGTGATGAAAGTAATAAATAACAGGAAGTTCTACACTTATATAAAGTTCTTATAACTTTGATCTATAATATGCCTTCCCAATTTGTAATTCAATATAGAATTTACACGCTAGAGCACTTGCAATAACGTAAATGTACAAACTATAATGATAACGATACATATGTATATATATATATATATATATATATATATATATATTATCTACCTATTATTATCTATCTATTTATAAGATATATATATATATTATCTACCTGGAAAGAGCTATAAATCCTGCACTCATCAAAATCAATATAGATCACGCTACGGGGTGCTATAATATACAGTACCAACTTTGAATTTAATCGAATGAACGTTTACACGTTATCATGGGAAATCTGTAAATACATACAACACTTTAATGTAAGTATACACTGAAATTTTATAATTGAATTTTTTTATTACCTTTTTTTTTTTAATAATAATATTTATTTCGGAAAGTAACAGCACATATCCATCCTTGTTTTAAAGTATAACAAATAAGTCTACCTAAAAGCAATTTCAAAAACTTGTTCCGCAAGTGGTGGTGAAGGGAGGGGAAAGGGGCAAAATGTTTGGCAGCTGGATTCATTGATGTTCTGAAACTATTTCCCCGAAAATGCAGTAATTTATAATATATATTGTAGTTTCATTGATAATATTCTTTATTAACCATATTCGAAAGAGCTTTATCCCATCAACAGCAGATTCTTAAAAAATCTGCTCAGAAACATTTTATTGTGTTAACAAATGCTATCTCGTTGTTTTTGTACTTTACATCAGACTAGAGGGCTTCGCCTGCTTCTTTGGTCACTATATTTAAATGATTTCTCAATTTCACATCATTATTAATTAAAATAATAATAATCATAAATAAAAAATATATCATTGTAATCATCGAAACCTATATGAAGTATTGACCACTGCATTCGGTAGTGGTTTTCACGATCGCAGCATGGCGAATCGGGTCCCTACCGCCTTCGGTAGCGCCTTACCCGCTTTAAGGAACATATACAATATGCATATGTTCCTTCCGCTCCTGTGAATAAACTTAGAAGTTTCGAGAAATACCAGATAAGTGCATATTGCGTACACTTAACCAGCACCCACACACTAATTTTCGCCATTCGGAGATAATTTGGGGCAGAGTAAAACTTGAAAACGTGTTTTTTGCCTCTCCACCACAAGGGGGCGAGTGAATAATTTCCCATAATGGTTTCGAGTGCGTGTTAGGTACGCATAACCCAGCGACTCATCAAAAGATCGCATTCCTGAGATAATTTGGAGCAGAGTTACAATTTTCTTGCCTCCTCCTTTAAGGGGGGGGGGGGGTGAACTTTCCCAAAATATTTTTATACTATATTTTAGGTACGTATAACCAAGACACATAAAAAAAATCGCCTTTGTAAGGTTATTTGGAGCACATTTATGCATGGAAATATGTTTTTTACCTCCCGATCCTCAAAGAGGGTATAGGGAGGAATTTCGCTAAATCCTTTGTAGTGTGTGTTGGGTACTCATAATCAACCGACACATAAAAAAAAATTGTTTTCGTGAGATAATTTTGCGCAGAGTTACTCTTTAAAAGTTTTTTTGCCCCCCTCCCCCTCCCGTTGCCATTAAATGCGGGTAAGGAGAAATTTCACAAAATCCCTTTATAGTGCGTGTTGGGTACGTCTGTCTAAAAAAATCATGTATAAAATTAATCTTACTGGGATAATTTGAAGTAAAGTTATATATGCTTGAAAAAATGTTTATTGTGCCCTCTGTCACCAAGGGGAGGGGAAAGGGGTAAATTTCGCAAAATCTCGTTACAATGGATATACATATAAACAAGCCACACAACAAAATTCTTGACCTCAGCTCCTGCAGATAAAACGGAGGAGGGGGGGGGGGGGTTGGTCTCGAACTCGCTTCCTTGTAACTCCCCTCAAAAAACAAAAATGGATTTCTGGAAATATCTCCAAGAAAACGCACGCCTATTTTCAACATCTTTGTAGCATTATTGATAGAGTTCTACTCGTAAAACCAGATTTTGTGAAAATTTCACCAGAAAATCGTTTTCTCTCCCTCCCTCTTTTTAAATTCCAAAATCGCAGAAAACAGTTTTTTGTGCTCAAGTCTAGTCTCCCCATGTGCAATTCTTTCACTGTGAAGTAATTTGAAGTCGATTTATGCTTACAAACGTGTATTTGCCTCCGTTTTTGCAAAACAGAGGGGGGGGGGGGGATTTAGCAAAACCGTTTTTGTAGAAGTCAGGGTCCCTAAACTAATCTACACACCAAAATTTGTGTCTTTATATCCCACAGAATCGCCACGAGCTGTATTGTGCTTGAAAAGGAGGGTCTCGAATTTTCTCCCTTAAACTTCTCCTTCCCACCAAAATCGAAAATCATAAAAAACCAAATATATGTTTTTGGAAATATCCTCAAGAAGACAAACGGCTGTTGTCAATATTTTTGTACTATTATTGGACGAGTTCTACTCAAAAATTAGAATTTTGCTAAATTTCCCATAGAAATTGTTTTTCTCCCTTCCCCCTTAAAAAATCAAATTTCCAAAATCGCAGAAAATGACTTTTTTGTACTCAAGTCTAGTCTTCCCATCTGCAATTTCTTCACCGTGAAGTAACTTGAGAGCCGATTTATGCTTATAAACGTATTTTTACCTTCTGTCCCCACAGGGGAAAGGGGGGTTCAAAAAATTCTGCCTTAGTGGGGGTCAGGGTCCTAAAACGAACCTGCACACCAAAATTTGTTACTCTATCTTGTATAGAATCGCCACGGCTGTGTTGAGTAGAAAACCACCACCCCCCGCTCCCTTCTCCTTTCTGCTTCCCAAGAATGCCTAAAGAAATCAGTATTAAATAAGAGTACTTAGTTGTGCTTAAAAAATAAAATACAAAAATAAATAATACTTACACACACACATATATATATAACCTTCTCCATTTTTTATTCACAGCCACCCCTTGCCTCGAAGGCGGTTAGCATCTATTTTTCTCCCCAGAATTTTCCCAAAATATAGCTTCATTAATTTTTCAGCAGTCGAAGAAAAATTGATAAAAATGTTTTTCATTAATCCCTCCACCTTTTCGTCAGATATATCTGTTACTCGGATTTTTTTTCTACATTAGTAAGAAGAATTGTCAAAAGTTTGTTTGTAAATAGCAAATATATATGTATATAGTATATATAAATCTCTTTTTTTTTTCTCCTTTATTTCCCCAACGCTTTTTTTTTTTTTTTTTTTTTTTTTTTTTTTACTGTTTAGAATGCATTTCTAAAGTAAAAATTCGAAAAAGTTCCTAATACGGATACTTTTTATTATTCTAAGTACACTTTCTTCCCCGAGATCGTTATATTTTGTTATGTATAATATAATCTCTTTATAGCTCGATCCTTTACATACCCACTGTTACAAACTATCATAACTGTTAAACTTCTAAACTTCTAAAAGTTTTTTTTAATTATGACTTTGCTTAGTGAAAAACTTAATGAATTTATGATTCTTGGTAGTAAATATTAACGCAGAAGAGGGGGGGGGGAGAGGAGATAATTCAGCTATGCTTTTCAAATTTAATATATTTTATTTAAATGGAAATATATCTTTTACTTTTATTATTTATTTATTTCAAACAGTTGTTATTTTGTTTTAGTTCCACATGCTACCTTGTTTAAAACTTATTTATATAAATATAGCCTTTAATAATATCACTGAATTGTCTTCTCAATTATTAAATGTTTTCCTGGCTGCAGTTTGAAATAAGTTTCTCATTGCTGCTCCCCTCACCAAAATCCCGTATATATCTATAATGCTACAGTTAAAATTAAAATTTGTGTTTATATTTCAAACCTTTAGCATATAATCTTTTAATTTCAGTGGTGCTTTTAATATTGGTGGTGCTTTTAATATTCAGTGGTGCTTTGAATTTGTGTATATAGTATCATCCAGTCTCAATTTTATATCTAAGTACTATAACTTCTAATATTTGATCAAATATTAAGAGCTCGACAACTTTTATGGCAAATCTACAATGAAGAATTAACTAGATACTGTTTTATTGAAGTTATGTACTTATAAATATGAATGTTTTATCGAATAACATGATCGCAATATTATATTAGAGCGTAAAAATTGTCTATATATATATATATATATATATATATATACATACACTAGCAGACCCGGCCACGCGTTGCTGTGGCTATGTTATACGTTGAATTATATTGTAGTAAAATATTCAATACATTAAAATTATTATTTACGAATAAAGAGCATCCTTGATAACATCCTTGATCTTAGCAGGCTTAGCCCGCTTCGCTGGTCCCTATTTTTAACTGATTCACTGTAATTAAAGAATTCTCAAAACTGCATTCATTTTTATCATGTGAAAAAAAAGAGAAAAAAAATCTGATCGGGAAAAATGTTCGACACTCATAATGAATCCATATATTATCTGAAGGGAAATGATATAAAATACAAAAAAATCTTCTCTCATCGGTGGAATAATCTGTCCGGACCCCCACTGCTTGCGGCAGTGTATACCTCTGCAAACCGTGCGCACCATTCGCACCGTGCGCACCGTTTCTTCGCCCACCGTTACCGCCCTTCTTAATACCTCTATACTTTCGAAAATATCCGCAATCGAATTATTGGGCCTTAAAACTTAATAATACTAATTTTCAAAGTTCTAACTCTTATTTCTATTATTTGGCCCCTTTGCCCTCCCCCCTCCCGACTATTCTAAATAATTTTACAAATTCGAAAATTTCTGCAGTTTATTCGTAGGTGTCAAAAACCTCTATGCACTAATTTGAACGATCTAACTCTATTTTTGTTTTTTGCCCCTCTGACCCCCTTCCCGCCCCTCCTAATAAATTTACAAATTCGAAAATATTCGCAATCGATTTGTAGGTATCAAAAATTCTATGCACCAATTTTGGACAATCTAACTCCATTTTTATTTTTTGCTCTTCTGTGTACCCCCCCCCCCCTCCCCATTTCCGTTCGTCCTAATAATTTTACAAATTCGAAAATATCTGCAATCGATTTGTAGGTATCAAAAACTTCTATGTACCAATTTTTAGCGATCTAACTCTATATTTATTTTTTTTGCCCCTCCGCCCCCTTCCCCGCCCCTCCTAATAAGTTTACACTTTCGAAAATATCCTCTTTCGATTTGCAGGCCTAGAAAACCTATCTATACCAATTTTGAACAGTCTATCTGCACTTCTACTTTTTTTTTTTTTTTTTTTTGTGAAATCACGTTTTGACCCCTCCTCCCCCCCCTTTTGGGGGGCGAATTTTGTAATAAAAACTATCCTCTCTCTCTCAAGTTGGACCAAGCTGCACACAGTGTCCAAATTTCATTAAAATCGGCTTATTAGTTTAGGAGTTCATCGCGGACAAACATAGTAATTTTTATATATACTATATATAAGATATACTATATATATGTATGACTTTTTCGCTGTATAATTACGCTCTAAATAATGATAACAAAATTCTTCCAAACAACCGAAGAAAAATTCATTACATAATAAATGTAATTAAAATTAACTTTCGACGGATTTCAGAATAATTTAATTCTATTTAGTGGAATAATTTAGAAATTATAATTGAATTGACCTGTAATTCAATTTTAGATTAATTCAATTATATTCTCGAAAAATGTAATTTCATTAACTTGTATTCAAATAAAAAATAATTGAATTACATTTTATAAGATGTAATGGGAATTAATTTGTAATTTCATTACAAGTTAATTTAATTATTTTTGAAAACTTAATTGAAATTAACCTGTAATTGTTTGCTAACACATGAAATTACAATTTGAAAAATGTAATGGAATTAACTGTCAATTGCATTACAAGTTAATTGAATTAAACTGTAAAGAAACGTAATGACATTAATTTGTAATCCATTACAAGTATTTTCAAATACTTTTGTCAATTGTAATTGAGAGTGATTTTATTTTCATTACAAAATAATTGAATTACAAGCTGTGCAAAAGTAATTCAATTTATTTGTAATCAATTACTCGTTAATCGATTGACAGTAAAATAATTATAATTGTAATTTAATTGTAATTCAATTACTTTTTAATCAATTATGCCCAACACTGGTACAAAGTAATTTTCTGAGGTTGTCTTCAAAACATGGATGCAGGAACAAGTAATCTGTACAATTTTCATAGGTGCAGGAACAATTTTCATGGATTCAAATAAATAGATACAGGTGCAGGAACAATAAATAGATACAGGTGCAGGAAGAAGTAATAGATAAAGATGTAGGAACAATAAATAGATAACGATGCAAAAAAACAATTAATATATACACATAGATGCAGCCACTCGTTTTCTCTACATAATTTCTTCTTCTTCTTTTATTCGGAAGTGCCCATAAGCACAGGTGTTTTCATTGTCCGGTAATATATACCTGTTGTCGTCAAATGCTGAGAGTGTAATTTTTTTCTGTTTTATGGTAAATAAATTATGGCATTCACTTTGAATCCTTATCATGTTTTTTCGTCATAAATCTTTTTTCTTCAAACATTCAACATAGCAGGCATGTTTTAATTTTTGCTGGATGACACTTCTTGACACCCCTTTTGCAGTTTTCTTCTCTCCTTCTGTAGACAATAAAGAATACATCTTGGAACGGAGTCCCACGAACTCCAATTCCAAATAGCCGTTTAGTTCATCTTTAAATTTTCCGATTTTCTTTTTATTTCCTTCCGAGTAAAGGGCATGTGTCTTCGGATAGTCCGATGAGTCGAAGAAGTTGGAATGTTCTCCCATATCTTGATACACATCCCTTATTTCAATCTCATACGTCAAGGAATCAGTGTCAGTAAACAGTAACTTGGCTTTGTTACCATAATGCTGCTTGATGAATCGATAATGGAATTTGTACATGAGCATTTTGCTCAATTCCAAAATTACATATCCGATGTATAATGGTCGATTTAGAACAGTTTTCTTTTTTAACCTTTCAATGGCAACTAAATTTCCACCAAAGTGCTTGTAATGTAGATAGGATGAGTAGGCAACTATTTTTCGGGCTTTTTCTTCATTGTTGATGAGCTGGATGTCTTTCCTTTTTCGTACATTTTCCACTGTTTTGCCGTACATGGCATTGTTAATCAATTTGAAAAAGTCCTTTTCAAATTTCGGGGATGCTTGTTCTCTGTTTTCTGTGTTGAACTGAATGTAGGGCTATAACCAGACACTTTTTTTGAAGGAAAACACTTTGTGAACCTTTTTCAACTTTAATCCCAAACTCAAATAAAGTTGGAGATTTTTGTAGTAGGTTATAAAATTGCTTTTGTCCGTTAAATTTGGAACTAACTTTTCATAGGGGTGGAATTTCTTTTTTCCAACCTCTTACAAAATGGATTTGGCTGTGGGAGACAACATATCTTCAGTGATGGTCATTTTCTCCGGAGCTAGAGGATGATCGTGCAGGCTTTCCGGATACTGAAGATCAACTTCGAAAGTAAATCCAACATCACTGTCTTCGGAAATGGATTGAATGAACTCTTCTGTAAATTGTTCCGGGTCCTCCCATTTGAATTCCCCATAGGGTAGGGCTTGTGACATGCCCCAACCGTACAGGCTATTCGCATCAAGATATGGAATATATTTTGATGTAATATCAGGGTTATAATTAGGCAAATGTTGGTTATTTGCTTTAGAATGTCTCTTTGAGATTGTGAATATTCCACCACGAATACCCCGCTCGATGAAAAGTTGCATATTAAAATTAATGAAGAGCTCCAATGGTTGTCGGGTCATCTTCAAAGATGCTTGCCATGCAAGTCCTGCTGCAGTAAGTAAATGAGCCGGATCGATTTCATAGGGTTTTTTTGGGCAGATTTTCCTAAAGTTCTGAAATATGTCCGGCAATTGCAAAACATCACTCGAGACATATAGAGGTAATCTCCCAGTGTTTGGATCTGGAAAGTATCCCAAACAGTGAGAGCATGCTGATAATCTTCTTGCAAAATTCCTTTATTAGACAATGATATGCGTGGTAGCTTTGTCTCAGTAAACTTTTCGACATTGTCTAAATATTCGTATGGATAGACACCCTTTTTTAAAAGTAAAGGCACTTTGTTTTGATCAATGTTTTCTTTTAATATATGGAAATCTTCTTCCTTTAGATTTTCTACCAATTTCTGCAAGGACGTTGGTAAAAATTGAAGGCTGACGATGAATTGGATGGTGATATTTTGATATGTGCCGTCTTTTTCTTTCTCTTTCATGAAGAATGTAATATATTTCTCCATAGTTTGCCCTATGATGTGATAATCGAAGTCCTCGAAATTAGCCTGTGGTTTTTCGTTAATATGTCCATCCTAATTTTTCAGGTTGTGGAAAACATCTGGTAGAATCTTTCTCATTTTGAATTGTAAATTGCAGGAATTATGGGCTGCACCGATACCGTCCTGTAATGTGACAAGGTTCTTTTCCTAATTGTTTCTGGCACAGGAAACAGTGTGTCGCTGATTGAAAATGCTCCTCTTCTTCCTTTGTTATGCGTAGAGGCTTTACATTACAAGTCTTCGGTTTCAAATCTTGCATTTCGGCAATTAGGTTTTCAAGGAAATGAGTGGCTGCATCCGGTTCTCGATAGGTGGTGATAGACTTGTAGGTTTCTCCGTCGGATCCGATGATAATGTAGGCGTATACACAGGCTTCATGTCTGATGATTTTAAATGTAGATTTGCCTTCTTGACTCGACGAAATGGCTTCGGGAATGAGTAAGGACTCAAAATCCGCAAACACAATGTATGGTATGGGATGTTGGTAGTTGATGTTAGTAAATTTTAAACTGTTCTTGTCTGAAGAGGGCAGTTTCACACGTTTAATTGAAAGTTTATCACAATATTCTGTGTGACACGACTAAAAGTACGAAGACATTTAAACATGGAAATCTTTGCCATCATGTTTGCTTTCCGACGCTAAAAGCCTTGACATGTTTCTAATTAAGCAGTAATGTTGATTGCTCTCGTCACTTACCAATAAGAGATTGATACAATTTGTGTCTTAACGTTTTCAAATTTGGAGTGGGAAAATGGTATTTCCCTCTAACTCTAACACATTAATCCTGATATTATTCATCCGTTCGATGATCGGCACTTTGCTTACGGCCACAGGACAGGTTACTGGACCCATATTGATCAAATTTAAATGAGGCTTGTAATGATGGACTCTGTATGGAAGTTCTTGACGATCTTTTTGCGTCTTATGGGCTAGAAGACAATAAATAAAGCAATTTTGATCGTCATTCTTGATGTTTAAAACGGCCTCTGTTCTTTTAATTTCTCTGGAAGCTCCATATAGGAACTTCCAAAAAAAGGTGCATATTTTGCTGTAGACACTTGTAATTTTTCTATGCGTTTTAACACCCAGTCAAATCCTTGTAGCAGGAAGTCTTCGTAGGATTTGATAATTTTGCTAAAAGCTTTCTCTACATTTTCGTCTAAATCATCGAGAGTGAGATGAATTTGATTCTTGCTGGAGAAATATCTTGTTATGGCTTCCTCTTCTCCGTCTCGTGAAGTCCGACAGAAGCACATCCTTTACGATGAGTCTCCATTTTAAGGCTCGTTTTCTCACCAAATTTTCTTTGAGTAGTTGGAGAATTTTCGGTTTCAGTTCTTCAAAACAAGCGAGGAAATCATACCTGTTGCATTCTTCTGGAACCAAGGTATGTGAAGAAAATGTATTTAGGATGTCCGATGGAGGAGCAGAGATTGGTTTTCTTTTAGGCTTTGGGGCAAAATTTTGGGTGTCCCTATACACAAACCAGTGGTGGTATTTACTCCATTTTCTTCAATAGGGAATATCTGATAGTGAAATTGAATAACATATTTGAATTTCATTAAGATTTGTGCAAAGAAGAGGTATTAAAATACGGTTTATAGAAATATTTCTCATAGAGCGCAATGCTTTAGGAAACTTTCGGGTGCTCCTATACACAAACCACTAGTGGTATGTACTCCATTTTCAATAGGGACCATTCGATAGTGGATTGAATAACATATATCAGTTTCAATAAATTCCATTGATATTTACGAGAGTTAGAGCACAGATAGACAGACAAACGGAAGACATAAACACTTTTCGACCTTGTTGGAAAGTGTTAAAAGTAATAATTTAACACCTATGCTGTGTGTATTTGTATAAGATAATATAGACGAAAGAATTGTGGTAGCCACAACATTTTACTTCTGGGTTAATTCTTGTAAATGAGCACAGAGAGCGGTTGCATTTTCTTCTGTTGTAAAGATTTTAATACATCATTTGCCAAAGAATTGATTTAGAATATATTTAATGTAATTATATTACAACATTATGAACTGAACGAAGTCAATAAGATTTCTTTGACAAGGTTTTTCTTAAGTATGTATGATAAGTTTAATTCAAGAATAGTATGGACTTACAGGGTGTTTCAAAAAAGTATACTCCCACTCTTTGAAATGGCCTAGCTGCGAAATAGCGAAAGATGAAAGCTGTGATATGTTGGACAGGTAAGTCTGGAATTTTTTATATGATTAAATTACGAATTGTTTCCTGGCCTGGGCCGTTTTTAATATTAAATTATTGCTGAAAGCTTCGTCTTATCATCGTTGAACATTAACCTAATCGGGGATATCCCAGTACAATAAAAACACGTTGTTTCAAAGAATAAGACACTATGTTCTTCAGTTTCGTATAACTAATTCGGCACAACTCCCTTACATTTGTCAGCAATAAAGCAGACTGACAAATGAACTTTTTGTACTTCTGAGAAATATTTAAACCTTCATGTGTTTGTGGCGCCATCTATCTTGGAACTATTTCTGCAAACCGGTGTATAACAAATTTTAGACCTCTCCATTTTACATATCGCTGATTTCGCCTTTCTGTTTCCGACTGTTTCGCAATCATGTCCTTTCAAATTTTGGAAATCTTTTCTGAAACACCCTAATTATGCATTTGTATTTAAAACGTTTTTATTTTTCCTTTTCCAGTCAATGTTTTCATAATATACATACTGTCAACTTATGAAGTGAATTTTCTTTCTAGGGTACAGATAATATCGTTATTCTAGATCTCTCACATAATCTGCTGACCTATCTTCCACCAAATCTACTAGATCCTATGAAAAATCTCAAAAAATTTGTTGTCAGTAACAACAAACTACTACACGTGAATGGCTTGTTCTCTGTCACTCATCCTCGGGTAAGTTGTCTTTCTTTTACATTCTCTGTTAACAAAGCTTTTTTTTTTTCATTATAATCAAGTAGTATATAACCCCGTCAAAAATGACGGAATGTGAAATCAATTAAGGTAGTGAATCAACGAATGCTTTGCCTGCTTCGTTGGACACTATATTTAAAGGGGACTAATGTGCAAGTTGCACCTGACGGGACTAATACGCAAGTTGTACCAGACGGGACTAATGTGCAAGTTGCACCGAACGAACAAACAATTTCTTTTAACGAAAATGCCTACTAACCCAGGACGATAGGTCTAATATAACGTATCA
The DNA here is from genome assembly GCA_963930645.1 of Salticus scenicus. Taxonomy (NCBI): domain Eukaryota; kingdom Metazoa; phylum Arthropoda; class Arachnida; order Araneae; family Salticidae; genus Salticus; species Salticus scenicus. Next base: position 266,510,777 of record OZ005658.1, read on the forward strand.
TATTATATATCATATTTGTCTTAACATAACTCAGTACTTATTTCGCTTCCTTCTTCGACTCGTTTTAATAAGTAATTTTTATATGCATGGGCAAATTTTATATTTTTTAATTTTTCGCGTGAAAACATTATTTCATCTTATGCCTCAACCCCCCCACTCAAAAAAAATATATATATATACAGAAGATGGTCATTATTATTATTAATAATTAGAATGCACAAATGTTGTAAATAACTGCTTGTACTGGACACAGGGCAAAATTTTTATTTTTCTTTCTGTTTCACTTTATTATTGTTTAAATGTATATTCTGAACAGACTGTATATTTCCGCAGATAAGACGATGTCTAAATTTTCGTCGAAGTTTTATAGGTTGAGCTTCTATCTACAAGCATTACCGAAACGTTCTCTGAACGTTCAAAAATAATCTTGCGAGTACGTTCTAAGAAGTTGTAGTTGTACATTCTGAAAACGTCTATCTTTCCCTCATGAAAACGTTTTAATAGTATAGTCCAAAAAACGTTCAATATAGATGTAACTTGCACCATCATTCTTACAGAAACGTTTTTAGAACGTTCTATATGTACGTTCTTAAAAAGTTCTAAAAAACCTGTTTCTTACAATGTGTAAAAGTGTAATTTTAAATGTATGGTGGATATTATAAACGTTCTTTGTAAACTGTTGTGTTGGAGTTAGAAAATTTTGCATACATATTCATTGAAATATAACAATATCAAGTATATTGAAATTTCTCGGAAGCAATTTAAATTTAGAAGGCAAAATTATAAATTTCAAATTTTAGGAAAATGTTTAAAATGATTTATGATAAATAATTTTTAATTATCATTTTTCCCTTCCATACGCCATTAAATTATGACAGTAAAGTCTAATTGGGTATTACTCAATGGTTTCATAGATACTTAAATTTTTTAAAAACATATTTTTATTTGAAAGCTAAACATTTGCAATAAATTCCAATAATTTATGTTGTAATTTTATTGCAAAATTTGCAAGAAATTCCAATTTTTATCATAAAAATATTTTTCAGGAAATTAACTTACGTTGAAAACTGGAATTTGTTGCAAATTTTAGCATTCAAATATAAAATATTTAAAAAAAAAATTACTGTTCAATAAATCTATTAAATAATACCCAAACAGAATTTATTGTTACAATTTAGTTATGTAAAATTGTAGGAAAATATTAAAAATTATTTATCAGGAAGCATTTTAAATATTTTTCTAAAATTTAAAATTTTGTTTAAATAATTTCCGTGAAATTTTAATGTACTTGATATTGTTTCTTTATTTCAAAGTTAAATTTTAAAACTTTAACACAATAATTTACTTAAAAAAAAAAAAAAAAAAAAGTTAAATGTATATTAAAATTAATTTTTTTCTCAAATATAAAATCTGAAAACGTTATTTTTTTATTAGGAAAGATTTTAGGCTTTTTTTAATTTCCCGCAGACATTAAGTAGTTGCTGGAATTAGTTCAAAATACTAATCAAACCTTACACATGCCTGTCGTAAGAAGTTAAGAAATAACTTATCTGGGATATAGCTCTGCTATTGCTATGGCGTTTTAATTTGCACGTTTAACGTGTTAAAATCAGTGTCCATTGTTTTATATAATAAACCAGAACTGGTTATTATAAAAATTATAATGATTCATAATCACTTAATAAGATCATTTTTTAGCATGATAGGACTAGTGCTTTCAATTAGACAATTTACTTCGTTATTTTAGCATGATAGGACTAGTGCTTTCAATTAGACAATTTACTTCGTTATTCTTTGTTATGTTTCACCGTGAATAATTATTTGCTATATAAAACACGCTGTTCAGCCGATCGCTACGAAAACTGGTAGTACGAAAACTAGTTAGCAAGAAGCAATTCGTTTTAACTTACGTAATTATTAATAGTTTATGTGATTTCTGAACATTTCTTTTTCATCTTATAATCATTTAATATCATTACCACCATTTTCCATTATCATTATTTTCAATTGTTTTCTTTTCATGGTGGTTGTTCAATGTTTTCTTTTAACCCTTGCATTCCCCGTGATTCCAATTGGAATCATAACATTTCAGATTTTCTTTCTTGCCATCTAACAATTCCGCTGATTCAAAATAACCAATATTAAACTATATATACATCCCCCCCCCCCCGAAAAACATATATTTCAGATCATTTCACTATCCTTGTTGATAACTGAAAGTATATTTTACTCTATTCTGATAATAATATCGGAATCAGTTTCCTGTTTGGGGCAATTTAAGTAAAGTAACTGTTTGAAATATTTGTTATTTTGTTTTTTAATGTTTATAATTTGTATTTTAATTAATTGCAATATGTGTTACTTCCAAAATTTTGATATTTTTATTTATTGAAAAGTTAGGATTTTAAACGACATCAGTGGTTATATTAAACATAAATAAACACCTCTCAGTTGCTTTGTTAGTTATATTAATTCGTACTCTGCTATTAGTCCTATTTTGAAAAAAATATTTATATATATTGACATTGAAAAAAATTATGAATAAATATAAGATTTATTGTTTTATGGAGGGAAAAAATTGGGAATGAAAGGATTAATAGGATCTTATGGAACGCTAAAGAATAGCTTTTGCGAAAAATTATCCGTTGTATTAGTGCAGAGTGGTAAAATGCAATATTTATACTGTGATTTTTTAATATCCGACATTATTATAAAATACAAAACCTATTTCACTGATTCAAGGAGCAAAGCAAAGCACGAAATCAAATGTAAACAATGATTACTCCCGTTTGTTGTCATAAAGAGTGACGTCACGATATATTATACTGCGTTTTCTCGATAGAGTAAATAGTGCGATGTTAAAATTGTTATAAATCCGTAATTAGATTTCAAATAAAGAAAATGTATGTATTTATTTTCTTACCTTTTCATTTTCTATCATATAAGAATAAAATCAGAAAAGTGCAAATTCTCTATTCGTGCGACAATAAACCAAACATTTTCCAATGAAGGTATGCAAACGGTGCTTTATACGAAGGTATACACTTATGATATTTTTTTATATGGAGAGAATAGACAAATAAACAAACAAAGAAAAAAGTTTGCAGTATACAAAATAGTCTTGTAGTTCAAAATTAAGTTCTGTGTCTGATAGAATTATTTATTTATTTATTTATGCTCATTAAAAGGGTGAAAAATGCCTACTATGTTATCATGGTAACCGAAAAATGTCTAATGTGAAATAACCGCTCGACTTCCATTACCCAATACTGCACATATACTCTTTTTGGAAACAGTGTGATCAGAAATAGCAAAATTGATGTAACAAATTAGACACCTAACAATTTTCCCGCAACGGCAAACTGATACATACGTCGTGAAGACACATAAAAGAGAATTTATCTAGCAAGTAAAAAGAAAAAATATCATTAGAGACGTTTTTTGAAACACCATTCACCTATCAATTTTTCTTTTGAAACCTTTAGTTACCAAGTAATACATGCTAAAGGACATCTATATCTATCCATCTATCTATCTATCTATCTATCTATATACAGGGTGTCCAAGAATTATCTTTACAACTTTGAAATTTAATAACTTTTGAAATAAAAAAGATATTGACATTCTGTGTTCTGCAATTATTAGTGCAACTCATAAAGTTTTTTTTTTTTTCTGTGTAGGTTAGCCAGTTGTAACTGAGCATGTGGACCCCACAGGAGAAGCACAATGTGTGGCATGGTTCATTGAGAGCAAATCGGACACACAAGTTCAACTCAATTGCAGGACCAAATTTGGCAAGGCGCCACCATGCAGACCCACCATCCGTGCATGACACACCAACTTCATGACCACAGGCTCAGTGTTACATAAGAAAGGAGCAGGACGACCCAGCAGAAGTGATGAAACTGTTGAGCGGGTTCGCGAAGCATTCCAACGCAGTCCCAAAAAATCAGTTCTTATGTAACACTGAGCCTGTGGTCACAAAGCTGGTGTGCCATGCACGGATGGTGGGTCTGGATGGTGGCGTCTTGCCAAATTTGGTCCTGCAATTGCGTTGAACTTGTGTGTCCGATTTGCTCTCAATGAATCACGTCACACATTGTGCTTTCTCCTGTGGGGACCACATGATCAGTTAAAACTAGCTAACCTAAACAGAACAAAACTTTATGAGTTGCACTAATAACTGTAGAACACAGAATGTGAATATCCTTTTTATTTCAAAAGTTATTAAATTTCAAAGTTGTAAAGATAATTCTTGGACACCCTGTATATATATAGCAAATTTGAAGAAAATCGCTAGCCGCTTTTCAGTTACCGATTTTTACTAAAACTTTGCAAACTCATCTACTCACGCGAAACTAACAATTGCAAATGAAAGGATATCTATACGGGATTTAATATGTCGAGTTAAAATGCAACCTCTAGAGCCAGTTTTTAAGGAACACATTTGCAATACATAAAATTGACCTATTTCTATAGTATATAATCAATCAATTTTCCTTAATTAACAAATGAACACATGCGAAAGGACATCTTTATGTATGAGTGTTTATGTAGCAACTTTAAAGAAAATCGATAGAGCCATTTTTGAGCTATGGATCTACGGTCCCACTTCCGTTGTTCCAGTTTTTATCAAAAGTTGGAAAAATCACCTGTACACCAGACCGGTCTTAATTCTGAATTTTTATTATTATATTTTATTGATTTTGGAGATAGGTGGTAAGTAAATGACGGACCATATATTAATAGAATTAATTTTAATTTTATTTCTTTGAGTTGGAGAAAGTGACGCTTACCAGCCAACGTATTTTTCTCTACTGGTGAATTTTTACATTGCCTCACTAGAGAGCGTATCATAAAGGCTTACATGATGCCACACAATATTTAGTAATTGTGGGAGGGAGAAATACTTAACAATAGAATAGTTAGAATATTACACACACACATACACGTAGACCACTTTCGAAAAACCGCTTTTTGCACTTAAGAAACCTTAACACTTGTAAATCAGGTGAAAACTCGATATCGAAAATTTTTGACCGAATGCAGTACTCCCATTACCTATATTGTAGTCGGGTAATGGAAGTAATAAATCAAAGCTCTTGAAATGTACTTATATATATATATATATATATATATATATATATATATATATATATATATATACATGTTTTATTTATCTCTAAGTATAGTTTATTTCCACTGGTGGACAAAATTTAAGCAACAACCTGTTTTCTCGTTCTCTTATTTTGAACATAATTTTTAAACAAATAAACATATGAACATAAAATTTGGATGGCCTGTTCATTATCATATTATTAACCGAATTTTATGTAACTTTAGCATAAGAATAATTTTTAAGCTAATAAATATTCATTTTTCTCTCAAAAGTAAGCTTTGGAAAAAATGAAAAATTTCAATAATTTTAAGAAAGAACATTTAACGGCCCTCTTCACTTACCGTCGCCGGTAGCCCGAGCCAGTGTTATTCTATGGGGAAACTTTCTTTACAAATAACTTATTAACTAATACATATTTTTTATTTCTGTTTTCACATTCAGAAAATTCCCAACTGTTAAATTCACGGACCTTTTTTGAAAAAGTATTTTTTTTAATTTTTAATATTTTATTTTGAAATTGCAAAATGAAAAAAATTCACATATTGAAAATTCGTATTTTGCAGCTTCGAAGTAAAATATAAAAAATTAAAAAAATAATTTTTTAAAAAAGGTCCGTCAATTTAACAGCTGGGAATTTTCATAATGTGAAAACAGAATTTAAAAATATTTATTACTTAATAAGTTATTCGTAAAGAAAAATTTCCCATTGAATAACATTAGCTTCGGCTTCCAACGGCGGTGAGTGAAGAGGGCCCTTAATGAAAAGTGGGGTTAAGGATGCATTATAGATAGGTAAAGACGTACATGCCTTGAAATGTTAAACTAAATCTCGATTTTTCTTTCTGTATTAACTTTTCTTTTAATTTTATAATGAACTTTTAAAAAAAATAAAATTAATAATTTGTAAACTATGAGCATCACCACAATAATAAAAATGTCGAGAAATAATTTTATAATGAACATCTTATTCAATTTTCATGTTGTATGTATATTTTTTAAAAAGCTATTCACATGCTAAAAAAATAAGAAACAGAAAAGTGAATACAGGTAGAAAGATTTTTTGGTTGTAATCTAACATATGGATGCGTGATCATCTTCTTTTATTTGTAAGGCATCCTTATGACCATTTTTTACTTCCATTACCCTACTACCGAAGGTAATGGAAGTATTGTATTCGGTCTGAAAATTCGATATCGGGTTTTCACCTGATTTACACGTTTTAAGGTCCCCTGAGTCCAAAAAAGTGGTTTTTGGCAATTGGTCAGTGTGTGTGTGTGTGTGTGTGTGTGTGTGTGCGCGCGCGCGCGCGCACGCGTGTGCGTGCGTGTGCGTGCGGAGAATCTTCTGGCTATTATAGCTCAGAAACTAATAAAGATAGGGTTACGAAACTTTAGAATTGAAATACGTCTGGTGTACAGATGAAATTTCCAAATTTTGGTGAAAATTGAAAAACCGGAAGTGGGACCGTAAGTCCGTATCTCAAAAACGGCTCTAACGATTTTCTTCAAACTTGCTATATAAACACTCTATTAGATGTCCTTTCGAATGATATAGTTGGTTAGTTCAGGAAAATTGATAGGCGTTCTGTATAAATAGCTCAATTTCAGGCCTCGCAAAGGCGTTCCTTTAAAAACGGTTGTACGGATTTTTTTCAAACTCGCCATTTTAACTCGCTTTTAAATATGCGTTTGTATGTAATTATTGTTTTCCTGTCAATAATTGAGTTTAACCGGAAGTGGGACATCGGAAACCGGAAGTGGGACCGTAAGTCCGTATCTTAAAAACGGCTCTAACGATTTTCTTCAAACTTGCTATATAAACACTCTATTAGATGTCCTTTCGAATGATATAGTTGGTTAGTTCAGGATAATTGATAGGCGTCCAGAATAAATAGCTCAATTTCAGGCCTCGCAACAACTCCTCAGAATTTCGTAACATATCTGGAAAATGATTAATATATATATTATTATTTTTCTAATTATTATTTTAAATAACTTATTTGACGGATAGAGCAATTTTGTTACTTATTTAAATCAAAAATGTATATAAAATGTTTATAATGTGTGTAGTACTGGGTAATGGAAGTCGTGTGGCTGTTACACACCAGATTTTTCATTAAGTGTTCTTTCCAAAAATTATTGAATTTTTTCATTTTTTCCAAGGCTTACTTTTGAGAGAAAAATGAATATTTATTAGTTTAAAAATTATTCTTATTCAAAAGTTACATAAAATTCGGTTGATAATATGATAACGATCAGACCATCGAAATTTTACATTCATATGTTTATTTGTTTAAAAATTATGTGCAAAACATGAAAACAAGAAAACAGGTTGTTGCTTTAATTTTGTCAGCCAGTGTACTTGGATTTCAGCAATATCATAGATGAATTTTTATAATTTAAAACAAAAAGATAATTCATAATCGTTTAATTAAATAAAATAGAATTTAACACGATTTTTTTTTCTTATTTATTTTTAGTTTATTTACTTGGAGTTCAACAATATCACAGATGCGGATTCTGTCTTGCAATATAATATGACAGAAGTGGAAACTTTCGTACTCGCAAGCAACCCTGTTAAAAAAGTCTCTGTGAACAGTTTCAATGGAAAAATACCTAATGTGCGGTTTCTGTACCTAGACCACTGTGGAATACGGGAATTCAATGTATTTCATTATGCATCACTTACGACTTTGGCAACATTGGATATGAGTTATAATTTGATTGAAGAAATATCTAATCAAGTGATTGACATCGGCTCAAATCTCGAACTCGATTTAATCGGAAACCAAATAAGAAAGTTTGATGGTATGTATTTTATGTATAATCTGTTTTTTAAACTGTATTTTCCCCAAATGCTCATGTACTTACTGTCATTCACTAACGGTATGTTTGTGAACCTCAAGCTAATAAAAAATGCGTCTCCATTTTAAGGTAAATATAAGCGTTTTTATTTGTCTCTCTGTAGCTGAGGTAGTTAGAGCGCCATGTTAGTAACGTGGTGGTCGAGTCCGAGCGTTCGACGGTCCGGAGTGTTAATTTTTGCAGATAATTAGTCGAAAAAATGCCAATTGATAAAATAAAATTTTTCGTTGAGTACACAGTATCTTTTTTAAGAAGCCTTTTTTTATGTTCGAATGCTAGAATTTAAGGCAAAAATGTAGTATTCAAATTTAAAAATGTTTTATAAAAATTAACTCATCGATAAATTCCCAAATTAGTACGCAAACATATTTAAAATATTTTTTTAAACTCAAAATTAATTAATTGTTTGTAGGGAGCAACATTATATGCATATTTTTATAATTCTAAAACAATTATACAGTTATTTACAAAAAAAAAAAAAAAAGTTTTTATGAATATTTACGTTTGTAATGACCGATAGATGGCACAATCAGAGCAATAACTAATGGCCAATCATAGCAATGCATCGGTCAATGGATCAAATGCCTCAGAAATTTTTCTTGAAACTCGGTCAGGCGTGTATCGAATCTTCGACTGCCTTACCGCCTAGACTTTCTAGGTTTATAAAATAGTACAAATTCTATTCCGCTGAAATTTATCGTTTCACCTTAATAAAAAAAAAAAAAAAAAATGGCAAAATCATAACTTCGAAAAAAATTATGTGATATGATACATTAAGAATTTGGGCTTTAAAACTTTTTTAAAATAGATTATTATGCATCAGCTTGCTGCATAAAAATAATTTAATAATATAATCTTCTTTTAGGATTGTTTTATAAAAATGATGTTAAATTTTGTGGTAATTTTCTTTCTACTATTCACCTTCTGAATGTAAGACACTTTTATGAAAATTTTATCAATTCATGCAATTTTGATAAAATGCTAAAACGTGGATATATTTTTATTTTTAATTTAAATTAATATACGTTTTAATGATGAATGCTAGAAAATATATTAAAACTAATATGTTGTGGCCAGCCACCAAAAGACTTTCTTCTATATTTTCCTGTACAAATTCACTATGTGCGAATAGTTTATTAAAACTATTATTTATTAAAATTATTTAACATGATGAATGCAAATTATTTTCATCTTAGAAAAATCTAACACTAAATATCCAAAGAAAGACAGTTTTATCGTCTATAAATAACATCTTAAAAAATGTATTTTTATAATGGTTATCTCACATATCAAGTTTCGTACAGATATATGCCATAGATGTTGAGATATAGATATCCCGTTATCGATTAAATTTGCAGTATTGTAGCGCCACCTATTGGCCGACAATCATCCAAATTGAGTCAGCATAATGTCTCATAATGGCCTTCTCACATATCAAGTTTTGTTTGATAATATGCAATAGAACTTGAGATATAGCTTTACTTTAAATTGTGGAAATCGCTGTGTAGCAGCGCCACCTGTTGAGCGGATGACACCAAAAGTTGACTGGCACTAATTTATGTTAAGGTGCATCTATATACGAATTTGAATGCAAGTCTGTGCAGTAGTTCTTGAGATATAACCTTTCATTAAATTGAGGAAATCGCTGTATAGCAGCGCCACTTGCTGGCAGATAAGCATTCAAATTGAATCAGCATAATATCTCATAATGGTCTTCTCACATATCAAGTTTTGTTTGATTATACGCAATAGAACCTGAGATATAGCCTCTCCTGAAATTGCAGATAACGCTGTATAGCAGCGCCACTCAGCGATTGACACCAAACATTGATAGGAACTAATTTAGGTCAAGGTAAATCTACATATAAATTTATATCTAATTCTGAGCAGTAGTTCCAGAGATACAATTGCCCCAAAATTTTTGTCACACACGCACACACACAGACAGACAGACAGACAGACATTTTGTAAAAGTAAGCAAATCGTGTTCTAGATCTCTCAAAACGTGTAAATCCGTCGAAAACCGGAAGTCGAAATTTTTTACGAATCCAATACTTTCTTCTATTGAATATAGAAGAGAGTAAAAATGAATAGACGATTTACAAAAATTTACGAATATAGATTTGTAAAGTTTGTTTTCAGATGACCTCTTTTCCGTTAATAAATTTCTGATAAAAACTGTTTTAACTCATGGGCACCCAAATTAATTTTTCTAATAACAGGGTGTTTCAGAGCTTTTGGTAAAGAAATTTAGGGGGGTTAGAGAACATCTAAACGAACAATTTGTGTCATACAAAGCATGGTTGCAATGCAAATAGTGAACCGCTAGATGGCGTTTTAAAATGAATTTACCTAGAAACCCTGGATAATCTCAGTGAAGGGTCGCTAAATTTACCTAGAGACCCTACATGATAAGAGACTGGACATTGACCCGCCAGCCGAACCGCCATGTTTGTTCAAGCTGTTATTTGTGATACTATTACGCTCAACAAAATCTCAAATGACACTTTGCAAGGTTTTCTAAAGATAAATTAAAATGTTTTATTAACATTTTAATTAAAAGAAAAGTGTCAGACGCTGGTAAAATTAAATTAAGTTCTACAGCGATCTAGAGGTTTTTGAACGAACGTCCGCCATATTTGTTCAATGTCCAGTCTCTCTCTATTCAGGGTCCCTAAATTTACCTAGAGACCCAATATTAAAAGAGATGGGGACATGGACAAAAAGTTGGCTCTGTTAGTGCCAAATTGTAACGATCCCCATAGAAAGTAATGATTTTTTCTTCGCGATTGACACTTTACTATACAACATAAATACTACAGTCGGCAGCAAAATTGTTGAAACACACATCCACAGTTTCATATATATATATAGTAATTTGATCGCTAATTTTTATCATCAACATATATTTTATAAATAGTATAAGACTAAGATCATGACTCGACAAATATTTACTTAATAAGTAGGAATTATTGCTAGTGCTTCAATAATTTTGCTGCCGCAACTGTAGAAAATTGTTTTGTATTTGTTCAAAAAGCAATGTAGAGTATAAATATGTAATTTTTTTTCATGTTAGAGAAAGAGAAGTTGAAGGAAAAAGAGTTATTTTCGTACTTTCGATAAGTTATGGTTGTTTTATCAACTCTCATCGGAAAACAAGGGAACTTTTCTTATAGCAAGAAATTAAAACTTCTTCACACACCATAAATTTTAAATCAGCACAACCGGTTTCGAAAGGACGTAGCCTTTCTTCATCAGGTGCAAACACGTGCAACTGCCTTGGAGGCAAAAGTAAGACTGAGGGAAAAGCAAGGAGGCAAAAGCAAGACTGTCTTGCTTTTGCCTCCAAGGCAGTTGCACGTGTTTGCACCTGATGAAGAAAGGCTACCTCCTTTCGAAACCGGTTGTGCTGATTTAAAATTTATGGTGTGTGAAGAAGTTTTAATTTCTTGCTATTGTCTGTACGCCAGTTTTTGAATTTAATTTTTCTTATATATATTTCTTATATATGATTGGGATATGAACAGGGGAATTTTGCTGTATATGATATTAAGCCAAATACGTTGATAGTGAAAGTAATTCTACCCTATTTCTTCTGAAGACATACATTGCTTTATTCGAAAAGATAGAAAAATTTTAGCAAAAATATGATGATCTTAGTTTTTACGAAGTAATTGAATTGATGTAGAAATATAAAACTACGGCAGTTGAAACGAAATTACTTTTTATTGTTTAAAAAATATTTATGTAATATTTTTAAATTATATACATTTTATTTATTGCAGTTACACGTTACTATTAATAATCACGCAATTATTTATTTATTTTTGTAAAAATATTAACCAATAAATAAAAATTTAATTTAATTAATAATAATTTTTTAAAAATATTAGCTACTATTTTTACAAACTAAAAAATATGTTTTTTATTTATTTCATTCAAGTCTGATAATTAAATTGATTTTGCTTATTTTTTATTTAGTAAAAAATATTGTGTAAAACAAAAATATTTTTTCATAATAATACACCGAGAGTCCAATAAATCAGTAAACATTTCAAAAAATCATCAAAAGTGAAGAATTTGATTTCGGTGACACAGTTATACCCATTATCTTTCGCTTATCCTATAAAGACCTAGAGTCAGTTTTTCAATAGCTTCAATAATAATGGGCTCTTCCCACCTGACGTCAGAGGTCACATTTAAGAGGAAAAACAAATAGCAGACAAAGTCTTGTTTATCTATAACGATTGCTGAAATAACCTATTTTCCATTCTTATTTTTGATCAATCGTATTTAATCTGTGTTATTTTTTTTTATACATCATCATTTTTAATCCATTTTATATCATTATTCATCATCTTTTGTTTGCCGTATACATTTACAATCATCATTTAGTTTATATTTGTTGTTGATGTTCATGAAGAACATGTTAAATACTCGGATTTTTGGTACTTAAATCAGTGACAGTGCAATATCGTACTGCGTAAATCCATTTAGACCAGTTACTAAGTTAATTAACTTGTTGTAACACCTTTATGCAATTAAATTAGATGAAAACATTTTAAAATTTCAAATTATAATCCATAAACATTCCACAAGAAGCTATTATTTATTGCTAGATCAGTTAATGTTACAGTTACACTACAATATACAAAAATCGATTCTTATAGGTAAAAATAAATAAACACATGAAATGTTTTTTAAAAATTATTAAATTTACAAATACAATTATTCTACTGTTTGCAAATGCACAATATTAATTTTATTTTATTTTATATTAAATATTAACATTTTTGTTCTTAAGAACAATATTTAATTGAATTCGATTCTCAGAATTTGATTATTCGTTTTCCTTATCACGTGATTGAGCAGACGACGGTGGGAAGAGCCCATTTTAGGAAAAATCGATGTCTATAGTAGTCCTGCGCGGGTCGAATAAACTTCACCCGCACCCGACCCGCGACGCTCAAAAGAGTATTATTCAATTTACATTATATAAGAAACTGAATTGAAAATTTATTTCACGAAATACTATATTATCGAACATAACTTTCAGAGAATTAATCATTACATAAAACTAGTGTATGATTAAAATTATATTAAAAATAACTAGTCTAATGATAAATAAAACTTCAGTGTATAATATAACTTTTTTTTTTTTTCATTACACTTACTTTTAAAAAATTCACTGTTTTAAATATTCACAATATATATATATATATATGAAGTATCCTTTTCCCCATTGCCTGGCTTTCCCGCAACGCAGAGTCCAAGGGCCGAATTCTGGTCAAACGCCACAACTTTACGATAACCAGCTCACAAAGTGGGAGGGATTGCGAGAGAAAAGGGGAAAGCACTGATGTTAGTGATTCAAGCAAAACGGAGTTGATTTCCGCAACTGCTGACGTCAGGAAAGTAAGAAAGGGAAAATTCGAAGAAAATATTCGAATTTCATTCAGATATTCTTCGTTTTTAACCAATGAGAATCCGTATACAGTTTTAAAGGGACGATCATGTGGATTGCTTCTATTTGTTTTTATCGTAACTTATTTTGGTTTCATTCATTAACGATGTGTACATCAGATAAGCATGGAAGCCTTAACTAATCCCCAAAAAAATTATAATAGGAAGAACAATTAAATAATAATAATAGCAATAGGTTTTATTATTTTCTTTATATAAAAAGGGGAAAAAATAGAAAAAAAGAATAATCATTAAATAACCATCTGTGCGTCTGATTTCTGTAAACTTTCATTTTATTACTTTATGTAAAAAAAAGGGGGGGGGGATATAAAAAAGCATAATAGACATTAAATAACCATTTGTATGTACGATTTCTATAATTTTATGACATAATATGATGATATGGCATATTTATAATACAAGTTAATACTATAAACTTATTATATTTTCAGATGAAATGCTGTTATTTTATTTTATTTTTGTAAAAAATAGACCTCATCCCCCCCCCCCCCCGCAATCTTTTCCAAATTACATAACTATCTAATGCTTAGTTAGTTTTTAATTAAAACGGAATTTGCAGATTCAGTTCAGAAATTTATTTTCAATAAAATAAAATCATATTCACCATATTGTAAAATGATTTATAATTTTCCAATTTGTGAGTATGTCCTTCATTATGTTCTACGACTAAAATTAAATAAATAAATAAATAAAATAAAAAAATTTGTAAGCAGAAAAATAGTATTTATAAAATTTGTGTACTTTTCATTTTATTAATTATTATTTGTAGTAAAATCATTAAGATTTAATATGTTCTTGCGTTGATTTTTTTTTTTTTTTTTTAATTAAATGAATATTTTTTGCAGAGCATTAATCTGGAAAAAAAAAAAAAAAAAAAAAAAAAGATTTTGAATATAAAATATTATCAAAGCTGTGTTGTAAAATGTTTTCAGTATTTATTATGTTTTATTATGTTTACAGTTTGCAAAGTAATTTTCAAGATAAGACAAACTTTATTAACATCAATTCATTATTTTAAAAATTCAGATTTAATCATTGCTCCAAAATTTTATGGGTAATTCATATTCAGATATTAATAAAAATAAAAGAAAAAGAAAAAAGAAAAGAAAAGAAATATATTTTTTTTTTTTTGCTTGCTACCTTAGAATAAAATAAGAAATAATAATAAAAATAAATAATAATTTAATTTAAATCAATTCTTAGTATAAAGTAAAATTGTTCACGCACAAAGAAGAAAATGAAAAAGACATAAAAAGTTTTATAACTAAGTTTCAAGAAAAATCAAAAAAAGATCTGATTAAATTTCTGTGACGATGAGAAAGTTGTTTTTGTGTTTATCTCTCTCATCGTTGATTTAATTTAATTAATTTTTATCTTTTAAATAATAAATTTTCCTCTCCGTCTAATCTAGTACATTACTTTAATTTATTAAATTTTACTCATACTATTATTTAACTTTTAAATTTCCCAACCTACTAATTTCTCAAACTACCTAGTACTTAAATTTAAAGCGCGTTGTGTTTTACAATTACCCAGGTTCCCCAACAATAGCCAAAGCTTGTGCAATGAACTTGCACCCTAGAACTTGTGCCAGCCCTGTTGTGATTTTTACACAAGGTAGGTGTAAAATGATTTTTTCTACATTATGGTCTATGGCAGCCTCTGTCCAGCAATACCCATCCTTAACTTTATCAAAATCATTAGTCATATACAGAGACTCTCATAGACAATCCTTTAAAATATACTCAATGATAATAAACAAATAGAAATAAGAAAGAAATAAAAAAAAATACACTCTGGGCAATTGGCCACCCCCCCCCCCCCTCCAAAAAAAAAAAAAAAAAAAAAAAAAAATGAACCAAATAAAAAAATTAGTCCTGTATCCTGCTGTGAGTAATAGGAAGTCAGCCCTAACATATAAAATAGATCCTGTTATACAACAATGCTCATAAATTTTTCTTAAATACTAAGACTTAAATAAATAAAGCTAACTTTTAATTCACTCCCTTTTTTTTTTTTTTACTTCTTTTAAGTCTTTTAGTCAAACACTTCTCTCACAGCAGGGTACTAAATTGCCCATAAAATTTGAATATATATATATACACACACTGAAATATACCTTCTTGACTTTTTTTTTCAATTTAAAACACATGTTGTGAGGTGCTGTCTGTAAATTTAAATAAACCCTTCAGGGTGATAAATTACTTTAATGTTCAACAAATTACATATTTTCTTTCTAATGAAGTTACTTATGACATCAAAACTTTTCACAGACAGCAGCTCACACACATAAGTAAAAATGTGTGATAGAATACTCACTTAAATCTTCATTCTTTTTTTTTACATCCATTCTCTATAAAAATTTCTTTTAAAAGAAAGCAAAGAAAAAATGTCCACATAAATAGTCCAGCACTAAAATTAACTTAAACTTTATTGAAATGCTCTAGGTAAATTCAAAGTTAGAGTCCACTTGCTCCACATTTAAAGGTCTTATTTTAGCTTGACAACAGTACATCATTAAGTTGTTAAATTTTTCTACCATTCCAAAGTTTTATTACATCTCAACAGTTTGTTTTTATTTCACGATTAAATTCAATCTCTTTACACAATCCAGTTAGGTAGATAGATTCCATCACATATTTAACACTATACATTTTTAATTTTCAGTTAACGCATAACACAAAAGAAATCTTAATTACCTCAAAATTCGGGTGTCAGAGGATGGCTGAAGCTTCCACTTTCCTCGAGCAATTTTTTATTTAATTCTCAGACACACTGGCCTTTCATTTCAGTACTATTTAATAACTGACAGGCAAAATTATCCTTTTTGAAAACAACCCTTTAAAACATCCATTTCGCACGCATGGCTCCTCTCCTGTATGGACCCAAAGATGATTTTTTTGATTGACCTTTGTAGGAAAACTTTTAGAACACTCATCACACACGTATGGTTTTTTCCTGAATGCCATCGAAGATACCCATCCAGCTAAATATTCCAGCACCGCATCCAAGAATACGGGATCTCTAGCACCACTCTTTCAGCATACTTCCTTTTCTCAACAATCCGTGAATTCTACCAACAGGAAATTTTTCACTTATTCGGAGCCTTCGGGATTAGCAACACTAAACCAGGAGTAATCAACCTTCAACAGAATATGAAAAGTGTCTCACAGGCTCTAAGGTCTTCGGGAATAGCTGTATCACACCGATCTCATCCACTGGTGTTGCTTACTGTTAATAACAGTTTCATAATGGCTCCAATATAGTGTGACTTCATTAGCATCCACCCAGACGAGCCTTCACCTTATAGTCCCCATCGTTCTCTGTTCTTTCAGGATTGTCCAAACTTGCTGACTTACACAATTTTGATTCCATAAGTTACTCCGGCGATCACAATCATCACATTTATTCAACTATTTTCCACGGTCCTTTTCTTGTATATCTGGGAGGTTCCATGAACAATTTTCCAATTGCCAGGGGCCCAAAGGGGGCCAGAGCCCCTTTCTTCCTGAAATTTTTCTGCTTCTTACATCCCGGGTAGCGTCGTTCTAACCTCCGCGTCTCACCCTAAGCGTCACTTCTCTTTCCCGCCTTCTCTCGTTGCCAGGACGTAAGAGAAAACTTCTCCTGAAAAAAAAAAAAACCTGGCCCATTCACCGGATACGCCACTAAAATCCGCAAGTATCATACTCTGTCATTATCTCTTGGTTTTTCCTGACCCGTGAGGGGGAGGGCATCCCGGCCAGCCCAAGGTCAGCCTTTCACTGCCGCGCGAACGGATGCGAAAAGGTTGTTCTCTTCTCTTTCTCTCTCACTTGCGGCAAAGAGCAGATATCTTTTTCTTCTATACTCACCGACAGAGCAGACAATTGCTTCGGGATTTATTTATTTTTTAAATTACGTTATTAAATTATTTCTTTATTTATTATTTTACACAGTTGCGGAAAACTCCTGAACATTTCTTAGCTTAACTTATGCTTGAAATATACATCTATATATGGAGATGATTATATAAATATTCAGTGAACTGTCGAGGGAACAAAACTAAATTAATACGAAATTAATTAATTAATAAAATAAATAAATAAATAAAAAATAATTTTAAATAATAGATGTAGATTTGAAGCAAACAGCTATTTCTTTAGTTAGTGATAAGAGACATTACTGCGAAATACATGAATATAATACTTTGAAATTTGTCTTATCATGAAAAATATGTTATGCAAACAGTAATAACAATAAAACATAAGATACAAAAAATACTGAAAATATTTCACATACCTGTATTTTAACTACGTTTCGTGAACTATCTTTTCAACTGAAAAGTTTATTTCTCGCTTTGCGTGTATCCTTTTTTTTCTTTCTTTTTTTAATCAGAAGAAATATATATTTTAATAATAGTATTAATTATTTTCAATCAATACTACTTATAGAAATCTCATAGAGTACATAATTTACCAAGCGCTTTGCACGTTTGTAATGGCCGCCATTGCTCTACGAGAGTGTTACGATAGCTTTCTGCTGGCCGCAAATTGAACCACGTGACAATCGCATCTGCGAGAGAAGAATGTTGTGATTGTTTGACGACTAGGAAAATCCGTTTTCGTCCGCGACTTTGCGGTAAAAACGCAGGCGCGAGCCGTAAGTGTTTGGCTGGAATCTGGGCCCATGCGGATGATCACCTGACAGTAGCAGAATATTGAAGGAAATGAGCACTGCTGACGTGGATGGCGTTACTTCCTGTTTGGTGCGGCTGGGAGCGCCGCTGAAGGAACGACATTCAGTTTTCGACAGGTGTTCAGACGGAACGTGTGTGCTAGACGAGCACAATGCCTGCATTCGATAACTTTGTTTCTTTTTGAGTTTCGACGAAGACTTTGGTTTTTATATTCGACATACATGGTAATGGTAAAGTACTTTGTGTGCTACGAATTATGTTTACGAGACGAAATATAATCAATTTGATGACTTATTGATAGCTGAACTTATTTTGATAATTGATTTTAAATGCTCATTAACTTCTATGTAAATAGTAACTGTAAATATTTTAATTCTTTATTAAACTTTAATTAATTAGTAATTAATCGAATTAGTATTGTTCTTAAAGTTTTAAACCGCTCGCAACCCACCTGATACTATATCAGAAGTGGGATAGAACGCGAATTTTAATTTAAAGTAAATTTTGATAGAACGCGAATTTTAATTTAAAGTGAACTTTTTTTTTTTAAGTGGATAAACTGTATAAACTTTTGTGAACTGAACTTTTTAAAAACTGTTCTTGAAATATAGACTATTTTTAAAAACTGTTGCGAACTTTGTGTCATCGAGTGAAATATGATGTTAAACAACATTGAAACTTTTGTGCGGAGTGCTTTCTCTATTCTGCAATTTATAGTCATAGTGGATGATAAAATGCGTAAAGTGTGATCTGTGGATGCTACGGAATAGCTACGGATCGTCTGGATAAAGGTCTGAACAAGAAATTTCAGTTCTACAAAGTGCGAAAGATGTTCTTCAAGGTTCTCAAGGATTAAAAAGTGAAAAATCAACTAGAAGGAAATTCGAGCCAAAATTTAAAACCACAGCTGTTTCTGCTCTAAGGTACGTACATTTTATCTTCTTATAAAATGGTATCTCTGGGAGATATTCCCAAAATTGGTATTGCACTAGGAAAAGAAAAGTACAGTAAAATTAAAATTCTACATCGGTTTCTCTTTAATGACGAAGGAGATCGTAAAAACCGATGCAGAATAAAAAAAATTTCCGGCTTTAACTTTGTCGTAGATGACGAAAATTATATAAAGAAACAAAAATTCATCGACGAAAATTTCTCATTGAACGAACTAATTCTTATTTGTAATGTATTAAATGTCCCTTTTGATGGGAGTAAAGATGAGTTAAGAGACAGATTGTTGTTGAATCTGTGCGATATAGAATTGTTAAAACAGGAAAATTCTGAAAATAATTCGGATGAGGAAGATTCGGAAAACGAAAGTAGTGATAATGACGTCGAAAAACTTGACTCCTCTGTGCAATGCCATATGGGCAAAAATAAGTGCCATATCAGCAAAAATAAGTGTTATGATTATGATAATGATAGTGATAATGATAATGTTATTGATGATTATAATAAGGGTAAAAAAAGTATAAATTATAGTAATAATGTGAATTCTGGATCACTTGGTGCAACTGTCTCTTTTAGTGACTTTGAAAACAATATTTCTAAATTTAGCGGCGGACCGCATGAAAATATTATTGAGTTTTTTAACGAATTTGAGGAAATAGCTGAAATGTTTAATCTAAACGAATTACAAAAAATTGTTTTTTGTAAGAGATCATTGAGCGGAAACGCTCTTCTCTTTCTTAAGTCTGAAAAAGGACTATTAAATTATCAAAAATTAAAAAATGCCCTCATTGAGGAGTTTAAATCAGAAATAAATTCCGCCTCTTTACATGCTATATTAAATAAAAGGAAAATAAGAGGCGATGAGTCAGTTACAGAATATTTTTTCAAAATGCGTGAGCTGAGTAAAAACGGGCACATTGAAGATGCCGCGTTAATGCATTACGTGATCCAAGGAATAAATGACAAAAATGAAAATAAGATCATACTTTATGGTGCAAAAAATATTCGTGAATTTAAAGAAAAATTGAAATTATATGAAGTGTACAAAAGAGACACTGAAAAAATTAAACATAAATTTGATAGAGTTGAGCTTGATACAAAACCGAAGCATATAACCCATAAAGTATATGAGAAATTTAGTTCTAGAAATGAAGTAAATAATAAATTGTGTTATAATTGTGGTGAAAAAAACCACTTATCTAGAGATTGCCCCCATAAGGCCAAAGGCCTAAAGTGTTTTACGTGCAAGCAGTACGGGCATAAAAGTTCGGAGTGTCCAGGTTCGAAACAAGAAGTTGATGCACTGTGTATTGGCGTAAATCAAAATATGAGTAAAATTATACAAGTAAATGATGTAAATTTTATTGGAATTATTGATACAGGAAGTGAAGCAACATTGTTGCGTAAAAGTGTTTTTGATAAATTAAATGTAAAAAAATTAAATACTATGAGTACTACTTTGAAGGGTATCGGGAAGAGTTCGATAAAACCCTTAGGTTCATTCAGTGCTGATCTTAAAGTTGATGATTTTGAAACTAAAACTGATATTTATGTTGTACATGATGATTTAATTCCCTATGATATAATCCTCGGCATGAATGTGTTAATGCTGGGTGAAACAACGATTAACGAAAAAGGTATTTTTGTAAAAAATAAGTGTAATTCTCTAGAGGTAAATTTAGTAACAGTACTCCCTGTAGATAAATATCAAAGTGAAATTAAAACGAATGTTGTTGTTGATGCCCCTATGAACTTTACGAACAAAAATTTTGAAAAATCCCTAGAAATAAATGAAACAGTGAATAGTGTTGAAAAGTGTGAAATTAAAACTCCCCAACCTTGTTATGCTGTCAAAAAATCATTAGAATCTCCCGAAAAAGCCATAAGTGAAAATGACGATAAAGACGAAAACGACGAGAGTGATGACGATAAGATGCTTTTAAAGGATGATATTAGTGTAAATGATGACAGTGATGAAGAAGAGGAGCCTCGACGACAGAAACAGGGTCATACGAGTATTTTCATTTTCCAGACAGATGATGATGGTGATGAAGAGGAGGAGCCGCGCCAAAAGGGACGAAGTCAGACGAATGTTTCCAGAATGAAGTCGCTAAACCTTGAAAACACTTATTTGAAGAGAGATGAAAAACAATTCCTACTTAGAAAAATTTCACAGTTAGCCGAAGAGTTGAAAAAATTAAAAGGAAAAGTTGACGAGAATTCCGAACTCCTTAAAAGAAAGAAATCAAGAAAAAAAGCCATCGACAATAGATTCCCCTGAGTGTAAAAGACAGAATTTCCCAGAAGAAGAGACTGCCGGTATAGATCCGAGAAAAGTGTTGATTCCATCACTTCCATTGACGACCACGATTGGTGAAATAGCCATATTATTTCCCAAAGCTGTACAAATAAAATTAGAAGTTTTCCCTACATATAAGACTGCCATTATAGACTTTTCAACTGAACTTGATGCAACAGAAGCCTTAAAAGGCATTAAAACTGAAAATGATCGATTGGAGGATCTCGAGTTCGAGTCCCAAAATAATTTTGAAGCCCAAAGTAAAGATTTGAGTACACATGATAAAAAACTTCTTTCTAAAATTAAAAAGAAAAATAAAGCTAAATGCAAGTTGAGTAGACATCCATGAAAAACTGATAATGTAAGCAACCAAGTTGCCGTAAACCCACAACTGACTTTCTTTTATGACTTTAAAACAGTGAAATTTAAAAATGAAAATAGTGATAGAAAAAGCAGAAATGGATGCCATGAAGGCTCCTATTGCACGTCTACCCACACTGAATTCCTCAAATGGGGAATAACTTAGAAAAAAAAAAAAAAAAATGTGTCAAATATGAAAATTCTCAAAAATTCGTAAATAAGTTGTAAATATTTTGTTATTATTTTGTGTTGCTTTTTTTTTTTTTTTTTTTTTTTTTTTTTTTGTATTTTTTCAGTGTGATCGCCTGGAGGTCCAGTCGAGGAAGGATGGCCGAGTGAAGTATCCTTTTCCCCATTGCCTGGCTTCCCCGCAACGCAGAGTCCAAGCGGATGATCACCTGACAGTAGCAGAATATTGAAGGAAATGAGCACTGCTGACGTGGATGGCGTTACTTCCTGTTTGGTGCGGCTGGGAGCGCCGCTGAAGGAACGACATTCAGTTTTCGACAGGTGTTCAGACGGAACGTGTGTGCTAGACGAGCACAATGCCTGCATTCGATAACTTTGTTTCTTTTTGAGTTTCGACGAAGACTTTGGTTTTTATATTCGACATACATGGTAATGGTAAAGTACTTTGTGTGCTACGAATTATGTTTACGAGACGAAATATAATCAATTTGATGACTTATTGATAGCTGAACTTATTTTGATAATTGATTTTAAATGCTCATTAACTTCTATGTAAATAGTAACTGTAAATATTTTAATTCTTTATTAAACTTTAATTAATTAGTAATTAATCGAATTAGTATTGTTCTTAAAGTTTTAAACCGCTCGCAACCCACCTGATACTATATATATACTATATGATACTATATATATATACAGGGTGTTTCAGTGAACCGTTTCAGAACGTCTAAGAGGGGTAGGGTACATCCTGACGAACCAAAATCATATACCAATGGGCAGTCAGAAATGCTTTCCTGACGCGGTAGCTGCCGGAGAAATTCGAGATATGCTTGGAGTATTCCAGAATTTTCGGATGTCCATGCGTTGGAGATGTGAGGCGTGCATTGTAGCCCGTGGAAGAAACTTCGAACACTTACTTTACTCCATATACCTTTTGCTTCTTTTCATGTATTATTAAAACGATTTCTCACTTACGGTCTCTTTTCTTTATGGTGCTTCTTTGTACAACACCGCTTCAGAAAAGCATTTCCGACCCCACATTGCTATATGATTTCGAGTTGTCAGGATGTACCCTACCCTCTTAGAAGTTCTGAAACGGTTCACTGAAACACCCTGTATATATATATATATATATATATATAAGAGTTAAATGAGGAAGCAAATATACGTTCAAAGGCAAATAATTTTCTCATATAACATTTTAAACATCAATTACTAGTATTTATGCATTTCTTCTTTAAGAATCAAACTTGTGTTATAAGTTATGTTGCTTTAAAAACTCCTATGAAGGAAGAGAATATCATCCAATCTCTGCATCCATTAAAAACAGCATAAAAAATCCCTCGAAGAAAAAATATTTTGCGAGTAGACCTGCGGTTTTATCCGCTAGTAAACAATTAATGCTAACTCAACTTGAATCCGACATGCAAAGAGAGTAACCCGCGGGTACCCGACCCGATGCAGGACTCCAGTCTATAGGTCGCTGTTTCAGAGTTGGCCGTCTTCACTTACCGTCGTCGGAAGCCCGAGCCAATGTTATTCTATGGGGAAATTTTCTTTACAAATAAATTATTAACTAATACGTATTTTTAAATTCTGTTTTCACAGTCAGAAAATTCCCAACTGTTAAATGGACGGATCTTTTATAAAAATGTTTTTTTTTTTTTTTTTTTTTTTAATATTTTATTTTGAAATTGCAAAATGAAAAAATTTCACATATTGAAAATTCGTATTTTGAAGCTTCAAAATAAAATATAAAAAAATAAAATAATAATTTTTTAAAAAAGGTCCGTCCATTTAACAGTTGGGAATTTTCAGAATGTGAAAACAGAATTTAAAAATATGTATTAGTTAATAAGTTATTTATAAAGAAAAATTTCCCATAGAATAACATTAGTTAAGGCTTCCGGCGGCGGTGAGTGCAGCGGGCCTTTAATTCTAATGCGGGTGCTAGCGCATTTTCTGAACCATTGTCTATTTCTCTCTAAGAAGAATTTTTACCAACCTGCACACCTTACGGAACAAATCTAAAAATCACATATAGTTTTTGTCAGATTTCTATCTCCACATAATTAAATACATAGAGAGCGTAAAATTGCTTAATAGGGAATATCATTTTTATTTTAACTCACCATAATAAACTAAAGTATTTTGGACGATTGTGGATTCGGCTATTATAAACTTTCAAGTGTTGTTAATATGTTTTGATGGTTTTATTTTACAAATAATCTGGTGCGTCACTTACACGACTTTCTCATACCCTGAAATTTAATACTATAAGTACAGGTTGGACATTAAGAGGTAAAATAACGAGTACTGTTATGTAAACCTGTGTTAAACAATTCAAATTAGGCTTCGGAAGAGTTTTATATGATAATTAGTTCTGTGTGAGGGGAGCTACCGCCCCCCTCAACCCCCCGTTTCATTAATGCACCTACATTTTAATGGAAGATAATTCGGTTATTGAAAAATAATTCTGTTTTTTTAAAAAAATTTATTAAAATTATTATTTAAAAAAAATTATCTTTTACAATAATGCAGACGATTTCCATATTAGAGAAGTAGTATAACACTAAATATAAAAAAAAAGTTGAATTTATTCTCAATATTACTTAAAAAACTAGTACGTTGTGGCCACCACAAGACTTTCTTCTATAGTTTCCTATATACATATTCAATCAATAACAATATTTAAAAAAAAAAAAAAAAAACGATTTTTTTTCTAATTTTTTTTTTTTTTTTTTTTTTTTGTTAAAAGTAATAGATATTCAACCAGTAACAATATTAAAAAAAAAAAAAAAAAAAAAAAAAAAATACAATTTTTTTTCTGTTTTTTTTTTTTTTTTTGTTAAAAGTAAAAAAAAATCGATAACTTTGTTTTAAATTATCACAGATTTATAGTTCAACCATTCGTTTTAAAGGTATTGACGAGATCTTTCGAAAGATACCCATCTTGAAAATTTACCCCCCCCCGGGGTAGTACTTCCCCCCCCAGGGGAGGAACCGGTGCCCCCACATGCACAAAATTTTTTTCGTAGTCAACTTCTACTATTATCAATAATTCATATTAATTTTACAATCACAAGTTTAAAATAACGCTCATTATGTACATTTATACGAAACTTTGTCCTATATTGCCATGTTAAAAATTTAGAAAAAATGCGATCACAGCGCCACCTGTTGAGCTATTGATCCCTAAATGTAATCAGCACCAAATTATGTCGGGGACCAACTAAATACCAAGTTTGGTTAAGTTTCGTTAAAAAAAAAAAAAAAATACGATTTTTTTTTCCAAGTTTTATCTTGTTAAAAGTAAAAAAATCGATAACTTTGTTTCAAATTGTCACAGATTTATAGTTCAACCATTCGTTTTAAAGGTATTGACGAGATCTTTCGAAAGATACCCATATTGAAAATTTACCCCCCCCCCGGGGAGTACTTCCCCCCCCAGGGGGGGGGAACCGGTGCCCCCACATGCACAAAATTTTTTTCGTAGTTAACTTCTACTATTATCAATAATTCATATTAATTTTACAATCACAAGTTTAAAATAACGCTCATTATGTACATTTATACGAAATTTTGTCATATGCTGCCATGTTAAAAGTTTACATAAAATGCGATCACAGCGCCATCTGCTGGGCGATTGATCCCAAAATCTAATCAGACCCTTTCCCATGTCGGGGTCCAACTATACACCAAGTTTGGTTCAATTTCATTCATCGGTTCGTGAGATACGGTGAAACATACGAAATTTTGCGATCACAGCGCCACCTGCTGGACGATTGATCCCCAAATCTAATCAGCATCATGCCCCGTCCGGTTCCAACTATATACCAAGTTTGTTTGAATTTCATTCATTGGTTCGTGAGATACGGTGAAAAATACGAAAATTTGTCCTATACTGCCATGTTAAAAATTTACATAAAATGCGATCACAGCGCCACCTGATGGGCTATTGATCCCCAAATCTTATCAGCACAATGCCCCGCCAGGGTCCAACTATATGCCAAGTTTGGTTGAATTCCATTCATTGGTTCGTCAGATACGGTGAAAACACTAAACCACAGACACACAGACAGACAGACACACAGACAGACATTTTTTAAAAACTATCAATTCGTGTTCAGAACATCCCAAAACGTGTAGATCGGTCAAAAAAACGGAGGTCGAAAATTTTCGCGAATCCAATGCTTTCTCTATATTACATATAGAAGAAAGCAAAAAAAAAATATATATATATATTTTTTTTTAGTTAAAAATTAAAAAAATCGATAACTTTACTTTAAATTATCGCAGATCTATGGTTCAACCATTCGTTTTAAAGGTATTGGCGAGCTCTTTTGAAAGATAGCCATCATGAAAATTTACTCCCCTCGAGGGGGGATGCGAGGCTCCTACATACACAAAAAAATTTTCCCAGTTGACTATCTCTATTACAAAAAATATATATTCGTTTCAATTGGTTTAGTGCAGTCTATAGATATTAACTACTGTAGATCTACTTACCTGCAATTTCTCCATAGACGTAATATATTTAATTAATTTTGAGTGTCCCTGTACACGAACCATTTGCTTCATCTCAATGAAAAGCATACTGTAGCATCCCTATATTATACACATTTAGAATGCCGAGTTTGGAATTTCTGCTACTATTTGTTCTTGAGATATGCTGATAACAGACACACAGATATCCACACAGAGAGACAGACGCACAGACCATTCGCTAACAACATGATTTTCGTATTTAATGTACCTCAGAACATGTAAATATAATAAAAACTCACGTTCGAAAATTTGACCCTAAAAACAATTCTTTCTCGATCCTATGGGTAAGAGAAAGTAAAAATATAGTTTACATGCAAAATTTTTTGTTAAGAAAAATAATTAATTAATTAAAGCTATATTTGAGTAATATGGAATAGTTATGAAGGTAAACATGGAATAACCATTTCCTCAAAGGATAATATGGAGTAGGATAGTATATATTTTTACAAATAATCATGAATACTTGCAATGCAAACATTTTATTTTGAAATTATTATTGAAATTAAATAGTTTTTAAAAAAAATGTGAACATTCAACTTTTACGAAAATCCCAAATAATATGGAAGAGTTGCCTGAATCACTATCTTGGCGAATAAATCAATATCAACCACCTGTTGGGGAAAATAAATTTATCCGACTATTAACTAACTCGACTCCCCTATCAGAAAGGACACTAG
The DNA here is from genome assembly GCA_963930645.1 of Salticus scenicus. Classification (NCBI taxonomy): domain Eukaryota; kingdom Metazoa; phylum Arthropoda; class Arachnida; order Araneae; family Salticidae; genus Salticus; species Salticus scenicus. The sequence goes on from OZ005658.1 coordinate 266,537,943, forward strand.
GTTTTCAATCATTTTTCTGATTCGTAAATAAATTACAGAAATCGTAATAACTAGAGCCCCTTAAATAAAATATATTGGCCGGTGCATCACCGCCATTTTGTTGCCTCGGATGAGGGCAGCATTCCCGCTTGGCGTCCTTATCACTTAACTAACGATTTTAAGAAATCTTGATCTGAAACTACGATCGGCCAAGACGGTCAAGAGGAATAAGCAACAAGTAATATCCCTAATAAACTACTACGTCAGAAACGCCAAAGAAAAATATTTGAGATGCATACAGCTGTTTCGGTAGCCTTAAGCGTACCGTCTTCAATGCAAAAAGTCGTCAGAAACGCCAAAGAAAAATATTTGAGATGCATACAGCTGTTTCGGTAGCCTTAAGCGTACCGTCTTCAGTGCAAAAAGTTCTTTTTGCACTGAAGACGGTATGCTTAAGGCTACCGAAACAGCTGTATGCATCTCAAATATTTTTCTTTGGCGTTTCTGACGTAGTAGTTTATTAGGGATATTACTTGTTGCTTATTCCTCTTGACCGTCTTCAGTGCAAAAAGAATGATTCTTTTCTTTTTCTTTTTGCACTGAAGAGGGTACGATTAAAGCTACCGAAACAGCTGTATGCATCTCAAATATTTTTCTTTGGCGTTTCTGACGTAGTAATTTAATCGGGTTTTAATATTCCAATGCCACGTCTCCTGTTATTATAAGTAATATCCCTAACAACACATTTATAAACAGTACATTTTTGGTATGTTTTTTCATCCTCAGGATATTTTGTGGGCGTATTGGGGATAAGACGTGTTGTTAGAACTATTTCTGTCTGTTTCAAATACAAATTATAACTTTTTGAAAAAAAAAAAATGTTCTTATTGTTTAAAAATGGAAAATCATTATTTATTCACTTTCTTTTTCTGTTATTTATAGCATATTCTGTTCATTTAAATAAACAAACCTTAAAATAAATGTAATTACGACACGAAAATGAAACAACTTTGGCGACCCCAGAAAATGTCGCGAAAACTCAAACGCACAGTAATAAAAGGTCTTCTTTAATTAATTTACGGTTATTAACATAAATATTATGATTAAAGTAGCACTTTCTTTGTATTTTTATTACATTTGAACATGTGAAAAACACAGAGAAAAAAAAGTAAATAAAAGTTATATTATCTTATTCTTCCTAAATTATCTTATGGAAATCTGAACATTTTATGTTCTTTTCTTGAGTGATTATAGAAATTTTTCACTAAACAATCTCCCATACGATAATTTACCGAGCTAAAATTATAAAAATGATTAAAAAAGTAACTCCAAAGTAATACAAGATGATAGAAATAATGGCTGCCGTTTATTTATCTACGGAAATGCTGGGTACATGTGGCAACCCTAAGGCAACAAAATTCTGATGCGCCAGCTCGTATGTATACAACACCTCCTGTAATAGTGCCTCCGAGCTGAGCTCTACGTCATGGAAGATCGGCCGATTTTATCCAATCAACACTTCCTATGATACGTGTTGGATCGTGGAGATTGGATGAAATCGGCCGATCTGCCGTGACGTGCAGCTCAGCTCAGAGGCATTATTACAGGTGGTGTTGATGTATAGGAGCCTTAGTACTTACATAGTACCTACTTACTTAGTACCTACATACTTCCAAAAAAGTCCAAATCTTGATAAGCTAAAAAAGTTGTATGAAACAAAAACTACTTTTCTGGCTGACTTAAGGCTGTACCTCAATAAGATTCCCTCTTCCTTTCTTCCCATGTTATCCAATGGGATTATGTAGATGCGTTTTATAAAAATATCTCATTCAAAAATAAAGTTTTTGATTTCTATTTTTTGAATATTATTCTTTAAAAATGTCGCCTTTTAGCTTAATGAGCAATTTTTTGAAAAAAAAAAACATATTTCGTTTAGAGATCCAAACTTAGAGTCCTAAATTTATTTAATGAAATAAAATATTTTAATTATTATTATTTTTTTTTTTTTCAAAAATTGCTCACTAAACTAAAAGACAACATATTCAAAGAATAATATTAAAAAACCAGAATTTGAAAAACTTCCTTTTTGAATGAGATATCCATCTAATACGAAGCAACAAAAATCCCACGGGATAGCATGGGAAGGGAGAAAGGGAACTACAGTCGGCTGCAAAATTATTCGAGCACTAGCCAATAATTCCTATGTTAAAAAAGTACACTTAAGACTGTTTTGTTAAATAAATCCTTGTCGAATCATGTTCTTAGACTGACTAAGAACATGACTCGATAAGGATTTATTTAACAAAGCAGTATTAAGTGTACTTCTTTTAGACAGGGATTATTGCTAGTGCTCAAGTAATTTTGCAGCCGACTGTATCTGACTCATGTACAGCCTTAAATTACCGATCATATTTGTCCATGTTCTTATCAAAATTCTACCTCTGGGGTCGCCAAAGCGAGGGAGCCATCCCCTCTGTGGAGGATCAAAATTGTGATAGCATGTCTCCGGACTACTCCTAGGGGTGAGTCCCAGACCGTACCGAATTGCTCATTGAGCAGCACTAGTGCAACGTAAAACCCACCAAACAACCGTTCATATTTGAGCCCCAATTACAGCGTCTAGAATAAACAGTGTAGAAAGTGGCGAATAAAATTGTACTAAAAAAATTAAGCCTGTCACCAGATGTCATTGTAATCGAAGCTATGGTCACGACAACAAAACCGTGACTCCCTATTGATTAATTATACGCTTAGATCACGTGATTAAACTGACGAAACTGGGAAAAGCCAATCAGGTCTTCGATTTGAGCAATAGCTTCGATCACAGCGACATCTGGGTAAGCTTAATTTTTGTAGCATCATTTTAACATCACGGTTATAGGCGATTGCCACACTGTTTATTCAAGACGCTGTACCCCAATGAAGACGTTTGACGTGTTTCCGATAGGTTGCAGCACCATACAGGCGAGATATAACGGTATTCCATTTTAGCTAACTATTCATATTCCCCACCGTTCCTCTACCTGTAATTTATAATATGTAGAAGAATATAATTTAAAATGTCATCATATATATGTAAATATATATGATATATATATATATATATATATATATATCATATATATATATATATATATATACATAATTTAAGATGTCATCATAGGTAAATTGCATTAAAAACTAAACGATGTAGCAAGTAGCTACGGTTGGAAAGTGTTTCCTAATCAATTCAAACTGCTTGATATTTTCTCTTTTTTTTTTTTTCTATTACAGTTAAAATTGAGCCTTCGATGAAGCGTCTGTATTTGAGTGAAAACAAACTGCAAATACTGAACACCACTTTGCAAAACACACAAATGGCGGAGGTACAGATTGCAAGAAACCAAATCGAATACCTCACTGACCGGGATTTGAAATCCGTCCATTCCACAAACAACCTAGAATTTCAAGAAAACCGAATACAGAGGATAGATACAGATACGTTTGGGCCCATTCAAAATAGTCTGCACTATTTGGATTTGAGTTGCAACTTAATCACGTCGCTTAATAGAAGCGTCATGTTTCTGTCGCAACTAAAGCTGTTAAACTTAACGCATAACTTAATACAGGTAAGGATTTTTTACTCAATGATCTCTCTGTACTTTGATCAATGAATTCGTTTTATTTTTTAACATATGTATTGTTTGGGCTGACGTATAACGTAAAATGTGCATAATACTAAAGCAAAAGAACGAAAAATCATACAGTTCGCATTGATTATTAATATATTTTCACTCTACGTACCCTTTGTATAATTTAACCTTGAATGTACATTGCTGAAATGGTTCCACAACGAATGGATAGATAGGGCGCGACTATGCTTTTTTGAAAATACGGGGCATTGATGCTATTTGGAGACCCCCCTCAAATGTGTTTAAAGAAATCTTTATACTTGTGAAAAATTTAAAGTTCAGCAGACTGGGTCGACGCGGTAGCCCAGTCGGTAGAGCGCCGGCCTCGCAATTGGAAGATTGCGGGCTCGGTACTCGAGCCGGCCAAAGACCGTCGTGTACACTAATGGTGACTGGTGCACGTAAAATCTGTAGTGGCCGCAATGTCCTCCATGTTTCCTTCAAAAATTATACTTATGGGGGTCACCGAAGCGGGAGAGCCATCCCTTCCGTGGAGGATCAAAATTGTGATGGCATGTCTCCGGACCACCTCTAGGGGTGTGTCCCAGACCGTCGCCAATTGCCCATCTGCGCAGCACTAGTGCGACGTAAAACCCAACCATCCATCCATTTTCAACAGACTGGGTCCTAATCACCTAATCCCCCCTGAGCCCTCCTCAGCCTGTCCCCACGAGGGAGTAGCTGGTTAGGAGATCCCTCGGGATCATTAGATGTTCCACCCATGGCCACATTACTGCCATAAACCACGCTGTTTGGCAGTGGCCAGTGGGTGCAATCAATCAATCAATCTCCCTCTTCTCTGCTAAGCTCACCATAATGGGTCCATTCTGAAAAGAAATCGAAGTTTTCTTTATTCACTTGTAGAAATTTATACTGAGCAATGCATTTTTTAAATTTCTCCTTTATTTATATCTTTTATTTCTTCAGTTTTTATTTGTGCATGATAAGACTAGACCTGAATAATAATAATAAAAAAAAAAAATCATTTCATGCGATTTTAGAATTTTAGAATTTTGAATCTTTGAGCGCATCCTTTGAATTGTCTATGTACAAATTTTCGACTCAATCCACATTTTAGTTACAATTACAGACACCGCTGTATAGGTCAAGTTTAATTATGGCCACATATGAGCGCACACACACACACAATTTAATATGTGTATAAATTTTTTATTAGTGATGTTTTATAAATTCAAAACATCTTTATTATTTTATTAATTTCCAGAAACTGTCCTGATAATTTTGGTTTAAATGTAAAATTTCTTTCTCAACAGACTTTCGAAGAAGATGAATTTACAGGCCTCAATGAGCTTTCCGAGCTTTATTTGCAACACAACAGGATCAAGGCTCTAGGACAATTACGGTATTTAGTTCGACTGCAGTACTTAGTCATTACTCACAATGCTGTCGAATTAATAACACCAGATCAAGTACCAAGGACTTTAAAATTCATGTATTTAGCAGGTGAGTCTTCATACAGGGTGTATATACAAAAAGAATCGTTTATTGTATCGCATTACTATAAGTAATTATAGATAATGTAATACAGTGTGTTTTATATTGATGGGACAAGAAGAAAGCATACCCAGGAACGCTGTAATTACTTTAGTTTGATAAATAAAATTTACTGCGAAACTATAGTTATCTAAGCTTGTATAGATGATACGCGTGTGCCCTCCGGTAACACGACAAATATCTATGAGGCATTCCAGTCCCTGTCATACTTGTACAGGGTGACAAGAAATAACTTGGACACACATGATACATTATAACTTTAATGCTAATGAAAATATTATGACCAAACTTCAATAAATATGAATACATTATTTTGTCTATTATATTTACAAATTTTCAAAGTGGCTACCTTTAGCCTTAATACAGAGCATTAAACGTGTCACAAAATTTTCGGCTATAGGCTGCAACTCACTTACTAATATTTTATCCCATTCCTTGCATAAGAATTCCCTTTAGGGATGCCAAAGTTTTATGAGGTTTAGCGCACACCTTGTCTCCAAGATGGACCAAACAGAATAATCCATTGGGTTCAAATCTGGGAATACGGTGGCCATTCTTGAGCTCCAGTGAAGTCAGGAAAATTTGTCTTGCACCAATCTTGAGTGCCTTTAGCTCTGTATGCAGGTGCGGAATCCTGTTGGAAGGTCCATCTTTTCTTTCCAAAGAACTTTTGCGACCAAAGTAAGACAACATCTTCCAAAATGAGTTTGCGATAGTGGTAGTTACAGATATTTGATTTGAAACTTCGTCCAAGTTATTTCTTGTCACCCTGTAATAGAATACCCTTTATTAATGATTCGAGCACTCTGGTTATCAGCTGCATCGATTGTTTAAGTTCAGGGAAAATGGAGGCACGAACACTTTTAAGGTGCATACAAATACTAGCGACCGAAGCAGAGAGGGAAAGTCATAAATTATCCATTGTCGGAAAGAGATCCTTGAGCTTTTGGACATGTTTACAATGAAAGACATTACTTTTTATTGCTCGTTTAGGAATTTTACAAAACAGACCCAAGTTCCCCATGCCAATTATCGCAGTAGGAGGTTTCTCAAAGAAAAAAACGGCTCTTCCAGCCTCCCGGTCTCTCAAATCACATATCAAAAGGATTTGAATAAAAACCGCCTTTGCTGCACTGAAATCGCTAGTGTTTGTACGCACCTTAACATAGTCCTATAGAAAAATATTAAGTATTTCAATAAGTTCACGCTGTTTCCTAATAAACGTCACTATCATGACTGCGTGTATGTAATTTCAGATGGTAATGCATCTTCAAGGAAGTAATGTGGTAAGCTTGAACTTCAAATTATGTTAATTCACGACAGTGTAAACAACAGATTTTTTCTCCTTAGTTCTAAAAATGCCAAGCTTTGTGACAAGTAATGAATATCTTCGAGGAATTTTATTGCACTATTTTGTTCAAAAGAAATCTGCAGCTGACGCACATAAAATTCTTGCTGAGACTTACGGTGAACATGCTTTGTTAGAAACGACATGTAGCGGCTGGTTTCGACGCTTCAAAAATAATGATTTTCATCTTGGAGAAGAAGAACGCTCTGGCACACCGAAAAAGTTTGAAGACGAAGAACTGCGAGAATTACTTAATGAAGACCCTGTCAGACGTCAGCTAAGCTTGCAAAATCATTACGAGTAGATTACATAACACAGGGCGCGAAATTCCCGCTCGCCAGCTCGCCATTGGCGAGTGGATATTTTACTGTGGCGAGTAAAGTTTCGGTCTAAATGTAGATAGAATTATTACAGTATACGGTGCTACAAAAAAAAAAATCGATTTGAAAACGTAAAATCATGCTAATCTTAGATAAGGTGACCAGACATCCTCTATTTAAGAGGACAGTCTTCTTTTTCAACACTCTGCCCTCTTAAACGGGGAAAAAAAAAATACATGACTAAAAAGTCCTTTTTTTTATGTTTTTCGTCCTCTGTCCTCTTTTTCAAATGAAAAGGATATAGTCCTTAATTTAAAAAATTTCGCAAAATTGGGAAGCTCAGTAGGCTGTTGGCTGTATCGAACGGTGAACACTAACTTTTTTCTGTGTTAGGTTCGCAAAAGAACAACTTTCTAATAAACTTGCCAAAGCATATTATGGTTTATGTCTATTCATATTCTTCGAATCACAAAGAAATAAAAGTATTCCCTATATTTGTACGGTTCTTTGATCCAGAACACGGAAATATTTCCACCATTTGTGTAAAGTAGCTTTTGAATCGGTTTTCATAGTCATTTTCATTCAATTTTGTGTCCTCTAAAATGACCTCTTTTTCAAAATTGAATGTCTTCTATTTTCTTATAAAATAAAAGCCATTGCGTAGTTTCTCCTCTTTTTCCAATAAAAAATTCTGGACACCTTCTAGCTAAAAAATAGAGTAAGTTAATTATATTCTGTGGCGAGTAACTTTTTTTTTTTCAGCGCGTGTAATCTAAGTTGAAATTTCGAGTCCTGAAATAACAGTTTCGAAACGTTTGAAAGCATTAGAGATGATCCACAAACAAGAACATTAGGTGCCATACAACAGCGAGAACTTAGTCAAGGCCCTAATATCACAATGACCAACAAAGCAATGGCTTATCATTTGATACAGCACGACTAATCCATCCATTTTTATTCAATTGGTGGCGTCATTTAGATTAAAGGTGCATGCCTCTGACGGCGATTTCGTAACCAGTAGATTTTTCGCTGTTGCCAAATTAAACTTGTATAACTATACTTTCAGAATTACTTTATTTCGGCTCAATAAATCGAGTACAGAATTTGTACTATGCTATTCCTTTTGTCCCATTCAATATGAAACATTCTGTAGTTCAAAAACCCATTGTTTATAGCATCATGTGAAATTTACAATCTCATGTGTCCAGTTTGAGATTCCAAATTATTTATTACGTGGTGCAAATGTATGTTTTAATTCGCAGGGAATCAATCAAGTCATTAAAAATGATAATAATAATAATAATCCTTTTTGTCAATAAGTATAAAATTCTGACACAGAGTTTTCGTAATTTTGGCTTCGTATATGAAGCTAAAACATTTCATATGTGAAACTATTATATGAAGCTATAATATTTCTTTGTTCTATAGGACAGAGAAATATAAACTTTTTCTTTTGCATATTCTTTTTCTTTACTCCCTGTACATGAAGAAAAAAAAATCAAATGCATACATTTTTATTCTATGACAAAGTACACATAAAAATGTAATTTGAATTAGAGTAACTGTAAAGTTGTGGACACATTAATATTTTTCTAACCGCTCCCACCTTTTTTTTTTTTTTTTTTTTTTTTTTTTGTGCTTTCTATTATCAGTATGAGAACTACTATGCCAGTCAAAATTATTGGCTTTAAAATCTCATCGTTAAATTTCTACTTTTCGTTACTTTTCGTTACTTTTTTTTTTTTTTTTTTTCGAAATGATGATTTGACTTTTTCAGGAATATCTAAAGGTGTAATATTATGGATTTTTATGTTATTTTTGCTTATTTAGGATTAAAATAATTTTGTATCATAACTTCTTACACCAAACCAGTCATTTTGACCGCCGTGATAGCACTAGTGTTAAAAGGAAAATATCCCATAATATGTTTGAAACACAGAAAGGGCCACTCACCACTATGCAGCAGTTTGGAGTGATTTTAGCCTCCTCTAAATTGTTTATAATGTTAAAAAAGAAAAAAAAAATTAGAAGATCTGCTGGAGTAAAAATTCTCACGCGACCAAAGGACAGGAGGCACTTTAAAAAGTTGATCTCTAATTACTTCGAAAAACCTATAATGTGTTTTCCGAACCTGAGTTTTCCATGAGCTTCTGCTCTCAAAGCTCATAGACGCGAAATGTTTGATCCCAGGTCGTTCGCGTATCCATTCGGAATTTTCTGTGTTTTTTCTCCAAAACTTGGGTAAACTCTGGCAAAGATAAATGTAATAATGATAGTCAAATACACTTACCCACAGTTTTATAACAATAATAATAAAATTTAATACATAAAAATAATTCCAGCTTAACACAAGAACTATCATACCAATCAAAATGACTAGTTTTGGTATAAGTAGCTATATAATCGAAAATTATTTTTATTCTGTATAAAAAAGAAAGTAAGCAAGGTGACGATAGTCAAAAATATATATAACTAGCAGGATTTGCCCGCTTCGCTGAGCACTATACTTAAATGTGTTGTCAATATTCCATATCATTATTAATAACCTAAGTTAAAGTTTCCTCTGTGTTCCGTAGAGGTTTTCCCCGCTCGCAACGTGAGGAGTCCGGGTCCACACTGCCTTCGGCAGCAACTTACCCGCTTCTTACTTCCCCTTTCCCAGCGTCTAAATTAGAAGTTTTGCGAAATCTCACCAAAGTACATAATGCGTACACCTAATCAACATCCACAAACAAAACTTCATAATTCTAAGATCATGTAAGGCGAATTCAAACAGGATAGCGAATTTTACGTGTGTTTATCCACCCCCCCCCCCCGACACCAAATGGGTAAGGGGGCGATTTTCGTAAAATCCCGTTGCAATAAGTTTCGGATACATATAAACAATTTGCGCACCAAATTTCGTGACCGCAGATCCCATAGATTTCCCAAGACAAATTTAGCGCTAAAAGGAGGGGGGTCTTGAATTTACTACTTCGTAACTGCCCCCCCCCCACCCCCACAAAAAAAAAAAAAAAATCGAAAATTACAAAAAGACAAAAATGTGTTTTTGGAAATATTCTAAAGAAGTCACATGGCTATTTTCATTACCTTTGTACCATCTTTAGTAGAGCTCTACTAAAAAATCCGGAATTTCTGAAATCCCCACCCCGAAAAACAATTTTCCCCCTCTCTTCTTTAGGAATCAAGAATTCTGAAATCGTACATAATGTTCTATTTATACTCAAGTCTAGTCTCATCATGTGCAATTTCTTCACCGTGAAGTAATTTGGGGCCGAGTTATGCTTACAAACTTTTCTTTTTGCTTCCTGCCCCATTGGGGGGGGGGGGGAGGGTGTATTTCGATAAATCTCGTTCCTTTAGGTACCGAATGCGTATAAACAATCCAAGCACCAAACTTCGTGATCGCAGCTCTCATAAATTTCCCAGGACAAATTTAGCGCTAAAAAGGGTATCTGGAATTTGCCCTTTATAACACATACCCCCCCCCCCAAAAAAAAAAAAAATAAATAAATAAATAAAATAAAAATAAAAATAAAAATAAAAATAAATGGCAGATCACAAAAAATCAAAAACATCATTTGGAAATATCTTAAGGAAGTTGCATAGCTTTTTCCAACATCTTTGTTCCATTTTTGGTAGAGTTCTACTCAAAAAACCGGAATTTTCGAAATTTCCCGCCAAAAATCGAACTTTCCCCTTCCTTTCCTTAAAAATCGAAAATTCCTAAATCGCAGATAATGATTTATTTGTACTCATGTCTAGTATTCCCATATGGAATTTCTTTATTATGAAGGAATTAGGAGCCGAGTTATGCTTACAAACGCGTTTTTGTCTTTTGCCCACCGCAGGGGTGGGGGGGGGGGAACGGAGGGAATTTCGGAAAAGTTGATAGATATAATTTTAAGTTGAGTGAAGACCTAAATTCCTGCCTAGTGCAGTTGAATTTCACCGGCCCGTTCTCAAGTGATACCCGGACAAACATGTTTTTGTCTTTTGCCCCCCAGGGGGGAACGGGGGGGGATTAGTATAATTTTAAGTTGGGTAAAAACCTAAATTCCTGCCAAGCGCAGTTGAATTCCGTCAAGCCGTTCTCGAGTGATACTCGGACAAAAACAGCGACATACACACACGACACACACACACAGCCAAAATTTTCTGAAGTCATTTTCGGCTTTCATGCTTTCATGGTGTGTGAAACGTGAAAATATCGCAAATTTTTTTGATTCTGACAAATTTACAGACAAAAGTCTGATTTTATTAATATAGATATACAACATTTTACGATCATTCGTTTTTGAACTATGCGAGATACAAAATCCATTTCGCAAATCAGGATTATAATATTTTTCTTACATGGTGTGTTCGGAAAGTAAAACATTAAAGTTAGGAAATACAACAAGTGCAATTTTAATATCCGTATCAATATTTTCATCGAAATTCGTAGAAATATTTATAGACTTTGTCCAAGTGTGGTCGCACGTGAATGTATTAGCAATGACAATATTCCATTTCATCTCCGAACATGCATTTCCTGAAGAGTGCAGATGAACGAACGTATCCTTTATCAACAATCAGTTTACATCACACGTGAAAAATAATAACGTTTTAAAAAAAAATAATAATACCTTAAAAATAACTCATACCATTAAAATGTAATTTTATATTTTGTTAAAATCTCAAATAAGATGTGGATTTTGCATCAACCAGTCTTAAACAGATAAAAAAATATATATAACAGGGGTGTTTGTGTTCAGGGTTTTTACTCTAACCCATCTGTGTTTTCATATTTCCTCTAAAGTTATCTTTTCTCTCATTGGTTGTTCATTTGTTATCCAGGTGATATGTGAATGAAATGTAAAAGGATTGAGGACTTCTGCCCTAAATAGTTTGAGTATTATTTGATATTTTGGGTTTTTTTCTAATTTGAGGCTCTAATTTTCAGGGTTTTTAGCTTTGAGTCACAATCACCCTTATAATTATATCTCTTTATTATATCTGGTTTTTCGTATTAATAAGTTTTATTTATGCAGTTTATTCATTCTATATCGCTACAGTTCCAATTTTTCCGGCGAACTAATAATTTTTAGACTTATATCCCACTCAAAAATGACAATTAATTGCATTTAATTCTTTTACAATAGATAACCCACTGAAATGTGATTGCAGCTTCCAGCCATTCTTGATTTGGCTCAACTCAAGTGATTCGATTGCCACTGATGTTGATTTGTGTGTACAATCTAATATTGTAGACAGTGTACACACCAAATCGCACTGCCCCAGCATGTGTTCGTGCGGATGTACTAACAATGGAAATGTATATTTCATGTCCGTTGACTGCAGCTCGAGAAACTTATCTACTGTTCCTCCATTTTTGAGGAGTGACTTTATGGAAATGAAAGTAAGTATAAAGGCTTTTTACTTAATTTTCTTGTAGCTGCACGTTCCCTTTCTAACAAAATAATGAATGAAAGATATGTATTATTCAATGAAATAAAGTAGAAAATAATTATAAGATAAAAAACTTTTTATAAACCATGTTTTTAAATTTTCTGTTGAATCATAGCTATAGAACTAACTACATTAACACTTTATCAATGCGTATTGTAACGAAATTGTAACTAACTGTATTCATTTTTGTATAAATTCTTTCAAAGAGGCTTAATAAGTTGATAAAAATGTCAATTTTCTGCATTTCCAGCTCTTTTTCGTGTTAAAATAGCTTAATTTTCCCTTTAAATCGCATTAAAAAGCTCCAATAGGCAGGTAATGAATTTGGCGCCAAATTTGGCGACTTTTGGCGAGAAAATCCTTATTATCGCTATAGGGCAGTTCCTTGTTTGTAAACAAACATCTCAACTTTTACGAGTGGTTGGCAAAAAGGCTTGGGATCACTTGATTACTTGATTACTACCAACGGAAAATCAATGGTGGGCGGGGCGCGGGAAAGTCGAGCGCGCTTTTTTGCCAACCACCAGACGTCACGAGGAAATGCTCTATTCCAAAGATGGACGTTCTAATGTGACTGGTTAAAGAGTTACGGGAAATTTGAATTTAAAAAAAAGTTGGTTTTAAAACTAAAATATTAATCCTTTCCGAACAACATATATCTGCATCATGAACTACATTAGCACTTTATCAATGTATAGAAAATCTTTAAAATGATAACGATGCCAACTTTTGCCAATGAAATACAGTAGAAAAAATAGCATTTTTACATAGCACACAGGAACATTGAATTAGGGATAGGTTAAAGACCAAAAGTGTATGTAAATGTTTAGTGTTTGCGTATCTGTATGTAGTATAAGTAAGTATGTGGCCGTTTAATTGAGTAAGTATGTGTACATGTAAGTAAACAAGTGTATTTGTATGTAAGTAACTGCTCCATGTGTGCGTAGATAAACAGCTGGTATGTATATATAAATAACTAACTAAATAAATAGGTGTGTGTGTGTGTATTGGCGTATTTGCGTTGTTTTACCAACTGAACTAACTCTCAGCAACTGTTGTTGGTATCACAATTCATCAATAGAATGTGCCGGCGGACAGAGCTTACGAGGCTATTCACTATTAGTGTGTGTTATACTTAGTATAACGCCGATTTCATATAGCATCCCAATCCCATAACTAGGGCCATGTTAAAACACTTATCTATATATTAATTTGAAACGTGTTTTTACTGTATCCACTATCCACTAAATTGAGAGAAGAGCTAGGAGTAAGAATCTGGTTGAGGTGTCAAAAAAAGGTCTTGATCTGTAGATGTGTCATCAAAGGAGAAAAATTAAAAAAGTCGAACGCCCCCCCCCCTTAAAAACACGTTTGCGAGCATAACTCAGCTCCAAATTACTCCACGGTGAAGAAATTTTACATCTAGACTCGAATACTAAAAAATCATTTTGGAATTTTTGATTTTAAACGGGCAAAAAAGGGATTTTTTTTTTTTTTTTTTTTTTTTTTGAGGGGGGGGGGATTAGTTCTAGATCCTCACATGTAGCACCTCATTTTAAAGGTCTTGGAATTTAATGTCGATTGGTGATGTTCGTATACAATATAATGCGTCCCTGGTGGTGAAAAAGGGAACTAGGTGATTTCGCATTAGACCCAATCATGTTACACCTTATTTTAAAGATCTTGGTATTTCCTGACCGTTTGTGATGTTCGTACAGAACACACTGCGCCCCCTGGCGGTGGAAAGTGCAAATAAAGGATTTTGCAGTTGACACCACCATGTGCCACAATATTTGAAAGGTCTTGTAAATTCAAGGCGATTGGTGATGTTCGTATACAACATACTGCGCCCCTTGGAAGAGGAAAATGGATTTTGCAGCGCGTGCATAGTACGCCTGCTATACGGTGCCGCAGCCGCAGGCAGCAAAAACACGAGTCAGAGGTTCGTTCGGTTCCAGGTTAATTTTTGGAAATTTTTTCATGTTAGTAGCGGCCCGCGTATACGCTGCCACAAGCACCGGGGTCACGAGCCAGAGTTTCGTTCGGTTCGAGGTAATTTTTTTGTTACAGATGTTTTCGCGATGCTTTCATTTAAAAATAGAAATTCAAGCAAAATCGATCTAAAGATATAAAATCATACAAATTTAAGGCTCATTTAAAGTTATTATCATGGGCCCGGGCAACGCCGGGTGGTTCAGCTAACATATAGTCTTAGCATAAAACGAAATAGAAAATAAAAGATAGCAACTGTTTATTTGGAGTCAGTTTGACGTCACATTGTCAGTATTTCGTAGAAAGTGATGTCATATATAGTATTTCTATTTATAAGCATTTTTCCGAATTTCTTTTTTTTAAGTACTATGTCCCAAGAACTCACATTGCTTGGAAATCAACAATAAAATCCTTCAACAGTTGCCTGGATCTGAAATGACTTACTATAGTCTTGATTCTATAGTAACTGAAGATGAGAGCGAACGTAAGCGATACCCAGTTAAATTCTTACATTCGATTGAAATGAGCGGCTTACCTTCTCACATTTATCGTTTGAAACCTGGCGCAGTTGTTATGCTCATTAGAAACTTGGATGTTAGAAAAGGTTTAGTTCACGGAACATGAATGAGCATCAAATCTCTTCATCCGAATACTATCTCTGCCGAAAACTTAAGCGGAGAGTTCATAAGAACTGTACATACTCTTCCAAGAATTCCGCTCACTCCAAGTGACTCAACTTTCCCGTTCACCATCAAGAGGCTTCAAATCCCGATTATATTTATCGTTTGAGATGACAATGAATAAGAGTCAAAGTCAAATACTTGGTACTGTTGGCGTTTATCTTTCAGAACCGGTATTTTCTCATGAAAAGTTGTATGTCGCTTTTTCAAGGGTTAGATCGAAGGGTGCCGTAGCAGTCAAGATCACTCACGAGGGCTCACCTAGAAGTCCCGTGGCCGATGTCTGGTCCCAAAATATCGTCTTCAATGAAATACTCAATTAGAATTTGTAACTGTTTTCGTGCTCATTCGTCATTCCATATGTACTCTTCTTTTTTTACTCAATAAAGATAGTTAAAAACAAATTTTAAAGATTTCAATGATTTCATCGCCATCTAGCGTAGACTTACTAAAGTAAGCTGAATTGGAGCGAAATTTTTTGTTTACTTTCTGTCACAAGTCATCTCACGTCCGCGTCGCTCCTCGATTGTTCCTGTCCGTTTTTTAAATCCGCATATTTAAATGTCACCAAGGTCTTGGAGAAAACGGACAGGAACAATCGAAGAGCGACGATTTTTGAAACATTACGGTCAATAAAGTGACCGTCGAATTCGACGGGTTCCAGCTAGTAAATAGCTTTAATTACATGTTACATATCGTTTCTTCTTATCAACGAATCTCATTCATACAGAAAATCATGGGTAAATCAAAAATGTTTGCAAGAATGAGATCGATATCAATAAACTTTCCTAACAAGGTCAGTTAGGCTCTGACATTACATTTCTTATATTGTTTATGGTCTAAGAAGTCACCTTACTAAAAAGTAATAACCATTGTAAAAAAAAAAAAAAAAAAAATCTGATGTGGACACTTACATGACTTTCTTATACAACCATAGGAATATTCATATTCTTATGAAAACATTGACAGTTTTGTGCGAGGTAACTCATTCATAAATAAACAGGCAGGTTCCAGTCATCGAACATCTTTAAAAAAATAAAAAAATAAACAAATAAAATAAATAAATAAAACTGCTACTCGAACCAAAAAAGTCAGGATAATACGGTTATATATGTCGCCGAGACAAATATACTATTACAGAATATGTTATTGTTACAGAATATCTCATTGGTAAAAGCACAGCGTAGAGTACAATGAAAATCATTCGAGCATAGAAGATCCAGTTTTGTCCTCATTGGCAAAAATTAGTGGCGAGGAACAATAAAGTTTACCAAAATAATTAACTCAGTTAAAATGAGGAAGGGTTTTTGACAATCCTGAAACAACATTCGCCGCAAAATTTTATCGCTAATCTCGCCATACCGCAAATTAGTAGTCAGCGTAGATTTTTGGTTTTGGCATCGAATTTGGCGATTCGGCGTCGAATTTGGCGACTTAACGAACGAAATTGTCAAAAATTTGTAATTTATTGTTGCCAAAGTTTGAAGATTTAACTTCAATAATAACAGAGTTCTTTAATAATCGGGAAAAATTCATTTGTTTATTGCGCAGAACTAAATTCTTCGAAAGTTCTATAAATTACTCACAGGATTATAAAAAAAAGGAAAAGAAGAATGATTGTTGATGATTGTAGACTAGAACTTGCCTATATCTTTACGTGTTACTTTCTATACGATATTACAGTAAAAGTGAAACAGATGAAAGTTTTTTAAATTTCCACGAAGCTGAGCTTTGACTTAGCGTCAAATTAGACATTCAAATGTGGCGAAAAATGGTAGTAAGGGATTTACAAAATTTGGAAACTTTACCTCAATCCGCGATTCTAATGAAATGCTCGCCCTCTGGTGGGCTAAGGTGAAATTACAATTAAAATGCTTTAATTCGGCTTCCATCAAGCCGCCGTTGCTTGCCGATGTTTAGTTTCACATATATTTATTGAATAAAAATGAATAAATCCGGTAAAAAAGATAACACCATACTGTTGTGTGCTACAATGTAACTCCAAAGGATCTAGAAATCCAGAATTAAGCTTCCATTTATTTCCAAATGACAAATTTAAAATTTCAGTTGCTTCATTCTAATGGGAGTAAAGAATTAATCAGATGATTTGAAACTAATATTTGTTCAGCTTCAGTTAAATATCTACTTCCGATGGAACTTTGAATAAACTGAAATATTTTTTTCCAAAAGCAATCAATTTTCCACGATGTAATGGCGGAGAAATTATAGTACGAATATTAAGTAGAATAACAAAAAGAACAATAATAAATACACGTGGCTATTATATTTACTAACAACAAAAGCTGAAAAAGCGCAACCTATCGATCATTACAAACGCGGATAGGAGTCTAGTTCTGGAAATTTTGTAATGACGCATTGGTTTCTCGCGCGAACTACCTTGAAAAGTCCATAAACCACTGACAATACTCTCGATGAATTCAAATTCCCTTCAGACTTCGAAATATTTGCCTGTTCCTGATTTAGCGAAATTTATGCTCTGTAGTGTATTTAACAATGTTTATTTGATTTCTGTAGTAAAAATGGACATTTCATTGGATTGTTTCAAGAATATTAACTTTTGTAGCACAACAAAAGATGTTTATTCAACTGTTTACTGAATATTAATTAAATAAAATGCATTTGTCGACTAGAACCTGCTTATTTCTTGAAGAATTACTTTCTACACGCTAAAATATCGACAATGTTTTTTATAAATGTCATTACAGACTCTATCTACACACTGAATATTCATTAAATGAAGTGTTTTCATCGATTAGAACCTGCTTATGTCTTTAAGAACTATTTTCAGCACACAAGAGTGTCACCAACTGTCATAACAATATCATTACAGGTTCTATATAAGTGCGGATCATTCGTTAAATAGATGCATTCATCGACTAGGACCTGCTTCTGTCTATAAGAATTACTTTCTACATGCTAACATGTCAACAACTTTAACTTTTATTTTTATTTTATTTTTTTTTAATCAATATCATTACAAGCTATAACTATGGACTGAGTATTCATTAAGTGAAGGGCATTTGTCGACCAGAACTCACTTCTGTCTTAAAGAATGAATTTCTACGTGCTAAAACGTTGTCGACTTTCACAACAATAACATGGGCTGAATATTTATTAAATAAATTGCAATTGTCGACAAGAATCTGCTTATGTCTTTAAGAAATTACTTTCTATATGTAAAAATGTCGACAACTTTCATAACACTAGTACCTGTAGTAAAAATGGACATTTCATTGGATTGTTTCAAGAATATTAATTTTTGTAGTACAAAAAAGAGATTTATTCAACTGTTTACTGAATATTAATTAAATAAAGTGCATTAGTCGACTAGAACTTGCTTATTTCTTGAAGAATTACTTTTTACACGCTAAAATATCGACAACGTTTTTTATCAATATTTTATCAATATTATATAATTTTTTTACAGGCTCTATCTACGGACTGGATATTCATTAACTGAAATACATTCATCAACTAGAACCTACTTCAGTCTTAAAGACTGAATTTCTACACGCTAAAATGTAGGACAACTTTCACAACAATAAAATTAAGAGTTCTATCTACGGGCTGAATATTCATGAAATGAAATGCATTCGTCGACAAGAACCTGCTTACGTCTGTAAACAAAAATTTCTACACGCAAAAATGTCTGCAACTTTCATAATAATATCATTACTGGCTCTATCATTAGCTTCTTTTGAAACGTCTATGATGGTAGGTCATATATAATGGCCAAAACCTTTGGTTTTTTTTGGTCATTATGAATAAAATTTTCCTAAATACCTCCAAAACGGAAAATCATAGAAAGTTCAAAAAGAGAGGTGCACAACTAGATGTTATAACAAACATATATACCAATTTGCAAAGTTCTACGTCCAAGAGTTTTTGAGCTATTCGTCATACACACACACATACTTACACACAGACGTCACGAAAATTCGTGTAAAGTCGTTGATATTTTTGAAATGGGAACTCGTATTAAAACCAAAGTTGCAGGTGTACAACTAGAGATCATAACAGTCAGTCGTATAAATTTGCAACATTCTACAATCATTCGTTATCGAGCAATGTGAAATACAAAATCCATTTCGCAAATCGGGATTACTATACTTCCTTATACTTTGTATAACAAAGTAAAAAAGAAAAAAAAGAAGAAGAAAAATAAATATCTAACGTGACCCCCAAAACTTGCACTGTAAAAAAATTTATAACGTTACATTAAACATAAAAAAAGTAACAAACCACTTTAAAAAACACGTATGATAAACTATTTTTATTAAAAACGACACAAAGCTTTTCGCCATTATAACAATTGCATCATCAGGTGTAATTGCGTTACATAGAACCAGCAATATATAAAAAAGAGAACTTCAAACGGTTTAAAGTTACGGTTACAATAAAAAAATTATTTTAAAGTTACGGTTACAATAAAAAAATTCTCATTTCAATATCATTTTCAGTATCTTTTTTTCCCTCTATGAGCACAACGTGTGTCATATTTTATGAAGTGATGCAGCATCCTTGGAGTTAATAACTTTATTGTACTTGATAATATTCACTGCTTCTGTCATTAGAGGGGGGAGGAAATACTGAAAATGATATTGAAATGAAAAAATTTTTATTGTAACCGTAACTTTAAACCGTTTGAACTTCTCTTTTTTATATATTGCTGGTTCTATGTAACGCAATTACACCTGATGATGCTATTGTTATAATGGCGAAAAGCTTTGTGTCGTTTTTAATAAAAATAGTTTATCTATGTGTTTTTTAAAGTGGTTTGTTACTTTTTATATATTATGTATACACGTGAAGTGTTTTCTAATTTTAAACTTTTAATAGTTTTTAATCTTAGTTACATTAAACCTTTGAAATAGCATAACTACCTCAAACGTTTGGTGTAATGTTACAGTTTTTCTGCTACACCAACAGTTTTCTAATATTACAACATATCTGTGTAACGTTACCCCAAAAAATTTGAGTCAAATTAGATTTGATTTCTTGTAAAGTATTTTATTTCCTCTAAACACTATTAAAAAAAAAAAAAAAAAAAAAAAAAAAAAATGATAGCTTCAACTTTCGTCATTCCACTAATTTCGTGAGAAAAAAAAAAGTAAGAAAAGTATCCATAGCATTCTACCTTTAGCATAAAGATTCTTGATTATTATATTATCTCAGTTGATTTTTTTCATTTTTTATTTATTTTATTTTTAAATTCTATGCAAAACTAAATCTTTGTAGTTAAATATCGAGAAAAAAAAGGTGTCTTTCTTTCTAACTTTTATTTAAATTTGAGACACTTAAAATTAGAGTCGTCTTTTCAGGTATATGTAATAAAAAAAATCATCTATTCTTTTTGTCATATTCGGTTATTAAATTTTAACACTTTCATACCAACTTTTCTATCATCTTAATTCTAAAATTTCTAACATCTCAATTCAAGTATTTTTTAAATTTATCTTTATGAAACATGGATTGTTTCTAATTCAACTATTTCTCAAAAAAAGGAAAAAAATTTTACCATATTTTTTACTTTCTGTAAAATAAACATAATTAATATATATAATGATCCTCATCTGTCATGAACGAATCCGGTTAGTACCGCTTCAAAACAGAAACTTTAGGCAGCCATTTTTTTTTTCCCGTTTATTTAATTCAACTTAGGAAACATACATATCATTTTCATACATGTTTTGTATCGCACATATTCTTATTTCCTATAAAACCTTGAAAAACTATTCAATTGTAATGTTTAATTCTCTAAATTAAGTATAATGGATCACTGGCTATTAGAAACATGAACCTATAAATAGAATTATGTAACTTCATGATTATAAACAAAGCAAGACCAAATAAAAACAAACCAAAACTGTTGCCATTCAGAAAATACAAATTGCAAATGGACAACTTTTTAATTCCGAATGAACGACTCTTTGACTGTTTCATTAAAAAAACGCTTAAAATATTTCTAAAACATATTAAAGCCTTAAAAATCTTAAAATATTTGTAAAAACGCATTAAAGCCTTTAAATATTTTTATCAAACTTTATTATTTGTTTACATTGTAAGGTATGATTGGCGCCGAGTTTAGTACGTAAATGCCGCCAGTTGATTTTAGTTTTGAAATTAGTGTAAAATGATAGTTGGGATAGAATGTTTGGTTAAGCAAGTAAAAGTCACCAGTTGAAATGAGTATTGAAATTAGAGTAGTCTAATGTGATAATGTCGAGTCAAGGTAAAATGTTCGGTTGAGAATGAGAAAGTCCCTAGCTGGATCCTGGATATTTTGGCGATGTTGAGGGTGAGATAGCTGGTTGGAGGTATCGAGTAGAGGTGAATTTGGGTTAGCATGGAGTGACTGTAGTTATTGGATAGTTAGTTAGAAAATTTGAAAACAGGATCTACGATAGTCTTAAAAAAAAAGTATTTTGGTAAAATGAAGTGAATCGTTTTTTCTTATTATGAGGACTTTAAATAGGCAAGCGAAGTGATGACGTCACTGGCAGGTTCGTGGATACAAGAAAAATATTTCCTATATTAAACGCCCAATGGATTTTTCGTAAAAAATTATTAAAAATCGAGGGAAATTATTTCCCGAATTTAATCCCCATATTTAGGTTTAGATATGTATTAGTTATCATGTGCATGCGTTAGATTAAGTTGTTTTTGTTCTAAAATTGATAAAATTTGAATTTTAAATTTCAAAACTTTAAATTTCAAAAAACTTCCATATTCCATTGAAAACATAAACATTTCATTTCAAAGGATGATATTACACAATAAATATCCAACTAATATACTAATTAAAAGGAAAATGATAAATATTCTATTATAATTTGAAGTGAAATTTGTTTTCAAATGTCTAAATAAAGTATCTGATATAAAATACTAATATGTAGCAGCGGAATAGATTTGATATCGGTCATCCTCGGCAGAAAAAAAAAAATATATATATATATATCGCCAAATTATCTGGCGAATATAATTTAATTCCTTTCAAAAATCATGGTTATTTTAAAAATTTATATTAAGAGAGTAAGGAATAATATGAAACAATATTTCGCGCAACACAAATTACGAAAATATACATCTGGCATGTATATTTTCGTAGTACGTTTTTGATCGCCAAATACAAAAACACCAAGGACAACAGAGTTTTGAAATTTAAAATTAAAATTTTGTCAATTTGACAGCAAAATAACTCAATCTAACATATGCACATGATAACTAATACATATATATACCCAAATATGGGGATTAAAATCGGGAAATAATTTTCCTCGATTTTTAATAATTTTTTACAAAAAATCCAATGGGCGATTAACATAGGAAATCATTTTCTTACATACATGGACGGTCAGTGACGTCACACTTCGCTTGCGTATAGAGCACTTAATGGAACACTGGGATGTGTTGTTGCTGTTGTGTTGTCGGGTCTATATTTTTTGTCAACCAGCAGTTTTTTTATTGTCATTCATATTTGTTGATCGGGTAAAATTTTTGAAGTGAAAACTTCTTTAGGCGCGTTGAGCACTTTTGGGTTAGTAAAAATCATTGAACTCCCATCATCGTCAGCTAACGCTTTCCATTTGAAGTGAAAACTTTTGGGTGAAGAAAAATCATTGAATTCGCGTCATCGTCAGCAAACGCTTTCCATCCTTGTATGATACAAATAATGTATCACACAATTAACTTGCTAATGTGATGTGTTAATAATTATATACTGTATATTGTTTTAAAATCTGGTGCGGCGTTACACGACTTCTCTCATCTCCGGGCACTGTATCTATTGCAGTTAGACCTCACAAAACATAAAAAAAGCCCAAAGCTGCCATTTTTCTCACGTTTTTACAATCTGGTGCGGCTCTACACGACTTCTCTCATCTCCGGACACTGTCTCTTAAAGATTGCAGCCGGAAACGTTGCAGTTAGGCCTCACAGAACCGTGAGAAAGACCAAAGCCTCCATTTTTCTCACGTTTTTACAATCTGGTGCGGCTCTACACGACTTCTCTCATCTCCAGACACTGTCTCTATTACAGTTAGACCTCACAAAACCGTGAGGAAGGCCAAAGCCGCCATTTTTCTCACGTTTTTACAATCTGGTGCGGTTCAACACGACTTCACTTAACTCCGGACACTAACGATTGCATCCGGAATCGTTGCAATTAGACTTCACAGAACCATGAGAAAGACCAAAGCCGCCATTTTTCTCACGTTTTTAAAATCTGGTGCGGTTCTACACGACTTCTCCAGAGCTTCCAACCTAATCCGGCAAATTGTTAGTACCGCCCCTTTTTCTTCACCACTTAATTTTTAGAGTATTTTTCTTCTTAATTCATTTTAGATACATTTGAAGAGAATTTCTCTAAAAATTAAGTAGTGTAGAAAAAGAGGCGGTACTAACAATTTGCCGGATTAGGTTGGCAGCTCTGCTTCTCTCATCTCCGGACACTGTCTCTTAAAGATTGCAGCCGGAAACGTTGCAATTAGACCTCACAGAACCGTGATAAAGGCCAAAGCCTCCATTTTTCTCACGTTTTTACAATCTGGTGCGGCTCTACACGACTTCTCTCATCTCCGGACACTGTCTCTTAAAGATTGCAGCCGGAAACGTTCCAGTTAGACCTCACAAAACCATGATAAAGGCCAAAGTTGCAATTTTTCTCACGTTTTTACGATCTGGTGTGGCTCTACACGACTTCTCTCATCTCCGGACACTGTCTCTATTACAGTTAGACCTCACAAAGAACGAAAATTATAAAATATCGAAACACATTTGATTTATAAACAAAAAATTGAAAATACATTTAAATGATCACGTGGTAACCATCATGATCTAAACATCGTTTTGAAGATTTATCGTTCACATTCCGTCATTTTTGACGGGTTATATACTAGTTTATAAATAAATACGTGTCGCAGTTAAAAGTGTTAATATGCAAAACTTATGAAAGCAATTTAAAAACTAGTATGCTGTGGCCACCACAAGACTTTCTTCTATATTTTACTATACAAATTCACGCAGTAACAATAGTAAAAAAAAAAAAAAAAAAAAAAAAAAAAAATACGATTTTTTTTCAAAGTTTTCTTTCGTTAAAAAAAAAAAAAAAAAAAAAAAAAAAAAAAAAAATCGATAACTTTGTTTTAAATTATCACATATTTATAGTTCAACCATTCGTTTTAAAGATATTGACGAGACCTTTCAAAAGATACCCATCTTGAAAATTTACCCCCCCCCCCGGGGGGTACTTTCCCCTGGGGGGGGGGAGGGAAGCGATGACCGAGATTTTTTTTCCTAATTAACTACTACTATTATCAATAATTCATATTAATTTCACAATGACAGGTTAAGAATAACTTCCATTATGTACATTTATACGAAATTTTGTCCCATACTGCCATGTTAAAAATTTAGAAAAAATACGATCACAGCACCACCTGTTGAGTGATTGATTCCCAAATCTAATCAGCCCCAGTTTATGTCAGGGGCCAACTAAATACCAAGTCTGGTTAAATTTCGTTAAAAAAAAAAAAAAAAAAAAAAAAAAAAAAAAAAAAAAAAAAAAAAACGATTTTTTTTCTAAGTTACTTTTTGTTAAAAGTAAAAAAAATCGATAACTTTGTTTTAAATTATCACAGATTTATAGTTCAACCATTCGTTTTAAAGGTATTGACGAGACCTTTCGAAAGATACCCATCTTGAAAATTTACTCCCCTCGAGGGTGGACTTCCCCCCCAGGGGGGTTCACGAGGCCCCTACGCATACAAAATTTTTTTCCTAGTTAACTACCTCTATTATAAAAAATTCTTGTAAATTTCATAATGATTACTAAAAAATAATTCTCTTTATGCACATTTATACAAAATTTTGTCCTATATCACCATGTTAAAAATTTAGAAAAAGCGGGATGGCAACGCAACCTGTAAGACAATTTTTACCAAAAGTTGATAGGCACTAATTTATGTCAAGGTGCAACTACATACTAATTTGTATGAAATTCTGTGCAGTAATTCCTGAGATACAGTTGCCACAAAATTTTGTCACACACACACACACAGATAGACAGACAGACAGACAGACATTTTCTAAAAAGGGTCAAATCGTGTTCTACAGCTCTCAAAACGTGTAAATCCATCAAAAACCCGAGGTCGAAAATTTTTACGAATCCAATACTTTCTCTATATTACATATAGAAGAAAGTAATAAAATGGTACATTAAAAGATGCATTATCTGTAGATTTTAGTTCAAAAAATTATATTTAATCATACTTGCCAACATCCTAATTAATATTCCGTAGTCTTGTTAGTCCTGCCCTTTTTTTTTACACCAGTAAATTTTTAGAGTAATATTTTACAAATGCAATGACGTTTGAATAAGAAGAAAAATACTCTGAAAAAGTAGGCAGAGCTAACAATAATATGGACTATTAATTAGGATATTAGCAGATATGATTTAATTAATTTGTTTTAAATAACAATCAGAGCTCGAAGTCTCCGCCCTTTTCTCAGGGTGTTTCAAGAATGAGAAATTCTCGCCTATTTCGCTACCACTGTTTTATATAATAGTAATATCTTTCCTATTCAACCACGGCAGATTACTATAAAAATAAAGTTAAGATTTCTGTATGAAAAAAGTGTTATAAAAAAAAGGTAGAATTTTCGAATCCCTGAAAGTATTTTGAAAAAAGGGCGGAGACTCGAGTTCTGTTAACAATAATAGGAGTCTTAGTTCCCTCCTTTTTATCAGGGAACTAAGACTCCTATTTAAGAACGAAATATTTTTTACTCTTTTGCCACTACTTTTTTCCTTAGAGAAATTTTTATTGTATTTTTAAAGTAATTTGTCGTGATTAAACAGTATATAAATTATTATATAAAAATAGTGGTAGCAAAAAAAGAGATACATCTCTCACTTCTTGAGTGTCCCGAAAATAAAAGTGGAGACTACGACTCCTGCAATAAATTGTCTTCAATATTTAGCATAACAAACAAGTGGCAGTGTTGCCAGCTGTGGCGGATTTTTTAATCAATAATTACCAATCATTTTGAGAAGTGATACTTTTGATATACATAATAGATTTTGAATCTTCGAAATGATTAGGCAAACTTCACAATTAAAAATTACACTGGTCAACAAAAAAAATTTTTTTTTTTTTCTGTCTTAGACATGTTGTTGATCCTAGAGGTATTTTTCGTGCTGATTCCGAATCTGGGCTCAGATTTTTTCGATCACGTCTAGTTTCCTTAGAACAACCGGATTAAATGGGGGTTCAAGGTGGATTTCAGCAAATAAATCGTGAATTTAAAAAAAAAAAAAAAAAAAAAAAAAAAATCTGTCCTAGACATGTTGTTGGGAGATCCTAGAGGTGTTTTTCGTGCTGATTCCGAATCTGGGCTCAGATTTTTTTCTATCACGTTTAGTTTCCTTAGGACAACCGGATTAACCGGGGGTTCAAGGGGGTTTCAGCAAATAAATCGTGAATTAAAAAAATGTGAAAAAATGGGTACTTACTTAGGATTTTCTTGCATATTTAGCATCTGGCAAGTCCTGGTGGACTTTTTTCTACCAAACCTTGGCGCCGTTAGTGATGAACACGGTGAGCGTTTCCACCAGGATATTTTACACATGGAAAAACGGTATTAAGGAAAGTTCAGCAACATGTCAACAGATTGCTGCTGGACACTGGAAAGGGACTTGCCAGATATTAAATATTCGAGAAAATCTTAAGTAAGTACCCATTTTTTCACATTTTTTTAATTAACGATTTATTTGCTGAAACCCCATATAATCTGGTTGTTCTAAGGAAACTAGACGTGATAGAAATAATCTGAGCCCAGATTTGGAATCAGCACGAAAAATACGTCTAACAAGGAAACATTCAAAAGGTGTCATCTTCAAAAAGTATCGAAAAAAAAATATGTGATTCTACTCTTCATAAAACACCAGAAAATGAAAAAATTATCGGCTGAAATTAATTACAGTGACCACAAATATTATCAAAATTAAGCATATTTGGCGATTTAGCGCTGTTAAGCGATACGTTTGCTAGCACCGAGATTGCCATGTGCCATAGCCTCCTTAACTAGATGCCTGTCGCGTAGCTCGGAAACTAGGCAACAGTTGAAACGGTAGACAGCGCCACCTGGTACAGCTTGCGAGACTTTTTTATTCAACAGCCACCAAAATATTTTTAAAAGTGGGATATGATGTACGTAAAAGGCGAATAAAATCAAATGAACGTAGATTATATATATTATATATCACTTCTTTAAATTATTGGTGACAGTTGAATAAAAAAGTCCCATAATCTGTAGTAGGTGGCGCTGTCTACCGCTTAACCCCTTAACGCGCGCTGTCCTCGCTGCGAGGACGCCAAATTCGAGATCCAGCTGAAAAAATTCATCCCAGAAAATTTTTAGCAAAAATTTAGGTTTATAACATATCAGAAAAGGCCGTTTTTTTAACCTTAAAATTTAAAATTTCTTTTAGTTTAATTTAATTGATGAATTCCGGTGGCAGTATAATTTAAATAATTTGAATTGTCTTGCGCCGCAAAGGGTTAAACTGTTGCCTAGTTTCCGAGCTACGCGACAGGCATCTAGTTAAGGAGGCGATGCGTGTACGAACAGAACCGTGTTTTGCTTTTCCGCCAAGTACTCAAAATCAATCGCCTAGCAGTGTGAAATCTCCAAATATGCTTAATTTTGATAATTTTTTGTGGTCGCTGTAATTAATTTCGGCCGATAATTTTTTCATTTTCTGGTGTTTTATGAAGAGTAGAATCGCATATATTTTTTTAATATTTTTTGAAGATGACACCTTTTGAATGTTTCCTTGTAAGATCACCCAACAACGTCTCTAGGACAAAAACTTCATTGACCAGTGTTATTGGTGATTATTGAATGAAAAATATTCGCCAGATCTGGCAACATTGGCAAACTGCAGGATAAAAAAATTATTTTTTCTGCTTATGTAAGTAAACAATGTGATCTGTTTTTTCTTTTAGGATGGCGTAACAATCAATACAACTTCAGGATATCCCTTTTTAATGGACCAGAACATGTATCCAAAGTTGCACATCGAGGATCGTGTCTTAGCCATAGACTTGAAAAATAACACCTTGGAGTCTCTTGAAGAAACTCAGTTTCCTCCGAATCTCGTCCAGCTTTATTTGTCGAACAACAAATTAAGAAAATTACCAGAAGCTGTATATGAAAATCAGCAGAATCTCAAGCAAATGTCCCTGTCAGGAAATCCGTGGGATTGTGACTGTGATGCTTTGAAATTCAAGAAGTGGTTAACCTCAAAATACGATGTAGTAAGAATTTATAGCATATATTTTTTAATTAATTAATTAATTAATCTTATTTTTTAATTTTCATAACCGATTAAATGTAGAATTTTTTCATAACTAAAGTTGATATGCTATACACTTGAGCATCTTTACATAATTTGAATGCATTGTTTTCTTATTTCAGTATTAGCTTTTGTTTCTAATGTCAGTCTTAATACTTGTGGTTCTTAGTGTTTGTATCATAGACCTTATATATATAGACTACGCCACCAATAGGACTTCCCATTATAGTGAATGTCTTCAACATGAGGGTGTAATCTGAAACCTTCATCCTTTGCGGTCAGCACCGTATGTCACGTGACATGGAGTTGAGGGAGATTCTTCCATAAGAAAGCACTTATTTTTGTAAGAATTCAAACAAAAAATTCTCCCCTTCAGAATGGTTTCTCACAAAAGAATTTTTTTATAATTAATCTATGACATTTTAGCTTTCCAACGATGCGTAAATCTAAAGGCTTAAATAAAAAGTATGTGTACAATACAAAAATTAAAAAACTCTCAACTATTTTCTTTCCTATGGAAAAATCACATAATATTCATTCTCGTCTCTCTCTCTCCTGGTCTACATCACGTGGTAATTTCGCTGGGAAAGATACTTCATGTCGCAGACAGATAATGAGGAGGGATGCGTGGTCTATTATATAAGGTCTATGGTTTGTATAGTTTCCAGTTATATATGGGATCTTAATTGAAAACGCGAGTAAGAAAAAGGTAAAAGTGATTGTAGAAAAACCCTAGATAGTATTTCCCTGAAATATACTGAGGATAGCAACCATTTAATGCTGCTTTCCTGCAGACACCGCCGATGTACGGCTTAGTTGCATGCTGCCCACAGATTACACGTAATTGACAACATTTTGAATTTTTGAATCACATTTATCACCACATTTTTTAAACAGAATTATGTAATATTTTTTTTTCTACAATTAAGTAAACTGAAAATTGCTATGAAAATTTTCAGTATAAAGTTTTCTGCCAAAAGCTGGAGATATGGTAGCTATGTTTGCAACTACAAGAAAGATCACTAATATGAAGAGTTTCCTCGTTTATTTCAAAATGAAGATTTTTAACGTATATGTCTATAAAAGTCTCCAATAGCATCTGTGATTTTGAGATGCGAAACCAATCTTCTGATTCCTGAACTTATGGGCGGCCTCGTAATTGAAAGATTGCGGGTTCGGTACTAGAGCCGGCCAAAGACCGTCGTGTACACTACTGGTGGCTGGTACACGTAAAATCTGTCGTGGCCGCAATGTTCTTCATGTTCCCATCAAAAATTATACCTCTGGGGGTCACCGAAGCGAGAGAGTCATCCCTTCTGTGGAGGATCTAAATTGTGATGACATATCTCCGGACCACCTCTAGGGGTGTGTCCCAGACCGTCGCCAATTGCCCATCTGCGCAGCACTAGTGCGACGTTAAAACCAACCATCCTGAACTTATGGGTGGCTCGAATAGATCTGAGTGCTGAAATACCAGACTCTACACGAGATGGTCTTGGAGTCTGTGTATATCTCCGGATAAGTGATTTTTAGAAAATTCGGTCCACTCTATATCTGTCATTTATTATATAATCCAGAAAAGATTCATCTCATAAAACGTATAGAGGAAGACTCTATATTCGATCTCAGGATCGTCTAAACGGACAGTCTTGTCCAGATTCAGTTTGCTTCCTCACCATCCTTCTGATTTAAATAATTTAATCTCGAAACATACGAAGAACCACAGTTTGTGGGTTGTTGTATACAAACGTTCTGACGTACCTTTTTCTTTACAAACACATAGCAATTCTCTTTGCGAAAGCCGTAAAATTTAAATATATCAAAATTTTCAGAATCATGTCACTTGATAAGGTTCTGAATTAAGAGATTGCTCGTACGTCAGGTGAACCTCATCCATTTACCGTAGCATGTCTCAGAATATGCCTTACAGTGACAGTCTAGCTTGTTCTATTCCTGGTTTTATGCCTATGTTTTGTATCCTATTAGCTTTCTTTATAGCATTACACTTTAAAACTCTCAAAAATGGTATCACTGATACTTCTAACCTCTTGTTTCAGAGTATCTAACTATACTCTGTACGTGCTTTCGAAATATTTCTGGGAATCTATATACCTGGGACGGGCTGTGGCTGCTTTTCGTCGTCAACTTCAGATAGTAAAAGCATTGCCTACCAAATTTGCCACAGTGATGCGACTGCAACGATGAATGCTGAACAACTCCCTGCCTAGAGCCCCTAAATAAAATAATAGGCCGGCCCATCACCGCCATTTTTTTGCCTCCGAAGAGGACAGCATTCGTGCTTGCCGTCCTTATCGCTTCCCTAATGATTTTAAGAAATCTTGATCTGAAGCTAATCCGGTCAATATAAGAGCAACAAGCAACAATAATATTCCTAAAAACACATTTTTTTCACAGTACATTCTCAGAATGTCATTTTATTCTGAGAATATCCTATGGATGTGCTGGGGTAAGATGTGTTGTTAGGGCGGTTTCTCTTTCTTTTACAAAATGTCGCCAAAACTCAAACACACAGTAATAGAAGGTCTGTGAACACTTTATATTCACTTCTTGAATGATTATAGCAGTTTATCGCTAAACAAACTTCCATATCATAGTTTACTTAGCTAAAATTATGAAATATAATAAAACAAGTTACTCTAAAGTAACGTAAGACGATAAAAAAAAATGTTTGTCGTTTGTTTATCAGAGAAACGCGCTGGGTACATGTGGCAACGCTAAGGCAACAAAATGCCTGATACGCCAGCTCGTATATATAGGAGCCTTAATCGAAGCTAGTGTCACGTCATCAAAACCGAGACTCCCTATTGGTTAATTATGTGTTTAGATCATGCAGCATCTAGTGCAGCATCTTCTCGCAATACTGCGAAACCAGAGACCTGTTGGGCAGGCCCTGACTAACGGCAGGGCATACGGGGCAAATGCCCTGGGCCCCCCTTCTGGAAGGGGCCTCCCTACAGGTGTATGCAGAAATTCCGCAACCTAAAGAGCTCTTATGCCACTGCATGGGGGCCTCCCAGAATAGGCTTGCCCCGGGGCTCCAGGTGGTCTAAGTCGGGCCCTGCTGTTGGGCAGTTTGGCACTTTTAATTCTTTTTTATTCGGCTTTCTTGTTCCAGTATTTTTGTTCTTCTGCGTGCATCGTGCATAGTTTGAAAAGCATCGTGCCTACTTTCAAAATGATGTAAATAGCACAACTTATCTATATACTGAAATTCACAAAAGAATTAGACTACATTACGGTGTATAAAACTCTGGAGGGTTAAACAATTTAACGGGTTAGTAAATTCGGAAAGTGTTTTATGGCAAACCACGTGATTTTCCTTTTTTGTTTAATGGCAAACATAATGAATAAAATTTATTTAATATTTGCTTGCGATAACTGTTTGTTCTTTCTACAGAATTGTGAATGACATACCAGTAGAATAAGCTTTTCTTAGGCTTCAATTTAAATTAAAATTGTAATATGCTCGATTGATTTGAATATTACACTTTTTATAATTTCTAAATCGAATTTAGTCAAAGGAATGAATATATATATATATATACTAGCAGGCTTTGCCCGCTTCGCTGGTCACTAAATTTAAAGGAAACTCTTTTCTATATAGCTTTATAAAAATAAAATAAAATACTAAAATTGCTCAAAAGCTCGCTTCGGATCCCTGCTGCCTTCGGTAGCGATTTAGTCATCCGCTAAAACTCGGGCGCTTGTCCCTATTACCTGAGACAAT
Organism: Salticus scenicus; assembly: GCA_963930645.1. NCBI lineage: Eukaryota > Metazoa > Arthropoda > Arachnida > Araneae > Salticidae > Salticus > Salticus scenicus. The sequence goes on from OZ005658.1 coordinate 266,570,025, forward strand.
GGTTTATCAATAGGCTTGCATTAAGTCCTTATTAGATAACAGTTTCGAAATAGATAGTATCGAAAAAAAAAATGAAGTATCCCCTTTATATTTGAATCCCAGTTACATATGAACAACACTATACGTGGTGCACATAATATTTGCTTTTACGTTATTTCCTATGTTTATTTTGTTTATCCCCGATCAACCATAAAAATGATAACAATTTCACGCTAAATATTATAATACTAGTATATAGCCCCGTCAAAAATGACGGAATGTGAACGATAAATCTTGAAAACAATATTTAGATCATGAAGATTACCACGTGATCATTCAAATGTATTTTCAGTTTTTGTTTAGAAATCAAATGTGTTTCGATATTTTCTAATTTTCGTTCTGAAATTAAAAAAATTCTACCCGATCAATAAATATGAATGACAAAAAAACTGCTGGGTGACAAAAAATATAGGCCCGAAAACACAGCAGCAACAACACATCCCAGTGTTCCGTTAAGTGCTCCATTTAAAGTCCTCATAATAAGAATAATCTAGTGTGTCACTCACACGACTTTCTCTTACCCTGAAATTTAATGCTATAAGTACAGGTTGGGATTAAGAGGTGAGATAACGTGTACTGTTATGTAAACCTATGTTAAACAATTCAAATTAGGTTTGGAAGAGTTTTATATGATAATTAGTTCTGGCTCCCCTCAACCCCCCGTTTCATTAATGCACCTACATTCATATAGAATTTAATTCGGTTATTAAAAAATAATTCAGTTAAAAAAAAATAATTTATTAAAATTATTTTAAAAAGTTATCTTGTATGATAACACAGACGATTTCCATATTAGAGAAATAGTATAACACTAAATATCTAAAAAAAAGTTGAATTTATTCTCAATATTAAAGTAAAAAAAAAAAAAAAAAAAGTTAAAAATGAAAGAAATCATTAACTTTATTTTAAATTATCGTAGATCGATGGTTCAACCATTCGTTTTAAAGGTATTGGCGAGATCTTTTGAAAGATACCCATCATGAAAATTTACTCCACTCGAGGGAGGATATCTACCCCAGGGGGGGGGGAGGCGAGGCTCCTACATACACAAAAAAAAATTTCCCAGTTGACTATCTCTATTACAAAAAATATGTATTCGTTTCATTTGGTTTAGTGCATTCTATAGATGTTAAATTCTACTTACTTGCAATTTCCCCCATAGACCGCCGTAATGTATTTGAATACTTTTGAATGTCCCTGTACACGAACCATTTGCTTCATCTTAACGAAAAGCTTACTGTAGCATCCCTATATGATACACATTTAGAATACCGAGTTTGGAATTTCTGCTACTATTCGTTCTTGAGATATGCTGATAACAGACACACAGATAGACACAGAGACCATTCGCTAAAAACGTGATTTTCGTATTCAGGGGACCTCAGAACATGTAAGTATAACAAAAACTCACGTTCGAAAATTTGACCCTAAAACAATACTTTCTCGACCCTATGGGTAAGAGGAAGTAAATAACGATTCACTTCATTTTACCAAAATACTTTAAGACTATCAAAGATTGAAGATCCTGTTTCCATATACGTAAGCGAAATGTGACGTCACTGACCGTCCGTGGATGCAAGAAATGATTCCCTATATGTTAATCGTCCATTGTATATTTTGTAAAAAATTATTAAAAATCGAGGAAAATTATTTTCCGATTTTAATACCCGTATTTGGGTATAGGTATGATATCGTATCCATGTGTTAGATTGAGTTATTTTGCTGTCAAATTGGCAAAATTTTAAATTTCAAAACTGTGTCATCTTTGGCGTTTTTTGTATTTGGCGATTAAAAACATACTACGAAAATATACATGCCAGATGTTTATTTTCGTAATACGTATTGTACGATATATTGTTTCATATAATTCAGTTAAAATAACCATGATTTTTGAAAGGAATGAAATATGTTCGCCAAATAATTTGGCGATATATTTTTTCCGCCAAGGATGACAGATATATTAAATCTATTCCGCTGCAACATATGAGTATCTTATATCAGACACTTTATTTAAACATTTGAAAACAAATTTGACTTCAAATTATGATAGAATATTTATCATTTTCCTTTTAATTAGTATATTAGTTGTATATTTATTGTGTAAATATCATCCTTTGAAATGAAATGTTTATGTTTTCAATCAAATATGGAAGTTTGCTATTTTATTTTTCTAAAGTTTTGAAATTTAAAATTTAAATTTTATCAATGTTACAGCAAAAACAACGTAATCTAACGCATGCACACGATAACTAATACATATCTATACCGAAATATGGGAATTAAAATCGGGAAATAATTTTCCTCAATTTTTAATAATTTTTTGCAAAAAATCCAATGGGCGATTAACATAGGAAATCTTTTTCTTGCATCCACTGACGCCCAGTGACGTCATCACTTTGCTTGCGTATTTTCTAACTAACTATCTAATAATTACAGACACTCCATGCTAACCCAAATTCACCTCTACTCTATACTCCCAACCAGCTATCTCACCCACAACATCGCCAAAATATCCAGGATCCAGCTAGGGACTTTCTCATTCTCAACCGAACATTTTATCTTGACTCGACATTATCACCGTAGACTACCCTACTTTCAATACTCATTTCAACTGGTGACCTTTACTTGCCGAACCAAACATTCTATCCCAACTATAAATTTACACTAATTTCAAAACTAAAATCAACTGGCGTCATTTACGTACTGAACTCGACGCCAATCATACCTTACAATGTAAACAAACAATGAAGCTTAATAAAAATATTTAAAGACTTTAATATGCTTTTAGAAATATTTTAAGAGTTTTAAGGCTTTAATATGTTTTAGAAATACTTTAAGCGTTTTTTTTTTTGTTTTTTTTCGTAGAAACAGTCAAAGAGTCGTTCATTCGGAATCCATTTGGAATTTGTATTTTCTGAATGGCAACAGTTTTGGTTTGTTTTTATTTTGCATTCCGTTGCTTACAATCATGAAGTTACATAATTCTATTTATAGATTCATGTTTATAATAGCCAGTGATCCGTTATATTTAATTAAACATTTAAACATTACAATTGAATAGTTTTTCAAGGTTTTAGACGGAATAAATAACAATATGTGCGATACAAAACATGTATGAAAATGATATGTATGTTTTCGTAAGTTGAATTGAACAAATTGGGGAAAAAAAAAATGGCTGCTAAAAGTCTCTGTTTTGAAGCGGTGCAAACCGGAATCGTGAATGACAGATGAGGATGAGGGTCATTATATATATTAATGCTATGACCGGCTACGTCTGTTGCATGAGACAATTAATTTTTTGTGGTTATTAGTATTCATGGTTTGTAAGCATGATCATAGTACCGCCTTAATATAGCTCTCTTTGGCGACTTTTGAATTTTTGTCACCATTTTAGATTTTATCCCTTGTAAAAATAAGACTTAATACCTTGTAACAATATGCTATGAGCGCTATTTCTGACATATTTTAGACAACTAAACTTTTAATGGTTATATATATTTCCCATTAAGCATATTTTTATTTTCATTTATTTATTTAAATATTGATGAAATTTGAACTTCAATTTGGTCTAGTGTTGTACAGGCTGTATACTACACGTTTGTGTTTGTGAAAGAAAATTTATAAAATACATACATTAGTTAATTTTAAAAAATCTAATTGTCCGATCGATAAGCTGTTTAATCCGTTGGATTCACAAAAATTGCATCTTTCATTTGGTATCTTATTTGTAACGATACGACTGATATTTCTAATTTTTTTAATTTACTTTCCTCATTTTAAATACATGTAATTTTTATTGTTCACGTTTTTTTTTTCCGTCGAAAAAATAATGATAATTTTTTTGGCAACAATTAAATTAAGGAATAAAATTAAATATTTTAAATAAATGTAATTTTTATTGTTCACTTTTTTTTTCTTTTTTTCTGTTCAAAAAAGAATAATTTTTTTTGGCAACAATTAAATTAAGGATTAAAATTAAATGGCCAATTTATCAGTCATTAGAAGGTTTTTATTTTAACATTTTAATTAATTAAAAGAAAACTAAAACAAAATTCGAAAATCCGGCTTCGAGGTGCATCAGGGGAGGTCATTACGAATCAACATGCAAATTTTTGTAGCTCAGCCATCAGCCGTTAGGAACACATCTAAACTTTATTGAATAGCAATAAAGTTCAAATTGACTCTAGAAAACGTTTGTATGGGAAATAGAAAAGGGCTGTTTTTAGGGTTTTCCCGGAAATTATTCAATTTTTTCTCGCCTTTTAAACCTTTCATAGACCTCCACGAACATTTCAAGACTAAGATAAGATAAATCCGTTCAGCCGTTCTCGAGTTTTAGTGAGACTAACGAACAGCAATTCATTTATATATATATAGAATATAGATATATACGAAATATTTTGAACTATTTTTTAACACTTTAAAATGTTTACTCAGAATTTATTATTATTATTATTATTATTATTATTATTTATTCTTATTATTTAATACGTCGCATTTTTTAATCTAAAAATAGGTTCAGGACATTAAAAAAACTCGTTGTGGAACAAGCGATAATGGTGGAACAAATCTTAATGGGAGAGTTATATGGACACTTACTGACCTCGACATCTGCCCTACAGACATAGGACTGATTGTCTCAGTGTCCTTTGGTATATTAAGTAAGAATTATATATTTCTGAATCTTTAATTTAAATGAAAAATTTGTGTAATAAGTAACGTGATTACATCTGAAATCGCATTAGAAGGTTTTCATAAATTAATATTAAGCTTTATTTCGCTCTCATTCTGAAATTAATCTAAGTGTTACTTTTGATATTAAACAGAATTTCTAGCATCATATTGATTATATATATACTTTCTATAGCTCATAAAATGCTTTTCATGCCCAAACTTAAAACTAGAGATTTTTCTAATAAGCATGCTCTAAAAATTGTATACAGTAACCGCCGCTTAATAAAATCACTGGTTAATAAAATCAGCCGCTTAATCTGATCAAATCGCCAGGACCGGAATCAAATCAATACAAACTACTTTTAAAGCCGCCGCTTAATAAAATCAGCATTGTCGGTTAATAAACTCAAAAATATCTCTTCAGCAGCCAAAAATATCACTTATGCATACAAATATATATATATATATATATATATATATATATATATATTTACTTTTTTTTTTTTTTAAATAGAAAAATAAATTAAAGCACAACAAACCCTCCGTTATCGCTCATTGTTCAAGATTTTATACTTGCAGCACAGTTACAAATTAAACACGCCCCGCAACGTATCTCCGTAACAATTTCACGGAACGTATTTTTCAAAGCGCAGTAATAAAATACAAATTTGATTTGAAATGATTTTTTTTTGTCTAATTATTAGAAGGCAATTATTAGCTCTTATTTTGAAACTACTATAATTCATAAGGTTTAAATGGAAAGATTTTAAATTTATAAGAACAGCGTGAACTTTGGGTAAAGTAATGATGATTTTCCTCTAACGAAAGTGCACGGGAACTTACAATGCGTTTAATTTACTTATATCGAAGAAGCAATTAGTGAATTATCTACCAAAAATTAATTAATATTGTTTACTAATTATATTATTCGTTACCTTTTGAAGTTTCTTTCGAAATTCAGGGAAGTAATACCTTTTCCTTAAGGGCAGGAATGTTCGCCGGATATAAAAATCAGCCGCTTAATAAAATCACTTTGGCTCAGAACGAATGTGATTTTAATAAGCGGCGGGAACTGTATTTCATTATGGTCTGCTCAAATCTGGAATATTGTAGTCTTCTTTGAGACTCGCATTATAAACTGTAAAAGCAAATTTTTAGATTTGCTACAGACTGAAATCCCGCGCTATTTATTTTGCAAAAGTTATCATTGCAATTCACAGTAGAAGTCGCAGCTGTTATAGCATTAAAATCGTCACAAAAAAAAATTATATGAAAATAATGGTAAAAAAATTATAAAACGCACTTAACCTGTTAGTAGTCGCTATCGACAGCGCCACCTATTACAGATTGCGAACTTTTTATTTAACTGTCACCAATAATTTTAAGAAGTGATGTGATCGACGTTAAATCGATTTTATTCGCGTTTTGTATATGTTAAATGCCACTTCTAAACATTTTTGGTGGCTATTGAATAAAAAAAACTGAAAAAACAAAAGTATGGGCGGCAAATCGACCAACTAGCGACTACTAACGGGTTAAAAAAATAAGATAGCTGCGACTACTATCTCAGTATATGTTTTCATCTTAACTGCCTGACATTTGGTGTTACAAGCTTGAGATCTGAATGCTATTATTATTATTTTGACAGGGCGAAGACCGAGTATTCAATAATATTGACTGATTGCATTGACAAACATATTTGTAACAGTTTGTTCTGTCGAACACTCTAAGAATCCAGTAGTTATTTGTAATATATACCAAATTTAATTATATAGATAATTTCTATTCACATAGATTTTATAAAATTTAAAACCAATTTTCTGAAGGCTTCGATATTTTTAATGTCTTTTACTGTTTTTAAAGTTAAGTGTTTCTTCCTTTTAAAAATTTAACATATGCATTAGATGGTATATTCGTAATAATACTTTACTGCTTTGTTTCGTCTGCGAATGGAATTTTCTATAATAAGTCTTTTTTTTTTAATCATATTATTAAAATCCCATTGTATGTATGTCCAGCTATCTTCTCAAGAACCACTCAATGCAAAAATATATGGATGATTCCAAAAAATATGATATAAATCAAGGATTCTGAGCTGACTATTTAAATTAAATTATTCCGATTAGTTAAAAAGATATCAACTTAAATCTCAAAGCGAATACAAGATAAGTTGCACAATGTACTGCTAAAAAAAAATGCCCGCCTACAGCAGCACCAACTTCCAGAAGCGGTTAGACTGTGAAATACGAGGGGTGACTGAAATTTTCCCGGCTTTGCCCCCTTCGAATTGAAATAGAAGACAAATTTGGTGTCAAATGAAAACTAAATGTCTTGATATGTAACTGTACAAACGTTAAGTCATTCTGATTTTTACACACACACCCCGTAATGTTTGGAAAATTATCAAAAGAAAGAACGAGTTGTAATATGGAGAGCCATTTTCTCCCTTTTTGAAGCTTTACAGGACTTTCTGTATAGGTTGGTGATAAAAGACAAGACATCTCTTCACATTTATAATCTTAAAACAAAGGAATAATCAAAAGAATGATTCAACAGGGGTTCCCTCGACCGAACCCAGAAATTAACCAAAAATGTCATGGCATCCATTTTCTCGGACAAAGGTGAGATTCTGTTGGTAGATTCTTACTCCAATATAACTGGAGCAATTAGAACAAACACTAAGGGAAGTTGACCAGATGAAACTTGTTTTTGCATGACAATGCACCTCTGCACACACTTCCAGCGTTGTTTGAGCTAAATTGAATACCCTGGGTTTCTAATTGGTTAATCCTCCTCCCTGTTCACGTGACCTAGCCTCTTCTGATTATTTTCAATATCCTAATTTGAGAAAACACATGAAGTAGCAACGTTTCGAGTACCTGATGCTGCTATAAGCTGATTTCAGAAACAACCAAAAGCATTTTATTTTAATGGTTGACAAATCTTAAGACAATGCTGTATAAAAGTGTATCAGTCTTCAGGCAGTCTATGTTGAATAATAATAATAATGACCATCTTCTGTCAGGAACGATTCCGGTTTAGACCGCTTCAAAACAGAGACTTTTGGTAGCCATTTTTTTTCCCTTAGAAATGCTATGTATTTTTATTTTTATGTATTTATTTTTTTATTAATCTGCATAAATGTTACATCATTAGAAAGATCTTTCAAAACTCAACATTTTTTGTGCTTGCACTTTTCCCTTAATCTCAATATGTAAAAAGATTTCAACGAAAGTTTATAACTGCCATCGCAATTCTAAAATACACATGGAGGATAAAATTAAAATGTAATATAAATTCAATCATAAAAATTATGGGCTAATAGTTATTACATCATTTTCTTGCAATCATGATAATGTACTTATCTGATATAAACAAACAGTTGATTGTGACGTCATATTTATCAAATTAGTTAAAATAAATAAGGTTACAAATAAGGTACCTAAGGTTACTTCGTTACAAATAGGGTATCTTTCATTTGGTACCTTATTTGTAACGAAGTTTTGATTAGATACTTTAGAATGAATTAAAATATGAAAATAATTTCAAAATTGGCCATTTAAATTTATGATTGTTGCCAAAAAAATTTACCAGTTATTGTTATATATATATATATTTTATTTTTTTTTTTTGAGGGGGGGGGGAGGCATAAGATGAAATAATGTTTTCACGCGAAAAATTAAAAATTATTAAATTTGCCCATGCATATAAAAAATACTTATTGAAACGAGTCGAAGAAGGAAGCGAAATAAGTACTCAGTTATATTATGAGAAATATGATATATAATATGATACGTTATATTAGACCTATCGTCCAGGGTTAGTAGGCATTTTCGTTGAAAGAAATAGTTTGTTCGTTCTGTGCAACTTGCACATGAGTCCCGTGAGGTACAACTTTCACATTAGTCCCTTGAGGTACAACTTGCATATTAGTCCCGTCAGGTGCAACTTGCACATTAGTCCCCTTTAAAAATGATGTCCTGCGAAGCAGGCAAAGCATTCGTTGATTCACTACCTTAATTGATTTCACATTCCGTCATTTTTGACGGGGCTATATACTAGTAATTATATAATTTCATAACTTTAACTCTTTTCTTTATAGACAAAGCCAGGAACTATTCAGTCTCCCCTCGTACAACCAATGGTAAAGGTGTAGGTTAGACCAACCTTAAAGACCAAAATAATATGTAATCGCCCAAAACGAGGATTCGACCAATTTCGATAGATCGTTTTTAGTTTTTATTTATAAAGTGACGTAAAAAATAGCATTTTTTTATTTTTAAGTTATTTAAACAAAGTGCTCAGAGGGACGGGAAAAGCCTGCTGGTATGTATGATGAAAAACAATTTTAACATTCATTTCATTTCATTGCACCCCTGATTTTTCTCTTTTAAAAATATTACTGTTCTGTGTGCAGCTCTTCTGTTGATTAGTTCAGCTGTGAAAATACTTTATACAAAGTATGAGCTCAACATCAAAGTATTCCTTTATTCCCATGGCTTCACTTTCGTAAAAGAGGAAGATATTGATTATGATAAAATGTTTGACGCATTCATTTCCTTCAGTCATCAGGATGACGCCTTTGTTACTAAAGACATCATTTCAGGTAAGTTGGGTGCTGGTATTTCATCACATTTCATCATTTGTTTTATTGATTAATTAAAAATCCTGATGTGTGACATCACTTTATTTCTTGTAACCTATTAAATAACTAAATATTTAATATAAAATATGAGCATAACATGGAAGTGTTCATTTATTCCCCTAATTTCCCTTTTGTAGAAAAGAAGAATTGGATTAAGATAAAGTAATAATACGAAACATTTCACTATTTATTCAATTGATTAATTAAAAATTATAATGTGTGACATCACTTTATTTCCTTGTACATCTATTAAACTATATATGCCTGAAATATTAAACAATTTAAAATGAGAAGTTCAGAACAACTGTTAATTGATTTAGCTGTGAAAATACTTTATATAAAATATGAGCATAACGTGAAAGTATTCATTTATTCCCCTAATTTCCCTTTTGTAGAAAAGAAGAAATGGATTAAGATAAAGTAGTAATACCGACACATTTCACTGTTTATTCAATTGATTAATTAAAAATTATAATGTGTGACATCACTTTATTTCCTTGTACATCTGTTAAACTATATATGCCTGAAACATTAAACAATTCAAAATGGGAAGTTCAGAACTTCTGTTAATTGGTTTAGCTGTGAAAATATTTAATATAAAATATGAGCATAACGTGAAAGTATTCATTTAATCCCCTAATTGTTCTTTTGTAGAAAAGAAGAATTTGATTAAGATAAAGTAGTAATACGACACATTTCACTGTTTATTCAACTGATTAATTAAAAATTATAATGTGTGACATCACTTTATTTCCTTGTACATCTATTAAACTATATATGCCTGAAACATTAAACAATTCAAAATGGGAAGTTCAGAACTTCTGTTAATTGGTTTAGCTGTGAAAATGTTTTTATATAAAATATGAACATACCATGAAAGTATTCATTTATTCTCCTAATTTCCCTTTTGTAGCAAAGAAGAATTTGATTAAGATAAAGTAGTAATACCGACACATTTCACTGTTTATTCAACTGATTAATTAAAAATTATAGTGTGTGACATCACTTTATTTCCTTGTACATCTATTAAACTATATATGCCTGAAATATTAAACAATTTAAAATGGGAAGTCCAAAACTTCTGTTAATTGATTTAGCTGTGAAAATATTTAATATAAAATATGAGCATAACGTGAAAGTATTCATTTATTCCCCTAATTTCCCTTTTGTAGCAAAGAAGAATTTGATTAAGATAAAGTAGTAATACGACACATTTCACTGTTTATTCAATTGATTGATTAAAAATTATAATGTGTGACATCACTTTATTTCCTTGTACATCTATTAAACTATATATGCCTGAAACATTAAACAATTCAAAATGGGAAGTTCAGAACTTCTGTTAATTGGTTTAGCTGTGAAAATATTTTTATATAAAATATGAGCATAACGTAAAAGTATTCATTTATTCCCCTAATTTCCCTTTTGTAGCAAAGAAGAATTTGATTAAGATAAAGTAGTAATACGACACATTTCACTGTTTATTCAACTGATTAATTAAAAATTATAGTGTGTGACATCACTTTATTTCCTTGTACATCTATTAAACTATATATGCCTGAAATATTAAACAATTTAAAATGGGAAGTCCAAAACTTCTGTTAATTGATTTAGCTGTGAAAATATTTAATATAAAATATGAGCATAACGTGAAAGTATTCATTTATTCCCCTAGTTTCCCTTTTGTAGCAAAGAAGAATTTGATTAAGATAAAGTAGTAATACGACACATTTCACTGTTTATTCAATTGATTGATTAAAAATTATAATGTGTGACATCACTTTATTTCCTTGTACATCTATTAAACTATATATGCCTGAAACATTAAACAATTCAAAATGGGAAGTTCAGAACTTCTGTTAATTGGTTTAGCTGTGAAAATGTTTTTATATAAAATATGAGCATAACGTAAAAGTATTCATTTATTCCCCTAATTTCCCTTTTGTAGAAAAGAAGAATTTGATTAAGATAAAGTAGTAATACGACACATTTCACTGTTTATTCAATTGATTAATTAAAAATTATAATGTGTGACATCACTTTATTTCCTTGTACATCTATTAAACTATATATGCCTGAAATATTAAACAATTTAAAATGGGAAGTTCAGAACTTCTGTTAATTGATTTAGCTGGGAAAATATTTAATATAAAATATGAGCATAACGTGAAAATATTCATTTATTCCCCCAATTTCCCTTTTGCAGAAAAGAAGAATTCGATTAAGATAAAGTAATAATACGACACATTTCACTGTTTATTCAATTGATTAATTAAAAATTATAATGTTTGACATCACTTTATTTCCTTGTACATCTATTAAACTATATATGCCTGAAACATTAAACAATTTAAAATAGGAAGTTCAGAACTTCTGTTAATTGGTTTAACTGTGAAAATATTTAATATAAAATATGAGCATAACGTGAAAGTATTCATTTATTCCCCTAATTGTTCTTTTGTAGAAAAGAAGAATTTGATTAAGATAAAGTAGTGATACGACACATTTCACTGTTTATTCAACTGATTAATTAAAAATTATAATGTGTGACATCATTTTATTTCCTTGTACATCTATTAAACTATATATGCCTGAAACATTAAACAATTTAAAATGGGAAGTTCAGAACTTCTGTTAATTGGTTTAGCTGTGAAAATACTTTATATAAAATATGAGCTTAATGTAAAAGTATTCATTTATTCCCCTAAATTCACTTTTGTAAAACAGAATGAACTTGATTAAGACAAAACAGTAATATGAAGCATTTCATTGTTTATTCTATTGATTAATTACAAATTATAATGTGTGACATCACTTTATTTCCTTGTACATCTATTCAAGTATACATTTTTCTGTTACAACTGAAACATACAAAAAAAAATTAAAGTGGAAAGCCCAGAACGTGTGTTAATTGGTTTAGCTGTAAAAATACTTTTTATAAAATATGAGCTTAACATCAAAGTACTCATTTATTCTCTTAACTTCACTTTCGTAAAAAAAAAAAAAATAAATAAATAAATAAATGAATAATTCATAACATTTCACTATTTATTCTGTTGATTACTTAAAAATCCTAATGTGTGATATCACATGATTTTCTCGTACATCTATTAAATTATTATACAGTAACCGCCGCTTAATAAAATCACTGGTTAATAGAATCAGCCGTTTAATCTGATCAAATCTCCAGGACCGGAATCAAATCAATACAAACTACTTTTAAAGCCGCCGCTTAATAAAATCAACATCGCCGGTTAATAAACTCAAAAATATCCTCAGCAACCAAAAATATCATTTATGCACGCTAAAAAATTTTTTTATTTACATCGTGATTTTTTTTTTAATAGAAAAAGAAATTAAAGCACAACAAACCCTCCATTATCGCTCATTGTTCAAGATTTTATACTTGCAGCACAGTTACAAATTAAACACAAGCAACTTATCTCCGTAACAATTTCAAGGAACGTATTTTTCAAAGCGCAGCAATAAAATACAAATCTGATTTTTTTTTTTTCTTTTTTGTCTAATTATTAGAAGGCAATTCCTAGTTCTTATTTAGAAATTACTATAATTCATGAGATTTAAACGGAAATATTTTAAATTTATAAGAACAGCGTGAACTTTTGGTAAAGTAATGATGATTTTCCTCTAACGAAAGTGCACGGGAACTTACTTCGTTTGATTTACTTAAATCGAAGAAACTATTATTTAATTATCTACCAAAAATAAAATTAATACTGTTTACTAATTATATTATTCCTTACCTTTTGAAGTTTCTTTCGAAATTCAGGGAAGTAATACCTTCTCCTTAAGTTCAGGAACGTTCTTCGGATATAAAAATCAGTCGCTTAATAAAATCACTTTGGCTCAAAACGAATGTGATTTTAATAAGCGGCGGGAACTGTATATATTTTCATATAATTAAAACAAATTATTGTTTTCCAACATTAAAGTGAGAGGGGTTCAGAACTCATGTTAATTGACTAAGCTGTGAAAATAATTTACATAAAATATGAGCTAAACATCAAAGTATTCATTTATTCCAACACTGTTAAAAATGAACTACTCAAAAATTAGAACATGAGCCTCCTCATATCTTTTTGAGAAGATTTTTCTCAATAAATACGAGAGTCATTGCTGTCTCAAACATAGGAATATTAGTAAAAATAAGTATAATTACTAAAAATTTAATTTCATGAAAAAATTTTAAATGAAGCTCAACATAATTATAAAATAAATTAAAAGACCTTACTTAGGCTTCATCTTCTGCAAGAAGCTTTTCGTGGAAGGATCCTCCCCCTTTATCAATTGCAAACTGTGCTTGTGGGCCCTGGCGATTTATAGTTTTACTTCGTTCTTCTTATAGGTAGCGCCACTGCGGATCTATTTTGGCGGACTCGTGGTCATTAATGGCGACATTATCACTAATTATCTCGATACTCTCTCTGTAAAACATGTAAGTATGGTTATTGTAATTGGCCAATTTTTCAACGTCATTAAATTTAATATCTATTTTATTTTCGTAATATGTTCGAGCAAGCGCGGTAGTAAATCGGGCAAATTTAATAAAGAACATGAAAATGATATTAAATTTGCCCGATTTACTACCGCGCTTTCTCGAACATATTACGAAAATAAAATAGATATTAAATTTAATGACGTTGAAAAATTGGCCAATTACAATAACCATACTTACGCGTTTTACAGAGAGACTATCGAGATAATTAGTGATAATGTCGCCATTAATGACCACGAGTCCGCCAAAATAGATACGCAGTGGCGCTACGCTACCTATAAGAAGAACGAAGTAAAACTATAAATAGCCAGGGCCCACAAGCACAGTTTGCAATTGATAAAGGGGGAGGAGCCTCCCACGAAAAGCTTCTTGCAGAAGATGAAGCCTAAGTAAGGTCTTTTAATTTATTTTATAAGCCTTTAATTTGTTTTATAAATTCCTTGAATAATGTAGACTGTTAAAACACACTTCTCAAAAATAAGCGGAATCTTCTCAAAAATAAACAGAATCTTCTCAAATATAATAAGCAGGATCTTCTAAAAAATAAGCAGGGTCTTCTCATTTTTGAGAAGTTTCATTTTTTGTGATAACTCTGTGTAGAGACTTCACAATTTTTAGATTTTTTTTTTTTTTTTCTCATTTAACTATTTATTTTATATTCATTCTTATAATATGTTCTTGAGAAAGTTATCCATTTTTCACAGTAAAATAAACATGGAGAACGATAAGCTGACACATTCGTCCTTCTCATAGTCCTATTGCACGTGATGCCACAGATATAATTCGGCGTAAGATTTTACGAAGTACTCGGATACGACAAAGAGTTCGTCATGTTGGAAAGCGTAATTATACCTGTGACGTCACACGCAGTTACGACTAGAACGAATTAGAGAGGAGAACGAATGTGTCAGCTTATCGTTTCTTCATGTTTATTTTAGTGTGTAAAATGGATAACTTCGCAAGAACATATTACAAAAGTAAATATGAAATGAATGGTTAAATGAGGAAAAAAAAAAAAAAATCTTAAAAGTTACAAGTTTCTACTCGGAGCTGTTATAAGAAATGAAACTTCTCAAAAATAAGAAGATTCTGTTTATTTTTGAGAAGTGTATTTTAACAGTGCATGTCTTCACTTTTGTAAAAAAAGAAGAACTTTATTAAGATAAAGTGATAAAATAGTAATTTCTAATATTTCCCTCTTTATTCTATAGATTAAATATAAATACTAATTTGTGGCATCACATGGTTTTCCCTTACATCTATAAAACTCTACATATTTTTATATTACAAAAACAAAATATTATTTTCCAGATTTAAAGGGGGAGGATCAGCGCTTCTATTAATTACTTTAGCTGTGATAATACTTTATACAAACTATAAGCTCAACATCAAAATATTCTTTTATTTCATTGGTTCGTTCTCACAAAAATGGTTGAGTGAGTCTTACGTCACACAAGTGCTTACGCTATGTGTGGTTGATCCAAAGTACAGCGTCTAGAATAAACAGTGTGGAAAGCGGCGAATAAAATTGTACTAAAAAAATTAAGTCTGTCACCAGATGTCATTGTAATCGAAGCTAGTGTCACGACAACAAAACCGAGACTCCCTATTGGTTAATTATATGCTTAGATCACGTGATTAAACTGGCGGAACTAGGAAAAGCCAATCAGGTCTTCGATTTGAGCAATAGCTTCGATCACAGCGACATCTGGGTAAGCTTAATTTTTGTAGCATCATTTTAACATCACGGTTATAGGCGATTGCCACACTGTTTATTCTAGACGCTGTATCCAAAGACATGCCATCACAATTTTGATACTTCATAGAAGAGATGACTCTTCCACTTCGGTGAACCCCAGAGATATAATTTGGTTGGTTAGTTGGTTGGTTGAGTTTTACGTCGCACTAGTGCTGCGCAGATGGGCAATGAGATATAATTTGGAGTGAAAAAAATGGAAGCCATTGCGACCGCAACGGATTTTGCGTACACCAGCCACCATTAGTGTACAGTCGGCAGCAAAATTATTGAAGTACACATCCACATTTTTCATTTAGTTTGATTGGTAATTCTTATCGCCAATTTACTTTTTTATAAACAGCATACGATTAAGATCATGACTTGACAAGCATTTACTTAACAAAACAGCATTAGGTGCATATCTTTTAAATAAGAATTATTGTTAGCGCTTTAATAATTTTGCTGCCGATTGTACACGGCGGTTTTCGGCCGGCTCGAGTACCGAACTCACAATCATCTAGGTACGAGGTCGGTGCTCTACCGACCACGTTACCATGACCCATTTGCAAAACAAGGAGAACTTGGCAAAGACAAAATATTTGACGCATTTATTTATTGATTTATATTTATTTTTTGATGATTTATTCAAGATACAGTGAAACTTGAATAATTCGAAATTGTTTAATTCGAAATTCTGGATAATTCGAATTTTTTACTCGGTCCGTTGAATTTTGTACTAAAATAATGTTAAAAAATCGTGGATAATTCGAATTTTATTTTGGATAATTCGAATTTTTCATACGATTACCTTTAAAATGTTACAGTAAAATTTGTTCCCGAGATCTTTCTCAGCTAAAGTGAATCTTTTTTTTTTTTTTTTTTAAACAGTCTTTCAAAAGAAGGATAAGAAAATACAAGAGAAGCCCCTACCTAGTGCATCAGAAGATATGGTCCATATACATGAACTCTGAGATTTGTTTTTAATTGAAAGTCATGTCTAATGTAGAAGATTCTATTTTTGTATCCATTGATAGGTTGAAGTCATATGCTATGACACAAATATTGTACTTAAAAAAGCAATTACAAATATCTGACTATTTTTAAAAAAGTGTTGAACAATTAAGCTCGCAGAATCCTTAGATATAAAGCATATGTGTTAAATCTTTGATCGTAGAGTTTTAATTTATCTCTTCTTTTTGACAAATAGTATATGTAATTCGAATTTTTGGATATTTCGAATTTTTCTCTGGTCCCTTCAACTTCGAATTATCCAAGTTCTACTGTATTATGTTGCATTTAATTTTATTTCAATTTAATTTCAAACCGAGCGTGATTTTTTACAATCAACTAATATTTTCTTTCTCATAAGTTGAATCATATGAGGATTTTTTTTCCCTCACCCACATCTTATGGTATATATATATATATATATATATACATACATACATATATATATATATATATATATATATATATACATATATACATACATACATATATATATATATATTTTTTTTTTTTTTTTTTTTTTACTTTCTTTACAGTAATTGAAGAGAAAGATCCAAACATTCGTTTGTGCATCCATTATCGTGATTTTAAAGCCGGAGAATTTATCTACAACAACATCATTTGGGCTGTTCAGAATTCGAAGAGGACTGTCCTTGTCCTTTCAAGGTATACATATTATTATTTTCTTTTTTCTGAGCCTAACTAAATCGATATTGCAATCAAACGATACTGCTCTCAAAATTTTTTTTATTGCTTTACTTTTAAATAAAAACCTTTTGGGCAGTGATGCCAGATTGGGGATTTTGTCCCCATTTTGGGGAATTTTTGATGCTTCTGGGGACAATTTTGGGGACCAAATGTTTGTGGGGACTTTTTTGGGGAATTCTAAAATTTTTGGGGACAAATCTGGGGAGTTCTTCAACTTTCTGTCAATTTTGGCATCGTAATGATTTATCCCTACGACTAAAGACTTTCAATAGCTTTATTGTTATTTGGGGATTTTTTTTAAAAATTGCCTTCATTTGGGGAAAAATCTGAGCTTAAATCATAGAAAAATCTGCTTAACATTTTTTTTTTTTTCTTTTTAGTAGAAATCAAGTTGGGGATTTTTTAGAAAAAAAACCCTGATTTGGGGAAATTTGAAGACCTGTTTGGGGAAATAATTTTCTACCATCTGGCATCACTGCTTTTGGGTAGTCCAGCATATTCGCAAAAAATTACATATGTACCATGTAGTGTATTAGAAATGTCGTAAAGTTAAAAAAAAAGAAAAAAAAAAAGAAACAAAGAAGAGACAGAAAAAAAATCATACCACATGAAAATATTTTGAACTTTTCCGAATATTTTCATACTGTCCTGTAAGCTAATCATAATCTATTCTGTAGAAAATATGTTTTTTTATTTCTCAACATTGAAAAATTAATTTTTTATGCTTTGTGTAATTATAAAGATACCAAATTGTTCTTTAACGATTCGTAGGCCGTAATGTATGCCAAATATTTTGTGAGTGCCTATACACAAATTTGTAACACTGATCATACCATTTTCAATAAGAAGCAGGCTGTAGGGAGATAAATAGCATGTATCAGTTTTAAAACATTCTAAAATCATTTAAAGAAATAGAAATGCGGACAAACAGACCAACAAACGATTCGAAGACATGAATACTTTTCAACTTTCTCTATATATTAAAACAACAACGCTGTCACTGGCGTCAATTTTTTTTGTCTGCGACAGCATCTTCTAGCGGAGGTTAGGGTCCTTCGCGTCATCAGAGGTATCAATGTGTTCCGAATGCTCCAAGGAAGACATTTCAGCTGCTTAGAAATTTCTATCATTTTTATTTAAAAAGTTATTAACTAAAACGACAAGTTTATGAAGGTACTCTATTTGCCATTTTGAAAAAAGTTTCTCCCAGTGACGTTGTTCTGTCATGAAGTCAGTTCACACGGGATAATTAAATATGATCCATGGTTGTATGTATGTATGTAGGTAGGTAAGCAGGTTGGATTTAACGTCGCACCAGTACTGCGCTATGAGTAATTGGCGACGGTCTGGGACGTACCTCTAGAGATGTTCCGGAGACATGCCATCGCAATCTTGATCCTTCACGGAGGGGATCCTCCCACTTTGTAGATCCCTAGAGTTATAATGTGGATGGTAGCATTGAGGACCTTGCGGCCACGACAGATTTTTATGTGCACCAGCCACCATTAGTGTACACGACGGTTTTTGGCAGGCTCAAGTATCGAATCGGCAATCTTCCAGTTACGAGCTCGGCGATTTACCGACTAGGGTACCACGGCCCAAAACCATGGATGTAAAAATAAAGAAAATAAATATCACCTTTCTTTCGCTACTTTTAGAAAATTAATTTTCTTACACGGAAAAATTAAAATATGATCTATGGTTGTAGGTAGGTAGATATCTAGGTAGGTTATGTTTGACCATTACTGCGCTATGGATAATTGGTGTCGGCCTGGGATGCACCCCTACAGATGTTCTGGAGACGTGCCACCACAGTTTTGGTCCTACTTGAAGGGGATGGCGCCCCCGCTTCGGTGGCGGGAGATTTTGATGGGAACATAGAGGATATGGCGACCAAGTCATATTTTACGTGCACCAGCCACCATTAGTGTACACAATGGTCTTTGGCCGGCTCGAGGACCGAACACGCAATCTTCTAATTATCACTGGGATACCACGGTCCGGATCCGAGGTTGTAAAAAAGAAATAAAAAGGATCATATACTAAAGCTGTAATGCAAAATGGTCTAGATATTACGAATTTCTTTCTATTAAAAAATATATAAATATTATGTATTTCATTTTGACTCATAGTATTTAAAAAAATGTTTAAAAATAGAGAAAAAATATTTGTAGCTTTTTTTTTTTTTTTTCTGAGTTAAAATTGTATAATAGATTGATAAAAGCACTATATATTTTATTAAATTTTATTTTAAGATTCTCGTGCAATTTAGATTAAATTCTTAACATGCATTGAAACCGCAAACCTATCAACACGACAGTAAAATCTAAGGCACAGGTGGCAATTGAGGGCTTAACTTGTTCTAAATTATTAAAAAATTATTATATTTATATCAAATATCGAAACGTATTATAAGATCGGCTTTCATAGGTACTTATTTATTCATTTACTAGCCGCCTTCGGCGACCAGCTGGTTCGCGCTCCCTGAAAAATCCGACTTTACGAAACTCCCGCTCGGTGGCGACTGCGGCGCCTTTTTCCCGTTTCAGGTCTAATAACAGCTTATCGATATATCGTGAAAATACCTTATTGAAAGCGCGGTAAATTCCCGTGCGGAAGCGCCTTCGGCGCCCTCTTCCCTTTTCAATATCTGAAACAGCCTGTTCGCTCACCATGTTATGATCTTTCAAATTTCTGACTTTAGCTAAGTCCCGCTCGGTGGCGCCTGCGGCGCCGTATAACATTTTTTAAAAAGATTTGTGTCTGACTTATCTGTGGTTTTCTCCAAAACTTGCTTATTTCCGGTCTATATATCGTTAAAAAATATTAGTACGAAATGTGAGCGAAAATCTGAATTTGAAACTCTGTAAAATATAAAAGAATAAAAATTTTCTGGTTTTTCCGTAGTTTTCTCCGAAAGTTTCGTACAGAATTTGAACGGTTTATATAATTTTAATAGCCTGCAATAAAAATACTTTAACATATCTTTTGAATGATGTATTATGTATTACAATAATGAATATCTATGATATATTTTAGACTCAAAATGGCTAATCTATCAAAGGCGATTAACGATTTCTATTGAAATCCATCTAAAATTTAAGAATTCCAAAACTGCTTTTTTACAACCGAATTCATAAAAAAAGGGGGGGGGGGAATCAATATTATTCTGTTAAAAGTAACTCATTAACAGATGAAATTGGTGAATGGTGTCATTAACAGATGAAATAAAAATGAATTTAAATAAATATAATATGTCTATTTATTTTATTTTTAAAGCTATACTTTAGATTTTTTAACTGCATACAGGTGAGCCATAATAACGGGCAATTTCGAAGTTCTGCTTTTGATCGATTTTAAATTGAAAAAATTCAAAAACTGCTTTTTTTATTTCCAGTATACTTTGTCACGTGGGCGAAAAACAAAAAAGCAATTTTTCCCGACCTCTAGCACCTGGCACTGAAGAATCTTATTCTCTCTTCTCTGTCAAGGTCAGTTGCAAGAGTTTCAGAATTTCATCGAAAACTGCCGCAATACTGAAAATTAAAAAAATTATAACTCATTCAGTTTTTGAAATTTTCTCTCAATCTTCTGGGTATTCAATTGTTGAAGCGAGATCTATATACAAATAAAAAAGAAATTATTTATCTCTAAACGCTTTAGAGTTATAAGATGTTTTGTGAAAAAAATCGATGTTTCGTAAAATCTTAAAATATGGATCGCTAATCCGTATTTTGTAAAAATGTTTATATGGTTCGAAAGAGGATTAAATGTCCTTTCCAAATATACCAGATTTTAAGAAATGGAACAGTTACTCAGTTGTACAGGGCGTTTCAAAAAAGACAATCGAGAAAAAGAGAAACTTTCGACCCTTTTTAAAACTTTTTTTTTAAATATAAAAAATCCATATTTTTTAAAAAAAATTGTACCGTAAGAATCGGTAATAAATGCTCTTTCTCGTGGTACAGGTGTATTTTCGATATTTCCAACAGATCGGAAGCGATCGCTTTAGAAAAACCCGCGAAATTTTCCTCTCTCTGCTTTCTCTTTTGAGGAACACGCTGAAGGGCGAAAATTACGATCCGCTCGCTTTTTAATTAGGCATTGGTCGACGTTTTAATTAATATCTCCGGAACTAATTAAAATTTTTAAATTCTGTTTTCACTATCAACTCGGGAAGGCTTCTGAGCACCCGTATGTCAAATTTTATACTTCTGCGTTCAGTAGGGGCTGAACGTATAGATGCACAGACAGACAGACAGACAGACAGACAGACAAACATCTTCTTTTATTATTATAGATTTAATAAAAATTAAATGTGGAAACTCGTTTGAAAGCAATCAGTTCATAAGGTCAACCGAACTTAAATCATTATCATACACTGTAAAAAATTTCTGTAAATTTACTGATGTTTATTCAATATTTGTAAATTTACAGTACTTTTTGTTTAAAAATAAATAATCAAGATTATCAATCTTCATTCTATATTTTTATTTATTTATTTAACAGTTTTATTCCTCAATAAAATTAATAAAAAAAAAATATTATATTAATATCAATCTGTATAATAAAATTTACTTTCAGAACAATTTTCATTTAATAAAAATTCAATATGGGAACGCCTTTGAAAGCATTAAGTTCTTAAGATCAACCGAACTTTAATTGTAATTTATATACTGCAAAAAAAAAATTGTAAATTTACTGAGACGTTTATTCGGAATCTGCAAAAAATTTACAGTACTTTTCAATTTTAAAAAATCTGGAGTGACTCTACTCGACTTTCCGAATATTGAGTAATTAACGGTTTTGTAGATAAAGTAAAGTGAGAGGAGTTGTTAAATAAACAAAAGGGAGAAAATTATAATAGGGTGTTTGAGTATTTTTCTCCATATAATACACAATGTTTAATTAAACGTTACTGAACTTTGAGCCCATAGATTATAATGATAAAGAACTTTTCGTTGTGTCCCTGTAACAACCTATAAATGCTAGATTGATTAAAATGCTTATAGTTAGTGCAACAGTGACTTATAATATTCATATAAATTTTCAGCTATATTGAATAAGGCGTTTAGACACTATTGCATTTTTAAAAATTTGGTCCATTAGGTCATAATGATAAAGAATTTTTCTTTGTGTCCCTGTAAATAACTGTAAGTGCTAAATTGACCAAAATCTTCACAGCTCGTGCAACTGTGACCTATAACATGTGTATAAATTTTTTGCTTAGTTTAATAAGGCGTTTAGACGCTATCACACTTTTAAAAATTTTGCCCCATAGGCCATAATGATAAAAAAAATTTTTCTTTGTGTCTCTCTAAAAAAAACTGTAATTGCTAAATTCAGCAAAATCTATACAGCTCGTGTAACTGTGACCTATAACATGTGTATAAATTTTTTGCTCAGTTTAATAAGGCGTTTAGACGGTATCACACTTTTAAAAATTTGGTCCCATAGGCCATAATGATAAAGAAATTTTCTTGGTGTCCTTGTAAAGAAACTATAAGTGGTAGATTCACCAAAATCAATAGGGTTCGTGCTACGGTGACAACATACGTACCAACTTTCAGCTCATTCGAGCAAAGCGTTTAGACGCTAGCGTGTTCACTCACACACATACACACACACATACACACACACACATACATACATACATCGTAAAAATAGTGGAAACGGACTCAGGGGACCTCGAAGCGTATAGGAACATCAAAATCTCAAATTCGGATTTTTGACATGATTACAATACTTTCCTCACTATAGTGTTCGGAAAGTAATAAAGTCTGTTCCGGAAAAGTAAGTTTTTTGACATTTATCTTTTGAAACTGCGTATATGTAAATTCATCCTATAGATCTTCAAAGGAGGGTATACAACTTTTTCAAAAAAGCATGGATTTTCGATTAAAAAAAAAAAAAAACAAAGAAAACAAAGAAAGAAAATAAGGAATAAGGAATAGTACACCACAGATTATTATACAGATAGGACACTCCCGTATACTCAATGGTAACAAAAATGCGACTACCGTGATCCTGTTGGCAACGGTTGTAAGTTACTCGAGCTCTCTAGCTTACGCAATTGCTCGTCTTTTTTTTTTTTTTTTTTTTTTTTTATTGTTTGGCAACTTCGTTATTGTTTACAAGATTGTCAAAAGCAATTTATTTTAAGAAGCAGGACGAGACGTGTTGTTTTTTTGAGAATTTGGTCGGGTAGGTAGGTGGTTGATGGAAGCAGCTATCTCCCTCTCAACTTGTCTTGCTCTACTGTTTTGGTGAGGCGTATCCGCGTATGCTTTTGCATGTGTTCGTGTACTCTTCATTCTATATTCGCAGTTACTTTTTGGTTGATTTTCTCACCGAATTAAGTCTTTCGGTAAGTTTTTAGTTCTTTTTCCCTGGTAGGGGTTTTTTATTTCTCCCAGTTCTGCCATTTTATAGTTTGTTTATTTCTGTTAAACGTTCAGTTTACCCATATTTTGTTCATGGCAGGAGGGCGGTTACCGGTTGGTTCGCCTTGCTCGCCGCATTATTATACTAACGAACATAAGCTATCCGAGTCTTTAAATATTGCTGTCAATGACGGCTGTGACATTATATCTTTCATAATCTCGGCCAAAAACGGCTCTTTGCCGCAAACCCACCCAAAGGCTCTTAAAGAGGAACTGGCTAAAACCATCACCAATTGCAACGAGATAGAAAGCCTAAGGCTCACCAGGCAGAATAAGCTTTTCATTACTACCAAACATATTCAAGTAGCCCAGCAAATATTAAGTATAGAGTCATTGCTTGGCATACCAGTTGACACTTTCATCCAGAGGGAAACAATCTCTACACGCTTTTTGCTACACAATATTGACATCTCTGTAACTTGTGCTGACATAGCAGAAGAGTTGAGTTCCCAAGGCCTACACATATTGGAGGTGAGAAGATTTATTCGCAAAGCTCAGGGCACGGATCAACCTACTTTGACGGTACTGGTAACAATATTAGGTACGACCTTACCAGCAAATGTAAAACTGTGGTACCAAATTTATCGGATCTCGTTATTTTATGATAAACCACGCCCATGTAGTACTTGCCACAGGTTTAATCACACCCTTAGATCGTGCGGTAATAATAAGATATGCATCCAATGTGCGGAATCGCACACCGAACTTTGCACTAGTCCCACACCTAAATGCATTAATTGCAAAGGCAGTCATGCTGCCAATGATAAAAACTGTCCTGTGTATCAACGTGAGATCCGAATCCTAAAGTACCGTGCCACCCACCACCTCACGATTGCTGACGCGAGACGACGTTTTGCAGAAAATGAAACCACCTCCACGAAATCGTATGCCGCTGCTGCTACCTTTTCCTCCCCATCGGTGGTTACCAAAACTGAGCTGGAAGAGGCGATGCAGAGTCTCTCTACCCACTTTACCTCCCTCATGCAAACGATGGTTACTGAACTACAAAAAACTCTCCAAAGTTTCGTTGAGACAGCCATTCAGCCGCTTATGGGTATCATTCAAGACCTACAGGTCAAACGATCTCCAAAGTTACCTTCTGGTCTCTCACATGCCGTCGCACAACGGCTCAAAAAAGCACGCACCGATCTTACCTCCACCAACTCTGATTCTCTTAGTATGGACACGTCATTACCAGATGCTCTGGATCCTCCTGCCTCCCGCCCTCCTCCTGAACCACCGCATGGTGTCTAGTTCCTGTGCCGCCGCTCTCATGTTTTCTGGTCTCTGGCTGTTTTTGGGGGTAAGTCCTGTTTGTTTTCTGCTGTTATTTTTTTTTCCTTGTCATGTCTTCTGAGTTATTTTTGCTCCAATGGAATTGTAGAAGTTTCCGTGCCAACGGCCATTGGCTCCTAAATTCCCCCTCCCTTCACGCCCGTATTTTGTGTCTCCAAGAGACTTTTCTTTCCCCTTCTGACATTGTCTCTCTCCCTAATATGATTTGTTATAGAGCTGATAGGTTATCTGCTCGGGGCGGTGGTCTGTTGACTGCTGTTCATTCTTCTCTTCCGTCTACAAGTTTTACCCTCCCTACGTGCCCTCTTCAGGATTTTGAAGCCCTCGGCGTTAGGGTCTTTTTTGATCATTCTTGGTCTATAATTATTAACATTTACTCCCCCTCTGGTGCCCTCCCTGAGGAATGGCTTTCTGAGATTGTTTCCACCAGCGGCTCCCCCCTCCTTATTCTTGGCGATTTCAATATAAATGTCTGTGTCCGGTCTCCCCCCATTCCTGCTAGAACTCGTCAATTACTAAACTGGGTCGTCTCACAGGATTTATGTATTCTCAATTTAACTTCTCCTACTCGGTCTAGCCCTTGCAGCTCCCCCTCCCTTTTGGATCTGACTATGGTATCTCCTCCGCTTTATGACAAATTTATGTTTTATGTCCATCCTGATCCTTATGACTCTGACCATCATCCAATCCTTGTTTTCAGGCACTATAACTCTCCTCCCTCTGCTAGTACTAAAAAGTGCTACAATTGGTCAAAAGCTAGCGCTGCCCTTAACCGTCGGGACAACCTACCGAATCTCTACTACGAAGACTTTGAGAGTTCTTGTATGCAAGCTCTTTCGGACACTTGTGCTACTTTCCCTAAGGCGCGTAACTCAACTCGTCCCTGGTGGGACAGCACTTGCTGCCACCTGCTTGCTCGGAAACGAAAACACCTTCGCCTTGCTCGCTCCCTCTGCTCCAGAGATGAATGGCTCCGCTATAAGCATTACGCTGCTAAGCTCCGGCGTTACATTAAATATTCTTCACGATGCTTCTGGGACAATCTTTGTCGGGAGAAGAGCTCCAACGGGAAAATCTTCAAAATTCTAAAACGGATAGCCAACCGTGAACTCCCTGGGGAAGACAATATCATCCTCAATCCATTCCCCCTCACTTCTGCCTCTCTCCAAGCCCAGGCTTTCCTCCAACACTTCACGAAGGATTGCAGTGAACCTCCCATTCCGTACGATCTTAGTGATGGAGATCCTATTCTCGACGAGCCCTTCAGCATGGAAGAACTAATCCATTCTCTCAAGCACTCTCGCCCAACAACTCCTGGAGCTGACGGAATCTCTCTTAACCTGTTAAGTAAGCTCTCTCATCAGCACCTGGATTCCCTGAGGAGTACATTCAATAACTCATTTAACACGGGTATCCTTCCTCCCTCTTGGAAACTGGCTACCATTCTCCCCATCCGGAAACCCGGTAAACCGTCGTCTGATATTGCGTCTTATCGCCCCATTGCTCTCACTTCGGTGGGGTGCAAAGTTCTGGAACGGATGATTCTTCGCAGGCTCCTTGCTTGGGCTGGCCATCGGAACCTCTTCCATAGAGACCACTACGGCTTTATTCCTTCCCGGGACTGCACTGTAGCTCTCAGCACCTTTTTTCTGGACGTCTCTACTGCCCGTGCTAATCGCCACTTTGTGGCTGCTGTCTGCCTAGATATCAAGGCAGCTTACGATTCCGTTCAGCCTGACATTTTAATTCATAAACTCGCCTCTCACGGTATCCGTGGTAAGATGGGCCTTTGGATTGCTTCCTTTGTTAAACATCGGGTTATCCAGGTACGCTGGAAGGCAGCTCTTTCTCAGGTCGGTCCCTGCAATCAGGGTGTTCCCCAGGGCAGCGTCTTATCCCCATTTTTGTTTATCATGTACATGCTGGACGTTGTCGAAACTCTTGAGGAGGGTGTACATATAATTGTCTACGCTGATGATATATTAGTTTATGCTATTGGCCCGGCTGAAGACCGTGCTCGCCAAAAACTTCACAACACGTTGTGCCGCATTCATACTTGGTGTTCGGCAAATAAACTCTTAATCGGCCCTGATAAATGCTCGGCAATTAATTTCTCCCGTTCCAGAGATCCCGGCCCTTCTATCACCCTTATGGGTTTCAATATTCCATGGAGCTCCCACGTTAAAATCCTTGGCATCTGGTTCTCCCGCTCTCTTTCTTTCGCCCACCATTTTTCCACCTTGAAAGTGAAGGCTTTTCGGAAAATTAACTATATCAAAGCGGTTGCTAATCGTTCTCGGGGGCTAAATAGCAATCATGCGTTGAAAATTATTGACTCCCTGATTCGAAATAGTCTAGAATATGGTGCTCCCCTTTTCTATGATGCCCCTCCATCTTCGCTCAATACTCTTGAGATTTGCTATAACGCTGCGATTAGGGTTGCTACTGGCCTTCCCCGCTGGACCCCTCTCCCTGTTCTCCGCCGTGAGGCTGGTGTCGCTAGCATGACTCTTCGGGGTCTTTCGGGGCATGACTCTTCGCTAGCATGACTCTTCGGAAACAATATCCCTCTTACGGGGATATTGTTTCCACTGCTCTCAGCTCTCGTAATGGGACCATGAGTCTCCTCTCTTTCTCTAAGAGTGTTTTTCCAGATCTCTAATTTCAAATCTAATGGATATTTCGAGATGACGCTGCCCTAGTGGCATAGCATATATCTCATGTTCTTTCCTACCTACCTACCTACCTACTTAAGAAGCAATTACTAAATATTAAGCAAATAAATTTTGAAAATATACATGAACCAAAAATATTTTTTCCTTTTCAAGCATTTTGTATTATTTAAACCAAGCAGTGTTAAATATTTTACGATTTCATACTGTTATTTCAGAATTATAGTTTGTACTTTTAATTTATACTTGAATATGAATGTGTTTGGCGAAGTATATTTTTAAACGTTATAAAAAATTAATATTACTTCTTAGAAGAATAGCTGTGAATGTTTTGAGTGTGATTTTGTGAATTCAAAAATAATAGAAAGTGAAGAAAAAGAAAACTTCACATACTAACCTGCTCCGAACTACTCGTGAAATAGAAAAACAATTTTCGATCAAAGATGCTATTTATGTAGACCTAACAGATGTGGAAGTGCTTAGTTCCTCTCTGTTGACACTTAGTGGTACTGCTATCGCTTCGGTTTGCGTTTCAGCTTCACTCTCCTATCTGTATGATAATTTGTGTAGTATACTCATAGCCGCTGTGCTTCAGCAAGAGAAAACTACTATATTTCTAAGAATGACCTTACCCCACTCCCTGAAAATTAGTACGTGATGGTACAATTTAACTGTCATAATCGGGCTTATTATTTTTATTGGGGAAAAAACGACCCTTCCCAAGTATCACAAACGGTTAGGTCATCGTTGGCAAATTGTTTACTCTCATGTGGGCCAATGGTTAGAAATGTCCGCTTTGTTAACCGTCTCTCAACAAATTATTTCCCAACAAAGGTCTACCAAACTTCTCCAATGATTGCGCTTCGAAACATTTGGACTTCTGTTAGATCATGGTTGGTAGACAAACCCATTATTTACTAACAATGATCCAACAAATTTATTTTCCATATGATCCGACAGCACTCTGATACTGTTGGTTCTACTACAGCGTCTAGAATAAACAGTGTGGAAAGCGGCGAATAAAATTGTACTAAAAAAATTAAGCCTGTCACCAGATGTCATTATAATCGAAGCTAGGGTACGACAACAAAACCGAGACTCCCTATTGGTTAATTATATGCTTAGATCACGTGATTAAACTGACGAAACTGGGAAAAGCCAATCAGGTCTTCGATTTGAGCAATAGCTTCGATCACAGCGACATCTAGGTAAGCTTAATTTTTGTAGCATCATTTTAACATCACGGTTATAGGCGATTACCACACTGTTTATTCTAGACACTGTAGTTCTACTTTGGATCATTGTTGATACTGCAGCGCAACCATCTCCCAATGGTTCACCAACGTTAGTCCAACGATTTGTGCTACTTTTAAAGGGAGGATTTTGACGCTGATTAGTGTTATTATTACTCTCACACATTAATGTACTTTGTTATAATTTTAACTTCTTCATTACAGGAATTTTCTTGAAAGCGAGTGGTGTCTCATGGAATTTCGTGCTGCTCATGTACAAGCTTTAGAAGATAAAGTTCATCGCATAATAGTGATTAAAGTTGGTGATCTACCAAATGATATTGATCCTGCTATTAAAGTGTACCTAGACAGTACAACCTATTTGACTTGGGGAGATAAGTACTTTTGGAACAACTTACTTTATGTTCTTCCAACTTCATGTACTGCTAGAAATCCAGTGCCAAGACATATACTCAATAACAGAACTGTAATGGAATTAATTGAGAATTCATATAAATAGCATATTAAACTTGATTCATTTTCTTCAAATCTGTGGTGGTGTCTATGTGTAAGAAATAAACAAAAACAAATTCTACAGAACTTGATAATTACAGCCTCCTTTACTTGAAATTATATTCTTCAAGTATCGTTTGAAACAATATTTCAAAATAATAATAATTATAATAATTGAATGTAGTTAACTGATATATTAACAATGCTCTTTAAATATTATTAGAAACACAATTTCAAAAATATTAAAATGGAATTAACTAAGATCTCAACAATATTCTTTAAAAATCGTTCGAAACATGTTTTCAAAAAACATTAGAATTTAATTAGAAAATTAATAATTTATTATACATGTATATATATATATATATATATATATAACGGATAAGCTAAAATAAGTTCTTTTAAGTACTTTATACATAAAAATTACTAAAATTACAATTTAAATGAATTTATTTATTTTGTCCTTGAATTCTGCACTGTTAAAAATATTAGTTCAATATTTCACCCTAGAAAAAGTGCAAATTAGAAAAATGTAGCTGCAACCAACATTTAAAGAAATTTGGTGCTGTATGTTTCACCATTTTACTAGTACTATTTGAAACATAAGCACCATTAAAATGGTGCTTAGATAATGGTTCTTATCAAGTAGCACTAGTACAATGGTGAAAGAGACAGCACCAAATTTCTTTAAACGTTGGTTGTAGCTACATTTTTCTAATTTGCACCTTTTATAGGGTAAAAAATTGAACTATTTTATTTAACAGTGTGGGATACCGCTATAATTTGCCCTCAAATTCAATTTTAAATGTCTGATCTCCCTACTTAGAACGGAGTCGTTTCAAAAAATAAGAGAAAAGAAGTTCTTCGAAACTTGATAATACAGTTCATTTTATTTCAATGAATATTCTTCAATGGGCTCTTCCCACCTGACGTCAGAGGTCACATGATAGAGGAAAAACAAATAGCAGACGAAGTCTTCAATATCTATAGCGATTGCTGAAATAATATATTTTCTATTCTTATTTTTGATCAATCGTATTTAATCTGTGTTATTTTTTATAAATCATCATTTTTAATCCATTTTATATCATTATTCATCATCTTTTGTTTGCCGTATACATTTACAATCATCATTTAGTTTATGTTTGTTATTGATGTTCATGAAGAACATGTTTAATACTCTGATTTTTGGTACTCAAATCAGTGACAGTGCAATATTGTACTGCGTAAATCCATTTAGACCAGTAACTAAATTAATTAACTTGTTATAACACCTTTATACAATTAAATTAAATGAAAACATTTTAAAATTTCCAATTATAATCCATAAACATGCCACAAGAAGCTATTATTTATTGCTAGATCAGTTAATGTTACAGTTACACTACAATATACAAAAATCGATTCTTATAGGTAAAAATAAATAAACACATAAAATGTTTTTTAAAAATTATTAAATTTACAAATACAATTATTCTACTGTTTACAAATGCACAATATTACTTTTATTTTATTTTATATGAAATATTAAAATTTTTGTTCTTAAGAACAATATTTAATTGAATTCGATTCTCAGAATTCGATTGTTCGTTTTCCTCTATCACGTGATTGAGCAGACGACGGTGGGAAGAGCCCATTATAGTTTGAAAAGAAATTTCATAAAGCATCATTTCAATTCATTTGATTGAGATCTCAACTAAATAATGCAATGTATTTCGTGTAAGTCTTCAAATCGGTAGAAATGATACCGATGCAAGAAATAAGAGAAAACAAATTTTTCAGAGATAAATAGTACCACATTTTTCATTTTAAAGAATGTTCTTCAAATATTGCTGGAACAATATTTCAAAAAAGCATTTGAACGGAATTAACTGAGATCTCAAATTCGACAACGCAACATATTTGATTTGGGCTGGGATTGTGGTGCCTCGTTCTGCGGTGCCTGATCTTAAATCTTACGAGCTTTCGTAGAATGGGCGTGGTTAAGAATGATCTTAACTTGGTATTGCGGTGCCTCAAGCGTAAGTCCTCAGCGTGTCCTCGTAAGAGAAAGAAGCCAGCCAATGGGAGACGCAGAGCGAGCTATGTTGTGATTGCGCGCGCATCCAGTTTTGATTTGACTTACGATAGCTCTGAGGTTGTCGTAAGATAGTGAGGCACTGCAATACGACTTGCGTTTTGTTTACATCTTAAGACAGCGTTTGTGAGTAAGACAGTGTTGAGCGAGGCACCGCAATCCCATCCATAATCTCATCAAAACTAGGAGTGATACGATGCAAGAAATAAGTTTAAACTAAGTCATCAGAACTTGATAATAAAATCCATTTCAGTTGATGTATTTTTTTTTTTTTTTTTTTTTTTTTTTTTTTTATTGAATGGGCAAAATATTTTGAAATTGGTTTGAGGAGAATTCCGCAAAAAATCTTTTAAAACAGCCAAAGTAGTAACAATGCGAAGTAATGTTTCTTACTACTGGATCCAAACATCAACAGCTCTCTATGCAAAGCAATAATACGCATGCGTCTATCAATTGGCGAGGTTTTTCAGGTAGGCGATGGATTCATTATAATTATGGTAACCATCTCTTCGATACAGTGATAGGAGTAGGAGCTATTGCTTTGTTTTTTAATGCTTTTTCCTCGTGCTTCGTGCTTGCCTTTCGTGTAATTCTGTATCTTAATGTTTTGAAATTTTTCAAGCCTTTGCTGTTTTTATTTTGGGATAAATGAAAAAATTTCTTATGTTGGATGTAATTAATCAGGCATTCTCTATGAAAAAAAACATTTTTTTTTTTTTTTTTTCGATTCATGATGATAAGGAGCAGGAGCCATTGCTTTGTTTTTACCTCGTGCTTGTTTCTCGTGTGCACGTAATTGTATTCGTTAATATTTTAAAAATTTCCCAGCCTTTGCTGTTTTTTTCTTATTATTATTATGGAAGAAATTTCTTGTGTAGAATGTAATCGTACATTCTCTATGAAAACAAACTATTACTGGCATATGAGGAATTTTCATCCTACGGCCGTAATTTCGGTACAAAAAACTGCAAATAAGCAATATTCTATGTGCAGCCAAAAGCTTACTGCAATGTCAGAAATTCATGAACATTTAGTGAAAATTCGTAAAATTGTACTAAAGTATAAAGAATTAACATTTGCATCAGAAAAAGGCTTTGAATAATGGCTATGATAAAATAAATGTGTTATGATATTTTGGCTAAATTTTACAATCCGACGTGACAGCTTTTATTTACAGTAGGTGTGGAGCACAGATTATTATACAGATAGGACACTCCCGTATATTCTTCGGTAACCAAAATTTGACTGCAACGACCTTATTGTCAACGGCTGTAAGCTTCTCGAGATTTCCGGCTTACGCAATCGCTCATCTTATTTTTATTGTATCTACGTTCATTGTAATATTAGTGCAACGTTAAACCCATCATCCAACCAACTAACCATTGTATCGATGTTTACATTTGGCAACTTTGTTATTGTTTACGAAATTGATTGTCGAAAGCATTTTATTTTAAGAAGCAAGTACTAAATATTAAGCAAATAAATTTCGAAAATATATATAAACCAGAAATATTTTTTTTCATTTTAAAGCATTTTGTATTATTTAAACCAAGCAATGTTAAATATTTAAGATTTTATTCCATACTGCTATTTCAGCATTACAATTTGTTATAATAATTTGTACACTTGAACACGAATGTGTTTGGCAAAATTTATTTTCAAACATAATAAAAATTAGTTTTATTTCTTAGAAAATAGCTGTAATGTTATGATTTTATGAATTTAAAAGTAGTAGAAAAAGTGAAGCAAAGAAAACTGCACATATGTTTTCATTTGGCAACTTTATTATTGTTTACAAACTTGATTGTTAAAAGCAATTTATTTTAAGAAGAAAGTGCTAAATATTAAGAAAATAAACTTTGAATATACATAAAATAAAAACATTTTTTCATTTTAAAGCATTTTGTATTATTTAAACCAAGCAACGTTAAATATTTAATGATTTCATACTGCTATTTGAGAATTACAGTTTGTAATTTTAATTTGTACTTGAATATGGATATGTTTGACAAAGCATATTTTTAAACATTATAAAAATTAATTTTTATTTCTTAGAAGAATAGCTGTGAATGTTTTGAGGATAATTTTGTGAATTCAAAAACAATAGAAAGTGAAGAAAAAGAAAGCTTCCCATACTAACCTGCTACTAACTACTCGCGAAATAGAAAAACAATTTTCGATCAAAGATGTTATTCACGTAGACTTAACACTTGTAGTTCCCCTCTGTTGACACTAGTGGTGCTACTATATTTCCGGCTCGCGTTTTAGCTTCACTGTCCTATCTGTATGATAATCTGTGGTGTGGAGAATTAGTAAACAAATACTAATTGATCAAATTGTAAAAGTTTTATTTATCTTATAATAATAAATTTCTAAGTTTCATTTTCATGTAATATAAACACGGATTAAAATACTAATTCCGGTGAAATTAATTTATTCGATTATCTTTGATCAGTACCAACTTTTCAACTTTCGACTCAAAAATGCAAGATCCTACGTTACATTTACTCAACCCCAACATCAACCAATTATTACTGCATAGTTTTCGAAAAGCGAAAAATTGCTAATAATAGTAGGACTGCTTTATCTTAGAGCATGCGCATTTTAAGGAGCCATTGCTGTGGCGATCCGAGAGTATGTTTCTTTAGTAAAAAGGGTTTTTTATTCTCCACAAATGTATAATGATTGAATGGCTAAAACATTGTTGTAATTATTTGTTGAGAATGTGAAAGATTATTCATAACAAAATGCATATAATACGCGTAGTAGTGGACAATCGAAGTCATGTGATGGTTTCACACCAGATTTTTTTTTCTGTTTTGTAGATTATAATTTTTTTTTTAATTATTTAAATAATAATAATAAGAAGAAGAAAAAAAAATCACAATACTAAATAAATAAAAAAAATCACTATATTTAAAGGGGACTAATGTGCAAGTTGTACCCGACGGGACTAAAGTGAACGTTGTATCTCACGGGACTAATGTGCAAGTTGCACCGAACGAACAAACTATTTCTTTCGACGAAAATGCCTACTAACCCTGGACGATAGGTCTAATATATCGTATCCTATTATATATCGTATTTATCGTAATATAACTCAATACTTATTTTCGCTTCCTCCTTCGACTCGTTTTAATACGCATTTTTTATATGCATGAGCAGCCCCCGAAAAACAAAAACATTAAATTCATTTTTTTACTTATTTTTATTTCATATTATTTCACGCGCACTTTTTATTTCCTAATTCAAAATTATAAAAAAAAACTTTTTCGATATAGCTTGTAACGACACTGATTATTATTAATTTTCTTTTCTTTTTCTTTCAATAATAATAATAATAATAATAATAATAAAAAAATTGATGAAATTCTGGCAAAAGCAGAATTTAGTTTAGGACGGAGGAGTATTTTTTTTTTTTTTTTCTTTTTTTCTTTTTTCAAATTATAACATCGCTTTCAAATTATTCAATTATATTTTCGATAAATTTTAGATTTCGACAAATGTCCAACTATCGAAATCGACAACGCAAAAATCCCAGATTGAGACTAATAGGCCCTCAGTCCTAATAACAATGCTCAGCAAAAATTGTACCAATGCAGAATAATCTTTTCTTTGTAATATATAAGTCATTTTTTCCTTACAGATATTTAGAATGGCTGAAATATTGTTGCAAATGATTTAATCTTTGCTGGCCCTAACGCACTAAACCGCTGTAAGTAGTTTTGCCAAATTTACAGACTCTTTTATTCAACTATCACCAATAATTTTGAGCAGTGATATTTGATATACATAATGGACGAAACCTTTGAAGTCATTAGGTAAACGTCACAGTTAAAATTTAGTGGTGGATATTAACCCTTTACAGCGCACTACCCTTTAAAGTTGGAATTTCAACAAAAAAAGTTGTAGGCTATCTATTTAGGTCTAAAGGAGTACAGAGGTATAATTTTGTAAAGATAGTACTTACCGTTTTGAACCTGTGGGTGTTCTATCAGCGGGAACACTGCGCCACTAGAGCTCTGAAAAGTGCGTCTAAGAGCATTGCAGTGAAGCGCGTAAATGAGTAGAAGATTTTGCATATGAATTTAAAAAACACTGTATTATACCTGTGTAGTAGATTTAGCATGACCCATGGTGCATTACGGGGAGGCCTATTACTCTACACCCCCATTCTCCCCCCCCCCCCAAAAAAAAAAAAAAAAAAATCTTGGTTATATGATTTTTTATGAAATAGTTTGATATTTACAGTTAGTATACATATATACAAGTCCTATGTGCAAAAATATTTACAGTTAGTCAATTTTTTAGCTTCATGAAATTTTTGGAAGCACGTCACACTCTTTTGGTAGAAGCACAAACCAACATTCCAGGTTTTGCACATGAAACTAGTTTTGTGCGTTTTTTTTTTTTTTTTTTTTATAAACAACCAACCCTCCCTCGCAGCATCTGATAGCTTGACGCCATGTAAAAATAATTTCCTTAGTAAAAATAATTGTTTCTTTATTGTCGAAAATACATAATCAGTGAGAGAATGAAATATTTTTTCAAATTGGCTTATTCAAAATCGTGTAAAAAATCATTCATAACAGTAAGAATACACAGCGAAAACAGTAACAGTACAAAATAATGTTTCATTAGTAAAAAGAGTTGTTTCTTTATTGTCGGAAATATATAATCAGTGAAGGAATGAAATATTTTTTCAAACTGGTTTATTCAGAATCGTGCAAAAAATCATTCATAACAGTAAGAATACACAGCGAAAACAGTAACAATACAAAATAATGTTTCCTTAGTAAAAAGAGTTGTTTCTTTATTGTCGAAAATATATAATCAGTGAAGGAATGAAATATTTTTTCAAATTGGTTTATTCAGAATCGTGTAAAAAATCATTCATAACAGTAAGAATACACAGCGAAAACAGTAACAATACAAAATAATGTTTCATTAGTGAAAAGAGTTGTTTCTTTATTGTCGAAAATATATAATCAGTGAAGGAATGAAATATTTTTTCAAATTGGCTTATTCAAAATCGTGTAAAAAATCATTCATAACAGTAAGAATACACAGCGAAAACAGTAACAGTACAAAATAATGTTTCATTAGTAAAAAAGAGTTGTTTCTTTATTGTCGGAAATATATAATCAGTGAAGGAATGAAATATTTTTTCAAACTGGTTTATTCAGAATCGTGCAAAAAATCATTCATAACAGTAAGAATACACAGCGAAAACAGTAACAATACAAAATAATGTTTCCTTAGTAAAAAGAGTTGTTTCTTTATTGTCGAAAATATATAATCAGTGAAGGAATGAAATATTTTTTCAAATTGGTTTATTCAGAATTGTGTAAAAAATCATTCATAACAGTAAGAATACACAGCGAAAACAGTAACAATACAAAATAATGTTTCATTAGTGAAAAGAGTTGTTTCTTTATTGTCGAAAATATATAATCAGTGAAGGAATGAAATATTTTTTCAAATTGGCTTATTCAAAATCGTGTAAAAAATCATTCATAACAGTAAGAATACACAGCGAAAACAGTAACAGTACAAAATAATGTTTCATTAGTAAAAAGAGTTGTTTCTTTATTGTCGGAAATATATAATCAGTGAAGGAATGAAATATTTTTTCAAACTGGTTTATTCAGAATCGTGCAAAAAATCATTCATAACAGTAAGAATACACAGCGAAAACAGTAACAATACAAAATAATGTTTCCTTAGTAAAAAGAGTTGTTTCTTTATTGTCGAAAATATATAATCAGTGAAGGAATGAAATATTTTTTCAAATTGGTTTATTCAGAATCGTGTAAAAAATCATTCATAACAGTAAGAATACACAGCGAAAACAGTAACAATACAAAATAATGTTTCATTAGTGAAAAGTGCTTTTGCTTTATTATCGCTCTCTTCATCCCAAATACATCCAGCCATAATTTTCATCCCTTGAGCACGATCTTCTCCAATAATTACTTGAACTACGAATTTGTATCGCACAAGCGCCAGTTCCTTTAGTTTATCGTGAATAGTATGCTGAATCGTTTTTATCCAGTTAGATACATACATATGATCATAAACTTTGCCTTGGAATTGTGTGTAGAGAATGCTTCTGATATTTTTTTCAAAATCTTCAGATTTAAATTTTTTATGTGGCCTGATGTTAAGTGTCACTGGCTTCTGATCCATACTTCAAAAAGATTCAACCTAGAAAGGAAAAACGAAACTGCATATATTCTACATGGGAATCGAAGATATAAATGTAAAATAACTTCTTATTAATTCTATTTTTTTTAAATATGCCCAAGTAAACAATTCAGCAAAACACCCTTTTAAGAAGTAAAATTTTGTAGGTGTTTTGGAGGACAAAGTTGGAATTTGTTTCCCTCTTTCTGCAACCGCCAATTTTATCATTTAAAAAGCAAATTTTCGAACAGATTTTATTACGTCATCCTCCACGTACGTTTTAGGATTGAGCCCAGTGTTCAAAACAAAACGTAATTATTAGAAAAATTGTAATTTTAGAAAGTGTTTCAAAAATGGTAAGGATAAAGCAATTAATGATGCCACATAAAGTATTAATTTTAGAATGAAAAATGAAAAATGTTTTAATACGTGTGATGGCAAAATAATTAAGTATTAACAAAATATTGGTGACCTGTTTTTCAGCAAGATATAAAATATTTGGCTGTTTAAACTGGAAAATTGGTTTTAGGCAGCCATGTTGCTCAACCAGGCGAGATGACCGCAAGTTAAAAGCAAATATTCAAAAAATCGTTTTGTATCATGTTCAGAACTTAAAAATGCTTGGGGGGGGGGGAGGATGTGTAGATAAATACTCTCTTCAAAAACAGTGCGTTAACAACTGAACAAAGCAGGTTAAAAATCAGAAGATCTGCAAAAGAAAGCCATTATTAAAAAAAGAGTTAAAAAAAAAAAAAAAAAAAAAAAACAAGACTTCAGATGACCAAAAATTTATAAAAAGTATCAGGTAATTATTGGGCTAAACTGGTTTGCTCTGATGAGTCAAGTTTAATTTATTTCGAGCTGATAAATAAAGCTAGTAGGACGAGGAAAATGTGACCGATTCAATGAAAATTGCACTTTTAAAGCAGTGACATTTCCTCCGTACATTATGGTACGGAGGTGCATAACTTTTCAAGAAGTCGGGCAAATTTTCATGCCCAAGGGATCAATTAACTCGAAATAAAGCACGGTCATTATAAAAGTGGCGTCTGGCCGATTATTTTGATCTCAGACTTTACCACAAACATCATTTCAAGATGATAATGCACCTTGTTAAAAACATCTGTGGTAAGTTTATTTGATTCAATTTGTTAAAATTACCTATCCATTCCCATACATACCTATAATTCTGTAAGTAATAATACCTTTTTTCACATTAAAGTTAAATCACACAAAGAATATCGTAATATTTCTTCCTTACCAGACCTTGAAGCAGTACTCAATACGCTTGAAAATGTTTAGTCTATAAAACAGCAGGGGGACTGTGAGGAGGATTCGAAATTTGCAGCCTACAACTTTGCAAGAACTAGAAAAAATTATTTATGATATATTTGGCACAGTGAAATTTCGGAGATTTATATTAAAATACTGTATAATACTAGGCCATTGTGCATTAAAGCAGGAATTCCATATAAAGATGGATTTAACCCAATGCAGAATACATATTTTTATTAAATAATTGTTTAGATCTAACAAATAAATAGTTTTATTCTATATTTTACAATATAACTTGTTTAATTCATGTAATAAATCATAATAGAAAACAAAGTACATGTTTATTATATTACGTTTAAAAAGAAAATTTTATGTAGATTTTTATTAAGTACTTCGTACAGTGTAATAAAGCGAATTACTAAATCAAAAATGTATATGGGTATGAGGTATCATTTCACCACTTCGGTATTATGCAAACGTGAGAGTTTTGTTTGTTTTAAACATTAGTTTTGAAGTTATTACAAATAAAAAAAAGTTTAAGTCAATTTTTCTGCAGTGCGGCTTTTTTTTTTTTTTTTTTTTTGTCCCTTAGTGTACATATCTTTTTTTTTTTTTTTTTTTTTTTTTTTTTTTTTTAATTTCTCGAAAAAAGAATATTTTTATTACATTTAAAAAGTGGTAAGTGGTATCTAACTTACATTTAAATAACTTTATTAACGGCTGGACTTCATTAAGGAGGGGAAGCGGGGGCAATGTTGTGAGAGACAGGTAATTTGCCCTGTACTCTTAATTGCTTATACAACCATTCTGTTTATTTTATTCATTTCTATTGGAATAATTCAAGACACATGTGGGATTACTAAATTGTTTAATTTGCTTACCCAATACACATTACTGCAATTTTATTGTTATTATTATTACTTCTGTTCTCAAAATTTATGTTAATTTTTTTTGTTCGGGATTTCCTTTCTGAAAGAAAAAAAAAAAATGCTTTCCAGATAAGTCTATTTTTAGGTTACATTCCTGAACATTAATTATTAAAAGTTCATATCCATATAGGGAGTAAGAGTTTCTGGAAACAGGTAGCCAAAAAAATAAATCCTGTTAAGGAGGCGGGGGGGAGGGGGACACTATAACTTAAATTTTCTAAACGAAGGTCAAAAAATTTTAAATAAGATTTTTATTACATAAAATGAATATTAGTAAAAGCGAGAAAACTTAACCAAAAAAACATATTTTTTCCCCTTTATGAAGGTGAGTAGTACCCCCCCCCCCCGTTCGAAGGACAAAAGGCGTGACCAAGCTGTCAAATCAGTGACTTCATCAAAAGGGGGCGCGGCTATTCTTGTGAAAGATGATGGAGATAGAGTTTCGTTTTCTCAAATTGGCAACACAGCGTCCTGTCAGAACATGTGAGGGAGGGGTGATGGGAGAGTACAGTTTTCTTAAAGGGAGAACATAGAATCTTGGCAGAACATGATACAGGATAACGTCATCAACCGAAAAGAGAACGAGATTTTGGATGGCGTAGCTACCACTAATGAATGTTAATGAGTGCTTAATAAATCAATCTTAATGAGGGAAATTCTATCTTAATTAACTTATTGAGTATTTTAATTCGCTCGATTTATTTTTTTACAGAACGATATTACCTTCCAGGGGATTCGAACCCACTCTCTGTAGCATGCAAGCTTCCCGCTCTACCGACTTAACTACGACGATGTTACCTTGAACTTTATTGTTTTCGTTTCCGTTGTCATGAGATAGAGGTGGGAAGAGGTTTCCCCCACCAGGCTAATTTTCTTACATTTTATTTACATTAATAATAATACGATCAGATTTTTTTTTTTTAATCATGCGAATTTAGTTCAACCAATAGGATTACGAGAAAGGTGGAGTGTGTGGCCAATAGGAATTTAGGAATGTTGGCTGCGTAAACAGTAGAAAAATTAAGAAACTGTGGACTGAATGTAAAATTTCCAACAATCAGACAAATAGGGAACAGCGAAATCACAATTTACAAGGTTTTTAAAATTTTTATAAATATGAAAAGCTTCAAAGAAATCGAGTTCATGAATGGATTTAGG
Organism: Salticus scenicus; assembly: GCA_963930645.1. NCBI lineage: Eukaryota > Metazoa > Arthropoda > Arachnida > Araneae > Salticidae > Salticus > Salticus scenicus. The sequence goes on from OZ005658.1 coordinate 266,611,134, forward strand.
TCTGCAAATTATTTTAGCTGAATTAAATTTAAAATTATGATTTTCCTCCCAGCAATGTTTAGAAATAGCCGATTTATTGGTTTCTTGTTTGCGGACGTAATTCATATGTTCTTTTAGACGAAATTTAAGATTGCGTTTAGTTTGGTCAATAAATCGTCTATTTCTAAACATTGCTGGGAGGAAAATCATAATTTTAAATTTAATTCAGCTAAAATAATTTGCAGACCTAAATACATTCATGAACTCGATTTCTTTGAAGCTTTTCATATTTATAAAAATTTTTAAAACCTTGTAAATTGTGATTTTGCTGTTCCCTATTTGTCTGATTGTTGGAAATTTACATTCAGTCCACATTTTCTTAATTTTTCTACTGTTTACACAGCTAACATTCCTAAATTCCTATTGGCCACACTCCCCACCTTTCCCGTAATCCTATTGGTTGAACTAAATTCGGTCCCTCTCCTATATATACGAGCACTTCTCCAGATTCAGAATTCTTTTTGCACTGAAGACGGTACGCTTAAAGCTACCGAAACAGCTGTATACATCGCAAATATTTTTCTTTTGGCGTTTCTGACGTAGTAGTTTATTCGGGCTTTAACTCTGTATATTGTCTATAAATTATATGCACACCACGCACACTGTACTTAAATTTAGCAAAGAAGCAAAATATAAAAAATGCATAGCACAACTTGAAATGCACTTCCAGCAAATCCTATGTATGATATTAATGAATTCGAATTATTTTGTATGGCCTTGTAATGAATGGTAAATGATTTTCGTATCATATCCAATTTAATATGTTTTCATTCCTAGAAAAATTTTACAATCTAAAGGTGTTAAAATTTATCTACCAGAAATTTCACCCATACGCTTAATGTATTCAAAATCTCTTGGATGTTACTGCACACAAATCATCTGCTCGATCTCAAAGAAAAGTTTAGTGTAGCATCCCTATATAATACAAATTTTTAATACCGAGTTTGGTGAACTTTCTGCTACTAATACTTTCTGCTAATTTCTTATAAATACTTTCTGCTAATTTCTTTTGTTATGTACATGTACGCAAACTGGTTTACATGCATACTATTTTGAATGGGAAACCATCTAATATTTCTTTAAATAAAATATATTAATTTCGAGGTATACTAAAAATATTTGCGAAAAATCAGATTTCGGACAGACAGGTTGGTTGGTTGAATGCCTTTTTTTGGCGCAAGGTCCACATTAGGACATGCTGCGCCACACAAACAGGTAAAATAAAAAGTAGCTTCTGGATGGGTTTACCCATCCAGAAAGTCATTAAAAATCACAGTAGAAAAAAGAAGCAAAACTACATACAAGATAAAATCAAAAGTAATAAAAACACACTGTAAATACAAGTGTCTGAAATTCAGACAAAATTGTGTCTGAAACGGGTGTTCAATTTTAAGGTGCTAAAAAATGTCTTAAAAAGCACATCGTTTCACACTCGAAACGTCTGAAATTCCGCCATCTTTGATCCTGTCTGAAGTGAATATTTTTCATAAATAAAAAGATGCGTTTTATACTGTTTACCTGTGAGAAATAGATTTAGAATCTCCTACAGCATAGAATATATATATTAATAATAGGACATATGTACAATAATATTTGTACCCCCGTTGCGAATCGAACTGACAACCTATGGATTCAAACCTGAGTGTCTTCCCAATCAAGCCATCGGTGCTCACGCTGTACCCTGCTTTTATAACGAAATATATTCTAGTATCCGTAAAACAAATTGAAGTTTTATGTCTTTGCAATAAAACTGTTCATAAGAAGTAAAGCTTAATACATATTATCTTAAATTTCATGTGTAGAGGTTTAGAGGTTTTTTTTTTTTTTTTTTTTGTAAAATGCGTAATAAATATGAAAAAATAGTAGCCTATGGATTTTAAAAGATTTTTTTTTTTTAAACTGGTATTTGCAAGAAAAACAAACTATATAATTGAAACAAAAAAAAAAAAAAATGCTCTTTTACATTTTGAAGTGCAGGGAAACATAAAATAATTTTTAAAACGCAAAAAAAAGAAAAAAAAAAATCAATTATGCACAAATTGTTTAAGATTGTTTAGCTACGAATTCGCTTTCTTAGCTACAAGTTACATGCTTCGTTTATCTTAATATTTTTTTGATTTATAACATGTGAGAATTTTAAATAAAAATTAACTTTGTTTTTTAATTTTTAACAGAATAAGATCCGTGTCTAAGTATTTTAAATAAGTTAACTACTTATATTACATAAAATAATGTCAAATTTATTTGTTTAAAAAAATCTTAAAACAGGATATCCATGCTGCTTAAAGTAGATTCCATATGAAAATTTGTTAAGTAATACAAATGTCTGAATTTCTAAGTGTCTGAAATTTGTAATGTCTGAATTTTTAAGCGCATAAATTGTAAAATGTCTGAGATTTTATGTGTCTGAAAATGTTATATGTCTTAATTTCAGACATATCGACCTTATTCAGACACTTATCTGAGCTCATTTATAAACTATTAGTATGTTGTGGCCACCACGAGACTTTCTTCTATATTTTCCTATACAAATTCACTCAGTAACAATAATTAAAAAAAAAAAAGTGGGACTTTGACAAAATTTTGGGTAAAATGTGAAAATTATTCTAAGTTTGTCAAAACACGGAAACCGTGGGACTGACAAAATTGGGGGGAAAATGCAAAAATTTGTGTAAGTTTGTCAGAACACGGAAACCGTGGGAGTTTGATAGAATTAAGGGGAGATTAAAAAAAAAAAAAAAAAAAAAAAAAAAAGTGATACTTTGACAAAATTTTGGGTAAAATGTGAAAACTTGTTAAAGTTTGTCAAAACACGGAAACCGTGGGACTTTGACAAAATTAGGGGGGAAATGCAAAAATATGTTAAAGTTTGTCAAGACACGGAAACCGTAAGACTTTCACAAAATTTGGGAAAAAAGCAAAAATTAGTTTAAGTTTGTCAGAACACGGAAACCGTGGGAGTTTGATAAAATTAAGGGGAGAGAAAGAAGATTTTTTTCGTAAAAAGTAAAAAAAATCGATAACTTTGTTTTAAATTATCACAGATTTATAGTTCAACCATTCGTTTTAAAGGTACTGACGAGACCTTTCGAAAGATACCCATCTTGAAAATTTTTGCCCTATATCACCCTGTTAAAAATTTAGAAAAAGCGGGATGGCAACGCAACCTGTAAGACGATTTTTACCAAAAGTTGATAGGCACTAATTTATGTCAAAGTGCAACTACATACCAATTTGCATGAAATTCTGTGCAGTAGTTCCAGAGATACAGTTGCCACAAAATTTTGTCACACACACACACAGACAGACATACAGACAGACATTTTCTAAAAATGGTAAAATCGTGTTCTACAGCTCTCAAAACGTGTAAATCCATCAAAAACCCGAAATCGAAAATTTTTACGAATCCAATACTTTTTTCTATTGAAGATAGAAGAAAGTAAAAAGACACTTACGTGTCTTAATTTAAGACAGCACATGCGTCTGAAATTTTGCATGCGTAAGTGTTTCAGACATTTATGTGTCTGAATTGACATTTCAGACACACTTCTGTCTGAATTTAAGACGCTTCTATTTACAGTGCAGTGTATACAATAAAAAACAGATGTAAAATAGGATGAACATTGTAAACAATAAAATCAGATGTCGAAATAAAAACCAGCCTCCTTCAAAATATTTGTCAAGTGATAATGAGGATTTGCACCTAAAAGACTTGTCAGATTGGGTGAAGATAAATTAAAATAATATCTATACAGATGACGAAGACAAGGACAGTCAGTGAGCAAATGGCGAATTGCAAGCACACAGTTCGGACAGACAGACTGATAGACAATTAAATTGAAGTTACAGACACTTTTTTAACAAAATAGAACTTTATGTGACATACCAGCCTGTAAAATTACGTAAAATAAATGACTGATGAAATATTTTATCATTTTCCTTTTTCGTTGATGACGAGGAAACCAGAAAAAGATTCGGGCTTACACGGCCCGGAGAAAATTTCATTCAGGCCCGGCCCGTCCCGAACCTGAAAAATTTTTTAAGTCCGAACCCAGTCCAGCCCGAGAGCAAATTCAAAATTTCGGCCGGACCCGGCCCGTGCAGACCTCTAGTCTATAGGCCCAATATTTTTAAAGTGCGATAGCATCTAAATGCCTTACTCGACTGAAATGAAAATTTATACACATGTTATGAGTCACCATCGCACGATCGGTATAAATTTTGGTGAATCTAGCTTTTTTTACAGGGACAAAAAAAAAAGCTGAAAATTTATGTACATATTATAAATCACCGTCAAACTAGCTATATGAATTTCGGACTATGCAGCACTTATAGATTTTTAGAGGAACACAAAGAAAAATTCTTTAACATTGTGACTTACAGGCTCAAATTACTGAAAATTCCATAGCTTCTAAAATCTTCATCCGATTCAGCTTAAAATTTATGTACATGTAACTAGTCATCGCGTGAACTGCATAGATTTAGGTAAATCTAGCACTGGTCCAAATATTTTAAAGTGTGATAGCGTCTAAACGTCTTATTCAACTGAGCTGAAAATTTATACATATGTTATAGGTCACAGTTGCACGAACTTTATAGATTTTGGTGAATCTAACATGTAAATTTTTTTTACAGGGACACAACGAAAAATTCTGTATAATTGTGCCCTATGGACTCAAATTCGTGAAAGGGCGATAGCGTCTAAATTATATATCCTATTGAGCTGAAAATTTATATACATGTTACAGATCACCTTCACACGAGCTGTATGAATTTTGGAGAATCTAGCACTTATAGTATTTTTACAGGGACAGAAAGAAAGATTCTTTATCATTGTGGCTTATGGGCTCAAAATATTTAAAGGGCGATAGCATATAAACGCCTTATCCGAATGAGCTGAAAATTTACATAATTGTTATAGGTCACCGTCACACGAACTGTATAGATTTTAGTGAGTCTATCATTTACAGATTTTTACAGGGACACAATGATTTTTTTATATATATATACAGTGAAACTTGAATAATTCGAACTTGTTTAATTCGAAATTTTGGATAATTCGAATATTTTACACGGTCCCTTGAATTTTGTATTAAAATAATGTTAAAAAATCGTGGCTAATTCGATTTCTATTTTGGATAATTCGAATTTTTCATACGATTACCTTTAAAATATTACAGTGAAATTTGTTCCCTAGATTTTACTCATCTGAAGTGCATTGTCAATTTTTATAGTCTTTGAAAAGAAGGATAAGGAAATACAATAGATAGAAGCCCCTAGCTAGTGCACCAGAAGATATGGTGCATAGGTATGAACTTCGAGGTTTTTGTGAATTGAAAGTCATGTGTAATGTAGAAGATTCTATTTTTGTATCAGGTCATATGCTATGACACAAAGATTCTACTTAAAAAAGAAATAAAAAATATCTGACTATTTTTTAAAAAGTGTTAAATAATTAAGCTCGTAAAAAATATTGATTTAATGAGAAGGGGGGGGGGTGAAAGGGGTAATGTAGCGGTATTCTTAGATATAAAGTTTATGTGTTAAATCTCTGATCGTAGAGTTTTAATTTTTTAATTTATCACTTTTTTTGACAAAATAGTACATGTAATTCGAATTTTTGGATATTTCAAATTTTTTTCTGGTCCTTTCAACTTCGAATTATATCGTGATGATCTATGGGCTCGAATTATTCAAAAGGAAATAGCTTTAATTTAAACAACATACTATATAGAGAAAAATACTGAAACACCTTATTATAATTTTCTCTTTTGATTATTTAATGACACCTCTTACTTTAATTTATTTATGCAGCCATTAAACTTAATGTCCAGAAAGTCGAGTGGTGTCACTCAAGACCTTTTTTCAAGTTACTCTGATAACAGAAAAATAGTCAAAGTTGAAACGTAAAAAATTTGACTTTGGTATTCAGAAAATCTCGAAACATGAAGATTACAAAAAGAAGCAATGGATATTTAGCGTAAAAAATAGTTTATTTGCTGTATGGGTATGAGGAATTAGTTTAACTTCCTGATCAGCTTTATTGGACATGGTGAAATATTATAATAAAGAACTTCCACTAATTACGTTCAATGAAAAACAATGTTTTTGCTTAATTATTGGCAATCCTGTATATCGTCAAAAATTATGTTCGCATCACATGGTGCACATAAATATAATCCTCTAATAATAAAACACAGCATAACCTGAAACACACATCCATCATTTTTCAAGTATTGTCCCACTACATACTGGTTCTTTTGTGTAGCCCTGTAAACGAAGAGTGAAAGATTTTCGTAACATATTCTACATGAAACCTGTACGCATATGAAAATGTAAATTCATTTCATTTGGTTTAGTGCAGCCTATAGATGTTGAACTCTACGTACCTACAATTTCCCCCACAAATGTAATGTATTTGAATTCTCTTGAGTGTCCCTGTACACAAACTATTTGTTTGATGTAGCATCCCTATATGATAAAGATTTAGGATACCGAATTTGAGATACCTGCTGTTGTTTGTTCTTGAGATATGACGACAACAGACACACCCACAGACCAACCGCCAGAAACCTGTTTTTTGATTCAGTGGGCCTTAAAACGTGTAAATATAACAAAAACTCGATTTCGAAAATTTGACCCAAAAACAATACTTTTTCTGCCATATGTATGGGTAAGAGAAATTTAAAAGTGCGGGAGAGAGAGAAGAAGAAGAAAAGTAATCTGGTGTGTCCCTCACACGACTTTCTCTTACCCTGAAATTTAATACTATAAATACAGATTGGAGATTAAGGAATAACACCCCGTTTCACTACTGTACCTACATTTATATAGAATTTGAATCTGTTATTAAATTAAAAAGGTTATTTAAAATTATTAAGGCAACTTTCACACCAACCTTTCTTGAAACTTATCAATCTTGATCAAACTTTTCTAGTAACAAGCACATTAACTTCAAAATACAACATTTGGATCGCCTGAAATTATTTGTTTTTAACTTATTCTAACAGACATAGATAAAGGTCAAACGTTAAAAACTTGACTTCGGTATTCAGGAAGCCTCAAAACCTTTAAATATACAAAAAACCAAGCACTGAATATTTAGCTTAAAAAAATACATTATTTACCATGTGGCTATGAGGAATTAATTTCAATTCCTGAGCAACTTTCTTGGACATGGTAAAATATTGCACTAAAGCACTTCCACAAACAAAAAAAAAATAATGTTATGGTTTAAATATTGGCAACCCTGTATATCTTCTAAAAGTTATGTACACATCACGTAGAGGACATTAATATAATCCTATATTAATAACACACGGCACAACCTGAAGTACACTTCCATCAATTTTCAAGTATTGTCGTACTATAATCTAATTATTTTGTGTAGCTCTGTAAATGAACAGTGAATGATTTCTATACCATATTCTACACGAAACATGTTTTCACGTATATAAAAAACATATATGCGTTTCATTTGGTTTAGTGCAATCTATAGATGTTAAACTCTATTTACCTGCAATTTTCCCCATAGACGCGTAATGTATTTGAATTCTCTTGAGTGTCCCTATACACGAACCATTTTCCTGATTTCAACGATAAGTTTGGTGTATCATCAGCATCCCTATATCATACACATTTAGAATACCAAGTTTGGACTTTCTGCTATAATTTGTTTTTGAGATATGCTGATAACAGACACACACAGAGACCAACTGCTAAAAACATGATTTTTGGAGACCTCAAAATGTGTAAATAAAACAAAATTCAATTTTGAAAATTTGACCCTAAAACAATATTTTCTCTACCTTATGGGCAAGCGAAAGTAAAAAGGAGGGAGAAAATGAAAAAGTATTTTTAAGTACGAAATAACTTAAAAAAGAAGAAAAGGGAAAAATAAAGAAATGATTTGAAGAAAAGTAAATGAGAAAAATAATTCAAAATATTTTTAGAGTACTAAATATTGAAAAAAAAAAAAAAGAAAAAGAAGAAGAAGAAGAAGAAGAAGAAGAAACACAATTTAAAAAGAAATTAACAAAAACAAAGAGACATTTTATTTTTATTTTTTAATACTGTAATTTACTTCAGAAAAATTTATGTTTTTTAATAAATTTAATCAGTGCTCTTTCACCTTCTCGTCGTTGGAGTCGGGCCCATGCTTTCTAGTTATTACACCATTTTGTAATTTTAATTATTGATACTATTTTTTCCCGAAGCAAAAATTTTTATGCGCTCCATCTTTACAGAATAATAAAATAATAATAATTATACATAGCTTTTATATCAACAAATTAGTACATCAATCGAAAAATAAAAGTAAAAATTTCTCACCTTTATTAATAAAACAAAAGGGATAAAAATTCCAAGATTTTTAAAATCTCTGGCAAAGTGTGTACTTCTATTCGTGCTGCTCCCACAATTAAGAAAAATCAAAAGCCCTGAACGGAGTAAATGAAAAGATACATCATGAACACGATGGAATTGGTATGTTATTATATAGCTTAGCAACCGAAGTAAAACATATAACAAATCTCACTCTGTTGCCAAAAGAAATCGCATAGAATTTATTTTAATTGTCTGTATTTTATATGTTTTTTAATGGATAACTTTGACACATTAGAATTTAATGACTAAAATATTATTACTCTTTGATTATGATGTTTTTTGCACTTTGTCCGCTTCGCTGGTCACTATATTTAAATGTATCATTGTAGCTGTCATTGGTAAAAAAGCAATATATTTTTACTCTAAGTCGATAGTTGTTTTTATTGGCTTAATAACTTCGCTTTTAAGCAATTCGAGTCGACCTTTGTTCACATCCATAAATATAATAATAAAGAATAAATTGATCATCGCGGTGGTAAATGTGATTGTGTGTGTGCAAATTTGTATGACTAACAACATATTTTGATGTTTTATATGTATATAATATATGTATATATATATTAATTAATTTAAAAGAAAAGAGTAATAAAATTTAACAAAATATACATATTTTTAATAATTTTATAAAAAAAAAAATACTGTTACTCAATGCTGCATAAAATCTCATAATATAAAATCTCAAAAAATATAAACGCTGAAACGTAATTCCATTGAAATCGATCAAGAGCTGGGTAAGAATATCCGTTGCCTTCGGCGGCAGCTTCTCGGTCGCAGTCATAGATACAGTAATTTATATTGATCAATCATCCCCCCCCTTTCCCCCTGTTATCTACCAAAGACTTTTGATGCCGGAAAAAAAATTTTGTCATCAGCCGCTAGAGGGAATAAAACTTGGCAATATGAATAGAATAGAACTATTGCGAATGTTGATGAATATTTTGAAGGACAAAATTTACGTTTCATTTAATTGCTTGAGTAAATTTATACAAGCAGGATTAATAAATAAGTTATATTTCATGAATAAGTTACAGGGTTGCTACACAAATCTGGAAAAAAAATTCCCTGAGTTTTCCCTGTCTTTTTTAGAAGTAAAATAGATGGTACGCAATCATGCAGCATTATAATCCAACATGTTTACAAGTCAATTGAACATATTTAGGGTATATTAATTTTATTAACTTACTATAGTTGGGGGGAAAAACACGATTCATTATAAAGCACTAAAAATTTTTTTAAATATTTGATAATGAAAAAATTTTCCAATGTTTTTCCAAAAAAATTCAAAATTTCCTGAATTTTCCCTGTTTTGCAATAAATTTTGAAAATTCCCTGAGTTTTCCCTGTTTTTTAATAGATTCCCTGAGTTTTGCAGGTTTTCCCTGTTTTCCAAGTGCTGTAGCAACTCTCAGTTACATTCCCCATTTCTTTGTGTATCTGGTATATTTCACTAATTTATTTAAAGTATAATTTTTATAATCAGTTGATTCGTTATTATTATGATATAAATACTGCTATTATATTTCATGGAATTTCTTTTAAATTTCATATTTTTTAAAATTTCATATTAGCAAGTAATACAGAATTTTCAGAATTGTTTTAAATATAATTACTAGCAGTGCAGGTAAAGACTGTTAGTTTCAATATATACGTACGTCTCAAGCAATACGGGGCATTTTTGGCAGTTTAATTCATTTATTCTACGTTTTTAGATTAAGTTTTACTTTAGTTTTGTTCCACAATCCGCGATTGTAATGAAATACTCGCCCTCTGGTGGACTAAGGTGAAATTACAATTAACATGAAAAGCTTTCGGCTTTCATCGAGACGCCATTGCTTCCCGATGTTTAGTTTCGCATATATTTATTGAATAAAAAGTAATAAATCCGGTAAAAAAGATAACACATACTGTTGTGTGCCACAGTGTGACTCCAAAAAATCAAGAAATCCAGAATGAAGCTTCCATTTCTTTCCAAATGACAAATATAAAATTTCAGTTGCTTCGGCTAATGGAAGTAAAGAATGAATCAGATGATTTGAAACTAATATTTGTTCAGCTTCAGTTAAAAACCTACTTCCGATCGAACTTTGAATAAACTGAAATATTTTTTCCAAAAGCAATCAATTTTCTATGATGTAATGGCAGAGAAATTATAGCACGAACATTAAGTAGTAACGCAAATAGAACAATAATAGATACACGTGGCTATTATATTTACTACCAACAAAAGCTGAAAAGGCGCCAGCTATCGATCATTACAAAAGCGGATTTTTGATTTCATGTAAGTTAATTATAAATTATTTTTGTTTCATATTTTCAATATTTTGTATGACTAACAACATATTTTGATGATTTATATGTATATATATATATAAATTAATTTAAAAGAAAAGAGTGATAAAATTTAACAAAATATACATATTTTTAATTATTTTATAAAAAAAAATACAGTTATTGAATGCTGCGTAAACTTTATTTTTATGCTGAAATCAAACCTAATAATAAAGTTTTGACTTTAAGATATTTGCGTTTTTAGCATTTTCCAACACAGTTCAAAAGTTTTTGAAACAAAGTCAGTGTTGAAAACAAAGTAGACGCAACTAAAGTTTTACCAGACAGAAATAGTAAATAGAAGTGATAAAATCCTTTAAATGTCGGTATTTAAAAAAAAAAAAAAATTGAAACTGCATCTGGAGTTTTTCATTCACAGATACTACATAATCTAACCATAAATTTTATTTTTTAAAACATCCGTATGTATTCCAATGCTATAAAAAAAAAAAAAAAAAACTACTTCTGACACTATACTCTATTTCCTTTAGGCAGTCGCTTCAAGGTCACGCTTAGATGAATTGGGATTTCACTTCTCCGTCCGTTGCTAGGTTACTGAAGAAACAACGACATCTCACTGGGTGGAATTGAGTACGTGATCTCCCTCTCTGCATTCCATGGCTTTGAAGTGACTCTACTGTGCAAATGGACTATAGCGCTGTTACAATTTCCCCTAGTGGCCGTCTTTCCCCGAGGGAAGAGGAATCGCATTTACCCCCGCGATGATCAATTTATTCTTTATTATTATATTTATGGATGTGAACAAAGGTCGACTCGGATTGCTTAAAAGCGAAGTTATTAAACCAATAAAAACAATTATCGGCTTAGAGTAAAAATATATTGCTTTTTTTACCAATGACAGCTGCAAGAAAATTGCTAAAAGTGTTTTAAAAAAGCTAATTTTCAATCATTATTTTTAGAAACATATAAAAATGTGTTCTTATCCGAATCATATATAAAACCAGGTCCTGACTATCACACGAACACCCGGGCTCGTACCCTGGGCACAAAATTTTACTAATGGTTAAAATATACAGTATAATTTCCTCTTTTTTTTTTTTTTTTTTTCTTTTTTTCTAATTCAACTGTGTTTCACTTACAAGAATAAAATTTTAAAATAAAATCTGTCATTAGGCTGACTTTTTTTTTTTTTTTTTTTTTTTTTTAGAATCTAAAACAGATACAAATTATTTTTTTGACCAAATAACATTTTTCGGTCTGCTCTTTCGCCTGCTAAAAACTGTGGTATGTTAATAACTGGCTTTTTTTTTTTTTTTTTTTTTTTTTTTTTTTTGGGGGGGGGGGGAGAGAATTTTGGCTCTTCTAAGGGATCACGAAATTTTTGAAGTGCCCTGGGTACAAAATTTTGTTAGTCGGGCCCTGTATAAAACAAAAGCGATACTCAATATTGCCTGAAAAACATGACATCAATACGATGATCTATATATAGTATATAAAAGAGTAAACTCGCTAGTCACTGACTCAACACAGCCGTGGCGATTCTATGGAAGTTGAGTCACAAATTTTGGTGAGCATGTTGGCTGTAAGAACCTGACCCTCACTAAGACGGAATTTTGCGAAATTCACCCCCGTTGCATTCATGGGGAGGGGGGGGGGGGATAGAAGACAAAAACGCCTTTATCAGTGTAACTCGGCTCCAAACTATTTCACGGCGAAGAAATTACAGATGGGTAGACAAGGCTTGAGTACAAAAAAATCATTTTCTGTGATTTTGAAATTTTCGGTTTTTGAGGGGGGAGGGGAAAAACGATTTTCGATGGCAGATTTAGGAAAATACGGGTTTTCAAGTATAACTCTACCATTAATAGTACAAAGATATTAAAAAAAGGCCGAGCGTCCTCTTAAAAATATTCCCAAAACTCTTTTTTTTTTTTTTTTTTTTTTTTTTTTTTTTGCGAGTTTCTGTTTCTGGGGGGAGTTACGAAGGGGCAAATTCGAACCCCCTTTTAGCGCTAAATTCGTCCAGGGAAATATATTGGAGCTGAGGTCAGAAATTTTACTGTGTGGCTTATTTACGTATATCCAACATTAATTGGAACGGGATTTTGAAAATTTTCCCTCTTTACCCCTTAAGGCGGGTGTGTGTGTGTGGGTGGGGGGGGGGGGCAATAAACACGTTTCCAGGCATAAGTCAGCTTCAAATTATCTCAATAAGGTTTCTTTTTATGTGTGGGTTAGTTACGCGTTCCCAACACGCACTATAAAGGGATTTCCCAAAATTTCCCCTGCCCTACCTTTAAGGGTGTGTTAACATGTTTTTAAGAGTAACTTTGCTTCAAATTGTATCACGAAAACGATTTTTTAATATGTCAATTGGTTATGTGTACTCAACGCACACACTACAAAATAATTTTTTGAAATTCCATCCTATCCTCTCCTTGGGGGTTGGGGGCATAAAACATATTTTCATTGGTAACTCTGTTCCAAATTATCTTAGAATGGAAATTTGTTATGTGTGGGCTGCTTATGTGTACTCAACATATACTATAAAGGGATTTTATGAAATTCCGCCCTACTGCCCCTTGGGGGTTGGGGAGGGGGCAAAAACATGTATCCATGCGTAACTCTGCACTAAATAAACTTAGGAAGCTTCTCGGCCGCGGTAGCCTGATCGGTAAGAGCAGCGAATTCGTGATCGAAAGATTGCGGGTTCGGTCCTCGAGCCGGCCGAAGACCGTCGTGTACGCTAATGGCGACTGGTGCACGTTAAATCCGTCGTGGTCGCAAAGTCCTCCAAGTTCCCATCAAAAATTATACCTCTGGGGTACCGGAACATGGGTTTAAACTCAGCCTTGTCCCGGATCAAAATTCGAGTTCCTGCTGGTGCTGCTATCTATCGCCAGCTTCTGGAGCTAAGACGTACTTCCTCCCTATAATGAGCGCTCCTCTGTTAAACGGAATGACGCACCCCTCCTGCCTTAAACCCGGTTAGTTCCACTACAGGGGCTCGGAATTTCCGAGTGGCATAAGTAACAACAACAACAACAACAACAGGAAGGATATTTTTTATGTGTGGGTCGGTTATACGTATCTAACTGATTGTATAAAGAGATTTTGAAAAAATTTTTCCCCTTCCCACCTTTAAGAGCAGGAAGGGGGAGTAAAAAATGAGTTTTAAGACATGACTCTGCTTCAAATAATCTCAGGATCTCGATTTTTTTATGTGTCGGTTAGGTATGTGTATGCAACATGCACTACAAAGGGATTTTGCGAAAAATAAAATATTTAATAGAGATACAGTTATCTTTAAAAAAGTAGTTTTTAAATAACAGCAGATCCACCTTTCGTCGATAAATGCCCAGATTGAAGTGCCCGGGAAAGATATTTTTTTAGTGTGTGGGAACCTGGACCTGGTACAGTGCTGGCAGAAAAGGAGCTGCCGTAGACAGCGGGTATCCGAAGCGAAGTTTGGGGCGAGTTCAATGTTTTTTTTTTTAGTTTTTATTCATAATGTGGCATAAAAAATAAATAATGATTCAATTCTTTTAAAAATTCATTTAAATATAGTGGCCAGCGAAGCAGGAGTAGCCTGATAGTTGAATATTAAATAAATCTTTCAGTTTTCTATGACAAAAAAGTTTTGATACATGCTATAACATCAAATGGTCATTGTAAAAGTGAAGAAAGAGTGCAATGAATAAAACTACAAACAAAAACAAAAGAATGACATTTTCTCTATCATAAAAGCTTTTTATTTGTTTTAGTCTCTTTTGTCTCTTTTCTCTAGATCTGCAATATTTTTTAATGGTTACTCTAATATGTTTTTTATTTATGTCTTTTGTTTTGAATGTTGATTCTAATCGTTTTTATAAATGTATGTAATATATCTGATACTAATCTTCTACAACAAATTGGATAGTATGGCTGATTTGTCTGATAGATGTTTCAGTCATAGATATAATAATTTATATAGATATATCATCCCCATGTTATCGACCAAAGATTTTTGATGTCGAAAAGAAGTTTTCGCATCAGCCATTACAAGAGATTGAAATTCGGCCATATGAATAGAAAAAAATGCTGATGAATTATGAAAATGCCGAAATTGCGCGTGACTGTTAATTGTTCTAATAAATGTATGAAAGGAAATGGAATAAGTTTTCATCAGTAAAAAATCTAAAACAGGGATTATTTAATTGTGGCGTCTAGTTACAAAATCGGCCACCTCAAAAAAGAAAATTTAGAAAACAAAAGCTGATTTTTTGCCACTCTTAACCAAAATAAGATGAGATAGGGATCAAAACTCTTTAATTTTATAACCATTAGGGTAGTATGTTTGAATACTCAAAATAATATGGCAGAGGCACTGGAAAGGAGGAAGTTGTTTAACCTTTCATTTTGGATTTGGCCGCCTTTGCAACTTATTTTGGAGTTGGCCGATTTTTCAACAAACCAGAAATTAATATTCGTTAAATTTAATGTGAATATTGGGTCTTTAAGGTTGTTTGTTCAATTAATATTTGTTTTCAATTTTAAATTTAAATTTAAATTTTCAATTTTGATATCTCGTTACTTATTCAAGAAAATTTTTTTTTTTTATTTATTGATATTCTAAATGATATTTATAATGTATTCTTGCAAATTAAAATTTTTATTTATTGATATTCTAAATGATAGTTTTAATGTATACTTGCAAATTACAATTGATTTTCTTATTATCTATAAAACCACTCCTTTATTATGAATGTTCTCAGTAAATTAGTAGTGCCTGGCAAGAAATGCTTTGGTCATCCTCAGTATTGTGCCCGGTACAGGAATATTGATAGGGATAATTCCTGGATCGATATCAAGCTACCTATACTCTCCTCCTTCCAATCTTAAATTTAGAAAGTGTGATTCTTCTCGTTGCAAAACTTACCCTAATGCTTTACAGTCCCAAATTTATAATGATTTAAAATTGGTTCCTTTCTGTCAGGTTTATAATGTAATATACAAATTAAGCTGTGGTATGTGTAAAATGCAGTATGTAGGTGAAACTTCCACCCCTTTACATCTTAGAATTAATCAACATCGCTCAGACTCCAAAAAGTTATCATCACCTGTCCTTAACAATAAATCAACTATTGAGCTAAGACATTTTAATTTACATAATTTCTGCTCATGTACTATTGAAATTCTTCGGATTCAAAAAAATAAAAGTGAGCGCCTTTTCTATGAATCTCACTACATGAAATACTTTAATACAATTTATCCATATGGTCTGAATCATGAATATTTCAATAGGGTTGTTAAGGTTTATACTAACATTAATCCCCTTCATGATTACTCCCCTGTATACTCTGTTCTTAATCATAGTGTCAACCAGAAAACTTCTCGTTCAAAAAGAGGTAAACAATCAAATAAATCTGCTAATGGTTTAATATCAAAAAATCTCATTATTAAGAATATTCTAGCCTTACAGTCAAATTATCTTAACCATTATGATTGGATTTATATTAGAAAGTTTATATTTGCTATCAAAAAAAAGTATTTGTCCATTTACTTAAGTGTATTTAAAAACCTATCCTATAATCAACATTTTTCTGATATTTTTTATGATTTAATATTATACAGAATAAAACTCTTCAATTTAAATATCTCTAAAAAACCTCACAAAATCCAATCTAATTCACAGCTTATTCTAAATTATTCTAATCAAATATTTAATAGCATTAATATATCATCCATTCTTAATGATAAAACATGCATGTTTCCAATTAAAGACATTCATATTTCTCGTACCTTTAAATATCCTATTACGCTTGGTCGTCTGCTTTTTAACTATAATTCAGTCTCTAAGTCTAATTTATCTTCTCATGTGACTTGTAGTTGTGCTCATCCCTCTTATGTAAAATATGTTGACAGAGATCATGCACATATTATCACTGGTGATCTTAATATTATTAATGACTCTAATTTAAAGAAATTTATGGAATATGGTACTAAATATCGATTCCCTTCAAAAACTAATATTTCACAGATTATACAACAGTTTTCATATGATATTGATTTGTTTATTTATAAACTCTCCATCTCTTATAATAAACCTATTGAATATTTCAATCAATGGAAATTTTTAGTGATTTCAAAACTTAAAGATAAATTAATTCAACAAAAATCAAATCTCACACATTACAATAAATCAAATCTCTTTAAATCTATCAAAGAATTGCAACAAAACTTTGTTATTACTTATGTAGATAAATCTCCTAATAATTATGCTATAATATGTAAACATTATTATCTTTCTTTACTCAGTTCATCTATATCTAATAGTACTAACTTTCATCTTACAAATCATGATCTTAAAATCAATAACCGCAAAATTCACTGCTTTTATAAATTGCTAAAGCTACCATATAATAATTTTAAATATCCTTATATTGTACTTATCCCTAAATTTCACAAAAATCCTATTAAATTTAGAACTGTCACTGTAGGGTGTAATACTTACAACAATAACGCTAACAAAATTCTCCTTGATATTCTCAAACAAATCTATGACTTAATCAGTAGATCAAAAAACTTCTTTTGCCTTAAAAATAGTTATCAACTTAAAGCCAATGTCTTATCTATGAATAATGTGACTGATATCATGACTTATGATTTTGCTGACCTGTTTAATAATATTAATTTAACGGATCTTCATCATATCATCTTTAACCTTTTTGAAAAATTTAAAAGTCAAATCTCTTTACCAAAATGCTTTTCGGCAGCATCTTTTAAGACACTTTTAAATTTTATTATTCATAACAATTACATTCTACACTGTAATAAGATCTAAACTCATGTTTGTGAAAATTGCAACACCATGAAGGAATGCGAATATCATAATGATATTTATTGGGCTCATACATTAAAGTAAGAATAATAATTGATTAAAATTTCAGGAAATTTGGAGTAATATGTACTGAGAAAACAGTACATAAAGCAGCGCCCTCTGTGAACAATAATTCCCTTTATCTGCCTAGGCATTGAATCAAACAGCGATTGGATGACATGTACGGGTAAAGTACTTCATGAAGCTTCAACTCGATGCCACAATTCATCGATCGAAGTTACTGGTGAGTGGTGGGGGGTCAGTCGCTTTTCAATGATTAAACAGTCATTTTCATTGGTGCGAGATCTGGAGAACGCGCTGGCCAGAGCAACAGTCGAACACATTCTGTATTAAGGAAGGTCCGGACTATACTGACAACTTGCGGTCGTGCATTATCCTGCTTAAATGTGGCACTGCGGGGGCCTAGAATATAGAGAGGAGGTACGGGCGTTAACTCGTCAGAAATGTAATGGCTGGTATTCAGAGTGGCGGTAATCAAAACAAGAGGTGATCGAGACGTGTATCCAATGGTACCACATACCATCCCTCCAGGTGGTGACCCAGTATGCAGCTACCAAAATTTTGATTACCGTCAAAACTGCATCACTGATACGAGCGCCTTTAATGTGTGATTAATGACAAACCTGGACGCAGGGATGGCGTGAAGTCGCCTTTCAGACATATCACAATCCTGTTTACAGCATCAAGATTGCCTTATCCGTACTTAACGGCATTGTCAATAATGCACAATGCCAGCTGGGATTCGACATCGTCACACTGTCCACCACATGCAGTGATGGTATGGAGTCCCATTGGATACACGTCTCGATTACTTCTTGTTCGCATTCCCGGCACTCTGAAATGCGGTCATTAAATTTCTGGTGAGTTAATGCCCGTACCTCCTCTCTATATTCAAGGCCCCCGCAGTGCCACATTTAAGCAGGATAATGCACGACCGCAAGTTGTCAGTATAGTCCGGACCTTCCTTAATACAGAATGTGTTCGACTGTTGCTCTGGCCAGCGCGTTCTCCAGATCTCGCACCAATGAAAATGACTGTTTAATCATTGAAAAGCGACAGACCCCCACCACTCACCAGTAACTTCGATCGATGAATTGTGGCATCGTGTTGAAGCTTCATGAAGTGCTTTACCCGTACATGTCATCCAATCGCTGTTTGATTCAATGCCTAGGCAGATAAAGGGAGTTATTTCTCACAGAGGGCGCTGCTTTATGTACTGTTTTCTCAGTACATGTTGCTCCAAATTTTCTGAAATTTTAATCAATTGTTCTTCTTACTGTAGTGTATGAGCCCAATAAATATCATTATGATATTCGCATTCCTTCATGGTGTTGCAATTTTCACAAACATGAGTTTATATTCAAAAGGTCGGTATTCCACAAGGAGGATGCAGCTCGAGTATGTTAGCTGACTTATACCTTTACCATTATAAACAGGGATTATGTATTAAAAATGTCTATTTTTACCGATACATTGATGACATTATAATTTTTTATGTCAATAATTTTTCCCCTAATTTATTTAAATTTGAATATCCTTCTCACCTTACCTTAACTCATAATCTTCTCAACAATAACTGTATAAATTTCTTGGATTTAAAAATCAAACTTGATGGTAGTCAAATTTATACTGATCTCTATGACAAAAGACAAGATTTCAGTTTCAAAGTAAATTTATTTACTCACTTTACTTCTTGTCTTCATATCTCTGTTTACAGAAATATCCTACTCAATCACCTCTTTCGTATACATAATCTTTGTTCTGTTAGGTTTAAAAACAAAAATATCTCTCACATAATTAATGTTGCTACAAAAATGGGTTATCCTAAAAAATTTATTTATTCACTTGTTTATCATAAAGGGTCTTTGTCTAACACACAAAAAAAAAAAAAAAAAAAAAAAAAAAACTAAGGTTTATTTAAAAAAAAAAAAAAAAAAACTGGTGGATGGGTGGGAAGATGTTTGATTAAGGAGGTAGGGTGGTGTTGTTTGGCTGGTTGGTTGGGTGGGTTTGTTGCTGAATAAAATTAATTATAAAAAAAAAAAAAGTGTGGGGGGGATTACTCATAGTTACATGCTTATATTTCTGGTTGATACTATGTATTTTGAAATCTTTTATCCTTAAATTTAATTTTGTACATCTGGCTACTTGAGGCTTCCATTGTTAAGTTTGAACAATCAATCTATATGCATAACAAAAATAAGATCTTATATTATTTGGAAAAAAAAAAAAATCTTTTAAATTATAATTTTAATTATTAATGACTGCCCTATATGCTTATCCTTATATGTGTACTCTTTGGCATTATTGCTTGTAATTGTGTCTGATTAAAACTTAACATTTAATACTATGATTTCATAATTATTTAGTTTTGGGTTAATCACAAAAGATCAATTCTTCTAATTACTTAATTGGCGCTAAAAATTATCTTAATCTTGCAGTCAATACTTCTAATTACCTTAATCTTTCAGTCACTACATCTTAATTTCCCTTATTGAATTGGATTCTTCTCCTGGAATAATTTTACTGACTTAATGTTATTATAGCTCACCGATAGATGGCGCTTGCACTCTGTCTTATGATTTTATTCTTCTGTCTTTAACTTTAATGATATATTATTAATGTATATGGTACGATTTAATTCAACTCTACTAGTTTTAAAATTAATTAGATATAAAATCTATTTTAACATTATCATTTAATATTAACTCTGTGTAATTTATCTTTAAAGAAAATGCTCTGAAGTTTCTTCGATTAATCGATATATGTCGAGATTATATTTTACTTCAATTTAAGTTTTGGCATCATCCTTTTCTCCTGTTAGAGTTAATTGTTATACATGTGGCTTTGCTTCATTCATGTGTTCACTTTGGTTTCCATTAAGATTAAATTTAATCTTTTTTTAATCTTTGTTTTAATTTAATATTTCAATTATTTCTAATTCTTTTTGGTTTTGCTGCATCGATCGGGGTGTGAAACGATATTAATTGCTATGATTAGCAATATCGTTGTACGAAATCGTTGCGGCTCTTTAAGCTTTATGAAGCATGCACCCCTTGATAAGTATGTCTCTACGTTTAAGCATTTACATCCAAATATTTCTGTGATTTATTATTTATTAATCGTTTTCACTCTCATAAGCTTAATGGTCATTTTTATTATCATTCTGGTTGGCGTAAGTATTTTAAGTTACTATCCTTACTCATTGGTTCTTAATCTACATTGCAACTTTTTGTGTAATTCTTTCCTCTGTGTTAAATTCAGTTCTATATTTTAGTGTGCTGTTATTGTCTTAGTTCTATTAATAGCTGAATTTTATGATTTAATCTTATTACGATATCTATTATTTATCTTTGCATTTAAATTCCATCTGCTGCTTATGCGCATTTAATTTAAATGTATTTTGTTTAATATAAACAGTTTTTTCATTTATTTAAAATCTTGTTTATGATTTAATGTATATATTATTATATATATACATATGTTTGCCAATCTGGCTTACCATCAGTAATTTAAAAAGTTTACATGCACTTTGATTATAGCTGCAATGGTGCTTTATCTGAGTTGTATCATTTCAATTGTTAATCATACCTTGATTTTGCTGTTTGTGGATCTATGCATTTAATGGCTCTTTTATGTGGAACTGTTTTATTTAAGTTCAAATTGGGATATTCCTTTAGTAGTTTGTATGTTTTTCAATAAGTTTTGAATTTTATTATTAAAATTAAAAGTGTTTAAGCATAATTTTCTAAAGTTACATGTGGATGAATTTTGATATCATGAGCATTTATTATTCACTTTGTCCATTATAGTTTTTCTATCGTCAACTTATTCAATTTTAGTCCTATGAATTTGATTGTGGGGTTTATAATCATAATGCTTCGGGTTGAATTACACTTTGGATTGGAACTTTTTGTAAATATTGTGTATATTTAATTATGTAATTATCCCAGATTAAATGAATGGTTAATTTTTATTAATGTATGCTTATTATAATCTAGAAAGGTTAATATTCAATTTGTGATTTTCAATATGTTAGTGGATATGTATAGGTTGATGACCATGATTAAAGATTAATATTCCAGACACTTTAATTTTCTATTTTATTATATAACTATTTATTATTAAAAAAAAAAAAAAAAAATCTATTTATCAATTTTAAACTTAAATTTAAATTTTCAATTTTGATATCTCGTTACTTATTCAAGAAATTTTTTTTTATTATTATTTATTGATATTCTAAATGATATTTATAATGTATTCTTGCAAATTAAAATTTTTATTTATTGATATTCTAAATGATAGTTTTAATGTATACTTGCAAATTACAATTGATTTTCTTATTATCTATAAAACCACTCCTTTATTATGAATGTTCTCAGTAAATTAGTAGTGCCTGGCAAGAAATGCTTTGGTCATCCTCAGTATTGTGCCCGGTACAGGAATATTGATAGGGATAATTCCTGGATCGATATCAAGCTACCTATACTCTCCTCCTTCCAATCTTAAATTTAGAAAGTGTGATTCTTCTCGTTGCAAAACTTACCCTAATGCTTTACAGTCCCAAATTTATAATGATTTAAAATTGGTTCCTTTCTGTCAGGTTTATAATGTAATATACAAATTAAGCTGTGGTATGTGTAAAATGCAGTATGTAGGTGAAACTTCCACCCCTTTACATCTTAGAATTAATCAACATCGCTCAGACTCCAAAAAGTTATCATCACCTGTCCTTAACAATAAATCAACTATTGAGCTAAGACATTTTAATTTACATAATTTCTGCTCATGTACTATTGAAATTCTTCGGATTCAAAAAAATAAAAGTGAGCGCCTTTTCTATGAATCTCACTACATGAAATACTTTAATACAATTTATCCATATGGTCTGAATCATGAATATTTCAATAGGGTTGTTAAGGTTTATACTAACATTAATCCCCTTCATGATTACTCCCCTGTATACTCTGTTCTTAATCATAGTGTCAACCAGAAAACTTCTCGTTCAAAAAGAGGTAAACAATCAAATAAATCTGCTAATGGTTTAATATCAAAAAATCTCATTATTAAGAATATTCTAGCCTTACAGTCAAATTATCTTAACCATTATGATTGGATTTATATTAGAAAGTTTATATTTGCTATCAAAAAAAAGTATTTGTCCATTTACTTAAGTGTATTTAAAAACCTATCCTATAATCAACATTTTTCTGATATTTTTTATGATTTAATATTATACAGAATAAAACTCTTCAATTTAAATATCTCTAAAAAACCTCACAAAATCCAATCTAATTCACAGCTTATTCTAAATTATTCTAATCAAATATTTAATAGCATTAATATATCATCCATTCTTAATGATAAAACATGCATGTTTCCAATTAAAGACATTCATATTTCTCGTACCTTTAAATATCCTATTACGCTTGGTCGTCTGCTTTTTAACTATAATTCAGTCTCTAAGTCTAATTTATCTTCTCATGTGACTTGTAGTTGTGCTCATCCCTCTTATGTAAAATATGTTGACAGAGATCATGCACATATTATCACTGGTGATCTTAATATTATTAATGACTCTAATTTAAAGAAATTTATGGAATATGGTACTAAATATCGACTCCCTTCAAAAACTAATATTTCACAGATTATACAACAGTTTTCATATGATATTGATTTGTTTATTTATAAACTCTCCATCTCTTATAATAAACCTATTGAATATTTCAATCAATGGAAATTTTTAGTGATTTCAAAACTTAAAGATGAATTAATTCAACAAAAATCAAATCTCACACATTACAATAAATCAAATCTCTTTAAATCTATCAAAGAATTGCAACAAAACTTTGTTATTACTTATGTAGATAAATCTCCTAATAATTATGCTATAATATGTAAACATTATTATCTTTCTTTACTCAGTTCATCTATATCTAATAGTACTAACTTTCATCTTACAAATCATGATCTTAAAATCAATAACCGCAAAATTCACTGCTTTTATAAATTGCTAAAGCTACCATATAATAATTTTAAATATCCTTATATTGTACTTATCCCTAAATTTCACAAAAATCCTATTAAATTTAGAACTGTCACTGTAGGGTGTAATACTTACAACAATAACGCTAACAAAATTCTCCTTGATATTCTCAAACAAATCTATGACTTAATCAGTAGATCAAAAAACTTCTTTTGCCTTAAAAATAGTTATCAACTTAAAGCCAATGTCTTATCTATGAATAATGTGACTGATATCATGACTTATGATTTTGCTGACCTGTTTAATAATATTAATTTAACGGATCTTCATCATATCATCTTTAACCTTTTTGAAAAATTTAAAAGTCAAATCTCTTTACCAAAATGCTTTTCGGCAGCATCTTTTAAGACACTTTTAAATTTTATTATTCATAACAATTACATTCTACACTGTAATAAGATCTATATTCAAAAGGTCGGTATTCCACAAGGAGGATGCAGCTCGAGTATGTTAGCTGACTTATACCTTTACCATTATGAACAGGGATTATGTATTAAAAATGTCTATTTTTACCGATACATTGATGACATTATAATTTTTTATGTCAATAAATTTTCCCCTAATTTATTTAAATTTGAATATCCTTCTCACCTTACCTTAACTCATAATCTTCTCAACAATAACTGTATAAATTTCTTGGATTTAAAAATCAAACTTGATGGTAGTCAAATTTATACTGATCTCTATGACAAAAGACAAGATTTCAGTTTCAAAGTAAATTTATTTACTCACTTTACTTCTTGTCTTCATATCTCTGTTTACAGAAATATCCTACTCAATCACCTCTTTCGTATACATAATCTTTGTTCTGTTAGGTTTAAAAACAAAAATATCTCTCACATAATTAATGTTGCTACAAAAATGGGTTATCCTAAAAAATTTATTTATTCACTTGTTTATCATAAAGGGTCTTTGTCTAACACACACACAAAAAAAAAAAAAAAAAAAAAAAACTACTAAGGTTTATTTAAAAAAAAAAAAAAAAAAAAAACTGGTGGATTGGTGGGAAGATGTTTGATTAAGGAGGTAGGGTGGTGTTGTTTGGCTGGTTGGTTGGGTGGGTTTGTTGCTGAATAAAATTAATTATAAAAAAAAAAAAAAGTGTGGGGGGGATTACTCATAGTTACATGCTTATATTTCTGGTTGATACTATGTATTTTGAAATCTTTTATCCTTAAATTTAATTTTGTACATCTGGCTACTTGAGGCTTCCATTGTTAAGTTTGAACAATCAATCTATATGCATAACAAAAATAAGATCTTATATTATTTGGAAAAAAAAAAAAAAATCTTTTATATTATAATTTTAATTATTAATGACTGCCCTATATGCTTATCCTTATATGTGTACTCTTTGGCATTATTGCTTGTAATTGTGTCTGATTAAAACTTAACATTTAATACTATGATTTCAAGATTATTTAGTTTTGGGTTAATCACAAAAGATCAATTCTTCTAATTACTTAATTGGCGCTAAAAATTATCTTAATCTTGCAGTCAATACTTCTAATTACCTTAATCTTTCAGTCACTACATCTTAATTTCCCTTATTGAATTGGATTCTTCTCCTGAAATAATTTTACTGACTTAATGTTATTATAGCTCACCGATAGATGGCGCTTGCACTCTGTCTTATGATTTTATTCTTCTGTCTTTAACTTTAATGATATATTATTAATGTATATGGTACGATTTAATTCAACTCTACTAGTTTTAAAATTAATTAGATATAAAATCTATTTTAACATTATCATTTAATATTAACTCTGTGTAATTTATCTTTAATGAAAATGCTCTGAAGTTTCTTCGATTAATCGATATATGTCGAGATTATATTTTACTTCAATTTAAGTTTTGGCATCATCCTTTTCTCCTGTTAGAGTTAATTGTTATACATGTGGCTTTGCTTCATTCATGTGTTCACTTTGGTTTCCATTAAGATTAAATTTAATCTTTTTTTAATCTTTGTTTTAATTTAATATTTCAATTATTTCTAATTCTTTTTGGTTTTGCTGCATCGATCGGGGTGTGAAACGATATTAATTGCTATGATTAGCAATATCGTTGTACGAAATCGTTGCGGCTCTTTAAGCTTTATGAAGCATGCACCCCTTGATAAGTATGTTTCTACGTTTAAGCATTTACATCCAAATATTTCTGTGATTTATTATTTATTAATCGTTTTCACTCTCATAAGCTTAATGGTCATTTTTATTATCATTCTGGTTGGCGTAAGTATTTTAAGTTACTATCCTAACTCATTGGTTCTTAATCTACATTGCAACTTTTTGTGTAATTCTTTCCTCTGTGTTAAATTCAGTTCTATATTTTAGTGTGCTGTTATTGTCTTAGTTCTATTAATAGCTGAATTTTATGATTTAATCTTATTACGATATCTATTATTTATATATATATATATATATATATATATATATAAGCTAATAATTAAAGTGATTTAAAAATAATAATAAATTAAAAAAAATTGATAAATAATTGATATCCATAACAAAAAATAACTCTAGAAAATTATGAAAATGTGTCACAAATTGTCCAAAATTCACTAATCACGAACTATTCTTTAATAAAGTGGGAAATCATTCGAGTTATAAACAAACTTACATAAATACATCGTCATAACCTGCTGAATTATCATATGTATGTTATTAAATTAATAACATATGATTAATTAATCTTAATATGCTAACTATGATGCTATTATGTTGTCAGTTAATATTATGTTATTACAAAGTGATAGAACATTACCTTTAAACTTTGGCTTTGTCCCTTTTTCACTACGTAATATCACTTTTCCTCTTCCTTGATTGGTTAGAAGATACTTCTTCTACGAACTTCTCCATAGTCGAAGGAAATACGAAATTCAATCATTGGAAATTTTGTATGCATTAAGAAAGAGCAGTCGCGGGCGAGAGAAAACATGGTAACACTAACCTAATCAACAAGTGTGCTTCGATAGTTGGGTTACAGCGTCTAGAATAAACAGTGTGGAAAGAGGCAAATAACATTGTACTAAAAAAATTAAGCCTGTCACCAGATGTCATTGTAATCGAAGCTAGAGCCCCTAAATAAAATATTATGCCGGCGCATCACCGCCATTTTTTTGCCTCAGAAGAGGACGGCATTCCCGCTTGGCGTCCTTATCGCTTCCCTAATAATTTTAAGAAATCTTGATCTGAAGCTAACCCGGTCAAGATAAAAGCAATAAACAACAATAATGTTCCTAAAAACACATTTTTTTCACAGTACATTCTCAGGATGTCATTTTATTATGAGGATATCCTATGGATGTACTGGGGTAAGATGTGTTGTTAGGGCGGTTTCTGTTTCTTTTACAAAACGTCGCCAAAACTCAAATGCACAGTTATAGAAGGTCTGTGAATAATTTATATTCACTTTTTGAATGATTATAGCAGTTTATCGCTAATTAAACTTCCATATCATAGTTTACTAAGCTAAAATTATGAAATATAATAAAACAAGTTACTCTAAAGTAACGTAAGACGATAAAAAAAAATGTTTGTCGTTTGTTTATCAGAGAAACGCGCTGGGTACATGTGGCAACCCTAAGGCAACAAAATGCCTGATGTGCCAGCTCGTATATATAGGAGCCTTAATCGAAGCTAGTGTCACGTCATCAAAACCGAGACTCCCTATTGGTTAATTATGTGTTTAGATCACGTGATTGAGCTAATGAAACTAGGAAAAACCAATCAGGTTTTCGATTTGAGCAAAAGCTTCGATCACAACGACATCTAAGAAGCTTAATTTTTGTAGCATTATTTTAACATTACGATTATAGGCGATTTCCACACTGTTTATTCTAGACGCTGTAGTTGGATGGTGCAGAATCGCGATCTTGTGGATATGGAGATGACCGGTTTTGAAACTCACCAATGTTAGGCATCGACCGGTTTTGCAGCACATCGTGATTTTCAAATGCAAATAACACAAGGATAAATTGACTTTGGCATGGTTTCTTGTTTTTAGATGGTGGAAATTTTACTTATAACTAAAAAAACTGGAAAAAAAATAATTTTTGAATTTTAAGGAGTTGGCTGGTTTTGCAACTAGACGACACAATTATTCAATATAAAAACAAATAATTGAACTAAATACTTTTTTTTTTTTTTTTTTTTTTTAATTCAAGCAAAAATATAACGTACAATCCTTGATATTATAAGTTTAATTTTAGTAAAGGTTTACTAATGCAAATCCTTATTTTGAGGTTGGTTACACAGGTCTTGGAAGCACTCATACAAAGTTCACTAGAGCAAACAATACTTTCTTAAACATGCTTCCTTGTTTACATTCATATGTAACTAACCGTAACTATTGCATCTACCATATTTCATGAAGAAAAAATAAGCTCTTTCTTTCTGAATTGCTAATGTTGTCACATAATAAAACAAGCAATGAGAGTAAATTTCATTTCTTATTCAGCTAAGCGTGCTACAAATTATTTCTAAGCCTATTTTTAGTAAAGTTCACTGAGGCGAATCATTCTTTCAAAAGTATTATAACATTACTGGAGATGAAGGCAATCAATGATAATAATAATATTAAAAAAAGTTTTCTGAAGTGAATTGCTATTTCTTAAAAACAGAACTTTTCCATCGATATTTTCTTCTGTGTTGCCAAAAAAATATGTGAACTAAACAATAAATGTTTCTATTCAAGCATAATGAACCTCCAAGGTTAGTCAAATGACAGCCCGGAGAGGGGAAAAGGAGGTAGGGGTAGCAATGCAAATAAAACAAATAAAGTACACTCATGTCCATAAATTAAGGATAATTCAGATTCACACTGAAATCGAACTTTAATGCAAAACGTTCACCTGTAGAAATACCACACACATCTTTAAGAATAATATGCAAATTATAGGAATCCATCAGATGACGCCGATATGATGTTACAATAACGAAAGTGTAAGGAGGGGGTAGATAAGGAATGGGAGCAAAGAAGGAAAATTGTTGACAAGCGTTCTGTGTTCCGCTCAGTGCCACAACCGAATGGTTATGACACAAGGGACGCATGCAGATAATTTTTTACGTGGTGGAATTATCGGTCGACAAGAATATGGGCGTACTCAGATAGAAGTATCGGGGGAACTTAGAATCGCCCAAAGTGTCATCTCTAGGCTTGGAAACTATTCCAAAATGATGGAAATGCCAGTCGACGTTACAGTACTGGTCGGCCTCGAGTTACAATGCCGAATGACTACCGGTATTTGGCAGTAACTGTGAAAATAAGCAGATAAAGCACAGCATCAGACCTGTCTCGTCAGCTAACTGCAGCCACGAGCGCCACAGTTTCAAGACAAATCGTATGTAGACGTTTGGGAGATATTGGTCTGTATGCTCGCAGGCCTGTTAGATGTGTTCCCCTCGCGGCAATGCACTGTGCCAGCGGTTAACTTTTAGTAGAGAACATGCATTGTGGACAGCGGCACAGTGAGCTTGTGTGATGTTTTCCGACGAGTCCAGGTTTAGCTTGCAGTGTGATTCACGACAGACTTTCATATGTAGAACGTCAGGTACCCGTTACCACCAAAACAACATCATTGAACGACACCGTTACTTTGGGGCAGGAGTGCTCGTTTGGGGGGGGGGGGATCATATTGGACACCAGAACAGATCTGCATGGGCAAATCGATAATGATAGGCCAAATTTATCGGGACATCATTCGGGAACAACATGTACGTTTGTTTAGGGGTGCCATGAGCCCAGAATTTGTGTTTATGGATGACAATGTGCGTCCTCACGGTGCAAACGTTGTACACAGATGCCTACAATTTGAAGCTATCACCCGCATGGAATGGCCAGCATTCTCACCTGACTAGAATCCGATAGAGAATGTGTAGGACATACTTTTCCAACGATTTGTAGTCCGTCAACCACCTTCTAAATGTGGCCGGAACTTCGCAGAACATTGCTTACTGAGTAGAGTAATTTTCCCCAAGATCAGATCAATAATTTTATACTCAGCATTCCTAGGCTTTGTAAGGGCTGTATTTCATCATCTGAGAGACATACAATATATTAACCACCATACCAACCATGTAATGTTAAGTTTTTGTAAGGGAGAAATTTTTGTAATTGCTACAGGGAGCAAAAATCGTAGTTTTTATAAATGGTATCGTACATACACCACCTTTTTTGTTCTTGATCTTTTGTTTAATGAATGGACTTTATGAATAAGTCATGTTTGTTTTGCTTCTGAACCTTTCTTTGCCTCAGCTACCATTATCCTTAATTTATGGACATGAGTGTACATTGTACTTCCGCGTGACCCTAAGGCTGATATTACACACAAAATATTTTCACACAACTTTTAATTGGGCCAATTTTGCTCCAATTTCTGGAAGCCGAAATCCGAAAGAAGGTTGAAAAAGTTGAGTCAAAGCTCGTCCAAAAAAGCATAATGTTAAGTACGTGTCATGGAAGCAAAACCCCAACCCCGTCCCTGGCTACGACCTTGATCTTATTGCTTTCCATTTATGAAATTATAGAAAATATTTCTTTAAAATATGGCGGTAGAAAAAGGAAAATGTTTAATAAGACTTAAAGTTTTAATGTGCTTATTATAGGTGAAATTCAGGTTTGGAAAAGTGAACTTTGTGTCCTTCCAATATTCAAATAATAATTTTAAAAGCTTTTAAGAAAGTCGT
The DNA here is from genome assembly GCA_963930645.1 of Salticus scenicus. Lineage (NCBI taxonomy): Eukaryota > Metazoa > Arthropoda > Arachnida > Araneae > Salticidae > Salticus > Salticus scenicus. The sequence goes on from OZ005658.1 coordinate 266,641,459, forward strand.
GTTAATCTGAATAGCAAAATTAAAATGTTAAACATAGTTTAGATTAAAAATTACAAGCTAAACCTATTATTTTTACCAAGAGTTTTCAGTAGGCTAATAACCCATTATTCATTCAGAAATGATGTTAAGTTGATCAACTTGTTCTAGTACTTAAAAGAATTAAAAATTAAAACGAATGCCTGTTACAAACCAGTATAGACAAATAGTGTAAATTTGAATAATTGAATTCATTTCATTCATAAGACTTTTTGTCGGAATTATGATTTTCGGAAAAATTTCTAGTAAAAGGCGAATTCTTTAAAAAGCCATTTTTTTACAACATCGTAAGTGGCTTTCATGGTTTTACTGTATTTTTTTACACTTTTCAACCTTGTTGAAAAGTGTTAATGACTTCGGTTTGTCTGTCCGTCTGTCTATTAGTCTGTATTATCATTATTGAATGAACATCTGATTATCATTATTGAATTATTTGTTCCTTCCCATTCAGAAACGTTACATAGAATTTTCAATTTCATGTCCTCTTGAACTTATTGTGTTACTAGCAGGCTTTGCCCGCTTCGCTGAGCACTATACTTAAATTCGTTGTCAAAATTTCATTACATTATTAATAATCTAAGTTACAGTTTCCTCTGTATTCCGTAGAGGTTTTTCCCGCTCGCAACGTGAGGATTCCGGGTCCACATTTCCTTCGACAGCAACTTACCCGCTTCTTACTTCCCCTTCCCCAGCGGCTAAGTTAGAAGTTTTGCGAAATCTCACCAAAGTACATAATGCGTACACCTAATCAACATCCACACACCAAAACACATCATTCTAAGATAATGTAAAGCGAATTCAAACAGAATAACGTGTTTTTACGCGTGTTTATTGACCCCCCCCCCACGACCCCAAGGGGGTAAGTGGGTGAATTTCGTAAAATCTCGTTACAATAAGTGCCAGATACATATAAACAATTTGCGCCCCAAATTTCGTGACCGCAGATCCCATAACTTTCCCAAGACAAATTTAGCGCTAAAGGGGGGGGGGGGGAGACTTGAATTTGCACCATCCCTAAAAAAAATCGAAAATCACAAAGAAAAAAAAACGAAAATGTGTTTTTGAAAACATTCTAAAGAAGACACGTGTCTATTTTCAATACCTTTGTAATATCTTTAGTAGAGCTCTACTAAAAAATCCGGAATTTCTTAAATTTCTCCCTCGAAAAACGATTTCCGCCCCTTCTTTAAGAATCAAGAATTCTAAAATCGTACATAATGTTTTAGTTATACTCAAGTCTAGTCTCATCATGTGCAATTTCTTTACCGTGATATAATATGGGGCCGAGTTATACTTACAAACGTGTTTTTGCTTCCTGTCCCGCTGGGGGAAGGGGGTATTTCGATAAATCCTGTTTCTTCAGGTGCCGGTTGCATATAAAAAATCCAAGCACCAAACTTCGTGACCGCAGCTCTCATAAATTTCCCCCCCCCAAAGATAAAACTAGTATGTTGTGGCCACCACAAGACTTTCTTCTATATTTTCCTATACAAATTCACGCAGTAACAATTAAAAATAAAAATAAAAATAAAAGATTTTTTTTCAATTTTTTTTCGTTAAAAGTAAAAAAAATCGATAACTTTGTTTTAAATTAGCACATATTTATAGTTCAACCATTCGTTGTGAAGGTATTGACGAGACCTTTCGAAAGATACCCATCTTGAAAATTTACCCTCCCCGGGGGGTACTTCCCCCTCGGGGGGAAAACAGATGCCCCAAATTTTTTCCTAATTAACTATTACTATTATCAATAATTCATATTAATTTCACAATCACAGGTTAAGAATAACTCTCATTATGTACATTTATACGAAATTTTGTCCTATACTGCCATGTTAAAAATTTAGAAAAAATACGATCACAGCGCCACCTGTTGAGCGATTGATCCCCAAATCTAATCAGCCCCAGTTTCTGTCAGGGGCAAACTAAATACCAAGTCTGGTTAAATTTCGTTAAAAAAAAAAATAATAATAATAATAATACGATTTTTTTTCTAAGTTTATTTTTGTTAAAAGTAAAAAAACTCGATAACTTTGTTTTAAATTATCACAGATTTATAGTTCAACCATTCGTTTTAAAGGTATTGATGAGATCTTTCGAAAGATACCCATCTTGAAAATTTACTCCCCTCGAGGGGGGGACTTCCCCCCCAGGGGGGGTGGCGAGGCTCCTACACATACAAAAAAATTTTCCCAGTTGACTATCTCTATTATAAATAATTCTTGTAAATTTCATAATGATTACTGAAAAATAATTCTCTTTAAGCACATTTATGCAAAATTTTGTCCTATATCACCATGTTAAAAATTTAGAAAAAGCGGGATGGCAACGCAACCTGTAAGACAATTTTTACCAAAAGTTGATAGGCACTAATTTATGTCAAGGTGCAACTACATACCAATTTGTATGAAATTCTGTGCTGTAGTTCCTGAGATACAGTTGCCACAAAATTTTGTCACACACACACACACAGACAGACAGACAGACATTTTCTAAAAATAGTCAAATCGTATTCTACAGCTCTCAAAACGTGTAAATCCATCAAAAACCCGAGGTCGAAAATTTTTACGAATCCAATACTTTCTCTATATTACATAAGTAAAAAAAAAGGCAGATCACAAAAAATCAAAAATGTGTTTTAGGAAATATCCCAAGAAAGTCGCATAGCCTGTTTTTAACATCTTTATTCCATTTTTGCTAGAGTTCGACTCAAATCAGGAATTTTCAAAATTTCCCGCCAAAAATCGATTTTCTCCCTTCCTTCCTTTAAAAATCGAAAATTCCTAAATTACAGATAGTGTTATATTTGTACTTATGTCTAGTTTCCCCATGTGTAATTTCTTTATTGTGAAGTAATTAGGAGCCGAGTTATGCTTACAAACGTGTTTTTGTAATTTCTCCCGCAGGGGGAACGGGGGGGAGGGAATTTCGGAAAAGTTGATAGATATAATTTTAAGTTGAGTAAAAACCTAAATTCCTTTCAAGCGCCGTTGAATTCCATCCAGCCGTTCTCAAGTGATACCCGGACAAACGTGTTTTTGTCTTCTGCTCCCCAGGGGGAACGGGGGGGGCAATTTCTGAAAAGTTGATAGGTACAATTTTAAGTTGGATAAAGATCTAAGTTTCTGCCAAGCGCTGTTGAATTCAGTCCAGCCGTTCTCAAGTGATAAGCGGACAAACGTGTTTTTGTCTTTTGCCCCCATGGGGGAACGGGGGGGGGGATTTCTAAAAAGTTGATATATATAATTTTAAGTTGGATAAAGATCTAAGTTTCTGCCAAGCGCCGTTGAATTCCGTCCAACCGTTCTCAAGTGATGCCAGGGCAAACGTGTTTTTGTCTTTTTCCCCCCAAGGGAGAACGGGGGGGGGGTTATTTCTGAAAAGTTGATATATATAATTTTAAGTTGGGTAAAGATCTAAGTTTCTGAAAAGCGCTGTTGAATTCAGTCCAGCCGTTCTCATGTGATGCCCGGACAAACGTGTTTTTGCCTTTTGCCCCCCCCCCCCCTCCGGGTGGGGAACTGGGGCATTTCTGAAAAGTTGATAGATATAATTTAAGGTTGGGTAAAGTTCTAAGTTTCTCCCAAGCACTGTTGAATTCAGTCCAGCCGTCCTCAAGTGATTCCCGGACAAACGTGTTTTTGTCTTTTGCCCCCCAGGGGGAACGGGGGGGAGGATTTCTGAAAAGTTGATAGATATAATTTTAAGTTGGGTAAAGATCTAAGTTTCTCCCAAGCACTGTTGAATTCAGTCCAGCCGTCCTCAAGTGATGTCCGGACAAACGTGTTTTTGTCTTTTGCCCCCCAGGGGGGAACGGGGGGAATTTCTGTAAAGTTGCTAGATATAATTTTAAGTTGGGTAAAGTTCTAAGCTTCTGCCAAGCGCCGTTGAATTCCGTCCAGCCGTTCTCAAGTGATGCCCGGACAAAGAAAGTGACATACAGACACGATGACACACACACACACACACACACACACACACACACAGGTAAAATTTTCTGAAATCATTTTCGGCTTTCATGGTGTGTGAAACGTGAAGATATCGCAAAATTTTTCGATTCTCACAAATTTACTGACAAAAGTCTGATTTTATTAATATAGACAAGCGCTGTTAAATTCAGTCCAGCCGTCCTCAAGTGATACCCGAACATACGTGTTTTTGTCTTTTGCCCCCTAGGGGGGAACGGGGGGGAATTTCTGTAAAGTTGATAGATATAATTTTAAGATGGGTAAATTTCTAAGTTTCTGCCAAGCGCCGTTGAATTCCGTCCAGCCGTTCCCAAGTGATGCCCGGACAAAAAAAAAGCGACATACAGACACGATGACACACACACACACAGACAAAATTTTCTAGAGTCATTTTCGGCTTTCATGGTGTGTGAAATGTAAAGATATCGCAAAATTTTTCGATTCTGTCAAGTTTACAGACAAAAGTCTGATTTTATTAATATAGATGAGAGCCCTTTCCATTATTAAAAAATATACATCATGACTATGTGCAAATGTTGTGAGTTATCATTGTTGTACGTATGTATACTACATGGGGCTGTCTTTCTTTAAAAAAAAAAAAAATGATTATCCTCCTTTCCATAGACACCATAATTACATTCTATATTTTCAATTGCAGTTATCGTTAATACATTAAGAACTCGCACGCGCGCATGTTTTATTCAAAATGTTTATGATAAATCTTTTAAAATTTCTCATTAGCAAAAAATCGGGAAATAATTTTCTTCGATTTTTAATATTTAAAAAAAAAAAAAAAAATCCAGTGGGCGATTAACATAGGAAATCTTTTTCTTGCATCCACAGATGATCAGTGACGTCATCACTTCGCTTGCGTTGCTTTCAATGCTAATCTGCAATACCGACTAATCTTTGCGCCACCTAGTAACCTGTTGATTAACTAAATTTTCTGGTCTGTTTTTCTGCCGAATCCCATAGAATAATAATAAAGAATAATAATAATAATTATTATTATTATAATTATTTTTATTCTATTTATTTTTATTCTAATTATTTTTATTCCCCTACCTCGTTTTCCCTCCTCCCCCCAATTTGAGGACACATCATCGCAGCGTCCTCAAATTGAAGGGTCATTCGAGGACAGAGCTAAATTTTACTTTAATTTGAGGACATTTGAGGACAAATTTGTAAATTCGAGGACATTTGTCTTCAAATGATTTTCAAATTGCTGAGGACATAGGTTGAAATTCGAGGACTGTCCTCATCATTCGAGGACGTTTGGTCACCTTACGCTTACGATGATAATCATTTCATAAGAGAGGCACCGCTAATCCCAACCCACTGAGCTGAAGAACAACACAAGCGTCTACGTCTTAATCAGCAACTCTTACTCCCAAAACCATACTCCTGGGTGTCATGCTCACAACTACTGCGCATCTAATTCTGCGCATATTCGCCATTTCCCTTACAAGATAACAGGATTGTTTACTTCCGCTCCGTATGCCATCGTGCTCGATTGCTATTATTGACGCTCCTTACTTTGATCTATTTTATTAGAAAATGTCCGACTATTTGGATAAAAAAAGGTCCTTTTCAGGACCAATTTCTCTTGACAATGTCTCTGAAGAGATTTAATTGATAATTCGGTTGCATTTGAAGAAAATATTTCTTCTGATGCATGTAGCAACTCTGCTACTGGGATTTTAACTGATAATTCGGTTGGAATTGGAGAAAATTCTTCTTCAGCTTCATGTAGCAACTCTGCTACTGTAATAAATATTAATCAGTGTTAAAAATTAAAAACATACAGCACTGTATCTGATACATTACCTGACATAGAGCTTTTTATTAATGAAAATGTAGAATCTTCTGTAATTATTAAAGAGTTAAGTCATTCAAAGCCCATAATAAATTCAGAAATGGATCTTGCAGAGCAAAAAGAATCCCTTATAAAGAGATACAGTGATTTAATTAAATCATGTACTGGTCCAGAGCAACTGGAATTAATGGAAAATTTTTTTATGTCCCTATTACCAAAACTGAATGCTGTTACTCAAAGCACTACATCATTTTCTTCCCAATCCAATCAACTCTTTCCAACTAATAAAAAAATTATTCCTCAACGAATGTTTCATCCTAAAAAAAAAATGTCTAATCCAATTCAACAAAACTCCCCAGAAGATTCCCAAAATTTGGCACTGTCTTTAATTTTAAATCATAAAAATAGCGTAAATGATAATTAAGCATTAAACAGTGAGCATACAACCAAATAATTCAGTTATACAAATTATCTATGCTTTGACATTCTCTCTTAAAAGGAAAAAAAAAATCCCACTGCAATATGGTTAATCCTTATAATAAATGATAAAATTCTAAAATATCTAAGATTTATACCTTTCCTTGAGAGCATTGTAAAAGATATTAAATACATTACTGCCTATATGCATTCATTCTTCGGCAATAATTTTTCGATTAAATTATGAAATTTATTTAGATTTCATTACAGTGTATTTCATTATTCAAAAGCATTTTCTTTTCCTCTCTTTACAAATTATTTCTTTTACTAGGTTATTTTATATATAACACTGTTAAAGTAAAGACCAAAACAAAATATTAATTCATGCTAGAACATTGATAAATTTCTGGCATTTTTTGCTTTGCACCTTGAGTACATATCTATCAAATATACAATCTATCTAGAATGATAGACAGATAATACACACACAAGCAGTGTATCATTACAGTTGCATTTTTCACAAAATGCAAAAATTAAATAATAAGTTATCATTTTTTTAAGCATTTCAGTATGTATACTGGATTGTTTAATAGAAAAAACATTTTATTAAAAAAGTCTTTAAAAAAAACTAAATCATAGTTGAAATGTTCAACTTATTTAAAATTCAACAATATTAAATATATATATACCGGGTGATCCAAAAGTCAGGACAAACTTTAAACATGAATAATTCGAAAACGAATCAAGATACAAAGATACGGTTTTCACCAAACGAATGAAAAAGAAACCGGGTTTTGTGTGGCAACGAAAAAAAAAATTAGTTCTGTTGGCGACCAACAGATGGCGTTATAGTGTTTTATTTCACCAAAAGATGATTTACAAATGAAAAAGTGTTGATAACTTACAAGTCAGCTTAATTACAGTTAATTAGTACTACTACAATAACTGCTCAATGTGCTGTCCATCATTCAGAAGTACAGCTGTGAGACGATTCACCACACCGTTCACAGGATTTAATAGCATTTCTTGCGATATGGCAGACACATTTTGGCGGATGTCATCTTTCAGTGCTGCTAGTTATTCCGGTTGGTCGCGGTACACTTTTGACTTCAAGAATCCCCACAGCCAAAAGTCACAGGGTGTCAGATCGGGAGATCTTGGAGGCCATGCGTGATTAAAGTAGCGACTGAGAATGCGATATTTCGATGCATGTAAGTTTTGACAACCATTACCTACCACAGTTGCTCCTTTTTATATCGTTTGTTGCTTTGCATAATCCTACATTAGAAATCCGACAGCGCCATCTGTTGGTCGCCAACAGAACTATTTTTTTTTCGTTGCCACACAAAACCCGGCTTCTTTTCCATCCGTTTGGTGCAAACCGTATTTTTGTATCTTGATTCGTTTTCGAATTATTAATTTTTAAATTTTGTCCCGACTTTTGGATCACCCGGTATATATATATATATATATGCAGTACAGTGGGCTAGCATTGTACTTGAATCAGACTTTTTTCAATGGAAAAACAATCATTTTACCATTCTATTTCATATTTAAAGGAGAGAAAAACATAGTTATGTATGTGAGATGATAAATCTTTAAAAGGACTATGTAGTTAACAATGAAATATATAGAGGCACCTTAAATGGTGTGTAAATTGATTATTCATAAGCCTACTTATATTTTAACCTGCTTCATAGTTAGTTTTGCAATAATAATTTTAAAGCTGTCATATTCTATACATGACAAATTTTTCGATATATTTCTAGAACACTATATCATTAAACACATTTTGGCATATAATTCAAAATTTACTTTATCCCTACCATTGACTTCGAAAAACAAACTTCTCACTTAAATAGAAATTATCGAACAGGAAGCTGTAAAAGATATCATGAAGCACAGCAACTTATCTATTTATGAAACAAAATAATTTATACTATTCATTGAAATTATAAAAGTAACATTTGTCTATTTGTTAGTAATTACATAAAAAATTTAATTCCACCTTTTAAATCGCATATTCATTCATAGGAGAAACAAAATAAGTAGCACTCAACTATATTTTCTTAATTTATTATTATGAGCAAATTAGTATATGTAATGTTGCAGTGAAATATGTATCAAAGAATAATACTTTTCGTTAGTTATATTCATTATTATAATTACAATACGTATGCATAATATTTTTTAAAAATATGGGGGGGGGGGCATAGCCAAATGAGCCCAGGGCACAATTTAACTTAAATCTGCCTCTGAGAATATGTAAGTCAGTTCAAAAAAATACTTTGCAATAACCAACAGGAAAATAAGAATAATTAATTATTAAGCAATATTAAAATATATTATTTACTCTTAGCTGAGCTAAGAGTAAATAAGAAACTTTATAAATTTTTTAGTGCATTCACAATTTTATATAATACTTCTAATTACCAGATTTCTTTTCTTAATCAATATTTATTACAAAGTGCCAAAGTAAGATTTTAAAATTATGTTTTCATTCCAAAGATTTACAAATCTTAAAATTCTCAAAAATTAAAAATCCTTCCAGCTCTTTTGAAAGGGTAGGTTGATTCCTTTTTTCTTATCGTGTAGCCACCATTTTGAAACAAAATGAGAGCTAAAATTTGTAATGGGCATGGTGGAAATATATTGCTGAGGGCTATGTACATATGGAGTTTTAAGCAAATCGGTTCATAAATACCTTTTTTTTCTGTCAATCTTAAATGCATATCAATCAGGCAAACATATCAAATGCATTTGTGAGATAAGCCTACTCAACAAATTTATTTCATATTAATTCAGTATTTCAAAAGTTATCCTGTTGACTAAATTTCATGTGGCCACCACTTGGAAGAAAAATAATGGAGCACACTGCTCAGTTAACTAATCCAAGATATCTGTAAGACAAATCCACTGTCCAACTTTGGTTTGAATAAATTCAGTATTTCAAAGTTATTGTGAATTTTTTTTTTTTTTTAAATCAAGTGTCAACATTCAGTGCTTGCAACTTGGACACAAATTTGCAGAGCAACTTGCCCAGCAAAATCATTTATGACATTTGAATGATAAGTCCACTGTCAAACTTTGGTTCAAATTGAGTATTTCAAAAGTTATCATGATAATAACTTAACTTAAAGTTTCAAGTGGCTGCTACTTGGAAATAAAAGGGCAAAGTGAGATGCCTAGCAAACTTAGCTAAGATATTTGAATGATAAGTCCACTGCACAAATTTTATTTGAATTGGTTCAGTATTACAAAAGTTATTGTAAAGACAAATTTTCAAGTGGTCGCCACTTGGTAACAAAACAGCAGAGCAAGTTGACCTGTGAATTTATCCTAAATATTTGAACCATACGTTCATAATCCAACTTTGGTTTAAATCAGTTTAGTATTTCAAAAGTTATCGTGGGGACACATTTTCAAGTGGTCACAACTTGTAATAAAAATAGATGAACAAGTTGCGAAGTGAACTCATAAAAAAATATTTATATGATAAATTCTCTGTCCAACTTTTGTTCGAATTAATTAAAAATTTTTAAATTCATCGTGTTGATAAATTTTCAAATGGTAGCCTTATTTCACGTGGTCCCACTTAATATCCAAGAAAGGGTATATTGCACCAAAGTAAAAAAGAAGCAAACATAAATAAATAAAATGCTCAAATAATTATAACTAAAAACTGATTCCAGATTAAGTGAAAATTAATAACATAATATTTTCTAATTTTTAAAAACTGCAAAATTAAATGAATAGTTGATAGGAATATTTATTATAAGTCGTATAAATAGTTGTGAAAAATGCATATATTTTCATAGAATGAATTAAAATATGAACTTTTTTTAAGAAAATTAATGTATTATAATAATTCTGCAATAAAGAATTATGAAGACTAAATTAGGTATTTGCACTGAGTAATGGAATATCTTAAATGTATATAAAAAATATTTATTTCCTGGAAAATCTTTCTTACAAATAACAATAATAATAAAATAAATAAAAATAAATTGAAAGAATGAAGAGACAGATTTGTCAGTTTCAACAAATAAATACATAAACAATGGAACAAAATTTCTTTAAATATTTTAATTCAGATAAGCAAAATTTTAATAACTCTAAGCAGTATGGCTGACATTCTTTGACACTAAGCAAAAAGAAAAATCCTTTTCTTCAAAATGCTTGTAGATGCATATATATCCTTGCAATACATTTACTTAAGCGAAGTAACTTTTGATTTAATTTTAAATAAAAATACATAGTATTACGTACAAAAAAGTGTAAAATAAAGTGTATAATACTCAAGGAGATTTTTTAAAATAATCTTTAAAACTTTGGAAAATATATTAAATCGCTTAAGTTTGTCATCTGTGGATTTAAAATTCTTTTTCTCTGTAATTTGCATCTTAAAAGCTACACAAAAATTTTTCAATAAAATAAATAACCTATGCTGCAATTACAAAAGTAAATAATAAGCAATGTTTATTTTCTTAAATAATAAACCTGTTTTAAATCCACTATCATTGATTTTTTTTTTTTTTTTTAATTTTACACTATAAATAAATGCACCCATATTATGATGAAATAAAAAACTTTTGTCAAAGAAGAAATTTACATATGAATATATATATATATATATATATATATTTTCCCCTGTTCAAAAAGCCTTTTACACAGGCAGGATGCAGGCAATACGCCCTTTTAAACGGTCTTTTACGAAATAAAAAAAAAGCAACGTACAGGAGTAATAGTTGCCGTCTTTCACTGAACGAGGAATATCACTTGCCGTCTGTCTGCGCAGAACTACATGCGCGCAATTTGAGAGCAAGACTCCCGGGAGTACAGTTTCAGGAGTGAAAGTTGCTGGTTGCTGATTAATTAAATTACTAACCTACTTCATAATTACTTCGTAAATAAGCTTATTTATCAAATATTTGAAAAAGTAAACACAGAGTAAACACAGTCAGATACTTCCACAATTGAATTTCTACAACTACGCAGCATGCAGACGGTGTTTTTGATAACAAACAGTATGCCGATGAAACCTTTCCTATTGGTTATATGGCTACGTTTTCGGTAATAATCGGCTATAATCGGTAAAACTGACGTCATTTTTGGGAGGAGCTAGCGCGCCTTCTCGCTTCCTTTATCAATCAGCTGACACGACTCGTGTGCGAGTGAAAACGGGCCCCGGAATAGCAATTTCTCCTACTACCGAGAATAGCGATGGAGTAGAGATGCGCGTTTCGGCTACGTCACGTCTCACTCGCTTCTCCACTCGGCCGCGCTGTGAATTGGGCTGTAAGACGCAGCCGCTTGTAGAACCATTGAGCTCCATTAGTAACAGAAGAGTCAAGTTCCCGGTCAGTCGTCTGCTAGCCGAATTACATCTCGATGAAGCAGCTTGGGAAAAGAGAAAATATAGTTCCTTTACTCTAGCCTAGAACATGCTAAATTCTAATTTATTTTTGTTGTAGTTTATATTTCCGTACTTGATTAAACCGTGAAAACAGTGCAAAACACTTAATATTTAAGGCCAGGGAACATTTAATTAATCTGTACTAAGTATTTATTTGAATTTTTCTCTTCAAATAAATTATTTAGAAATGTGTCATTGATTGACGGACTTTCGTAGCTTACGCTGGAAATGTTCGTTTTTAAGGTATCGGCGATTTTTTTTTTTTTTTTTTTTAATTACAGGAAAGCAGTGCCTGATTTAAGGCAGGGCATTCGGGGCACGTGCCCTGGGCCCTCACAGTGAAGGGGCCCCCAGGAAATTCCGTCATACACTTAAAAAAAAAATAGTTAAAATGAAAATTTTCCAAATTTTGCTATAATGATTGTTGTTTTTTTGTTTTTTATCAATGGATGGAAGAATTACTGTGTTTTATAAATCGGTGTGATGATCTTTTAAGGAAACTATCAACTCATCGGAAAAATTGCAATATTTTTGCTAAACGCAAATACCACTGCATACTACCGATAGTTTCATTTCAAACTTTTACTAAGGCTAACTAAATCCGAGGCACGCACCGCAATGCAGATACACGGGGGCTACATACGTCGATACAATAGACAATCGACGGATCTTATTTAGCCTTACTCTTACCAACAAAATGAAAAGTAAAGTGAGGTGAAGTGAATTTTTAGACAGCTGAGTTGGAAATAAGCGGTTTGTTTTGTTTATTGTAATATTAAAGCACGAGAGAAAGGGGCCCATTGAACATGAGTGCCCTGGGCCTCCAAGTGAGTAAATCGGTCCCTGCAGGAAAGGAGCGATGCTTATTTATATAAAAAATATTTTTTCTGATTGACTAGTACTATTAGAGGGTGATTAGCCACGTTTTAATTCTTAAAATATGCATCTATAAGCACCTTTCAAAAATATTTTAGAAAAAGGGGGAAAAAAAACAGTTTTTGCACACATTGGCATAATTTTAATTTATATATTAATATAATTTTAATTTATATATTAATATAATTTTAATATATATATAATAATTTTAATATATTAAAATAATGAAATCCAATTTAATAATAATAATATATATGTCTGACGAAATGCATGATAAAATAATATAACATCAAAAATTGCATAAGGATTATTAGAAACCTTAAAATGTGATAAAGTCAGAGAGAAAAAATAAGTAGACTTGGAAATCCTAAAATAAAATTAACTTGGGTTGGTTGCGGGATAAAGGTCAATTGCTCTGGGGTAGGGGGGGGGGCTTGTCTTTCGAAAGGGTCTTAGCCCGTAATTACGTGAGTTTCGGAGAAAACCATGGAAAACTCCGAACGACTAAGTTGACGAGCGTAACCTAGGATCGAACCCTGCACCTCCCATCTGCCAGCTTTTATCGCTGAACTGCTCGGCCAGGTGGGGCCTACAACAACTTAAAACTAGTATGTTGCGGCCACCACAAGGCTTTCTTCTATATTTTCCTATACAAATTCACTCAGTAAAAATAATTTATTAAAATTATTATTAAAAAAAAATATCTTCTATGATAATGCAGACGATTTCCATATTAGAAAGTAGTATAACATTAATTTTAAAAATAGTCCATTTTATTCTCAATATTAAAAAAAAAAAAAAAAAAAAAAAAAAAAAAGATTTTTTTGCCTAAGTTTTTTTTTTTTTTTTCGTGAAAATTTTAAAAAATCGATAACTTTGTTTTAAATTATCACAGAATTACAGTTGAAGCATTCGTTTTAAAGTTATTGACAAGACCTTTCGAAAGATACCCATATTGAAAATTCACCCCCCCCCCGGGGGGGGGAAGCGATGCCCCCACACGCACAAAATTTTTTTCCTAGTTAACTACTACTATTATCACTAATTCATATTATTTTTACAATCACAAGTTTAAAATAACGCTCATTATGTACATTTATACGAAATTTTGTCCTATACTGCCATGTTAAAAATTTAGAAAAAGCGGAATGGCAACGCAACCTTTAGGACAATTTTTACCAAAAGTTGATAGGCACTAATTTATGTCAAGGTGTAACTACATACCAATTTTTATGAAATTCTGTGCTGTAGTTCCTGAGATACAGTTGCCACAAAATTTTGTCACACACACACACACACACACACAGGCAGACAGACATTTTCTAAAAATGGTTAAATCGTGTTCTACAGCTCTCAAAACGTGTGAATCCATCAAAAACCCGAGGTCGAAAATTTTTACGAATCCAATACTTTCTTCTATTGAATATAGAAGAAAGTAATAACAATATATCTTTGATTTTATACAAAATATTTTTTAAACTTTTTTTTTTCTACCATGACTTTTAAATTTAAAAAGTGGTGTTTGTACAGTCTTTTTAGTAAAACCAATAATATAAAAAAATATTATTATATTTCTTTTTCTACAATTTGATTTTTGTGAAAAAGATAAAAATTTTTCGTATTAAAATAAGCTTGAGTACTATTTTATATCAGATACTTTGGATTTGCGAAAACTGTGGTTTGAACTAATTTGTGGTTTGAAGTAATTTTTGGCAGAGTGTATCAAACAATGTTAAGACAAAATTCCAAATATTCTATTTAAGACTTGAGAGGTTTTATTCTTACTATTCGAATGCATATCGTCAAGTGCATATTTTATCGAGAAGTACTAAGATACTTTGTGAAAAAAGTGTGGGATCAATTTCGAAATATTTTTTCAAAAAGTATGTCATTATTTCTTGTAATACACATAAGATAACTGCTTATGGAAATTTAATAAATATAAAGGAATAGATTAGTTTATTCATACAATAATATAACATGTTTATGAACTTCTATTTTAAAGAGACACATTGGGCATTCGAGATTAAAGGGACAAGTTGGGCATTTGTACTCGATAAAATAAATGAGATATTTTATCTATGGAACCTAAATTTCTTTTCTTTACCCCAGCGATTTTTACAACCATACGCTGCACAGCTCATAACCATGATTATTCACGAATTATGTCCTAAAATTTAAAAGAAATTTGAAAACAAAATATACAGATACATGTAACCCAATAGGACACACGCGCTGTTTTTCCCAACCTTCTCTTCCGAAACCATGGTACTGTATTCATCCGCTCTGACCGCTAGATTACATGATACCAGATAGGAAGCTTGCTCTCCTGTTACTTAAGACTACTATATAACAGGCTGAATCATTCGCCGCCATTTGTCCGTCAAGTCCGTCATTGCTAAAACTAAGACTATTGTATATGACTATTATATGAGATTACATATGACTATTATATAGTAGTCTTAGGTTTGGCAGTGACGAACTACCATATACGATTATTATATGAGACTGTATAAAACTATTATATAGTAATCTTAAATTTAGCAATGACGGACTTGACGTACAAATGGCGGCGAATGATTCAGCCTGTTATATAGTAGTCTTACTGTTACTATGGAGCTCAGTGTGTAGAACAACTGGAGCAAATGCTTCCAATACCTTTACGCAGAAATCGTGCGTGCTGATTTTTCAAGAATTCGTCTGCTACCGTTACAGCCATCCTTCAAACTTGTATGGCAGGCAGTATTCGTCGGGGCCTCAATTACTGTTGTGTTCCTTAATGAATTAAAATTAAAGATGGTGATATCATATTTTATATACGGTTATATGAATAGACAAATAGTGAAAATCTCTTTAGAAAAAAAAAATAATAAAAATAAAAAAAGGATAACATTTCACAGGTAAATTTTAATTTTATTGTCAAATTCTTGTCATATTATATAAATACCATAAAATTTTGCAGACATATGTATACATTTCTTCCTTTTTTTTCGTTAGCTTGATTAAAATAAAATGAATAAATGTACATTACACATAATAGATAATGAAAATAAATAATATAAAAGTAGACAAATGTAAATGTCGAAGAAGGTCACTTTAGAATACAATATCAAAAGTGATACATGGTTATCTGTATATGCTTAAATGGTAAATGCATACAAATTATCAGATTATCATTTGAATGCTTTATATTAGTAGATTCATTATAAAAATTTCAATAAATTATACTTACAGAAATATTTCAACTACCTGTTCAGACATTGCTATATAAAGTATCTAAGTGTCGCAATTACATTGCTTATCTCTGCGCTCAAAGCTGATAGAAGGGAAGTGCGGGGCTCTATCAAATCTCGTGATCGTCAACCTAACTGTTCGGAGTTTTTCGTGGATTACACCAAAACTGGCGTAAATAGGGCTAGGAACCCTTAGAAAGACCCCCCACTCAAGGCACTCATCCTACAGGCTTAGGACCTTAGAGCAATCAAACAAGTAACAAAAATAAATCTGTATAAAAATAAAGTAAAACATATAAATGCCTTTTTAAACTTAAAAATCAAATCAGGCTGATTTTCAATAATTTATATATATGCCATCAAAAATGGCATAATACACATGAATATATTCCATTATATCTAAGCCTTATCAGTGGCCGATGGATTCTGCTCTGAAAGCTGGAAAACGTGAGTTGTCAGGTTCGAGCATAGGTCACGACCAAGCGGTTCAGAGATTTCAGTACTTTTCTCCGAAACTTGCTTAAATATGGGCTATGTTTCATTGTATCATAATCATTCAATTTTATTCCATTAAGGAATAAACAACATTTTGCTAAATAGAATAAAAATATTTCTTCTTTTGTAATGATTAAAAATTAGTTTCTTGATTATATATTCTTAATAACTACCGTCTTTATATAACATTTTTGTTAAAAATGTACATGTTCATTGGAAAAGCATTGTGTGCAATGTAATCTTTATGAAGATTACATTGCATATTTTGAAATAAACTTATTTAAGAAAAAAATAAAATAAAAATAAATAAATAAAGAATGTTACTTTGCATTACCCGTATATATGGTAGAGAAAGTATTGTTTCTGGGTCAAATTTCCGAAATAGGGTTTTTATTATATTTACAAGCTTTAAGGTCCCCTGAATCCAAAAATCATGTTTTTAATTTTTTGTTAAAAGAAAAAAAAAATCTTAATATCATCACAGATGTATGGTTCAACGATTCATTTTAAAAGTATCAACGCGCCATTTTTAAAACTATTCATATTAAAAATTTACTCCTTCCATGTAGGGGTACAGGTGTTGGTGTAAAGGTTAACGCCGATTTCCTACACGAGGATTGTAGGCTTAGGTGATGTGCCTTCCGGGGGCCTTTCTAAGGTTTCTATTTACGGGAGTTTTGGAGAAAATCGAAGAAAACTCGGAAACGCTAAGTCGACGAGTGAGACCTAGGATCGAACCCGACATTTTCTTTCCTTCCTTTGATCGCAAAACGCTATAACTTATCCAAAAAAGAGTGAGAAAAGTATTTTTAATTTTTGTTAAAAATAGAAAAAAAAAGTGGATAATTTTGATTTAAATCATCGCAGGTGGATGGTTCAACCATTCAAGGTCGTATCCAGAAAAAAATTTCGGAGGGGGCCCAACTTTCACTCAGATGTTGGTTGTGCACCCGCACATATGCACACCAAGAGCGTGTGCATTAAAGTTAGAACTCCCCGCCACTCAATCACTTTAACTTAAAAAAAATATAAGTTATTCCCTTAAACTTCATATCTAAGCATAGTAAAATGGTTATGCGTTATAAATAAGATCGGTTACAATGCCGCATGGCGGCAAACAATGGAATTAATGTTCCTAAAATCGAAAAGGACATGAAAATATTTAATAATAATAATAATTTTAAAAAGTGCCTTGGGCCTAAAAGTGATGGAACTAGTCCTTTAAAATGCACAAGTCTCTGCAAGAGAGTTTTTTAATCCGTGATGTTATAAACCGCTGACAAACAGAGAAAATCACCAGAAACTTGACTCTCGGTAGTCCGGTTAATAAGGAGTCGAGCTCGTAATTGAAAGATTGAACGATCGATACGGGAGCCATCCAAAGACTGTCATGTAGATTAATGGTATCTAGTGCACCTAAAATCCGTTATGTCCTCCATGTTTTGTAAATATAGCTGGAGTATACTGAAGTAGAACTTGGGGAAACATCTCCTCCGTGAAGATTTTAAATTGTGATGGTACGATTCCGGATTACCCTAGAAAGGAATTCTAGACCTTTGCTATGCTGTCTGTCTAGCTTTAGTACAATGTTAAGTCCATTCAAATTCAACATACCAAAAACTGGCTGACGTACTAATTCAGTGGTACGGTGCATGATTTATGTTCGAAACAACCATGTTTCAAATAGTTTTTGCTTTTTGAGATATAGATATTTTTTAGTACAGCCAAGATATACCTTTCCCATGAAAAGGGAAATTTAGTGAAGCTACGCTACTTGCTGGGCGACATACCCAACAATCTAATCAACAAAAATTTTATATTTAAGTTTCCAAAAATAGTCTAATGATGTTCAATGCATCTAAAAACATGTATATTTACTGAAAACTGGAAGTCTAAAAGTTTCCGAATCCAATACATTTTTCTCTTGTTATATGTGTAGAAGAATAATATATATATGGTTTTCTAATCAGATAATATTGCTTGCTTTAGATCATATTACCGGAAACATGAGGACCTGTGTGCTGGCGTCCACTAAACGTAGACATATTACATGTCTAGGTTTAGTGAACACACTGAGGTCTTCTGTTTAGCGTGGGTAGGCGTGTCTTCTACAGACCCTGGGGCCATGCTTATACGCATTGTAGTTGCTGAAAATCTTCTGGCACGGCGTACGTATCGAACTATCTAGCGTTTCTATATGTACGCAGGATGTGTATCAACCTGGTGTCTCATGTGACACAGCGTATATTCAACTGTGGCTACACGTCATTATTGATTATCGTTTGGGAAAGTGAACAGTGAAGCGATGGTACATCAGACTCAGATATGTTTGCTTTTTAACGATCATAATAAAGATGTTTACACAACTTGTTAGTTTTTTAAGGACTGTCAGAGCACTAGATAGCAGAGCTACTTATTCTGCTTGCATCGCAGCTCACACCCGCTTTTGTTTTAGGACCGTCTTAGATCTCTTCAGAGGTTTGTCGAACTCAGGCAGCCTTAGCTTCAACATTATGTATATATATATATTTTTTAAGTTTCTCCTCTTCCCTTTCACTTGGCCTAGGGTGCGAGCTGTGGTTCATACCAACGTACAGTCGGTAACAAAAGTGTCCGAACACTGGCAAAAATTCCTATGTAAAAAAAGTACACTTCATACGGTTTTGTTAAATAAATCCTTATCGAATCATGTTCTTACACTGACTAAGAACAGGATTCGACAAGGATTTATTTAACAAAACCGTATGAAGTGTACTTTTTTTACATAGGAATTTTTGCTAGTGTTCGGACACTTTTGTTACCGACTGTAGGTACAATACTTTAATTCTTTCTAACGTAGGGAGCTGCAGATACTTTTCTGACTTTGTGTTGACCAATAATTGCTGTATTGCTTGTTGGGGCTATACAGTCACATGCGATGGATTTTTCTCCCTGAGAGATTCATTGTGGTAATTCTTCTGATTCCTTGTGCGAATGTTATTTAGTTATAGGTGCATGGCGACGGATGACGGTAGTGGTGTGATAGTTTGAACGATGCTGATGACGCATGGCCACATATGGTGGCTTTTTCCACAAGTGGGTTTAACAGTTCGGTTTCCTTTTGGAAAACTGATGCTGAATTTCTTTGACAGAACCTGTGGACCGCATGTACCCACTAGAGTCTGGTCCAGTCAAAGCTCCGTCTGGTTTGGGAATCTGGACATTCGTCTGAAATTCTGCCTCACTGCAAATATGAATACTGAATGCTGTACTCTATGATGTGATTACTGGTATTTTTGCTTTCAGTAGGATTAGATAGTACCATCTTTCGTCACATGTCTTCTTGTAAAGTAGACTTTATATTGGCTATTTTTTTTTTTTTTTTTTTGAAAAGGAAGGAAGGTATACTGCGGAATAGAAGGTATACTATGGAATGGAAGGTATACTACGTACATAACTGTCAAAATTAGAAGTTCCATATGCAACTGTGATCTTTGTTAATGACGAATCTTTTGTCTCACAAGGAATTAAAACGCTATTTCTAGCAAGAGAAGTGTTTAAAATAAAGCAGACACATTACAGTGTTCAACAATAAATACCACACAGTTCTCTTTTTAGTGTTTTTTATAAAAAGCTAACATGCATTTCGGTAATTTGGACTTTTCAAGACAGAAAATTGTTAATAAATAAGGTTTCACAGGCAAACAAACTAACAACAACAAAAAAAAAAAGATATTGTGGAGCGAAAATTCATTTTTTTTACAATATTTTTTCTCGTCAGTAGAACATAAAAAATGTTGTCTCAGAAAATTTCGGGGGGGGGGGGGGGCTGGATACGTCCCTGCAACCAATTCGTTTTTAAGGTATGAACAAATAACACTCATATTAAAAATGTACTCCTCCGAGAAAGAAGTGGGGCAGTTGTTGGTATTAATGTAATTAGTGTAAGTGTTATGCCAATTTGACTACACAAGTGTTCTAGACCTAGGTAGTGTGCCATCCGTTGGAGGGGGGTCTTTTTATGAGGGCGTATTCACGAACTCATATCACTCATTCTCCGTATTCACGTAAGTTTCAGAGAAAAACGCAGAAAGCTAAGAATAACTAACTAAGAATAACTAACTAACTAAGAGTAACTAACGACTGAGTTCGAACCCAGCACTTCCCGTCTGCCAGCTTTGAGAGTTGAATCGCTCGGCCACGGATAGTGTTGGGGGGGGGGGGTGAGGGGTGGAGCAGCGATGCTATAACTATTAGTATTCTAAATACTTTTTTTTTTTTTTTTTTGTAGTATTTGTGTAAAAATATTTCTAATTTTGTTCATTTACACGAAACTTTGTCTTATTCTGTCATAAATATTACGATAAAAACAGGAAGAAAATGTTCTCTGTTGAGTGATATTCACAAAAAGATAACAGACATCATTTTATTTCAAGTTGTACATAAATATAACTATTAATGAAATTTTGTTCGTTGAGTCTTAATCGAGAGATGCAACACAATTTAAGTCACACACATCGAGCCATTTTCTAAAAATTATCGAATTGTGTTCAGGAAATCTTAAAATGTATAAATTCATCAAAAACTAGAAGTCAAAAATTTGTACGCAAAAAGTTTAAAAAAAGAAAAAAGAACTCACTTCTAATTCCTTCAATTTATTACAGAAAAACTGACATAATTATTTAGAAGCAAAAATATATACAGTTAGAATGTATATAATTAGGCGCTAATGGCGAATTGTTTAAACAGTTTCATAAAAATAAGATCCTTTAAAAAATAATAATAAATACGGAGGGGAAAAAAAAAAAAAAAAAAAAGGAGTATCAAAATATGGAATTCTGATTGCTTCAGTACTCAAAAGATACGTAATTTTTTTTTTTTTTTTAATTCATTTTTAAAGTGATATAGCCTTAAAAATCAATAAATGATATCTTTTTCTTTCATATTTCATGAATAAAATTCCTAAATATGTTTCATATAATGCCGATAAGAATGCATTAATTTACACTATTTTACATTGAAATACAATGGTATCAACTGCTTTCTGCCGTACGACGTTCAGGAAACAAAACTTTTACGAAGGAAGACGAAATTCAAAAACGGCACGCGAAAACCGATCTAGCATTTCCTCCAGATGCTCTTCACTGTTCTGCAGTTCAGCTCAGTTACCTCAGTGCCCATTACTCAACGATAAATCTAAAATTTAACGTCACACTTTTTTCGCAGCAAGCAATTTTAGAAAGCAAAAAATGTTGCCGATGACGTTTTGTTTTTTGTTTTGTTTATCGGTTTTTCATTGAGGCATAGCAGATAGCGCAGTACCTACCTACCTAACTTATTTATTTTAATCACGTATTTTTGATTTTCAAGTACATATATTGTTTTTGGGTCAATCAGCCTTCCTTCTTTTTTTGGATCAATCAAACAACATTCATTCTATCAAGTTCAAGTTCACTTATTTACAGCTTGAGCTTCGAATCTCTTAAATTCCTCAAATATGTTTATCTCAAAAGTTAGTGATTATACAGTTGTAGTTTTTATTGCATTTTTATATTTTTTTAAGTAAGAATAATTTAAATCTTACCTGCTGTTGTTTTGAATTGGATTATTTGAATCTTATTTACATTTTGATTTAGGTGTTTAGATCAAGTACTGCAATAAAAAACTTCCGTCTTTTATCATCAGTTGCTGAACCCGCTTTATCATCCAAAGGAAATGGAGGATTTAATTTTGGTAAGAAAAATTTTATATTTGTAAAATAGAGAGTTAACAAATTTCATTTGTCAATTGACTTTTAAATTTTTATTAGAAATGTATTGGTGAATTATAAGTTCTTCTCATAATATCAGAAAGAGATGTGTCAGTTTTTACTCTTCCTCATTATAAAATAATAAATTCTTTGATTTTTGTTGTTGTTGTTAAAAAATTTATTTCAAAATATTAAAAAAAAGAAGAAAAAAATTCCTTTAAGTAATTACAAATAAGTTTTTTTTTCCTGAAAAGTCTAGTTTAAAACGATAATTTAATTACACAGCACTGAACAAAAAAAAAAAAAAAAAAAAAAAAATCGAGCCCTGATACCATTTTTGCTGATTCTTATGTAAAATGACCTCCTGAATTCGAATATGACTCCCATTTTGTCCAATCGCCCACCGCTTTCTCGACACACCAATTTTTATCACTCTTCGGTAATTTTGTGGCCATGAATTTGATTTGGAGAATGAAAAAGAATTTAACACTTAAAAAAAAAAAAATACAATGCTTAATAAAAGCAATAATAATACATTAAAAAATATAAGAGATGTAATATGTAATTTCAGTACGAAATCTCCCCCTTGCTGCAAATGTTCATGTTTTAGAATTTTTCAGTTCTGTAGCCCCTCAGAAGATATTTAACAGTTAAAATAATCCTCCTCCCCCCCCCCCCCTTACAAATCAAATTTATAGTCATAAAATTACCAAAAAGTTATTAAAATAGGGGGCTGTCCATTAGAAGTGGTGGGTGATATGGCAAAATTTGCATCATATTTGGATTCAGGATATATTTTATATAAGATTTTGCAAAAATGGTGTTGGGGGCAATTTTCATGCAGAGCAGTGTTATTTAAAATATTAGGTATATATTTTTAATAATTAAATTAGTAGAGATACCTTATTATACTATTATTTAGACTTTTAATCAAAATACATACATATATTTCATACTATTTTTCTATTAAAA
Organism: Salticus scenicus; assembly: GCA_963930645.1. Lineage (NCBI taxonomy): Eukaryota > Metazoa > Arthropoda > Arachnida > Araneae > Salticidae > Salticus > Salticus scenicus. Next base: position 266,664,416 of record OZ005658.1, read on the forward strand.
GAAAAAAAAAAAATTTCATATTAAAAGCAAAAAATATTTTATGTTATTTATGCAGAAGATAACTGAAACTTAAACAATTTCATATTTCAGCAAGTGTTACTTATGTGCCTTTTTAAATTAATTTCCGTATGAAATATATGGCCATTTCACATGTAGAAAGTAAGATATTTTGCTTATATGCGCAGAAGGTCAGAATAGCGTTGCTTGTTTATGAAAATGTCATGTTTCATCAGAGCGATTTTAAAGGAAATGCTTTACAGTAATTTGTTTGATATATTATTGTGGTTGAATTGTATTGTTTTTGAAGTAAATAACAAAAAAGGAGAGAAATTTATTAAAATGAAAGGATATTTTAATCAGTGTTGTTAACTTTTTACTTTCTTCTATATGTAATATAGAGAAAGTATTGGATTCGTAAAAATTTTCGACCTCGGGTTTTTGATGAATTTACACGTTTTGAGAGCTGTAGAACTCGATTTGACCATTTTTAGAAAATGTCTGTGTCTGTCTGTCTCTGTGTGTGTGTGTGTGTGTGTGTGTGTGACAAAATTTTGTGGCAACTGTATCTCAAGAACTACTGCACAGAATTTCATACAAATTGGTATGTAGTTGTACCTTGACATAAATTAGTGCCTATCAACTTTTGGTAAAAATTGTCTTACAGGTTGCGTTGCCATCCCGCTTTTTCTAAATTTTTAACATGGTGATATAGGACAAAATTTTGTATAAATGTGCATAAAGAGAATTATTTTTTAGTAATCATTATGAAATTTACAAGAATTATTTATAATAGAGATAGTCAACTGGGAAAAAAATTTTGTATGCGTAGGAACCTCGCCACCCCCCCTGGGGGGGAAGTCCCCCCTCGAGGGGAGTAAATTTTCAAGATGGGTATCTTTCAAAAGGTCTCGTCAATACCTTTAAAACGAATGGTTGAACTATAAATCTGTGATAATTTAAAACAAAGTTATCGATTTTTTTTACTTTTAACGAAAAAAAACAGAAATTTTTTTTTTTTTTTTTTTAAAACGAAATTTAACCAGACTTGGTATTTAGTTGGCCCCTGATATAAACTGAGGCTGATTAGATTTGGGGATCAATCGCTCAACAGGTGGCGCTGTGATCGTATTTTTTCTAAATTTTTAACATGGCAGTATAGGAAAAAATTTCGTATAAATGCACATAATGAGAGTTATTCTTAACCTGTGATTGTGAAATTAATATGAATTATTGATAATAGTAGTAGTTAATTAGGGAAAAAATTTGGGGCATCGCTTCCCCCCCCGGGGGGGTGTAAATTTTCAAGATCGGTATCTTTCGAAAGGTCTCGTCAATACTTTTAAAACGAATGGTTGAACTATAAATATGTGGTAATTTAAAACAAAGTTATCGATTTTTTTTACTTTTAACAAAAAAATGAAAAAAATCTTTTTTTTTTTTTTTTTTTTTTTTTTTAATATTGTTACTGCGTGAATTTGTATAGGAAAATATAGAAGAAAGTCTTGTGGTGGCCACAACATACTAGTTTTTCAAGGGGATTTAAAAGCGTTAGTATATGTTTAAGTATAAAGAGTATTAGAGGTAAGTTTTTTTATACGTACAGACATGCATATTACTATTTGATGCAGTTTTGAAATTCATGCATTTTGAGATGGGGTATTCTGTGATTTTTTTCTTTGGTTTTCATGTACGTGAAGTGTACAGACGTGCGTATTACTAATTGCTGCAAAATGTAATTTTGCATATTTGAGATTCATACATTTTTAGATAGATGGATTCTGTGATTTTATTTTGGTTTTCATGTACATGAAGCATACGGACGTGCGTATTACCAATTGCAGGGCTCCCAAATGGTCCTCTTTTCCCTCCAAAGTCCGTTTTTCATAGTGAGGTCCGTTTTTGTCCTCTTTTTAATGTTTTGGTCCGTTTAGTCCTCTTTTGAATGACTTAAAAATAAGTTTTTAAAAATGCTTAACTCCAATAACGATCAGTGTTCAAACGCTCCATGAAAAACTTTAGATTCTCAATCTTTTTCCATCCAAAATATAAATGTCAATATTCATTTTAAACATGCTTTATCAGATTCTATAACATATAAAAGAACAGAATTATTCAATATTTCTCACTCATGTAATTTTTTTTTTGTTCTCCCCCCTCCCCTTTTTCATCTCTAACCATTGCCGATCAAACATTCTGTGGGAAGCCTTTTATTTTTGAATATTTATCCATCCACAATATTAATTTTAAACTTACTTTATGATATTTTAGAACCTATAAAGAAGTAGAATTGTGTTTAATATTTCTCTCATGAACTACTTTTTAACCCCCCCCCCCCACCCCTTCTTTCCTACTTTCCACCACCAGCCAATGATTAAATGTTGATTGCTAGCTTACGTTTTTTTTTTTTTTTTTTTTTTTTTTTTTTTAACACATAATTTATTGTGTTGATGTGCATTATTCTTTTCGTTTAATTTGTCACTTTTAAAATATTTTGTATAGTTTTTCCTGTGAGCATTATTTTTCATTTGAAATAAATTTTAGGAACGTACATTTGTATAGTTTTCCCTGTAAGCGTTACTTTTCTTTTAAAATTAAATTTATGAACACGCGTGTTTCCTCTTTTTTTAATTTTCTGCACTCTCATGCCTGAATCTAGAAAGACCTACCTGGCCATATATTCTACTATATTATTTATTCTACATACTACTACTATTAGAGATGAAGGAACGCCGTTCTTAGGAACTCTGATAAGTTAATTTTCATGATGATGAGTGTAGAATAATTTTTCTCCACCCACAATGTAAATGCTACTTTTAAATTTAGTTTATTATAACCCCAGAACCTATAAGAAAAGATTTTTTTCAGTGATTACAAATATTTTAAATTATTTCCAAATAATCTCACAATCTTCCATCTTATTTATTTATATCACTTAGTAAAAGTGTTATTTCATAATCTGTGTAACTTCCAAATAATCTTGTATATTTTTTTTCTTTTTGGAATTTCATTATATCATTTAGAAAATCAAATGTGTTATTTCATAATCTGTGTAATTTCCAAATAATCTCACAATCTGCTGCGTAATTTTTGTTTTTTCTCCCAGTGTATCATTGTAGAATTATAAGAATAAATCTTTAATAATTAATAATGGAAAACTTACTCAGGAATTAAACTGCCTTACTTTTTCTTCAAATAACTACTACTACTACTGTTTTTTTTTTTTTTTTTTTTGTTTTTTTTTTGTTTTTCCCCATAAATTTAAGAAGTTTCCAATGCAGCAGTATAGATGCCTTTATAAATGGTAAATAAAAATTATTGGATATTTTTTCTAGGACTGGGCGATGTAGCGATTCTATAAATCGATTTATCTTCCATCTAACATCGCGATATAGAGTAAATCGATTGAACACTGATTTAGAAAATACCTCCTTCCGACCCCTCCTACATATGGCTTTTAATCAATAGTATATGACCGAAAAGCAACGCTTCTATTACTCATTTTCTGCAATTTCCCATATTGCTATAACTCAGCATCTATGGCTTAAAATTATGCCAAACTGCATAAATTAAAATTAAAATTTTAAATTATGCAGTTCAAACTGTAAAATTTTTATCAAGAAAAGTTATGTTAATTAAACATTTCTGAATGATTAACATTAGGTTGCATTGTTATAAATATTGATATTAAAAAGAGTTCTTGATGGCCTTTGGCAGAACAGTTTTTGCCGTGTGCGTTGCCAATTGTTTGCAGCACTTGTGCCTACTTTGTTCACTTGACCTTTTTAAGTCGTATTTTATTTCGACTCGAAACAATTGTTGCTAATTTTTTACATTTTATTGTGTTTATTTAAAGTTGTTGTTGAATTACTTTTCAACCCTAGTCCTTTGATGCACTTTTGTTATTGTTAGTTTTTATAAGATTTTTTTTTTTTTTTTCTTTTTCTTTTAAACTGTTGAGCCCTTTTTTTTTTTTGGTTCCTGATATATGATGCAATACTGAACTTTGTATTTTGATTTATAAAATTTGTCTTTTAACACAGTCGGTAAATTAAATTTCCACTTTCTTTAAAAAATAAATAAAATTTTTTTCAAGTCGATTGATAAAATTCTAGGCAATATTTTTGAACCAACTGCCCAGTTAAGTAATAATTTAGAAAAAAGTTTTTGAAAGCTGATTTCCAAATTTTTTATCATTTTACTAAAATTTAAGAAATTTTCTGCTTTTTTGTGTCATATTGCCGAAATATGTTATATTCTGGCAGTCAATATTCAATCTGCCTACAAATAAACCACACATCATTCTGAAAAAAAAAAAAAAAAAAAAAAAAATTCAAGGCCAATTTGTTCGTTAAATGAAATAGGTAGCAGTTTGAAAAATAAATTTAATTGAAAAAAACATTTAAACTCGTAGATTTTATTAACTCAGTAAAGTAATATTTGAAGCTTATTAATGTCATTATGAAGAGCGTAATAAAAAGTACGTAATAAGGAGCACCATTAAAAGTTCTTGTGTACATTCTTTAAAAATCCCCCCTGCCCTCTTACAAAATACTAATAACAGACGTGTCTGACAAAGCCAAATTATTGAATAAATAATAATAATGACAAACAGATATATCGTATTGTATTATTAAACTATTTTTATTGTGATTTACTGTATTCTTAAATAATTGTAAAAAATAAATTTATTTTCTATTTAATTTAATTACAAAAATCTATATATTTATGTTAATATTTATTACAACAATGCATACTGTAATTGCCGAAAATAATTACTTATTACAAAAAGAAAGAAATCATTACTTAGCAAACAAATTGGAATCTCCGTAAAACTGCAAGAAGTTAAAAGTTTAGAACAGTTATGATTCATATAAAATCGTATTTTCTTTTCTCCCCGATTTAGCATAGCGCAAGCGCAGTAACTTTGTCTCTCCTTTAGAATAAACGGAGCACACGACAGGCGATTTAAGCGTATCGTCTCTCTGGTATCTCCTTTGAAATGAAAAGCTGGCACGTAGCACAATTCATATTACACTAAATCGTAAGACGGCTTTTGCACTTACTGTTAAATCGTTTTCACTAAATCGATAAAACTTCCCTTGATGCATTTTCGTAAGCTTGGCAAGGAAACTTGATGCCTATCTAACATCGGATTTTTCCAGTTCCAGTCACTAAATCGATGTTACATCGATGCCTTGCATCGTCTAACATTGTCATTCCGAAATTTCGTAGTAGATGTTATCTTTAAATCGGATCATCGATGTGACGCCCAGTGATAATTTTTGATAATTTGTGACGATGCCTTGCATCGTCTAACATTGTCATTCCGAAATTTCGTAGTAGATGTTATCTTTAAATCGGATCATCAATGTGACGCCCAGTGATAATTTTTTCCTCGTTGATGTTAGCTATTGTTATGTTATATTTAATATGTTTTATGATTAAATGATTGTTTAACAAGGTGTTTAAAACAATGATAGTGTAAAATGTTTACATTTGTTATAATTTTTGGATAAAAAAAATCCCTCTGAAGTCCTCTTTTTTTTTTAATTATAAATGGTCCTCCTAAGTCCTCTTTTGAACTGTAAATGGTCCTCTTTTACCCTTTTCGGTAGCTAAAATATGTTGGGAGCCCTGCAATTGCTGCATTTCATGCACTTTGTGATAGGAGTGATCCTTTTTACTTCCTTATACAAAGTATAAGGAAGTATAGTAATCCCGATTTGCGAAATGGATTTTGTATTTCACATTGCTCGAAAACGAATGATCGCTGAATGTTGCCATTTTATACGTGTGACAGTCATGATGTCTAGTTGCACATCTGCAAGTTTCGTCTTAACACGAGCTCTCGTTTTAGAGATATAAGCGACTTTACACGATTTTTCGTGACGTCTGTATGTATGTGTGTCTCTGTGTGTGTGTGTGTATGTCGCATAACTCAAAAACGGTTGGACGTAGAAGGTTGCGAATTGGTACATAGGTTTGTTATAACATCTAGTTGTGCACCTCCCATTTTGGACTTTATATGATTTTCCGTTTTGGAGATATTTAGGAAAATTAGGTTCATAATGGGCAAAATGTATCAAAAAACGGTAATAGCTCAAAAACGGTTTGGACAAATCTTGCAATTTAACTGACTTCTCGACTAGCTAGACATTTGAAACTTTCAGAAAAGTCCAGAACACGTTGACATGAGTCCGCCCCCCCCCCCCAAGGCACAACTTTGACATGAGTCCCCCCCAAGGCATAACTTTGACATGAGTCCCCTGCCCAAATCACGACTTTGACATGAGTTCCCCCCAAGGTACAACTTTGACATGAGTGACCCCAAGGCACAACTTTGATATGAGTCCCCTCCCCAAGGTACAACTTTGACATGAGTCCCCCCCAAGGCACACAAGTCCCCCTCAAGGCACAACTTTGACATGAGTCCGCCCCAAGGTACAACTGTGACATGAGTCCCCCCAAGGCACAGCTTTGACATGAGTCCCCCCCCAAGGTACAACTTTGACATGAGTCCCCCCCAAGGCACAACTTTGACATGAGTCCCCCCCCTAAGACACAACTTTGACATGAGTCCCCCCCCTAAGACACAACTTTGACATGAGTCCCCCCCCATAAGACACAACTTTGACATGAGTCCCCCCCTAAGACACAACTTTGACATGAGTCCCCCCCAAGGCAGAACTTTGACATGAGTCCCCTCCCCAAGGCACGACTTTGACATGAGTCCCCCCCAAGGCACGACTTTGACATGAGTCCCCCCAAGGCACAGCTTTGACATGAGTCCCCCCCCCAAGGTACAACTTTGACATGAGTCCCCCCAAGGCACATGAGTCCCCCCCCCAAGGCACAACTTTGACATGAGTCCCCCCCCAAGACACAACTTTGACATGAGTCCCCCCAAGGCACAACTTTGACATGAGTCCCCCCAAGGCACAACTTTGACATGAGTCCCCTCCCCAAGGCACGACTTTGACATGAGTCCCCCCCAAGGTACAACTTTGACATGAGTCCCCCCCAAGGCACAGCTTTGACATGAGTCCCCTCCCCAAGGCACAACTTTGACATGAATCCCCCCAAGGCACAGCTTTGACATGAGTCCCCCCCAAGGTACAACTTTGACATGAGTCCCCCCAAGGCACATGAGTCCCCCCCCAAGGCACAACTTTGACATGAGTCCCCCCCCAAGGTACAACTTTGACATGAGTCTCCCCAAGGCACAACTTTGACATGAGTCCCCCCCCCCCCAAGGCACAACTTTGACATGAGTCCCCCCCCAAGGCACAACTTTGACATGAGTCCCCCCCAAGGCACAACTTTGACATGAGTCCCCTTAAGGCACAATTGTATTTTTTATTTTTTTTTATGTATGCATGCTTTTTTTTAAATTATTTTTAGCCAAATGTTTCGGCTCCAGTGACAATGTTTTTTAACATTATGTATATTTCTAAAAGTGTATAAGGAAGTTATGTGGTGCCCACATCAGATTTTTTCTTTTAGTTTCCATGAAAGCAAAGTACAGATGTACATATCACTGATTGCTGCAGCACGAAATTTTGTTTATTTTCCAGATTCACGTATTTTCAGATAGGGGTATTCAGTGAAGTATTTTTACTTATAGTTTTCATGTACGTGAAGCATATAGACGTGTGTATTATTACTCCTGTAGTTGGAAATTTTGAGCATTTATATTGTGAGATTTTATGTTTAGGGTTTTATTATTTTTTTTCTTTTATTTATGATTGGTTATAATTCCGTAATTATTCAGTAAAATTTTTTTTCAATTTTACTTTATGATGATTTTCTTTGTTTTCTATGTATTGTTTCTGATCAAATTGCTCTTTTTCAACCTGTTTTCTTGTTTGGTTAGATCACCGAAATGCTCGCTTTCATATGCCGCCGGTGCACAGCATTAGTGTGATGCTAAACCCAACCGATGAACATCACACGTCACCTATTTAAGGTTACAATTCAGAACACAATTGGAAAATAGCACCATCTTGACGATTTCCAGAAAAAATTGTCAAGTAGCCGGTGACAGTAAAAATTTTCCCTATTACTGGAATAAGAGAGGAAAGAATAAAACATTTTTAAATTGATTTAAAAATTAATCAGGCATTTAAGGGTTGATTTAAAAAAATAATTTAATTCCAAATTGGGACAAAATACTAAATGCAATGAAATAAGAGTTTATTCTATCTACGCCTATTCCCCAATTTAGACCAAAGCAAACTTTAAGTAAATGAAGATTATATTTCAATTTTAAATAATAATTATTATTATGTAGTAAGTTTTCTTTTAGTCTAAATTGTTTTCTTTTGAAATAAAACTTAAAGTTCAAACCGAATAATAATATTCTAAGCAAAGTATTTAACCAAATATAAAACCCAGTTACATCCCAATAAATCCACCTGGACTAGGTCATTTTAAATCCTGAAATTCACTAATATTTATATTCACCAATTTTTGTTGAGTCAGTTTTCATATCTGAATTTTTGCTGTATAGATATCAGAAAAAAAAAAAAAATTAGGGTCAGTTAATAAAGTCTTGACTTTTTTTTTAAATCTTACATTGGTAAAACACAATTTTATTTTTCAGTCAATTACCAAAAGGAAAAATTAGTTAATGGTTTACGCACAAAGGATAATTTTTATTTTATAATTAATTTTTTAAAATATAACTTTTATTAAAGATTTGGTGCCATCTGTTATCCAAATTCTGATTGGACCCCATGTCATTGCAACTATATCAGGATTCGTTAGTATTTCGATGATTTCGCACATTCCAGCATAATCACGGTTATGATAGCTGACTTCTTAGTACTACTCAAATCAATATTTATGTTACAATTCAGGTTAGTTCTGTTGTTATTTTTCCTTGTTTAATGCTGTTTTCGTGTTCATTAATCTTGTTTTTGATTGGTCTTTTGTTCATTCCTATATAAACACCATTTTTATTTTCATTCTCTTTAAAATTAAACTGATAAATTCCGGAGGTATCTAAAATATAAATTTTATCTTTGTCATTTCTTATATGTTGAAAAATATTTCTGTTTAGTGTTATTAGTATGTTGATCCCAGTGGCAGAAGTTTTGTAGCTGTCTGCGACAGGCTTTTAAAATTTCATAATCTGTCTGCAAAATTTGCATGTAATCAGAGGTGAAAAGGGCTTACATTCAAAAAACCTGAAAGCTGATAGCGGCAATCTTGGGAAAAGTTTAACAGTGGCGATCTCGTGCAACAATACATGAATACAATTTTACTACAGAACAATATTGTATAAACAGTTATACAAAAATAAGTTGAAATCATTCAATTAAATATTTTATAGCAATGTTTGACACAACACATAGAGGGGCTCTAGAGTTCCTACCAGAGAGCATCTAAGACGTCATACATCAGCAGTGCTTTGTTGCAGCCGAAAAATGTCCGTAAATTGCAGACAATTTTTTTTATGACTGCAGACAAAGACTGTCCAAAAATTGCGGACAAATTTTTTATTAGTGCAGACAAAAACTGTTTTTCTGCGTCTGCGACTATGTCACAGTGTTTCTGCCACTGGGATGTTGATGTTATGTTTAGCAGCTTCATTTTTTATTTTAAGAGTGGCACCTTTATCAAATGGTATAGAAGTAGTGTATTTCGTTTCTTTGTCCACTGTTTATACAATCTAATTTTTTTTTTTTTTTTTTGTACAATTTGTTTACCAAACTTGTTTTATAACCTGCTTTTAATCTGCTTTGGTAAACAAATTATACAAAAAAAGAATAAAGAAATTAGATTGTATAAACAGTGGATAAAGAAACAAAATGAAATACACTACTTTATACCATTTGATAAAAAGTATCGCTCTTAAAATAAAAAATGAAGCTGCTAAACCTAAACATAACATCAACATACCAATTACACTAAACAGAAATATTTTTCAACATATAAGAATTGACAGAGATAAAATTAACATTTTAGATACCTCCGGAACTTATCAGATTAATTTTAAAGACAATGAAAATAAAAATGGCGTTTATATAGGAATGAACAAAAGACCAATCAAAAACAGGATTAATGAACATGAAAACAACATTAAACAAGGAAAAATAACAACAGAACTAACCTGAATTCTAACATAAATATTGATTTCATTAGTACTAAAAAGTTAGTTTACTACCATAATCGTGATTATGCTGGAATGTGCAAAACCATCGAAATACTAATGAATCCTGATATAGTTGCAATGACATGGGGTCCAATCAGAATTTGGTAGCAGATGGCACCAAATCTTAAAGGAACAACAGTTGAGTGCAAAGCTCAGAAAAAGTTTTGAGTTAAATGAACAATAAAAGGTATATTTTTTGTAAATTAATTATGTAACTGTTCGTTTAAAAAACTTCAAATTTTATAAATATTTTCATTCTATGTTCATTATTTATTTCAAAATTCATTCACTTTACCAAAAATTTCATAAATCAAATCACTTTAAATGTAGAAGTTGTCATTAAAATATTTCATATGTGTTAAACTACCATTTTCAAATCATATGTAATTTGTTATCAAATAAAAGCACACAACAACAACGTATGCAAGCATTTTTATTAAGCTTGCTCTTTAACATACAAACAGATGACAAAACAGAGAAAGCGCTCACTTACAGTCTGCTATCTATAGTAAACTGGCAAGCTCGTGCAAATTTGAAATATGCCAAATGGATTAAATACACCCAGCTTAATTTCACCCCATCTTCAGAAAATTGCCTAGAGCAGGGCTGCCAACAACTACACAATTGGTGTAGTAACTACACTTTAGCCTGCTTCTACTACACTCTACACATCGTATACTTAAAGCTACACTTTTCCTTTCCCCACCATCATCTTGTTTACAACGAGCAAACTACGATTTCACACCGTATTTCCAAATTGCTGTTATGAATGAAGTAACTTGAAAACTCCGGAGGTTGATAGGTTGTTTCATTTTCTTCTCATAAACTGTGAGGATAGCGTGACACTGTACGCATGGTGATTGGATGTTTGGAGAATTCCTTTTCTATCGCTAGAGCTAGTCTAATCTGTTTACTTTCGATTTTCGGTGTTGTGCGTTTGTTGTTGGCTAGACTTGCTTTTCTGCATTTATTTATTCTTATTTTTTGCTTAAGAGTGTACAAATTTATTTAGTTTTTTATTTAATTGTATTTTAAGTTAAAATGTGCGATGATGATGATAATACAAAGAAGAAAAAAAAGTTCCTGATCAAAAATCTCTATCGGAGTATTCTGCTACAATCTGTAGATTGCAAATTCTGTAGATTCTGTGGCCGTGTTTGCAATCTGTAGATTCATCCCATGTTTATTCACCCCATGAGGCATATTGTGCAATATGTAATAGCAATTTTCGCGTAAATCATCGTGGACTTTATTATTGTTCGCGTCATATTGCAACAAGCTGACACAAGCGTTTAAGTAAAATAAAAGCAACGATAAAGCCTTTGCCATCCAGTTTTTATGTGAAAAGTGATGCAAGACTACCAAAACAGAAATGCTCTTTACATCATTTCTAAGTGACATAATGTTCCAATTTCTACAGCAAATCATTCTGGATATTTGGTTAGAACTATGTTCCCGGATTCAAAAATCGCCAGACAGTGTCCTAGCGGTAGAACAAAGACAGCGGCCCTATTGAAATGCATGGCAAAAATAACCTGTTCTGATATCGTTGGCGATTTGAAACATTTGCTGTTTTCGATGGCAACTGATGAAAGCACTGATCAAAATGCTGTTAAACTGTATCTAATTGTTGTTAGGTATTTCGATAATTGCCAGAAAAAATTTTGTGTGCAATGTTATTTTTAAAAGAATGCAGTGATATTTTGTATGTTTGATTGTTATCAATAAATCAATAAATTTCAGAAAGTAAATCTTAATGTAAACAAAAGATTTTATGCTTATTTATTTTAAGCATTTTCTTATTTTTTAGTGGCTACACTTTGTACCTTAAAACTACACTTTTTCTTGTTTGTTAACTACACTTTAGCGCTCCCAGAGGTTGGCAGCCCTGCTAGAGAGAACACTGTTTTTTTTTTTTTTTATTAATGTACAAATTGAGTAAACAATGTAATAAACCGTAAATGGAATATGTTTATTTACTGTATTGAACTGATTTGATACTTTTTAAGCACATAATAATAATAAAAATTTTTTTTACTGTTTTTGATATATATGCAAATATAGAACTTACACAAGAACAAAAAGAAATCCAAGAAACTGCTAGAAAGTTTGCCAGGGAAGAAATTATACCTAAAGCAGCTGAATTGGATAAAACGGGTGAAGTATGTATATGTCGTTTTCCTTTTATTAACTTTTATTTTTTTAATCTTTTGTAATCCTAGATCTATGTTTTTGATAAATAAATAAAGTGTATGAAATTTAAAGGCAATCATTAACTAAAAATTCTAATTGCCACAGTTTTTATTAACTATTTGAAAATATTTTACTTTTCTTCAGAGATGGGCAGTTTGTAGAAACTTGTATATAATATAGTATATTTAATACAATTAAACTGGTTTAATTTGAAATCCTGGATAATTCAAATTTTTTACTCTGTCCCTAGAATTCTGTATTAAAGTAATGTTAAATAATCTGGTGTGTCACTCACACGACTTTCTCTTACCCTGAAATTTAATGCTATAATACAGGTTGGAGATTAAGAGGTAAGATAACGATGTTATGTAAACCTATGTTAAAGAATTCAGATTAGGTTTCGGGAGAGTTTTATATGATAATTAGTTCTGTGTGAGGGGGGCTACCGCCACCCTCAACCCCCCCAGTTCATTAATGCACCTACATTTATATAGAATTTAATTTGGTTATTAAAAAATAATTCTGTTTTTAAAAATTTATTTACTAAAATTATTATTTAAAAAAATTATCTTTTATGATAATGCAGACGATTTCCACATTAGAGAAGTAGTATAACATCAAATATACAAAAAAAGTCCATTTTGTTCTCAATATAATAATTAAAAAAAAAAATTCTAAGGTTTTTTTTTTTTTTTTTTTGTTAAAAGTAAAAAAAAATTGATAACTTTGTTTTAAATTATTGCAGATCGATGGTTCAACCATTCGTTTTAAAAGTATTGGTGAGCTGTTTTGAAAGATGCCCATCATGAAAATTTACTCCCCCCCCCCCCCCCCCAGGTGGGAGGCGAGGCTCCTACAAACACAAAAAAAAATTTCCCAGTTGACTATCTCTGCTACAAAAAATATATATTTGTTTCATTTGGTTTAGTGCAGTCTAAAGACGTTAAACTCTACTTATCTGCAATTTTCTCCGTAGACGTAATGTATTAGAATTTTCTTGATTATCTCTGTACACAAACCATTTGCTTGATCTTAACGAAAAGCTTACTGTAGCATCCCTATATGATACACATTTAGAATATTAAGTTTGGAATGTCAGCTACTATTTCTTCTTGAGATATGCTGATAACTGACAGACACACATGCAGACATATACACAGACCATTTGCTAAAAACATGATTTTTATTTTCAGGGGACTTCAGAACATGTAAATATAACAAAAACTCGCGTTTAAAAATTTGACCCAAAAACAATACTTTCTCTACCTTATGGGTAAGAGAAAGTAAAAATTGTGGATAATTCGAATTTGAATAATTCGAATTTTTCATACAAATACCCTAAATATTGGCAGGCAAAATTGTTCCTGAGATTTTTCTCAGCTAAAGTGCATTATTTATTTTAGCAGTCTTTCAAAGGAAAAAAAAACGTTGGTTGGGATGTTACTGTCTTGAAAATTCCAAGGACGTTCCTTTCTACCTTCCATTGCTACTCTCGCTCTCTACTGCATTCATATCATCCAAAGCCCGTCTACATATTCCGCACACCCCTTTCCTGATTTTAAGAACAAAGATAAAATTTTGAGCACTGGAAATGATACTGGAAAAAATAGAAAAAGAGCGAGAGGACTTAATAACCTTGATGGAGACGTTTTTATCCTTAAGTGGTTTAACAAGCACGAGATAAGAACATTTTAGTTAGTGGCCCAGTTATGAGGGTCAAAGCTGAACAGTTTGCCTTTGCATTGGTCAATCAAGTTTTAAAGACGGAAATGACAATTTTTTTTCAAAACAGTGTGTCCTTTCTTTCAATGAATGAAAAAAATGTTTAAAAGAAATTATTCAAAACAAAGAACCAAGATATTTTTTAATGTCGATTCAACAGGACTTTTTTATAAGAGCAAAACTCTTGCTTTCTAAGGAGAAACATATTGTGGCAAAAAACTAAGTAAAGAGCAAATAACATTGCTTGTTGGAGCAAATATGGACGGATTCGAAAAGCTGCTATTAATGATTTTAAATCTGCTAAACCATATTGTTTCAAAAAGTAAAGTCTAAGCCTGTATCCTACAATTAAAATAAAAAAGCATGGTTGACCTAAAAAATTTTTGAAAAATGGTTTTTAAATATGAACAAAAAATTTGGAAAACAAAAATGTGAGATTATCCTTTTTATTGACAAATGTGTTGCTTACAACATCATCCCCAAAATGGAAAATGTGAAAGTCATTTTTTTCCTGACCAATATGACATCTGTTATTCAGCCAATGGACCGAGGCATCATCAAAAACCTTAAACATTTCTACAGGCATCTGTTAGTTGAAAGCATCTTCATCAGAGATTTTAACAGTAAAAATTTCAACATTCTTTATTCTTCATGAGTGTGTATGCAGGCATAGGACAGGGTCAGTGAGAGAACGATTTCATAAGGTGGCATTTGTAAAGAAAGAAACTGAAGGAGTAAATGTAGTGGAAAACTTTGATGAAATTGATGCTGAGTTGGCTGTTGATAATTGGAAAGATGTAAATTCTGATATATGAATCTTGTATGAGAACTATGTCAACATGGATCAAAATGTTATTGTGTGTGGCAAGGCAACTGATGCAGATATATTTGCTCAGGTGGTGGAGAAAAACCAAGCTGAAAACGAACTTTCTGTAGATGAAAAGGATAAAGAAAAAATACAAGAGAAGCCAGTATCTAGTGCATCAGAAGCTATAGTGCATATACATGAACTTCAATGCTTTTTTGAAGGTCATCCGTCTAAGGCAGAAGATTCTACTTTTGTATCAATTGAAAGATTGGAATCATATGCTATGACTAAAAAATTGTATTTAAAGAAGCAATCAAAAATATCTGACTATTTTTTAAAAAGTGTTGAATAATTAAGCTCGTAAATATGTTGATTTAATGAGGGGGGGGGGAGGAGGGGTGCAGAAAATGTTCAAACCTCGAAAATTTCCCCCAAACACAGTATAAATTTCCCTCAATAATGCAAAAATCTACTTTGCCATACAAAGTCATTTGTTCTATGTAATAAATCTTTAAGAGAATAAGTATACAGTGTAACATAAAAATATCGCTGTTAGTGTATAAGCACTTCAAAGTAGCAAATTGTTATTTTTGATTTACATTTTTATTTTCTCTTAAAAAAATATTCAAAATTTCCCCAGTCAGTTTAAATTTCCCCCGAACCTCGTTCAGGCGTTCGGACATATTCTGCACCCCTGGGAGGGGGGGGGGGGATGGATGTAGCAGTATTCTTAGATAAAGTTTATGTGATCATAGAATTTTTGATTGTAGAGTTAATTTTTTAATTTATCTCTTCTTGACAAAATAGTATACGTAATTCGAATTTTTGGATATTATCCAAATTCTATTGTATACATTTTTATATTGTATATTGTACACTTTAAAAAGTATTTGTATACTATATCTCGTGTACATTTTTTCCTTCTGTATTGTATGTTTTACAAAACATGGTACTTTCGTTTTAACTGCTGTCATAAGTTTATAGTTAATTTTTTCTTTCTTGTTTTAATAGTATCCAGTAGACATCATCAAAAAAGCATGGGACTTAGGTTTTGTAAATTGCTGTGTTCCTCAAAAGTATGGTAAGTGGCATTGTTCATATTAAAGATTTATTTCCAAATTGCTACAACAACTTTGCCTTATTGGTTCTTTCACATTTTGCTGTAAATTAAAAAAAAAATTCAGACTTATTTCTTTATTATAAATCAAATAAGAAGTTTCTATAAATTTTGCATAATTTCTACTTTTTAAAATTCAGTTTGCATATCATTATATTTATTAGGAATAAATGAATAAAAAAGTTTTTGGTTCCAATTTTTGGTATATATTTTTTTTTCAGGTGGAACTGGTCTTAGTTTATTTGATGGTTGCTTAGTTGCTGAAGAATTGGCATACGGCTGTTCTGGTATTGGAACTGCTATTGCAGCCAATGAATTAGCGGTAAGTTACTTTTTTTTTTTATTTTAAATTGATGTAAAAATATCTATCATTATTTTTGGTTCTATAAATAGTCTTTTTTTTTTTTTTTTCGCTTCTTGTACTATCTTTACCTCACAATTCTGTTTTAAGTTGAGGATAGCTTAGGAACTGCTGAAAGACCTAATATCAGAGAACCAGAACAACAAAAAATAAATAAAAATAATAATCATAGATATTTTAATTTTAATTAATAAAACTGCAAAATAAGGATAAATTTATTTTAATATGTTTTAGGCAGAAATTTAAGTTGTTTAGCTGACCCTAAACAAAATTCCACTTTAATTACCACAGTTAAATTTAAAGAAAACTACTGTATTAACTCTACAAGGCTCAACTTTTTTTTAGTGTGCAACAAAAATATATAGGTTGTAATTAGTGATCAGAAGGTAGGGAAAACATATAAAAATAAAACCATATTTTATGGAAAAATCAACTTTTTATTTCAGTTCCACATACGGTACACTGAGTCTTCACTATACTTTTTGGTATTAGTTCATTATTTAGCCAGCAAATCATCATCTGGGCAAAGGTACAAAGCAGTTCATGCCTTCCCCCCTGCGATACATTATTGTCTTGTTGATCGTGATCGCGAATTATTATATCCATCTTTCAGAAAACTCAATTTCTGACACAGTACTTTTTTTTTTCTTTCTATTTGTATAATTTATTGCATGAAAAGGGGAAGCCTATTCTACTAATACTTTTATCGGACACCTTTTCATTAATATATAAGAATCCTTCATAGTCTGTTTATATATACTATATCTATATATATAAAAGAGCAGAGTCTGTCTGTGTGTGTGTGTGTGTGTCCGCTATAGAATCCTAGGCCGTTTCACCGAGCGGGACCAAATTTGGCACGGTTAATGTTTACGACCCGAGAAAGACAACGCCGCAAGCGATTTTACAAAATTCGCCCCCCAAGGGGGGGGGGTAAAACGTAATTTCACGAAAATCCTTCATATCTCAAACAAAAGAAACAGATATCTGTAAAATTTTTGCTTTAAAATATAGCTAATACAAATGTCTAAAAATCGGTTTCTGGAATTTTTGAAATTCGGTTCCCAAGGGGGCCGGAGGGGCAAAACGTGATTTCACATGCGTAAAACGTGATTTCGCATAATCCTATATATCTCAAACAAAAAAATAGATATACGTGAAATTTTTGCTCTAAAATATAGCTAATGCAACTATCTAAAAACCAATTTCTGGAATTTTAGAAATTCAGCCCCCAGGTGGGGCAGCAAGGAGGGGGGGCTATGGAGCAAAAACAAATAGAAGTACAGTTAGGCCATTAAAAATTGATACAGATAGGTTTTAAAGGCCTGCAAGTCGAATGGGGATATTTTCGATTGTGTAAAGTTATTAGGAGGGGCAAGAAGGGGGTGAGGGGAGGGGGGGGCAAAAAAATAAAAATAGTGTCAGATCGTTCAAAATTGGTACGTAGAGGTTTTCGATACTTGCAAATCGATTGCGGATATTTTTGAATTTGTAAAATTATTAGGAGGGGCGGGTAGGGGGGGCTATGGGGCAAAAAAAAAATAGAAATACAGTTAGGCCGTTCAACATTGATACAAACAGGTTTTAAAGGCCTGCAACTGGAATGGGGATATTTTCGAAAGTGTAAAGTTATTAGGAGGGACGAGAAGAGGGGAGGGGAGGGGGGGGGGCGAAAAAATAAAAATAGTGTCAGATCGTTCAAAATTGGTACATAGAGGTTTTCGATACTTACAAATCGATTGCGGATATTTTTGAATTTGTAAAATTATTAGGAGGGGCGGTAAGGGGGGCTATGAGCAAAAAAAAAATAGAAATACAGTTAGGCCGTTCAACATTGATACAAACAGGTTTTAAAGGCCTGTAACTGGAATGGGGATATTTTCGAAAGTGTAAAGTTATTAGGAGGGGCGAGAAGAGGGGAGGGGAGGGGGGGGCAAAAAAATAAGAATACAGTTAGATCGTTCAAAATTGGTATATAGAGGTTTTCGATACTTACAAATCGATTGTGGATATTTTCGAATTTGTAAAATTATTAGGAGGGGGGGGGGGGGGTATGGTCAAAAACAAATAGAAATAGAGTTAGGCCGTTCAAAATTGGTACAGATAGGTTTTAGAGGCCTGCAAATCGAATGGGGATATTTTCGAAAGTGTAAAGTTATTAGAAGGGACAGGAAGGGGGGGACAGAGGGGCAAAAAAAAAAAAAGAGTTAGATCATTCAAAATTGGTACATCGAGGTTTTCAATACCTACAAATCGATTTCGGATATTTTTGAATTTTTAAAATTATTGGGAGGGGCGGGAAGGGGGAGAAAGCGGTAGGGCAAAAAAATAAAGATAGAGATAGATCGTTCAAAACTGGTGCATAGAGGTTTTTGATACTTACAAATCGATTGCGGATATTTTCGAATTTGTAAAATTATTAGGGCGCTCATATATATGCATTCACGCGTGCGCATCACGCACGGGTCTACGCTGCTGAAGGCAGTGGGGACCCGGTGCGACATTTTCCCCGATCAGAGTTTTTTTTTTTCTTTTTCACATGATAAAAATTAATGCAATTTTGAGAATTCACTAATTATAATGATTCATTTAAAAATAGTGACCAGCGAAGCGGGCACAGCCTGCTAGTATATATATATATATATATATATATATATATATTATTATTTTTTTTTTTTGTGAGTGTGATGTGTTTCTGAAGAGGAGTCTCTCTGTAAATTTCATTGATAAAGGAGAAAACTGTGTAGGAAGGGGAGCAAATCTGCATTTAAAAAGAGAAAGGCCAAAATTAAATGTACATTAAACTAACCTCAGAATTTTATAACTATTACTGTATTACTTCTTTATTAATGCCATTGTTTTAAAATAAACCTTGAAAATTTTCAAGAAATTTTTAGTGGAAGAGGTTTTGCTTGTGGCAATCTTTTAGGGGAGATATTCATATTTCTAAATAGGAATTAGGAACATGGTCTTTGATAATAAATACAAAACTTTGAATAAATAAACACCATAAAATGCAATAAACTCGCAACAATTGTTTCGGGTCGAAAGAAGACACAACCTTTCGTCAGGCGAACAAATTAGGTACGAGTGCTGCAATCAAAGCAGCAGCGCAGTGTGTTCTTCCGACCCAAAACAATGTTGATAGTTTATTGCATTTTATGGTGTTTATTCAAAGTTTTGTACTTTTTACTTTAAAAATACCAATTCTGTAGTGCTTTCTTATTACATGATCTTTGAGTTCATTAAAAATCTTTTTAAGTTAATGATGAAGATGGCTCATAAATCTGAATGCTCCAATGCCTTCAGATGTGCAAATCAATCCTTGTTGGTGAAGAGACCCATTTTCTGAAGAGACTGTGAAGTGTTCACTATATGGTTTTATTTCTAGATCGTAAATAGAATGTGTATTCTTTTAAATAGAAAAGTACTTTATTTTATAGGATAAAAAGAAAAAAAAAATAATAATATCTAACGAAATTCTGACATTAAACATAATTATAAAAAAGAAGTGTTCTCAAATATTCCTAAACAAGAAAACTCATTGTCAGAATTAATATATTTCAACACCGATGTAATTTATTTAAAATTACGCAATATTAATGATTTCAGTTGATAACGATCATTTCTTTAGTCAATCTTATTGGGCTTAGAAGGCAGAGCACGCAAATTATAATGCAAAATAATGAGTCCATATTAGCACGAAACACTTTTAATTAGACGAACACTCACATCACATGGTACATATAGAAAAAAAAAAAATTCAACAAGGTACAGGTAAAAATGCGCCGTACGAAAAACAGTCCAAGTGGTGGCGCGCCAGTCGTTATTCGAATGATCTATTATACAGTGAAGGAGGGTAAATACAAGAGGCATTGGTAATGGAAAATAAATGTAACCTAACACCCCCCCACAATGTCGACGTATTTACCTAAATAACAATGTTACATCTTCCAATCCCATAATTTTACAACAGTTGTAATGTTTTGATGATGTTAATGGGTAATTCCATTTTAAATCAACAAATTTTCAAAAAAGTTGTTGCATGACAATTTTTGATTTTGATGACAATTTGCATGTGCTTTCCCCATACCTTTTTGACCACAAAAATATATTTTTTTTATTTAAAAAAAAATTACCCTTTGATATGAAGGCTATTTTTGTCGTTGCCAACAGCAAAAATTAGATATTTTGATGCTTTGCTTTATGAATTATAACTTTTTTCCTATCAAAGCTATCAAACTCAACTATAGCTCATTGGAAAGCTAAAAAAAAGATCTTTTTCCATATGGTATCAATAAATTTGAGATTTAAAAACAAAGGTTATTTTTTCAAGGTCAAAGTTTGCGATGCAAAATTAATTTTTTGCCACTTTTGAAAATTAAAAAACCTATGAAGGGCTTGGAATAACAAGCCCTCTTTTTTTTCTTATATACATATATAAGGTTGCTTATTGTATTAAAAAGTTTGGCTTGTTACTCTGCCCCCTTCACAAGATACGACCCCCCGAAGTTGCAAATTTTCTAAAAAATCCAATTTTCAATGCTAAAAAAATGCATGTGGGGGGCAAGGTAAATTTTTTTTTACTTGAGTGATTTTAAGTACTTCATACCATCTTTCAAACAAAAAAAAAAATTACTTTGTTATTCAAAGGCGTTTGGCAGCTATAAGGGTATGAATTTTCAAATAATCACACTAAAACCATCCAATTTTTTCATGTACTTTTTTTTGGAAACATGTCATTTATTATTATTTTTTTTTTATTTGATGGACTTAGATTGACCTCACAAATAAGAATATATCATATTCCTACTTTTCCTCATTTATAGTAATCTATTTGCCAGTTAAAAGCAAGAATAGACAGATTTCAACTTGTCCAGCCTTGCTTCCACATGTATAGAACAGTTCCCTTTAGGCAAACAGTACCTACCTGTGGTAGGAACTGTGCCAATGACAAGGCTGCTTGAATATTATTCGATACAATTTGACCAATAATATAGGGTAAGACAAATGATCTGCCTGCCAATGATGTCACATGGAACTGCTTTATAACTTAGTTGTTTCTTTAACTCTGAAAGGAGTAGGTTGCTGGGAAGTGTTCTTGCTGTAAAATCTTGTAAATTTTTGTCTTTCATGTAGGTTTTTTCATTTCAAGGTCAAGAAATATACATATTTACAGAATATTTTGGTGAATAACTGTCCTTGTTGAAGGTAAAAAAAGAAATTATTTTTTAGAATTCTTAAATATAAGTTTGTTTTTCTGCATATAAAGAGTAAATGAATTATGGATAACTCTAAATGCTCCATAGGAATTTTTATGAAAGATAATTGTAACATTTTAAGTTATAGTAGGCAGTCAACTGTAGAGAGTATTTCTAAGTATAATGATGATGATAAAACTTTACTGCAATTGAGAACTGGATGTAAAACAATTGAAACTGTTTGTACTTATCATGCAAAAAAGTTTTTAGATAAATTTTCTCACCTTTATGGAACTTCCTGCTGTGACCCATTTTCGGAACATAATAAGGTGATTACAAAATCGCTGAGAATCATAAGCAAAGATTTGTATTTGAAAAACGCAAATTTGAATCTTATCCCTGGAAAATCTCTGTGCACTAAATGTTTAAATAAAATTCAAAATCAGAGAGTTGAAACCTATAAAGATAATAATGAAGAAATGTACATACCTGAATGTGATTTAGTCGAGTCTGTAAATGTAGCATGTAGTGCCCTTGGAGTATCACCTGTGAAAGTTGCCAAATTATCGCACGATCGTAAATCATCTACATTAAAAAGAAAAGTTTCAGCGATAACAGAATGTGTCACAAATAAACTAAATAAATCATTTGACCTTTCAATTGTTTCACATGGAAAAAACAATAGTTCTTGCCAAAAGCACATATGTGATAATTATGAAAAATTAATAGAAGACCTTAAAGAGAGAATGAAAACTGCTGAGTGTCTGCAGGATAAAGTAAACATTTTAAGTTTGTTGCCTGTAACTTGGAGCTATGCAAAAATTCAAGCAGAATTTGGAGTCAGCCAGTATTTAATTCGAAAAACTAAAGATTTAGTTAAAACACAAGGAGTTTTACCAAAACTGGAACCTAAGAAGCCAAGCAATATTCTTGGTTCTAGTACAATAAAAGCTATAGAGGATTTTTATCAGAGAGATGCCTGTAGTCGCATGATGCCTGGAAAAAAGGACTGTATTTCTGTGAGAGGAATGAATGGGGAAAAGTCAAACCTTCAAAAAAGGCTTATTTTATGTGACTTGAAGGAACTTTACATACATTTTAAAGAAAATTATCCTGATTTGAAAGTAGGGTTATCTAAATTTGCCGATCTTAGACCAAAATTTTTTGTGTTAGCTGGAGCATCTGGTACACATTCAGTGTGCGTTTGTTTGTACCATCAAAATGTAAAACTTATGCTATCAGCGATTAAAAGTGATCATAGCTACAAAGATCTGCTGCAGATTATGGTCTGTGATACTGAAAATGAGAATTGTATGTTTTCGGAATGTACTGCATGTCCAGGTGTGGATGCCATTTTATCACTGATTTCTATAAGTAACAGCACCCAAATTGACTTGGAAAATGATGAATTTGAGGATTTGCAAGTTTCATATAAGCAGTGGATGTCCACAGACAGATGTGAACTGACATCATGTGTGCTACCTTTACAAGAATTCTTGGTTAAGTGTTGTGAAAAACTTGAGCATCTAAAGAGCCACCATTTCATTGCCAGTAATCAAGCAGCATTTCTAAAATCAAAGAAAGAAGATCTGGATAAGGGGGAATTTTTGATACTTGGAGATTTTTCAGAGAATTTCTCTTGTGTTGTTCAAGACGAGGTGCAGACCTATCACTGGTCAGGTGTGCAATGTACGCTTCATCCTTTTGTTGTCTACTGGGAAAAAGATGGAGAAATTCAAACTCAAAGTTTTTGCTTTGTAAGCGACTGCCTTGACCACAACACAACTACATTCTACGCCTTTCAAATGATCCTTGTTAAAAAACTGAAGGCAGATCATGCTTTAATTTCAAAATTATTCTATTTTTCAGATGGATCTGCCACACAGTACAAAAACAGGAAAAACTTCATTAACTTGAACCATCATGAACAAGACTTTGGGATAAAAGCAGAGTGGCATTTTTTTGCTACATCCCACGGGAAAGGCCCTTGCGATGGGATTGGAGGAACAGTGAAGAGGCTAGTGCGAAAGGCTAGTTTGCAACGACCGGTCAGTAATCAAATCTTGAATCCATTAGATGTCTTTGAATACTGCACTGAACATATTAATAGTGTAACGTTTTTCTATGTTTCCTGTGATGATGTTAATGCAGTAGGAAAAGTTCTTGAGGAAAGATATAAAACAGCACTATCATTACCCCAAACTCGGGCTTTCCACAGTTACATTCCACTCAACAGAAATATCATTCATGCCAGACGTACATCATTTTCTTTAGATTTTACAACCTTTCATGTCATCAAAGACGAACCTATCAACCTTAGATTATCCACACCAACAACCCGACCAAAGTTGTCCGATTATGTTTGTTGCGTATATGATGGTGACTGGTGGCTAGGAGAAGTGGTGGAAATAAAGGTATTTGATGTCGAAGAAGAATACAGGATCCACTTTTTTCATCCTAAAGGACCTGGAACATCGTTTAAAAAATCAAGTCATGATAACCAAACTTGGGTTCGGTTTCAAGATATTTTGAAAATCCTGACTGCGTCAGAACTATGGTCAGCACAGGGAAGAGGTCATAATATCACACCTGTGATGAGTGAACATTTGTCAACTCTTCTCTATGAGACAATAAACCACTGAACAAAAAAGTTTTGCATGTTTTGAGAGGTAAGTTAAATTCTATATACCAAGATGTTAGAAACCTTAAATTAGCTTATCAAAGTTTAAATGTGTTCTTTGACAACTCTTCTTAGTCTTTTTAGTTGTTTTCACCATTTAAAACTAACAATTAAGTAAAAAATAACTTTTCACTAACACCTAAGATTAAGAAGTATGAAAATAATTGCGTTGTTTCAGTATAATTATTTAAAAATTTAGACCCTTATAGCTGCCAAACGCCTTTGAATAACAAAGTAACTTTTTTTTTGTTTGAAAGATGGTAAGAAGTACTTAAAATCACACAAGTAAAAAAAAATCTACCTTGTCCCCCACATGCATTTTTTTAGCATTGAAAATTGGATTTTTTAGAAAATTTGCAACTTTGGGGGGTCGTATCTTGTGAAGGGGGCAGAGTAACAAGCCAAACTTTTTAATACAATAAGCAACCTTATATATGTATATAAGAAAAAAAAGAGGGCTTGTTATTCCAAGCCCTTCATAGGTTTTTTAATTTTCAAAAGTGGCAAAAAATTAATTTTGCATCACAAACTTTGACCTTGAAAAAATAACCTTTGTTTTTAAATCTCAAATTTATTGATACCATATGGAAAAAGATCTTTTTTTTAGCTTTCCAATGAGCTATAGTTGAGCTTGATAGCTTTTATAGAAAAAAAGTTATAGTTCATAACGCAAAGCATCAAAATATCCAATTTTCACTGTTGGCAACGACAAAAATAGCCTACATATCGAAGGGTAAATTTTTTTTAAATAAAAAAAATATATTTTTGTGGTCAAAAAGGTATGGGGAAAGCATGTGCAAATTGTCATCAAAATCAAAAATGATGTTGCACACCCCATTTGTTGATTTAAAATGGAATGACTCTAATGCTTTTGTAAGAATATCAGCCCCCATATTTTCAGTAGACACAAAATTTAAATCAATGATTCCATCTTTCAGTGCATCCCTTATGAAATGATGCCTGATGTCTATGTGCTTGGTGCGCTTATGAAAGATCGGATTTTCAGCTAATTTAATAGATCCTAAGTTATCTGTAAATATACTCACTTTTTCAATTTTGCATTCAGATAACTCATTTAGTAATTTACATAAATATATCCCTTCCTTAGTGGCATCGGATAAAGCCATATATTCGGCTTCCGTTGATGAGAGAGCTACGGTACACTGTTTACGGCTTTCCCATGTAATTGCACTCCCGCAAAAAATGTAACAGTAACCTGTATATGACCTACGGTCATCGAGGCAATTTCCCCAATCCGCGTCAGTGTAACCGAACAAAGGCTCATTACTTTTTCTAAATACAAGTCCAAAATTTATTGTTTTCTTTAAGTATCGTAAAACTCGTTTAGCGGCAGTCCAATGAGTTTTATCAAAACAAGTTAGAAATTGACTTAATTGACTGACGGAATTTGCAATGTCCGGCCTGGTGGAAGTTGCTAGATACATCAAACTTCCAACTAATTCACGGTAGGGATATTCGTTTTCACAACATTTTTCGGCCTTTTTTAATCGAATGCTTGTATCCATAGGACAAGCTACGGGCTTGGCTTCTGTCATGCCAAAACGCTCTAAGAGCTCTCTAATATAACTATGTTGACTCATTGTTATAAGGCCATTTTCTAACTGAAAATTTATCCCTAGACAATATTTAACTATGCCTGAATATTTAACATCTAGTTTTTCATTAAGATGAATTTTGAAGTTTTCTAACATATCAGGGTCCTGTGACATAAACAATATGTCATCAACGTAAATCATTATAAGAGTCAACCCTTTATCACTTTTAATATAATATAAACATGGATCTGCATTTGTTTGTTTTGCTCCGAAATCATTCAAAATTTTATTTAATTTAGTGTTCCAACACCTCCCGGCCTGCCTGAGGCCATAGAGAGATCTTTTTAACAAAAGAACTTTATTCCCTACATTTAGATATCTAAGAATCTCGGCTGCTTTATTAGATATGTCCCTATCGCAATTTTCATTTATAATTATTTGAAGTATTTCTTTAAAGTAATCGGGAAATTCCATAAAAATTTCCTCATCTAATTTTCCATTCAAATATGCTGACGTTATGTCAAATTGATGTATTTTTATACCTAATTTTGCAGCATAACCTGCTAAGATTCTAATAGATCCCATTTTTGCTACCGGAGAAAAAGTTTCACGAAAATCTATACCAAATTTTTGACTAAATCCGCGAGCTACTAATCTCGCTTTATATTTCAAAAGAGATCCATGTTGATCATATTTATTTGTAAGGACAAATCTACCTTTTATGCATTTTTTCTGGGGCCTTTCTACTACTTCGAATGTATCATTTTTTAATATTACTTTTATTTCGTCAGTCATTGATTTATACCAATTCGAAGCTTCCGGACTTTTTAAGGCATTATTTATTTCTATTTCCGAATTAAAACTATAAACAGCATTCGAAAATGATTCCGGCTCTCTAATTATTTCGCGATTACGCAATGACAATATGTTTTTATCTTCGAGCGCCGAATCTGAGTCACGTGACAGCTCATCTTTTTCATTTTTTATTTCAGGAGGAGAAATTTTCTCTTCTGCCGGCTGCATGTGTGAGTCATTTTGCGATTCGCTTAATTTTATTTCTCTTTCAAAAACAAATTGATACAATTGACCTATTTTTGAAACATCATTAGATTTCTCTTCAAAAAATTTTACGCTACGGGATAAAATTATTGTTTTTGATTCAGGAAGATAAATACGAAATGCTTTAGAATTTTCTGAATAACCCACAAATATCCTTTTTTTAGACCTTGGGGAAAATTTATGTTTAGGATGGTTATCGAAAAAATAAGAAGTGCAGCCAAAAGATTTAAAATAGCTAACGTTAGGTGTTATATTATTCCATAATTCATATGGGGTTTTTCCATTTAAAGCTTTTGTTGGGCATCTATTTCTTATATAATTAGAAGTATTAATAGCTTCTGCCCATAAATTTAAGGGTAATTTTGATTGTGATAATAGACAACGGGCCATTTCAACGAGAGTTCTATTCTTCCTTTCACAAACACCTGATTGTTCCGGACAATGGGTTGTTAATCTATGCTGAATACCATTTTCTTTTAAGAAATTTTCAAATTCAGTCCCAATAAATTCGCCCCCATTATCACTCATGAATTTTTTTATTTTTATAGATTTTTCATTTTCCCAAAGAAGTTTGATTTCTTTAAAAGCATTTAATGCTTCATCTTTAGTTTTTAAGAATTTTACTGCACAATAACGAGAATAATCATCAATAAAAGTAATAAAATAAAGGGACTTACCTATTGAGGGAACCCTAATAGGCCCACAAAGATCCGAATGCACTATTTCTAACATTTTTGTAACACGATCTGAGTGCTTAGGAAAAGGAGCACGGGTCATTTTATTTAACGCGCAAACTTCACAATTGAAGTCGGATACCTTTTTAATATTTAACCCCCTAATATGACCCTTTAAATTAGAGTCAATCAAATCTTTTACATTTAGATGACCCATTCTACAATGCCATCTTTCCACATTGGCGAAAATATTTTTAGAACTATCGATTGATTCACTCGAAAAATTAACTGCATTATTTATATTTGCGTTATTATCCCGCAGATAATAAAGTTAATTTTTTCTGTCCGCAATTAGAGTCACATTTTTTTGTCTGTTATTTATAACAGCACATTTGTCTTTAAAAGTTACAGTGAAACCTTTGTCGCACATTTGTGACACAGACAATAAGTTCGTTTTCAATCCTGGAACCAATAGAGCGTCGTTGATCTCTACATTTTGAAGTTTTGAATTTACTTTTGTTTTAATTAATATTTTACCAACACCGGACACATCAGTTGTTTCATTATTCGCTAAATTTACCGATTTTATATCCGTATCCTTTAAATCGTGAAAATTGGAGTCATCCTTCCCCATGTGTCGAGTACAGCCGCTGTCAACACAATAAAGATTCTCGGATTGTTCTTTGAATAATATGTTCATATTCGTTGAATTTGTGCTGGCCAGTAGTCCTAAACTGTTTTGTCGATATTTAAATGATTTATCTTTTTCACACTGATTTGCACGGTGACCGATACGTTTACATTTCCAGCAAGTAATTTTTGAATTATCTCTTTCATTCTGAGTGTACTGTTCAGTAATCTTAGGATTCCTTTTATTTTTATTCCACGGAGCAGGTTTCTTTCGGAAATTCCCAGTCATGAACGCTCCATCGTTCGGTCTGTCATCATGGCGTCTGGCGTCGTTTTCTTCTACTATTTTTATTCGTAGTACTTCTGGTTTTGGTAGCTCATCCCTGGATTCTATTGCGCACCTGAAATTTTCATAACTGGATGGTAGGCTGTATAACAACATCACAGTTAACAAGTCATCATCTATTCTAATGTCCATTTCAGATAGTTTATCGACTATGTCAAAAAAACTTTCGAAGATGATCTCGAATGCTCACAGAAGAGGAATCTGCTATTTTATGTTGAATAAGCGATTTTAACAGTGACGCTTTTCTAGCGGGGCCTTTAGATTGATATATTTCCTCTAATTTTTTCCATATATCCAAGGATGTTTCGCAGTTTTTTATTTGTTTCAGTTCAGAAGGCAATATACACAAAATTATGTCGGCTTTGGCCTTTTCATCCATATCAGTCCATTTATCAAACGTTTCTTGTGATGTCGCATCACCTGCCACGAGCTCTGGCTTTGGTTTAGAGCCAGATACATAAATCCAGGATTCATTTTTTATTAAGAGTGCCTTCATTTGTATCTTCCATGTCTCGTAATTATCTTTGTTTAAAGTTTCAATACGTAGTGTTCCATAAGACGCCATTTTTAAACGTGGTCGTCTATCTAACAGATAAAAGTCTATTTATCGTAAATAAAAATTAATTTGCTCTGGGCCCATAACCTATTGGGCTTAGAAGGCAGAGCACGCAAATTATAATGCATAATAATGAGTCCATATTAGCACGAAACACTTTTAATTAGACGAACACTCACATCACATGGTACATATAGAGAAAAAAAAAATTCAACAAGGTACAGGTAAAAATGCGCCGTACGAAAAACAGTCCAAGTGGTGGCGCGCCAGTCGTTATTGGAATGATCTATTATACAGTGAAGGAGGGTAAATACAAGAGGCATTGGTAATGGAAAATAAATGTAACCTAACAAATCTGACACTTGGCATAATAACAACGTATTTCAGGGTTAATACATTTCATAACCATCGTTTATAATTCAAAAATTAACATTGATTTATTCTTAAAAACAAAGAATTGGAATTGGCGCGCATTTTTATGAAAATAATGATAATGCAAACAGATGACTTCCCTTCCGGGCTGATCTTCCCGTGTCATCGAAAATGCAGACCCACAGTTTTGCTCTTTTTATCGGATAGTTAATACGTAAGATTTTTCTCCGCTCTCTCTCTCTCTCTCTTCCTGGCTCCTCGAAATAACTTTGAAATTATTCAATCATTTTACGTTTAAGATTGAACCTGCTGTACAATTTAAAATGTGACATTTCTAGAAATAAATAAAAACTGTTTGTATTTTCCAAGACTTCTATTTACTTGATTGCGGTACAATGCTTATACGGTCAAGAATATGGTGTAAATGGAAACTATAATTAACTATATAATGGACATCAACGCCATAGAGACAGCAAATGATCCCCAGTTTTTGTCTGGATCAGTGCCTGCTTAGGTCTGAAATTTGATCTCTGGCTTGGAAATTTTCCATTGAACTGGAAAAAAAATCTTTTGACTTATTACAAACTACAAGCTTCCTATTATCAAATATATCATTCAAAAAATTTCATGCTAGATAAATAGAAAAAAGACAGTTTCAAGTTTTTTTTTTTTTTTTTCAGGTTTAACATTTACAAATCATTTACTTACTCATAACAAAATGTTAAATCACGCATTAATGCACTGTGATCTTTTTAAGAATAATTTCATTTGATAAATTTTTTTGCTAATGATTTATTTTGGTTTTAAAGTTTCATAATGCGTGATGTTTAGGGTTGATTTGCATTTACTTAGCAAATCAACTATTGCAATTATTTACTTTATATATGTAACTATAATGGAAAATTTATCATCAGAATAACTTCTGAAATACTAAATCACTTTGAACCAAAATTGGGCAGTGCAGTAGTGGCACCAGAAATTCCCCGACGGGGAGACACCACCTCCCTGACAGGGGGGCACTACATAAAGAGAGTTTATTATATGAGTGTTTAAAAACTGCAGTACTGTTAATAATATTACTGTTAATATTTGTACCATTCCATTTGTTAGTACTCCTCGTGGCTTTGGAGATCATTGTGTCACAGACAGACATTTTCTAAAAATATCGTGATCAAAACATGTTCTGGACCTCTCAAAACGTGTATATTCATGGAAAACTGGAAGCTGAAATTTTTTACGAATCCAATACTTTCTTCGATTGAATGTATTGGATATAGAATGGAATATTGGATATAGGATGGATATAGGATGTCTGAATATAGAATGGAAAAACTGGAATGCTCCGAATTTGTAAAAGTAAAGAAAAATGCTGGTAAAAGTAGAAAAACTGAAAATTTTTGTATTTGTTCCCCAGAGAGATTTTAGGAGTATGCCCCGACGGGAGGTCACAGACTCCCCGACGGGGGGGCCTGTGCCCCCCCAGCCCCCTAGCTGGTGCCACCCCTGGGGCAGTGGACTTTCCTTAGAAATACCTTGGATGAACTCATTGACCTACATGATCTGCCATCTTGTTTCAGAATGACAGCTATTTGAAAATTACATGTAAATTTTTTTATCTGTTGTATATCAAAATGTTAATCTTTGTTTTTTGTTTTTTTTCCCTCTTCATATTTATAGCAAGCACCACTTCACCAAGCTGGTAGTGAGGAGTTAAAAAAAGAATACTTCGGGAGAGTGACTAAAGAACCATTGATGTGTGTAAGTTATCTCTGATTTTTCTTCCTTTTTTGCATTTTAAGTAACTGCATGTATTAGTAGGAGTTATTTAGACAAAAAGTCATCATTTTTCTAAGAAATGAAATAGCTAGAACCTTACCATTATTTCACTTGTGTTTGCTTTATTTGTTTAACTTGTGAAAGCCTATATTAACAACAAAATTTTTTTGTCAGTTACAAAGGTTATATTTATGTATTGCAAAAACCAATTAATTATATATAGTTAAAAAAAAAAAAAAAGTTCAATAAATAAATAAAGAAAACGAAAAACTGTTCTTCAAACTTAGGAACAATTCAACAGTAATAATTCAGTGCGAAAGTAAATTATATCCACCTTATTGTCTGCCATATGCACCACCGAGCAAGAGATTACTATGGTCAAATTTTTCAAAGGTTGCAAACCAGCTGGTTGCCAAAGGTGGCTAGTTGTTAAATGAGTTAATCATATATGCATATATAGTAAAACATCATGTATATGTTTTCCAAAGGACTGAAGTAAAAAGACATATAAATAAAAAGGTGTACTCTTTAATTACATTTCTTGCGACCATGGAAGCCTTTGCGCAAGTGCGGGTTCAACGAGTCCACTAGTAAAATAGGGGAGACAAGCTTTTCGTTGAGAGAAAATAAGCGATAAGGGAATACCGATTGACTGGATGTTTACTAAATTCAAACCTGTTGGTCAACTTGGAAACCCTCCAAGATTTTCGACTCGTTCTCACTGCTAGGCGTAGGAAATGTGGTTACACTATATAATCGAAATTTTAAAAAGAGAACTTTGATTACTACAAATTTAATGAAGTAAAAAGACATATAAATGAAAAGATGTAAAATCGAAATTTTAAAAAGAGCACTTTGATTACTACAAATTTAATGACACTTAATCAAAATTTATTTGAAAATACTAATTAATAAAGTTTCTTAATTATGCTTTATATTGTAGATTTTTTTTTTCTCCTTAGATAATTAAAATAAATAAAATATTATAAAAAGTGAGAAAAATCATACCATTAATGCATGACTGGGACTGATTATGCACTGGTATTCAAAATTTAAGCAATAACCTGTTTTCTCGTTTTCTGCTTTTGTGCATAATTTTTAAACAAATAAACATATGCACATGAAATTTAGATGGTGTGCTCGTTACCATACCATTAATCAAATTTTATATAATTTTAGCATGAGTAATAATTTTTAATCTAATAATTAGTCTTTTTTTTTTTTTTCTTCAAAAGTGTGCTTTGGAAAAAAGGAAAATTTTCAAACATTTTAGAAAAGAAAATTTATTGAAAAGTAGTGTTAAGGATGCATTACAAATAGATAAAGACGCACATGCCTTGAAATGTTACTCTAATTTTTTTTTCTGTATTAATTTTCTTTTACTTTTATAATAGGCTTTTAAAAAAATGTATAATTAATAATTTGTAAACTATGAGTATCACCAGAATAATAAAAATATCGATAAATAGTTTTATAATGAACATCTTATCCAATTTTCATGTTTGTATGTATATTTTTTAAAAAGTTATTCACATGTGAAAAAAAGAAGAATCAGAAAAGTGAATACAGGTAAAAAGATCCGGTTTTAATATAACACATGGATGCATGTGCATTTTCAGCTATCTGTAATGTATCCTTATGACCATTTTTAATTAAGTTTTCTTTTCTAAAATTGTTGAAATTTTTCATTTTTCCAAAGCTTATTTTTGAGAAAAAAATGAATATCTATCAACTTAAAGATTATTACTTCTGTTAAAGTTATTTAAAATTCAGTTAATGATATGATAACAAACATGCCATCCAAATTTTATGTTTATATGTTTATTTGTTTAAAAATTATGCACAAAAGAAGAAAACAGACTGTTGCTTAAATTTTAAACACCAGTGTATATATATATCATATATTGAGTATTGTATTACATTTCTCAAGTTATATGGAGACATCTTGACCTTGAGTATTAATTATATATAATTGCGTATCTTTAGTAATAAGGTGATTTAAGTCTGTGCAAGTAGTTATTTAATTACATTAAAAATCTTTAATATTCGTGTGGCGTGCTGATTGTGAGTATCGAAAATTGCACTGTGTATTCAGTGTTTTCTTTGATGAGTATTCTTCGACTTTTCCTCTGTTCCTCCAATTAATGATTAAAAATCTGTCGAAATCCTTTAAAAGTAAACTTATTAAACTAAAATTAAAAAGTTATGAACTATTAAAAATTTACTTGAAAAACATTTTCAGTCAGCTAAGTGACCATCCTCAGTTTGTTTATTACTTTCTTCTATATTCAATAGAAGAAAGTATTGGATTCGTAAAAATTTTCGACCTCGGGTTTTTGATGGATTTACACGTTTTGAGAGCTGTAGACCACGATTTGACCATTTTTAGAAAATATCTGTCTGTCTCTCTGTGTGTATGTGACAAAATTTTGTGGCAACTGTATCTCAGAAACTACTGCACAGAATTTCATACAAGTTGGTATGTAGTTGCATCTTGACATAAATTAGTGCCTATCAACTTTTGGTAAAAATTGTCTTACAGGTTCCGTTGCCATCCCACTTTTTCTAAATTTTTAACATGGTGATATAAGACAAAATTTTGTATAAATTTGCATAAAGAGAATTATTACTTTCTTCTATATGTAATATAGAGAAAGTATTGGATTCGTAAAAATTTTCGACCTCGGGTTTTTGATGGATTTACATGTTTTGAGAGCTGTAGAACACGATTTGACCATTTTTAGAAAATGTCTGTCTGTCTGTCTGTGTGTGTGACAAAATTTCGTGGCAACTGTATCTCAGGAACTACTATACAGAATTTCATACAAATTGGTGTGTAGTTGCACATGGACATAAATTAGTGCCTATCAACTTTTGGTAAAAATTGTCTTACAGGTTGCGTTGCCATCCCGCTTTTTCTAAATTTTTAACATGGTGATATAGGACAAAATTTTGTATAAATGTGCATAAAGAGAATTATATTTTAGCAATCATTATGAAATTTACAAGAATTATTTATAATAGAGATAGTCAACTGGGAAAAATTTTTTGTATGCGTAGGAGCCTCGCCACCCCCCCTGGGGGGGAAGTCACCCATCGAGGGGAGTAAATTTTCAAGATGGGTATCTTTCGAAAGGTCTCGTCAATACCTTTAAAACGAATGGTTGAACTATAAATCTGTGATAATTTAAAACAAAGTTATCGATTTTTTTTACTTTTAACGAAAAAAAACAGAAAAAAATCT
This sequence comes from Salticus scenicus, assembly GCA_963930645.1. Taxonomy (NCBI): domain Eukaryota; kingdom Metazoa; phylum Arthropoda; class Arachnida; order Araneae; family Salticidae; genus Salticus; species Salticus scenicus. The sequence continues at coordinate 266,698,867 of OZ005658.1, forward strand.
TTTTTTTTTTTTTTTTTTTTTTTTTTTTTTAACGAAATTTAACCAGACTTGGTATTTAGTTGGCCCCTGACATAAACTGTGGCTGATTAGATTTGGGGATCAGTCGCTCAACAGGTGGCGCTGTGATCGTATTTTTTCTAAATTTTTAACATGGACAAAAGTAGTACAAAATTTCGTATAAATGTACATAATGAGAGTTATTCTTAACCTGTGATTGTGAAATTAATATGAATTATTGATAATAGTAGTAGTTAATTAGGAAAAAAATTTGGGGCATCGCTCCCCCCCCCTAAGGGGAAGTACCCCCCGGTGGGGGGGTAAATTTTCAAGATCGGTATCTTTCGAAAGGTCTCGTCAATACCTTTAAAACGAATGGTTGAACTATAAATATGTGATAATTTAAAACAAAGTTATCGATTTTTTTTACTTTTAACGAAAAAAAACTTTGGAAAAAAATCATATATATATTTTTTTTAAATATTGTTACTGCGTGAATTTGTATAAGAAAATATAGAAGAAAGTCTTGTGGTGGCCACAACATACTAGTTTTTTAGTGGTTTAACAAAAAAAAAAAAAAAAAGTGTAATATTGACAATAAAATTGACTTTTTTTGGATATTTAGTGTTATATGTTAGACACTTTAAGGTCTATCTTAAACAAATTTATATTAAGCAGATAAAAGCTGCAATAGAATTATTTAAGTTTAGAAGATTTCAATTTGACTAGCATGTAAAAGTTTTAGACTCAGTAAAGACAAAAGTATTTGAAACGAAAATAAATTTATTCATGAAGATATAATAGATTCAAAACAATTATAACAATAACTATAGAAAAGATTTAATATATATAACGATATAACAATTTTTTTTAAATTCAGCATAACAAAATTTTAACAACAATTCAAAACTATTACCTCTTCATTCAACACAATGTTACTTGTAGGCACATTGAAGACAAAAAAAAAGTCATTGGTATAGCATTCAAGTCAATTACATGGTCGCCACATGACCAATGCGGAAAATGGATGAGAAAACATTTCTTCACACCGTCACAAGCATTTCACCATTTTATTGACGATTGACTAACCACACAACACATTGTGGAAATCATATTGAAGAGGAAACTAAACCAATAGTAGATCAAAACTTAAATCGAAACACATTGAAGATCGCGGTCGCCCGATGACCAGCGAATACCATCGAATCCTGAAGAAAAGTCAGCTAAACGATCAAAGTTACTTCATGGTCGCCAAATGACCAATGAATAAAACAGATAAAAAATTTTAGATCCAGCATAACTTTTTAGTAGAAGATTCAAATTAATTAACGGTCGCCGAATGACCACGATATTCCAATGATCAGGAAAAGAAACAAAGTTCATGTATTACAAAAAAAGTTCTCATGAAATTCATCCATTTAAGCTTATGAAGAAATTATTAACGGTAGAAATTACAAACTTGAACTAGTGTAAACAATTATCAACATTATCAAACTATTCAAACTTTAACAACAACAATTTAACAAAAAAAGTTTTACTTTAATTATTTAAATTTTTTGAGTTCAGCATTAAACATGAGCATTCTACAACATATCCCTAGCTCAAAATAGCCACCAGCAGCTATTCAACAGAGCTGGAAACCCAAAGTCACAACTAGTTGAAGCTCATCGAAACTAGAACTGCAACTTAACTGAAACTAACGTATCTCCAAACATCACGGCATTATATACTCTCTAAACAAGTTGATCTGCATAACAACATTGACCGCTGCGCCACGACACCCGGTGGAGAAAAACGAAACATAATTAAAAATGATAATTCCCAAGAAGTGGCAACAGCACAAATAGGAAAGATTATGCAGACTGGAAATGGCAACGCCGATATAGTAAACAGAGTAACGATGTTTGAAAAGATAGATGTAAAGTAAATTTCAAAAATCAAAAAGGATTTAACAAATAAATAAAGGTAAGTTTAAATACTTTCTTAAGATGAAAATAAGTAAATTCAAATGTTCCTTAATTTTAATATGAGGACATTGATATGGATATCAAATGCCCCCCACCGCAATATTAAAAAAAAATACAAGAACTATATACGAAAAACAAGATTTTAAATATTACCAAGAATTTGCTGCACATCTATTCATCTTAAGTCCATAATTTCAAGAAAAAATACGAAGTATCACATAGCTTTACAGAAAACGAAAAATGAGGTATCACCAATGATACTCTGAAAGAACAATTTAGTTAAGGAGACAAAGGTACTATTGCATGCAATTCATATAATTTCCCCCACACAATGCAAATCAAACATATATATGTCAAAAAAAACAGTATGAGAAATGATTATATATACAGTGATAATGTACAGGTATATAATATACAATAAATATGAAATATGAAAAATATGATAACACATACACAAGGCGTGTTGCATTTCATTCATTCATACCATTATGTACAATATTTACAAAAATTTGCAAAGGTAAGGAAAATTTCAAAAAAACTTTAACAGATATGTATAAAAAAGAAAGATGCAGCAATTTACTGGAAAAATCAATTAGAAAAATTATTTATCATATTAAGTATTTAAAGAAAAATTAATTTTATAAATTTTAATAAGTATAAGTCACCTTTAGTCATAGGCTTGGTAAACGGGTCGGCAAGATTTAATCTAGAACTTATATATTCGAGGTTAAACTTTCCCTCGTCAAACCAATCTCTAATAAAAAACAATTTTATATTTACGTGTCGTGTATGGAAATTTTCTATTCTGGATTTAGTAAAACGAATGGCTGCCTGATTATCTGCATATAAAGTAGGTATATCAAAGTTATTATTTATAAGTTTTAAATTGGAGCACTCACATAAAATATTATAAAACCAATCCTGCTCCCTTACACAATCACACATAGAAATAAACTCTGATTCCATGGTTGATATAGTGACACCTTTTTGTTTATTTGTGCGCCACGAAACGGCAGCACGATCCAACAATACCAACTGACCCCCCATAGAAACGTAATCGTCTCTATTAGCGGCGAAGTCAGCGTCAGAGTAAGAAATTATTTTAATATCTGTGCAATTGAGATAGAGTTTATAATGACTAGGGATGAAACGGATAGTGATTTTGCCGGATATCGGATATCCGGAGCTCCTTTGCCTGCCGGATATGGATATCCGGACCAGATATCTGTCGGATATCCGGCATTAATTTTGTTTTTTGTTGTGTTGTATATTTCTTTTCTTTTTCTTTATTTTAAAACAATAAAATATTAACGTATTTCTTATACTATTCTTTTAAACAGATTTGAAATATAATTTACTTAAGCATATTTATTTAGCATTCTATTTATTTGTGCAATATTGTGATGAAGAATAAAACTTAAGTCTAACATACTCATTCCTACACTTGCAATTTGTCATAAATATATAGTTTTTGTTCAGAATTATAAAACAAAAACTTATCATTTACACATTTTTTACAGTACTAAAAAATGTGTGTTTGATATGTATTAAAAAAAAAAAAAAAATGAAACAAAATATTTTACTAATATAATCAAAGTTGAAGGGTTGGTTATTTTCATAAGAAAGCGTATTTATTGTGGCCATCACACACCACTTACTGTTTAAATTGTGCAAAAGTTTAACCATAGCTTCACGCAATAAATATTTTACGTATGGAGTTTGGTGCAATTTTAATCAATAGATGCTGAGATATAGGCTCGGGAAAAATCATAATAGCAGATCCACTTGTCGGCTGATATACACCTAAATAAGGCCGACATCAGTTGAACGGAATTTTTGTCACACACACACACACAAATGTTTAAAAACTGATCAAACCAGGTTCTGGACCTCTTAAAATGTGTAAATCCAGCGAATACCAAAAGTAGAAAATTTTTATGAATCCAATATTTTCATTTGAGACATTTATAAGAAAACATAAAAGAAAGAAGCCAAAAAAAAAAAAATCTAAAAGCTTCAATGGCTTAGTATGTTATGGCCATTTCAAAACTTTCTTTTATATCACTCGACATAACAAAACTACATGCTATTTAACATGCACAGAAGTAACTTAATAATAGCTTCGCACAATAAAGATTTTAGATATGGAGTTTAGTGCAATTTTAATCAAAAGATTATGAGATGTAGCCAAGTGGAGAATCATAGAAGATGAGGAACAACTGCGACATCTGTTGGTCAATATACACCCAAATTAAGCCAGCTTTCGTTCTCTTATTATTTATCTTGCATATCAAGTTAAGTGCAGTTAAATATTATAGATGTTGAGATTTAGCCTTCCCATTCACAGGGTAAATTGCAGCATAGTATAGAATCAACATGATCAACATGAATCAACATGATGTTTCATAAAATGGCCTTCTCAGATACCAAATTTTGCGTAACTATACACAAATAAATCCAAGATAATTTCTCCATTCACGGGAAAATTGCAGCATAACAGCATCGTCTATTGGCCGATATGAACAGAAATTAAATAAACATATTTCATAATAGCCCTGTGACATACTTAGTCTTTTTTTAATTATACACAGTAGAAGAGATATAGTCCTCCTTTAAATGGGAGAAATCACAGTATAGCAGCACACCCTATTGAGTAATTTGCACCAAAATTCGATGGGAACTTTTTTTTTTTTGTTGTTAATGCACAACTATGTATAAATTTATATGAAATTCTGTGCATTAACTCTTGAACTAGAGCTGCTACACAAAACTTTTGTCAGATAGACATTTTCTAAAAACAGTCAAATTCAAAATTCTGGTTCACTGAAAATGCGTAAATCCACCAAAAACGGGAAGTTGAAAATTTCTACGAATAAAATGCTTTCTTCTATTGAATATAGAAGAAAGTAATGATTCAAAACAAATTTATATTTTTGTTTCTTTAAATGCTTTTTACTTATTTTATATTTTTATATTCTGTTCAGATAAGAAAAACAAATTTAGATTATTTATTAAAATTATTTAATTAAAAGTAAGTTCAGTTTTTCTAATGTACAAAATCATAAACTTTAAATAATTGAGCTTTTTTTTTTTTTTTTTTAACTCTTTAACAATCTGAAAATGAAAATACAGACTTCCTGAAAAATTTAAATATTACTTCTATTTGAAGTAATTTTTATTTTGGGGCTATATCTATGCAGCACATTGGGAAATTCTAAATTCAGGTGTTTTAGCAAGATATTCCATTAAAAGTGCACATTTATATAAATTGCAGTGCTTATTATTTTTTAAATACAAATCGAATAGGTAGATGACACGTTTAATTGAATAGGTAATGGCACAGACAATGATGCCAGAGGGACTGCTAGTATAAATATATGGTCACAAAAACAACTTTCTTGTGTAGGCAAAAGAGGATTGTAAATAAACAGGCAGGTCCTAGTCAATAAATGCACGTTATCTGACTAATTCTCAAAACAATCTTAACAACTTTTACTTCCAATACTAACAATATTACTAAACATTCTCAACTTATTAAACAAAAGTCATGAAAACAGAGTTATATGGACTGCAGAGGATGAATATTATTTGTTCAGGAACAACAATGAACAGCTCTTTTTATTGTTACTAGTATCGCCCAGTGGTCGAAACTCGACCTTTTTTTTTTTTTTTTGCAAGGCAAAGCAAAGTTATTGCCTTCTGATTCAAAATGTTTAGCATTGCAATGTCTGCACAGCAAATTCATTGATCCAATATCAAAATTATTAAAATTCGTTGGAACTACACTTAATGCTGATTTGAATGCATCCTTCAAAAAAATATCACTATCATTATCTTCATTCACATGACGATGCATATTTCTACTAATTTCTCTACGCCTTCGGCTTTCAACTTTAGGCGTCAAAGGTTTTCGTTTAGGCATTTTAATAGTCAAGTTTTTGGTCAGTCAAACGACAAAAGAACCAAATATTTAAATAAATAAATAAACTCACTTTTTATTGCCTAAAGACAAATAACAAAGAACATTTCGATATAAATGAGCATTTAATAGACAATTTTTTGTCAGTCAAACGATAAAAGAACCAAATATTTAAATAAATAAATAAAGTCACTTTTTGTTGCCAAAAGACAAATAACAAAGAACATTTGAAGTTTCAAAAATTAAATAATATATATTATTTACATTTTAATACACAAACATGAAATTTATCGTACGGCTAATATCTCTTTAAATTACAGCTGACATAAATCATAAAACAAAAAAGAAAGAAATTAGATCATAAATAAATTAGAAAATAAAAAAAATGATTTCTCATAAATCAAATCCTTAGGAAATCTTTTTGTGGTTCCACGGACGGCCAGTGACGTCATCACTTCGCTTGAGTATAGTGATGCTACATTATACAAATTACTGTGTCTATGGTTTTATCTGAGTTTTATGAAATTGCCAGATTTAACAACTTTCCACTTTTAGGTATTTTTTAATGTAAAGGAATACGTGTATGAAAGGGAAAAATGGGGGAAAATGCATAAAAAATAAAAGTATTTTTAAATACCTTCTCGACATCGTAAGAAAATAATATTTGTATTCGCACCTTCCGGCTAACCATACCTTTCGAATGATATCATTTTCAACCCTCTACTCCCATAATTAATATGTTAAAAAGGGACTACAAATTTTATGCTTGCCTATTAATATATAGATGGGGAAGATTAGGTGGAATGTTATAGATCACTCTGGAAAATCCTAGCTAACTCTGCACAAAATTAAAAAAGGGTTTCTATATCTCTTAAACCTGAAGCTACCTTTTGCTAAATTTGTTTGCTAAAGTGGCCAAATTCGACTTTTGCAATTTTTTTTTTTTACCTTTACAAGTTACAACTGATCTAAAAAAGAAAAAAAAAGAAAAAAAAAAAAAAGTCGCAAATTTTTCATCTAAGGGGAATTTAAGCTTGAATTTTCTCCTACGGATATCCGGCTTAAAATTACCGGATATCCGTATCCGGACTGCTGATATCCGGTACCCCGTCGGATATTTAAAACTCAGCCGGATACCGGATAGTTATCGGATATCCGTTTCATCCCTAATAATGACTGGTGTATTTAATGTAACCTAAAAGTTTAAGTAAGCCTTGCCAATGTTTAAAATCAGGATTTTGTTGGAACTGAGAAAATATATTTGTGGCATATGCAATATCAGGTCTTGTACGGTTTGCTAGAAAGGAAATACAACCTAAAAGATTCCTGTAAGGTAAATGACATGCTTCTTCAATATCAGACTGAACGACTGGACAATCACTCTTAGAAAATTGTACACCCTTAACTATAGGCAAGGAAGAGACAGGTATCCGATGGTTTTGAAACCTCTCATTAACTTCGGCAATATATTGACCCTGATGGATCAAAACCCCAGTATCCGTGTACTCGAATTCCACACCTAAAAGCTTACGAGTGGTACCCAAAATTTTTAAGTCAAATTTAGACTGTAAAAGGTCTAAAATGTTATTTGCCTGTGATTCAGTCCTGGAAAAAATAACTATGTCATCTACATAAACCAATAAAACGGAAAAATCAAAATATGAATATGCAGAATTACAATTTTCAAATTTATTAAAACCAAGTTCCAACAATACTTTATTTAACTCATAAAACCATAACCTACCAGATTGATGCAGCCCGTACAATGCTCTGTCTAATTTACACACCCAATCCTCTTTGCCTTTTTCAGCAAATCCAGTTGGTTGATTCATATAAATTTCCTCGTTCAGAGGAGCGTATAAGTAAGCGCATTTTACGTCACATTGTACGTTAAACCACCCGCAGTATGAGACCAGCAAAGAAAAGAAAAACCTTACAACAGAAAAATTTATGACAGGTGAGAATGTTTCATCATATGATTCTCCCTGGACCTGGTTGAAACCTTGCGCGACTAACCTTGCCTTATACCTAACTATGGTACCAGACTCGTCACGCTTGACTGTATAAACCCAGCGGTTTCCTAACACAGATTTATTCACAGGAAGTTTCACAAGATGCCAAACACCTCTAGTAGTCATACAATTCAATTCTTCAAGCATAGCCTCATGCCACTTATCAAACTGTTTAGATTTTTGGGCCTGCTTATACGTTCGCGGGACCACCACATCTAGTCAGCTAGTAGTGCTGGACGCGGAAGGTATAATGCTAGGATTAACAACACCAGAAAAAGTATTAAATTTAGAAAAATCAAAGTCATTAGAATTAAAAGTTAAACCATTATCATTACAAAATTTCTCGACTTCCTTTGGAGTTCGTTGACATGACCTTTTGCCTTCACCATCAGGGTAGTAGTAAATGTCGATCTTCTTTCCTTTTGGCCTAGGCACAACCTTTCTGTACCAAATCGGATTAGTCTTCCAGCTGGGAGACGAAGCTTGAGGAGAAACTGGAGTGACAGGAGAAGCAGGAGTGGCAGGGAGGACGGTTGGAACAACATCTTCAGTCTCGCTGGGCAAGACACCAGAGGGTCCAGGCTCCGGATCAGTATGACACCGGTCAACGGGCCATGGCTGCTCCTCTGGGACAAGCACCAACTCAAAAGACGAGTCGCCCATCACCGCTCCACTGCGTGACACATCACTGCTCTCAACAAAAGAAACATTTATCGTCTCAACAATCTTCTTGTCCTCTTCCAACCAGATCCTGTATCCACGGGTACGTAAGGCATATCCAACAAGGACACCACGTTTGGACTTAGCATCTAACTTGTTCTTGCGCCTGACCTTAGGAACACCGACATAAGCCAAGGTGCCAAAAGGCCTTAAATGTCTTACTGAAGGCTTATTACCAGAGTAAAGTTCAAGAGGTGTTTTAGAATTTCTGCCATGACAAATCCTGTTCCATGTATAGGTAAAATGCATACATGCTTCAGGCCAGAAATCGTCAGACAAGCCACTAGATTTAAGCATTGCCCGAACACAATTCATTATTGTCTGGTTAAATCTCTCACAAACCCCATTTTCTTCTGGTGTGTAGGCATTAGTCAACTCATGTTTTACCCCATTTTCTCTACAAAAAGCCCCAAAAAGTTCATTATCAAATTCTTTGCCATTATCAGTCCTCAATGATTTCAACTTGGTTCCTAGAAATCTTTCTGCTCGTAGGACATGTCTTTTAAAGACTTCGAAACACATAGATTTTTCCTGGAGAGGGTAAACAGAAGTTTTACCTGAAAAATCGTCTATAATAGACACAAAAAAACGTTCACCTTTCTTTCCAGAAATTTTAACAGGACCCCAAGTATCAAGAAAAATTCTATCTAATGGCTTTTTAGATGAAGAAGAACCAAGAGGCTTGAAAGAGACACGATTTTGCTTACTCAAATGACAGGGATCACCAAAAAAATTATCTACAGATTTTAAATGAGGAAGACCTTTAACTGCAGAATTACGAATAGTATTATAAATTAAATCAGGACTAATGTGATCAAAACACAAGTGCCATGTATCTATATCTTTAATATTGGCAGTTTTAATTACTGGTGAAGCTGAAATTTCAGCATTAAAATTTAGATCAACATTAGTTTTGGAATTCTGCCCCCCCCATTCATTTTAACATTATGATTATTTCTTATGATTTTTGGAAAAGTATAATAAATCCCGTCATAGAGCTTAGCAGAAAAAAGAAACTTGCCATATTTATCGACCATATTTAGTTTACCAGCCTTTCCAGTAAATTTAGCACCGCCCTGGTCGAATCTAGAACCGCTTAACAAATTTTTCCTTAAATTTGGTGAAAAAAGGACATTCCAAAGTTTTATAATAACACCATTAAAATCTAATTCAACTTCCCCTCTTCCAGTAATGGGGAAAGTAACGCCGTCAACAGCCACGTGCAACTCATCACCAGAAATTTCGGTGAAATTACAAAAAGAAGATTTATTTTTGCAGAAGTGGTGAGAGGCGGCGGTATCAAAAGCCCAGCTGCCCTCTCTATTAAAGCCACTTAAATTAGCTTCAGCAATATAATTCTGAGCTTTAAAACCTTTATTTTTACGGGGGGGGGGGGAGTTTTATCACGTTTTGGCTGTTGAGCGGAGTCACCTTTTTTTACAAAATTACCTTTAAATGTATTATCTCTAGCAGATTTATCATTACTTAACTTTACCCGACAATCTTTACTGATATGACCATTTTTTCCACATCGCCAGCAAGTAAAAACAGGCCTTTTCTTAAACTTGACACTCTGGGCTTCAATATTACAATCAACCCTAGATTTATCAAGATTTCTGAGCTGGAGACGAGTCTCCTCAGCACAAAGTTCAGTTACAATATTTTTAAACTCAAAATCTTTATCAGGCCATCTTAAAATTTGCTGGACGATTTGGTCAAACTTATCGGGCAAAAAACGTAAAATCTGAAAACACAAATATTCGTCATTTATAGGTTTACCAATAGATTTTAACTGATCTGCTATTTTTGAAATTTTTGCTGCATAAATTGCCATAGATTCGCCAGGGTAAAAAAAACAGGACATTAATTCAGAATATAACTTCATATGGTGACTTCTACTGTCTGGTTGGAAATTGACTTTAAGGATTTCCCAAGCTTTAGCGGAATCATCACATTCGCTAATTAAACTCCGATATTCTGGTTCGATATTTAAATAGATTAAGGACATAGCAGCATTCTGCCTTCTCTTAAAATCTTTTATAGACTCAACAGTGACCGTATCACTCTTTACCGGTTGCTCTTCGATACCAGTTACGATATCGTAGGCATTTTCTTCCATTAAAAGGAACTTCATGTCGCATTTCCAACCAGAGTAATTATGAGAATTAAGTTTAACTATTTGAGGCACTAAATTATACGCCATGATTAAACAATTTAAATATACTACAAAGAAACAAATTGAATCCACTGAGTCTAAAAAAAAACTAGTCAAAAAGAACTTTATTTAAACTGGGCCCATAACCCAGAATGTTAGACACTTTAAGGTCTATCTTAAACAAATTTATATTAAGCAGATAAAAGCTGCAATAGAATTATTTAAGTTTAGAAGATTTCAATTTGACTAGCATGTAAAAGTTTTAGACTCAGTAAAGACAAAAGTATTTGAAACGAAAATAAATTTATTCATGAAGATATAATAGATTCAAAACAATTATAACAATAACTATAGAAAAGATTTAATATATATAACGATATAACAATTTTTTTTAAATTCAGCATAACAAAATTTTAACAACAATTCAAAACTATATTACCTCTTCATTCAACACAATGTTACTTGTAGGCACATTGAAGACAAAAAAAAAGTCATTGGTATAGCATTCAAGTCAATTACATGGTCGCCACATGACCAATGCGGAAAATGGATGAGAAAACATTTCTTCACACCGTCACAAGCATTTCACCATTTTATTGACGATTGACTAACCACACAACACATTGTAGAAATCATATTGAAGAGGAAACTAAACCAATAGTAGATCAAAACTTAAATCGAAACACATTGAAGATCGCGGTCGCCCGATGACCAGCAAATACCATCGAATCCTGAAGAAAAGTCAGCTAAACGATCAAAGTTACTTCATGGTCGCCAAATGACCAATGAATAAAACAGATAAAAAATTTTAGATCCAGCATAACTTTTTAGTAGAAGATTCAAATTAATTAACGGTCGCCGAATGACCACGATATTCCAATGATCAGGAAAAGAAACAAAGTTCATGTATTACAAAAAAAGTTCTCATGAAATTCATCCATTTAAGCTTATGAAGAAATTATTAACGGTAGAAATTACAAACTTGAACTAGTGTAAACAATTATCAACATTATCAAACTATTCAAACTTTAACAACAACAATTTAACAAAAAAACGTTTTACTTTAATTATTTAAATTTTTTGAGTTCAGCATTAAACATGAGCATTCTACAACATATCCCTAGCTCAAAATAGCCGCCAGCAGCTATTCAACAGAGCTGGAAACCCAAAGTCACAACTAATTGAAGCTCATCGAAACTAGAACTGCAACTCAACTGAAACTAACGTATCTCCAAACATCACGGCATTCAGTGGCGTATTCTCTGGGTATGCTAGGCATGCGCCGCATACCCACTAAAAACTATCTAAACTTTAACCAGAATTTATTTAAAAATAAATTATTTCAACTAATTTTGTTAAATACTCGCTTCCATTTATACATTATCCGTCATTCAGTTTTGAAAAATTATAGTGAAAGGAAATTTCTTTTGTTAAATTATTCCTGGATAAATCTGAGTGCTTTTTTTTCTTTCTTACTATTGTCGTTAGTACCCTCCGGCTTTGTTTAGGCGTCATCTGCTGACCAATATCATCCCAGAGATACCGTCACCCTCTTCTACTGCTGACCAGTCATTCTGCCTTTGTAAAGCATGCCCTGATATAGGGATTTTTTGCTATTTGAGGGAATATTCAACGTCCCTCTAATTTTCTCTCGTACTCAGTACAAGGGGAGTTCCGCTTTGTAAACGATTCAAGGCATGCGATCCTTGGAGAGCATATTCTGTAGTTTTAGGTATTTTTAGGGATTTCGTATTATTAGGGATTTCGTTACCTTCGGTAGAGATGTTCGCATAGAGAGTTGGATTCTTCAACTGATTGATAAATTAAAACTTATACTTCATTTTACACTGATGTAATAAAAAAACTTAAAAAAAAAAAAAGTTGATTTGAAAATGATGATTAAATTGCAAAATAAAATTTTGATAAATTTCCAAAAATTGTTTTATGTGCTAGAAAAAGTTTTTTTTTTTTTTCCTAATATCTTTTTTATATGTCCCTGTATGCGCTATGGTGGTCACTGATCGCAGATCTATAAAAAATTGGCAGATACGTAGCTTTGATCTTGCAGGTGTGCATAGATTTTTTTTCTTTTCTTTTTTGCTTCTTTTCTTTTCTTAATTTTCGAATCTGAATTTCTTAAATTAATTATTTTATTTTATTTGTTTATTTATTTATTTTTGAATGTTCCGTTAATTTTTCTGCTTTATTTTATTAAATTTTAACTAATTTGTGTGTTTTTCTTTTCATCCTGCATTCCTTAGTAAAGATCGCTATTCTATTTATTTTTCATTCTTTCACATCAAGCCATGCCATTAAATAGTTTTTATATAATAAAATTTTAATACTGCTTCTTCTTCTTTTTTTTTTTTTTTTTTTAATGTTAGTTTTGAATAAGAAACACTTTCTTAATTTGGTTAAATCTTTTCCTGAGCGAAACTTTCTTTTTCTTTCTTTCTTTCTTTCTTTCTTTAAAAAAAAAAAAAAAAAAAAACACATAATAGTTGCGTTTTCAAAAATAATTGTTTATGTAAAGGCGTAATACCTCCTTTTGAAGAGAAACGTTTATTATTTTTAATGCATTGTTTCTCTCGAAATCAAATGGTAATATGATAGAAAGAATTAAACTTATGAAATATTTAACTTTACTAAAAATTGTAACAAATAACTTATTGTATAAGAACTATCAGAGGTCAGATAAGCACCTACATTCAAGCGCTGCTACTAGCAGTGGAGTCTTCAGTACGACATTGTGCGGTTGTGGAAGACACAGCAGAACGCAGCGAGAGCCTAAAGCCAAGTTTTCATCGATTTTAATGGATTTTTTCTTTCCGGTTCCCACTATTCCTTTTGTTTTTCTTTTCTTTTAATTCTTTATTTCTAAAGTGATATAAAAAATTGTGATTAAATTTTTTTGAAAATTCATTTAAATACAGCTATTAGTGAAGCGGCCTTCAATAAGTTAATATGAGTCCTTTAGATGTATGATTTAAAGTTAAAGCAACAAAATTTGTATGTAAAATTTTATATAAGATTCCGTGAAATTGAAGCCCACCAGCGACTGAGCGGGTTTGCGCTCAAAGTTGGTGGATGGGAAGTGTCGGGTTCGATCCAAGGTCGCACTCATCAACCGAGACGTTCAGAGATTTCCATGGTTTTCTACGAAACTCGCGTAAAAACTGGCTAGAACCTCTTACAAAGACTCCCACGGACGACATTCCACCCATAGGTCTGGGATCCAAGTACAGTCAATCGGACTTGAATCCTACAATCAACCAACCAAGAAAATGAAAAAATCCGAGCTTACATTTGATGAAATGATATCGTCTTGATCAGTGGTGTTCTTTCCATAGTTGACTTCAGAGCATGCCCAGATTCAAATGTCACGCTACGCCACTGACGGCATTATATACTCTCTAAACAAGTTGATCTGCATAACAACATTGACCGCTGCGCCACGACACCCGGTGGAGAAAAACGAAACATAATTAAAAATGATAATTCCCAAGAAGTGGCAACAGCACAAATAGGAAAGATTATGCAGACTGGAAATGGCAACGCCGATATAGTAAACAGAGTAACGATGTTTGAAAAGATAGATGTAAAGTAAATTTCAAAAATCAAAAAGGATTTAACAAATAAATAAAGGTAAGTTTAAATACTTTCTTAAGATGAAAATAAGTAAATTCAAATGTTCCTTAATTTTAATATGAGGACATTGATATGGATATCATTATACTACTACTCTAATATGGAAATCGTCTCCATTATTATGGCAGATAATTTTAATTTTTTCAAATAATAATTTTAATAAATTATTTTTACTGAGTGAATTTGTATAGAAAATATAGAAGAAAGTCATGTGGTGGCCACAACATACTAGTTCTCTGTTGTCTTTCTCTGACTTTCAAAGCCATTCAGGTTTTCGTAGATCAAAGATGACAATGGATCAATTGAAATGCAAAGTGACGCTCTCTACTCTATGGAATCCTAAAGAGAACAATGAACTTGTGTTCTCTATGAACTGAGGATAGATGTAGCTGACTAAAAATGTTTTTTAAGTAAATTTTTAATGTTTTTTAACTTTTTAGTACAGGGTGGCTAGCAACTTGGAAAAACCTGAAAATTTTACAATGTTGGAAATGTCAGGGAATTTGATTTAAAATTTACAAAAGTCTGAGAATTTTGACTAATTTTTGGAAAAAAAAAAAAAAAAAAATCATGGATTTTCGTTTACACCAAGGAAATTTTAACCAAAAAAATACCAGTTTATAAAATATCTTGCCAAAATGGAAGGAAATGACCTGAAAAAGTCAGGAAAAATCAAAAAGTTTAACCTTGTAGTAAATATAGTCTCAGAATTTCCAGTAAAAAAATTCCCTTAATGTTTTTTCCCTTGCAAAAAATGCTAAAACAAAAATATCAGAAAAATATAGTCTTCCATTTACATTTCAGTCTGGCAAATCTGATATTTTAATTGTTGTTTTTACAACCCCTTTTTCCTGAATGATTCTGATTTTTAACAATTTCTAAATGCACATACATTTAATTTTTAGGCATATTGTGTAACTGAGCCTGGCACAGGCTCTGATGTTGCTGGAATCAAAACAAGAGCTGAGAAAAAGGGAGATAGTTACATTATCAATGGTCAGAAGATGTGGATTACTAATGGTGGAGTTGCAAACTGGTAAGAAATTTTAATATTATAGTACAAAGCCAAAAATCCGAAATCGTCGAGACCGCAGCAATTCCGGATTTTGGGATTTTCTGGATTTTTGGTCATGCCTAAAAAATATAATGTTTTGGGTTAAGTACCTGGATAATATGCAAATTCAAGTAAAAAATAATATATTACGATTTTTAAACATATTCTGTAATATTCTTTTTATCAACTATAACAATAAATAAATAAAAATAAATAAGATTATAAATTAAATTTGAAAAACAAAAGATTTAATGAAATATTTTCATACAGAAATTAGTACAAGTCAAGTCACAATAAAAGAAAATAAATTAAATAAGAAAAACACTTCTGTGTTTTTTTTTTTTTTTTTTTAAGTATTGTTTTAGATTTTTTCAATTAAACATTTCTGTGATTTTTTTTTTTTTTTAGTATTGTTTTAGATTTTTTCAATTAAGAATTTGGGCATAATTGAAATAGAATATAGAATTTAGCTCTCAATTATATAAATGTGTAAGAATTGTTACTATTATTATGATTTTCTTTCCCCTCCTCTTCCAGACTTTGCAAATGCCAGTTTTGAAGATTAATAAGAAATAATATTTATACTTAAAAAAAAAAAAAAAAAAAAAAAAAAAAAGCTGTTGATGATGATGATTAACATGGCCAAAATTGTCCGGATTATCAGCTTCATACTGTATTTTGTATGTAATTGGTATATTTTATTTTGTTTGCATCAAAATAAAAAGTTCTTTGGAAATATTTTGTAATACTGTTATGGGAAATATCAGTTATACTATATATATATATATATACACATTCTACCTGGAAAATCTGGGAAAAGTCTGGGAATTTGAATATTTTAGCCAAAATCTGGAAAAGTCAGGGAATTTCATACGATGCTTCCCCTAAAAAAAGCAATTTTTCTGCCAACATGTTTTTACTTAGCTTCCACCGTTTTTACTTTCCAAACAGTAAGGAAAGTATTGTAATCATGTCAGAAATCCGAATTTGAGATTTTGATGTTTCTATACCCAGGGTTGGCAAGGTTTCGGACACTATGGTAAAAACCACGGTATAAACCATGGTTTTTACTGTACTGTCCAAAACCTTGGTGTCTTAAACTGTCCTAAACTGTCCAAAACTATACTTTTTAGTAGAATTATATTTTATTAAAATTGTGCAAATATTTGAAAAATTTACAAAATTATTATAATTATTGTTGTTTTGTAACATTTTCCAGTATATTCCATTATGTTTAGTGAAAAATACATATATTAACAATTATAATATTCAAAAGCAAAAATTTATTACCGAAGTTTTAATGGGAAAATGTGGATAATTGTACCTCAAATATTTATATTTATAATATTTACACACACATACACAGTATGTATAAGCAACATGAATAAATATATCAAGAGAACAAATTAATATATTATTATTATTATTATTATATAAGATTTACAATAAATCATCTTGAAATAAATATTAAAAATGTGCAGCTACACAAACATATTTTATTTTATTTTTGAATAAATGAAAAAATATATATGTAAAAATATTAAATGATACACACTTAAATGTTTGTTTTTTTTTTTGGGGGGGGGGAGGGGGGGGGGCATATCTGCTGTTTTTGAAAATGCATATACTTTATTGCCTAATTATAACTTATATATTTTTTTTTGGTATGTTTTAATGTATGTAATTTATGAAAGATCTTTTAAAAATAATTTCTGTAAAATATTGGATTTGTAAGTATTTTGCAATTAAAAATAAAAGACAAATTATTCATTTTGAATATCCTATCATGCATTTTTTATTGTAAGAAAAACTTTTGAGTCATTAAAATTAAAAATTTTTTATAGCTATTTATAAATTGTAAATTTCTTTTAACTTAAAAAGGTTTAGATTTTCAGCATAAAATACTTTTAATTACTAATTATAATTGCTACTGAGAATGTAGGGAAAAGAATTTCTTATAACTTTAGGTTTTGGACACTTTCGGACAGTTTTGTACAGTTTTAGACAGTTTATGACACTTTTGGACAGTAAAAGCCACCTGTCCTGTCCAAAACCAGTTTCAGACGTCCTAAACCCCAACCCTGGTTTTGAGGCCCCTTAAGTCAGTTTTTACTATTTTTACAATGATGTGTGTGTGTGAATGAGTAGATAGTATGATTTTAATAGACTAAAAAGACTAATTTTATGTTTGTGTATACAGATATATAATAATGTTCTATCTATAATATTGTACCAATTTTCATAGGTACTTTGTTCTTGCACGTACCAATCCTGATCCTAAATGCCCACCCAGCAAAGCAATGACTGGATTCATCGTAGATGCTGATTCTAAAGGCATAACCAGAGGTCGCAAAGAGTGGAATATGGGACAAAGAGCATCCAATACTGTTGGGGTAACATTTGAGGATGTAGAAGTCCCAGCCAAGAATGTTCTTGCTGTTGAAGGAGCAGGTTTTAAAATTGCCATGGGTGCTTTTGACAAGACTAGGCCACCAGTAATTATAACTTATTCTATATTAATTTCAGTGTTACTTTGAAAGATCTCTGTAATTCCACAATGTGTTCAAGAACTTCCTTTAGGTGATAGTTTTTTTACTTCATTACTAGACTAACATACTTGCCAGCAATTACAGAATTCCTTAGTTTCAGTGGGTGTGATAGGAAAGTGGGGAAATATAGCTGTGCTTTTCTCATCCTCATTATTTATTTATTTTATTTTTTAACACTAGAATTACGGAAATCTTCGTATACCTAGAAATACTGCCTGTAAATAAAATCTGTATATTTCCCTATATAACATTATATATTTTTGAAAATCTTATAAAAATAAACTAAATTACAATGATTAAAGTATATTTTAAAGGGTATGGACAAATAGCTGGCTGAATATCGTTGAATTTCTTATTATTCCCTTTTAGGCATATAGTACTAGTTCCTGCTTTGGCATTCTTAGTTATGTCAGAATTTAAATTACTGGGAACTTATTCATTTTCACTTTCACATGAGCTAGAAGATGATATCACATGATCTCTCATTATCAGGGGTGCAGAAAATGTTCAAACCTCGGAAATTTCCCCCAAACACAGTATAAATTTCCCTCAATAATGCAAAAATCTACTTTGCTATCCAAAGTCATTTGTGCTATGTAATAAATCTTTAAGAGAATAAGTATACAGTGTAACATAAAAATATCGCTGTTAGTGTATAAGCACTTCAAAGTAGCAAATTGTTATTTTTGATTTACATTTTTATTTTCTCTTAAAAAAATATTCAAAATATCCCCAGTCAGTTTAAATTTCCCCCGAACCTTGTTCGGGCATTCGGACATATTCTGCACCCCTGCTTATTATAACAAATTCTGAATCACTAGAGGTTCCATTTTCATCTCTATTTGAAGAATTGTTATCCATTTCAGAAACAGAATCGCAATCAGATAGTTCTTGCATCAATTTAACTGTTTCTTCTTGCGTTAGTCCTCTTCTATGAGCCATTAGTATATAATAAACTCACATAAATATAACAAAATAATTTATCAAAAATTGTTATTATATCTAACAAACAAAATGCCTAACAAAATCTACAAACGTTTTCTCGAACATAAGCTCTTTTATCGGTTCTCATTTCACAAGTGAATGCATTCCGAAAATTCAAATCACGTGACTGGCAGGTGAGAGATTACACAAACACATCATTTCCTTTTCTTTTATTTGTTTTTTGTTTAGCAGGTGAAAAAAAAAATAGTTTACCGCAGAAAAAATATTCAGATATCTTTCTTTCTCACGGGGGTCAAAATGACACCTGCCCGTATTTTTAAGAATAAGCCTTTGTTAAGACTAAAAGTTAAATAGGGTTTTCTTGGAAATTTTATTTTTTTGAAAAGCACAATGATTTAGGAAAAGTCAAGAAAGGATTAAGATATTTGTGAAAAAATAGAATAAACATTGAAGAAAAAAGTTTACTTGGGGTCAAAATGACACCTTCCGTAATTCTAGTGTTAAACTTTAAAAATAGCAGTGTCAGGCCCGGACTGGCCAGGTCGGCTGGTCGGCGATTGCCGAGGGCCCCCGGCCTGAGGGGGCCCCAGACAACCTCCAAAATAAGTATACAACTTTATAATTGGTTACATTAGACTAATTTTACTTTCTATTTTACAATAATCTTGCACATTTACAATCAATTTTGACTCTGTCAAAGAAGGAGATGCCAAATGTTTAATTAATAAAAAGTAATCTCTTTAAAATAAATAATCTTGACTTGCAGAGTTTAAACTATTGAGCAGATGAAAAACGTAACTAAGTTAATTTGAAGCATAAATAAAAGTGTTCTTGAAATAAAGACGATTCATATTACAACAAACAAAAGTTTATTGATAATTCAAAACAGATATCATGAATAAAATATTAGCACTTCAAAAACAACATTACTTGTAACATCAGCTGGAGATCACATGTATCAAAACAACTTTTTCACAAAAAAAAAGAAACATATCTATTGAAGGCTTGTCAAACACATAGCAAAATTTACTCTTTATAGAAGATTAAATTTAGAACACAATTGCCGTTCACTATTTAAAATTAAGAGACCAGCTCCTAAAGAAAAAGAAAAAGAAATGAAGCATCCACATTGTGTAAAACGATCTATTTATGTATGCCAGACAAATTAATATGCATAAGCATAACGTTAATAAAACAGTTAATTTAATTGAAGCCATAAAAAAACATGACTGGTCAAAACAGAATGACGTCATCGTCACATGAACGGAAATGAACGAAAACAATTAGTTATGAATTTTTACTTAGTGAAATGAATGTGAAAGTTTGTTTACATTTTATGCCACGGAAGCTAATTTACTGAAGACTATAAAAATAAGTGATTTTTGATTAAATGACAGGAAGATAAATTCAATGAAATTAAAAGTTAAGTAAGTTATCAAAAATATTTTAATAAAAGTCTTTTCAAAAATTATTTATAATTTAATTTATATAATTGAACATTGTGTTTTGATATAACTTAATGAATTGTTGATCTAAACAAATGTTATAAAGTTTATTATAAATTATTTAAACCAAGACAATAAATGGCAAGAACCTTTATAGAAAATCCTATAGCTGTTATTCCTAACAAATCCCCCCCTCTTGTCATTTATAATCTGAACATTTATAAGAGGTAAGGAATAAAACAAACAGCTTAAATTATGCCTTAGGCACAAAAAGTTCCTTAAAAAAACCCTCTAAAACAAGCCCTCAAAAAAAAAACAGAATTTTTTTTTTAAATTCACAAAAGTATCCGATATATACATAGGTATACAAATCAGGAAAATAATGACTACATCATTTAGCTTTTAAAGTTCAATAATTACATTCTCTAACTGCAAAAAAAAAATATATATATATATATATATATATAAATTAAATACAAAACAATTCACAGAAAGTTACTTTCCTCATATATACAATACAAATAATCAATTACATTCACTCGCACATGCTGGGGCCCCAGTCTTTCAAACACTCATACAGAAAGAACTTTTCAAAAAAAAATTAGAAAATATATAAAGAATGTATAAACAAACAAAATGTTTAACTCCAGGCATTGAATGGGACCTAATGACATTTCCAATTTGTTAGAATGGTAATTCTAACACTTTTAAAATTAATTAATTTTTATTAAATTCCCCGGAAAATATTTTCGTTTCTTTTATTTAATTAATTATTCCAATTTATTCCTTTAAAATTCCTCGATTTGCAATAATAGAAAAGTTCAAAATTTCATGTGAAACGTTTTGTTTGTAAACAAACCAGAATTGTTACCGGGACCGATTTCTGCGAAACGTAAACAAACGTTTTCACCTATTAAAAAATTAATTTTGATAAAACGCTCAGATCGTTTTAAAATTATTTTATATCGGCCTCAATGAATTCATAACCAATTTTAATAATTTTCCTAACTTTCAGATTCCCTTAATTAAAATCAGTGACGTCATTTCCATTTACGATTTTCAAATTCTTCTTCTAGAATGTTCGATTCGGTCCGCAGCGAATATATCGCTACGCCGATTCAAAGTGCAGCGTCCCTTCAGGAAAATATGTTTTTTCAATATTTAACATTCATTCCAAAAAATGAGCCGATATAAAATATTCCTCTCTTAAAATAAAATTCATTTACTCTCATCTTATTTTTATTTATTCAACAGACTATCCAAATAAAATAGTTGTTTTTTTGAACTATTTACCACGCGCCCGTATACTCCGGTAAATAGTCTCAAGCTCGCGGGAAAATTGGATTTTCGTCAGATTTTTCTCTCTCTCTGGTAAGCTCTGGTGGAAGAGGTTGTGCGTTCTCGCTGCTCGGCGGCATCGGCTTATAGCCGATGCGCGCGAGTAGTTTTACGGATAAGCATACTTAAAATGATTTATAAACCAAGCTTTCGAGCTAAATATATTTTGTTCCAATCGACATTTAAGCAAACATCAAATGATGGAAGATACCAATAAAGTGTATATCTGCAGGACTCATCGACGTTCCGGGCACCCTACTAGGCCTAACTCGAGGCTTGGGTAAGGATCATGCGCTGCTGATTGCCTTAAATAGGAAATCATCTCTATCGGGGATCTACTTCGCTTTTCTATTATTCAAAGCATCTTGTGGTGTGAGGAAGGAGCAAAAAGACTTATTTTAGCTCCAATTACCTAATTTTTTCAATCAACAATCATTTTACAGTGGTGTCACAAAGCAGAATAATGAAAATAGTTAAGATGCACCGAACGTAACAACTTCAACTTTATGCTATCAAGCCGATACTAATTTACTTCATGAGAGATACCTTAGATATGTAGAGGATAAAAGGAATTTTGAGTGGAGAAATATTTGGAGGAACGATCTTTAAGTCGTATATATTGTGTTTGAAATATGATAGGCCATGAACTTCATTGACTTGAGATACTAACTTTCTTTAAAACACTCAATACTCAGGCCTATGATAGTATCCTCCTTCCAAATATGTAATACGAAATATTCTGTTAATATATCCTATAATTTGATGATAACAATCCTCTCTCAGATGCTGCAAAATAATGTAATAGCAATTTAAATTGATGCACGTACCGGTACGTCTACGTCAACAATATATTTTTGTATGTGGTTTACAAGGAATTAGAAGTGCTTATAATAAAGAGTGTGCGTAATTACGAGATAAGTGTCATAGTGAATTAATTTTATGTGCATTTTGAACCAGTTAACCTTTATTTTCAGGTATGTGTTACTTCTTCATGGGGTAAGTTAATTATAATTTATAATTTTTCTATGATTGTTTTATTTATTTAATTTAAATGATTATTATATTTTAGGATATAAAAGTTTTGGCAATTCGGCAGTTTGATAAATACATATATACGGCACAACTAAATTAAGGTACTACCACTACCACTAATTTAATTACTTTCGGCCTTTAATCGATCTATTAATTTTCATGATTTACTAACTTTATAATTTCCAAAATCCAAAAATCAAGTTTTATCGTTTAACTAGAAATTTATTGTTTAACATTTGGTGCCGTACTAAAAGAAATAACCGACTTTAAGGTCTAGAACCTGAGGTTATGAATTGCCATTTAAAAATTAATTAATTTTAGCGATCGCGATTTAGATTAAAAAAAAAAAAAAAATCGCGAAGATTTTATTTTTATTTTGTCTCATTATGCATGCCACTTAAAATAATCTAGATATTATATTTTCATGTTGTGTGTTTAATTTTATTTGATTTCAATGTGGGAAATCTCAATATATGGCATTCCAAGAAAGGGAATGTAGATAAATTTTTGAGCTATTTTAGCTGTAAACTTTTAAAGAAAATAAACAAAAAATTGAGATTTGCCACTATTACATGCCCTATATTAACATTTCATGGAATTTTTGTGTATTTTATTTTATTTTAATGTGGTAAATCCCAATTTATGGTATTCCAGTAAATAAAAGGAATACAGGTAATTTTTAGAGCTATTTTAGCTATAATTATTTAAAAAATAAAGAAATATTTGAGATTTGCCACTTATACATACTTTATTTTAAATAGTTCATGGAATTTGAGTGTTATTTCATATTCTGAAAATAAATATTGAGTTTTAATTTGTTTTGAGGTGGTAAAATAAATTCAAATTCCTAGAAAATAAAAATGATAATTTTTTAGAATTATAATATGATTCATATATTTGTGTTTTTTTCTATGGAAATCTGCTAAGTGAAATTTAATATACATATTTAATTTACAGTTATTTACTTAGTGTCCTTTTCCATTTATTACATTTTCTCTCTGGGTAGAGTTAAAAATAAAATCATTTTATTAACGCCAGAGAGTAAAAGGTTTACGAAAAAAAAAAAAAAAAAAAAAAAATCCTTTCTGGATATGCAAGATTCATTTATTTTGATGTATGATATGCTGCAATGATTACATAGAGAAAATTAAAAAAAAAAAAAAAATAATAATAAGGGGTTCTTGAATATCTCCGATTTGAAATGCAATCATTCATTTTAAGTATGATTTGCCTTAAATATGGCAATTTCAAAAAATGTTTTGAAAAATTACATCAAAAAATTCAGAATATAAATTTATTTGTAAGGGATGAATGATTATAAACTACATGGTGTTACTTAGAAAATTCTAAATAAAAAAGTCCAAAGGTGCGAGATATTTTTTTGGGGGGCGAAGGTGTTTAGATTTGATTATTGGGACGGTGAAATTTTGCGTTTTATGGTAATTTGAGCTGATGGCCACAGCAATCATTGTGCCATGCGAAATTTTAACTATAAACCCAGTTGACTAGGCATTTCACTTCAAAAATAAAATAAATAAATAAAGGGTTACCTACCTTTTAATTTTCCATCACACCTAAAGAATTTACAGGAAACATTTATAGGCAATTAAAATTCAGATCATTGTTCTACTTATATATACAAAAAATTATATTTGATTTATTATATTGAAACTGTGCACAGTATGTATAAAATTTATAGGGTAGATGATAGGGCATGACACTTGCAGTTTTTATATAAGTCGATGAGGTTAAAACCGATTAGGTACCCGTTTTTCACCTCTGGTGAATGTAAGTCTGTGGCTTAAGCTGACATGCATGCTTTCTATTCAAAATTCTATATATGAAAACTACCTTGAATATTATTTATAGCATATGTAGAGACCGATATAAGCTGAGCCTTTATATAGTGTGACCAGCAGTCTCGTTATGCATTGCTTTTATTGATATGGGACGAATAAATTCCCCTTTTCTTCAATTAAAATGAAATAAAAGAAAAAACAATGATCTAAAATTATGTTATATATGATGTGATCAGCACAATGCCGGTTTCCTTGACACCAAATTTAAAGAACATTAATATTACTCTAAAATGTTCAATTTTTTTTCTCACTATTCATCCCCATGAGATTGCATTTGAACTCCAAACAATATTAATAGTGAAAATTTACTCATGCCTCAAACTTCTCAGCAAAGCAAAAAAAAAAAAAAAAAATATCTTCACTCCCTTTTCAAATTTTATGATACTGGCTCCTCCAATAGACATTCAAGTTAGCAGACAAAATACATAAATTAATATATATCAAAAAAATTTTTTTACTTACCTTAAATGATTCTAAAATTGCTGTTGGTGGGATACTGAGAAATTCGGCCCTGGAGTGATTCAAAATTTGTCAGGCTGGTCCGAGGTAATGTTTCACTTTTGTGCACTGGTACTGCAGTTCTTAGATATTCTCACTTCTTCAATTTCAGAATAAATTTTTTAACCTAAATGTTACATTATGAAAATCTACAAAAAACATATTCACTTACCTGTTTAAAAAAAAAGCAAAAAAAAAGATATATGCATTTTTTTTTCAAATTATTAAAGTATATTCAAAAACGTTTAATCACTGACACCTACCTGTTGTAAACCTTTTGCGATTTGGCAGGAGTGTATATTCTAAAATAACACAAATCAATTTTACAAACAGTATTCATTTTCCAATTCCTTATGCATGTGACACATTGTAGAAATATAGGTATTGTCCTAGAGTATTGATGGAGACCATTTATAGCCGAGCCTTTCTTTAAGTGTTATTGGCTGTCTCACATGCTCATCACAATAGTGTTACAGCTCTAAAGTCCGTCAATTGTGGATATTACAATGTTTAAAATACCTACAATTGATTTCCAATAAAAAAATTTTTTTTACCTTTAATGATTTGTTGTTAGGTGCATATTTTTACGTTAAAGATTCCGTCATAAATTTGTAGCTGAGATGTTTCTGGTTTAAAAAAAAAAAAAAAAAAATTGATTAATAGTTAAAATTTCCTTTTAAATTGTTAATTTCAGCAGATCTCCATTGTATTATTATAACTCCATTGTACTATTTTATATTATGTGTTGAAAAAGTGGTATGCATATGATTTTGTTTTAACTTGCCCCACATCATGTATGTTTTGAGTATTATTATATATATTCGGATACGCACTCATGTAGTGTACCTTTCATGTTTACTATATATTTTGTGTTAGACGATTGTCCAATTCCCGCAGCCAAATTCTTTTTTCTAGAGAGGGGGAGAAATGTTAGAATGGTAATTCTAACACTTTTAAAATTAATTAATTTTTATTAAATTCCCCGGAAAATATTTTCGTTTCTTTTATTTAATTAATTATTCCAATTTATTCCTTTAAAATTCCTCGATTTGCAATAATAGAAAAGTTCAAAATTTCATGTGAAACGTTTTGTTTGTAAACAAACCAGAATTGTTACCAGGACCGATTTCTGCGAAACGTAAACAAACGTTTTCACCTATTAAAAAATTAATTTTGATAAAACGCTCAGATCGTTTTAAAATTATTTTATATTGGCCTCAATGAATTCATAACCAATTTTAATAATTTTCCTAACTTTCAGATTCCCTTAATTAAAATCAGTGACGTCATTTCCATTTACGATTTTCAAATTCTTCTTCTAGAATGTTCGATTCGGTCCGCAGCGAATATATCGCTACGCCGATTCAAAGTGCAGCGTCCCTTCAGGAAAATATGTTTTTTCAATATTTAACATTCATTCCAAAAAATGAGCCGATATAAAATATTCCTCTCTTAAAATAAAATTCATTTACTCTCATCTTATTTTTATTTATTCAACAGACTATCCAAATAAAATAGTTGTTTTTTTTAACTATTTACCACGCGCCCGTATACTCCGGTAAATAGTCTCAAGCTCGCGGGAAAATTGGATTTTCGTCAGATTTTTCTCTCTCTCTGGTAAGCTCTGGTGGAAGAGGTTGTGCGTTCTCGCCGCTCGGCGGCATCGGCTTATAGCCGATGCGCGCGAGTAGTTTTACGGATAAGCATACTTAAAATGATTTATAAACCAAGCTTTCGAGCTAAATATATTTTGTTCCAATCGACATTTAAGCAAACATCAAATGATGGAAGATACCAATAAAGTGTATATCTGCAGGACTCATCGACGTTCCGGGCACCCTACTAGGCCTAACTCGAGGCTTGGGTAAGGATCATGCGCTGCTGATTGCCTTAAATAGGAAATCATCTCTATCGGGGATCTACTTCGCTTTTCTATTATTCAAAGCATCTTGTGGTGCGAGGAAGGAGCAAAAAGACTTATTTTAGCTCCAATTACCTAATTTTTTCAATCAACAATCATTTTACAGTGGTGTCACAAAGCAGAATAATGAAAATAGTTAAGATGCACCGAACGTAACAACTTCAACTTTATGCTATCAAGCCGATACTAATTTACTTCATGAGAGATACCTTAGATATGTAGAGGATAAAAGGAATTTTGAGTGGAGAAATATTTGGAGGAACGATCTTTAAGTCGTATATATTGTGTTTGAAATATGATAGGCCATGAACTTCATTGACTTGAGATACTAACTTTCTTTAAAACACTCATACTCAGGCCTATGATAGTATCCTCCTTCCAAATATGTAATACGAAATATTCTGTTAATATATCCTATAATTTGATGATAACAATCCTCTCTCAGATGCTGCAAAATAATGTAATAGCAATTTAAAATGATGCACGTACCGGTACGTCTACGTCAACAATATATTTTTGTATGTGGTTTACAAGGAATTAGAAGTGCTTATAATAAAGAGTGTGCGTAATTACGAGATAAGTGTCATAGTGAATTAATTTTATGTGCATTTTGAACCAGTTAACCTTTATTTTCAGGTATGTGTTATTTCTTCATGGGGTAAGTTAATTATAATTTATAATTTTTCTATGATTGTTTTATTTATTTAATTTAAATGATTATTATATTTTAGGATATAAAAGTTTTGGCAATTCGGCAGTTTGATAAATACATATATACGGCACAACTAAATTAAGGTACTACCACTACCGCTAATTTAATTACTTCCGGCCTTTAATCGATCTATTAATTTTCATGATTTACTAACTTTATAATTTCCAAAATCCAAAAATCAAGTTTTATCGTTTAACTAGAAATTTATTGTTTAACACAATTCAAACATAATAAAACTAGGACTTACAAAATTAAAAAGTTTAACATGCCCGTGAACAGATCCTTTTGAAAATATAAATCTCCCAAAAGACAAACCAGAGAGACATCTGACAAATTACAATGGCACCCTCTACGAGACGTTACCGAGGGCTGTTCTGCCTCACTAAAATCTATCTCTCAAAAGACATATCCTCAATTAGATGGGAAAGTTAATTATTCAATACCTGGAAAGACTCAAAAAATATATATATTAAATACAAGAATTTTATAAAACAATGTACTAACAATTCTGTAAAACAATGTACAAACAAATTCCTTAAAACAATGTACTAAACCATAAATTATTTAAAACAATGTACTAACAATAAATTACAGTATTATTTTTTATGTACAAAAAGATTCATAATAAGCTTTTCAAGATCGTTTCTGGACTGGGGTTTTGTGAAAGGATCACTAAGGTTAGATTTACTTTTAATGTATTTAAGATCAAATAATTGTTTATAAACCAAATCTCTAACAAAAAATAACTGTATATCTATATGTTTACTTCTATAGTTCTCTATTGGAGATTTTACAAAGTCTATAGTGGCCATATTGTCAACAAATAATATTGATTTTTCCTTTTGACCAAAAACTAAATTTTTATGATAACATTCTTCAAGGATTCTATCAAACCATATTAACTCTTTAGAGGCTTCAGTCATTGCCACGAACTCAGCTTCCATTGTGGAAAGACTGACGCTCTTTTCCTTAAAAGTTCTCCATTCAATTGGAGACCTACCTAAAAGAATTAACTGTCCCCCCATAGAAGTTCTGTCATCACGGTTTGCAGCAAAATCTGCATCAGAATAAACTAGGAATTGAATATTATTGCAAGTTAAGTCCAATTTTAATTCACGAGTACTATTGACATATCCAAGTAATTTTAAGAGACCATTCCAATGATTAAGTCCAGGATCTGACTGAAACTGACTAAAAATATTAGTAAGTAGCATAACTTATATCTGGACGAGTTCTGTTAGCAAGAAAAGACAAACATCCCAAAATATTTCTATAGGGGTAATTTAACATTTCTTTAAGTTCATCATTTGTTTTAGGAGAATCTCTCTTAGAATAAACTGAAGTTTTACATATAGGAAGTGAAGAAATAGGGAAATTAAAATTTTTATACCTTTCACATACTTCTTTAATATAACTCTCTTGATGTATGTAAAGTTTCCCATCAACTTCCATAAACTCAACTCCTAGCAATTTTTTAGTTTTACCTAAGACTTTAATATCAAAATTAGAACTTAGTAACTTTAACAATTTATCTGAAATTTCTTTACATTTACAAAATAAAACAAAATCATCAACATATAAAATTAGAACTGCATTTGAATCAAATATGTACACACAATTACAACTCTCCAACTTTACAAAACCAATATTTAACAAAACCTTATGGATTTCATAAAACCATTCCCTGCCACTCTGATGCAGGCCATATAACGCTTTATTCAATTTACAAACTCTATTTTCTTGACCTTTAACCACAAAACCTGGAGGTTGTAACATGTAAACATCTCTATTCAAACTAGCATAAAGATATGCACCAGTCACGTCACATTGGGTATGAATCCATTTATTATAAGAAACAAGAAGAGAAAAGAAAAATCTAACTAAACTAAAATTGACAACAGGGGAAAAAGTTTCATCAAAAGATTCACCCTTTATTTGAGTGTAACCCTGTGCCACTAAACGAGCCTTAAATCTAACAATTTTTCCAGTCTCATCCTTTTTTACTGTATATACCCAACGACAACCTACTGGATTGACATTTTTAGGAGGATCAACCAAATTCCAGACCTGTCTAGCTTTCATAGTATCCATTTCACTCTCCATAGCACTTAACCAGTAGGATAATTATCCGACTTAAATGCTTGTTTGTAAGTTTTAGGAATAGACACTTTATCTAGTCAGCTAGACTCGCTTAATTGGGATACAATCTCCTCATTATCCACTTCATCAAGATCAGAAACAGGACCCTCATAATCATTTTCACCTCGAAAATCAAATAATTCAGGTTCAAATAAAAGTTTATTTTTATCACAGTAAGTTTGCACTTCATTTAATGAACGCAAACGCTGTGTTTTTCCTTCCTGAAAATAATAAATGTCTCTTCTGGAATGATCACTACGCATTTTGGGCTTCCTTAACCAAACTACCTTTTTCAGTTCTGAACTTATAGGAGAACTAGGTAAACAATCATGGGAATTATCAGAAGGATAAAAATCGACTTTAGCTTCCTCCCTGTGTTCACTTGGAATAGTAACCTCACTATAATTCTGTATCTCAGAAAAAGGGTTGGTGCCCATCACGGCTCCACTGCGCTTAGTTTTAAAAGTTTCATTTTCATCAAATGAGACATTTATTGTTTTGACCACCTTTCCAGAATCGGGCATCCATATTCTATAACCCTTAGTTCTATATGCATAACCTATAAGGTATCCAATTTTTGCCTTTGCTTCAAGCTTATTGCGAAGCCGGCGAGGAACACCTACATATGCAAGAACACCAAAAGGTTTTAGATGCCTTACTGAAGGTTTGCGGCCAAAGAAAAGTTCAAAAGGAGTCTGCTTCTGATCAGAATGACATACCCTATTCCAGGTATATGTAAAGTGAGACATAGCATCAGGTCAAAAACTAGCATGCAAACCTGAATCATCTAATAAAGTCCTAGAACCATCTGCAACAGTTTGGTTATACCTTTCTACAATGCCATTCTGTTCCGGAGAATAGATATTGGTAAGTTCATGTGTAATTCCCTTTTCAGAGAAATATTTCTTAAGGTTATTTCCCAAAAATTCCCCCCCATTATCAGTTCTAATACATTTTACTTTAGAGTTCAGAATATTTTCAACTCTATTTATATGCTTTTGTAAAAAATTACAAGCTTCTGATTTTTCTCTGAGGGGATAAAGGGAAACCTTTCTAGAATAATCATCTATGATTGAAAAAAAATATCTTTCTCCGTCATGTCCATTTACTGGACTAGGACCCCATATATCTGCATATAACAGTTCTAAAGGATGTTTGGATCTAATGACATTCAAAGGTTTAAAGGAAACTCGCTTATTTTTGTTAAGTTTACATGTCTCACAATTAAATTTACATTTACTTAACTCAGGATGACCAATGACATTATTTTCTTTAAAGGTACGAAATAAAGATGAAATACCTATATGTGCAAATCTACAATGCCATAATTTATGTTGGTCCTCAACTGAAGTATCAGCTACAAAAGCAATTCTATTTACAGGTTTTTTAGTTAATTTTGGATAAACATAATATATTCCATTTTTAAGATAAGCTTTAAATAACAGACTATTACCCTGTGTCACTTTCACCACACCCCCAGATCCAGAAAAACAGCCTCCCATGAGGTCAACACGTGGGCCAGAAATGAGATTTCGCCTAAGCTTAGGACTGTACATGACCTCTTTAAATTCCACAGTTCTTTTTCCAAATTTTAATATAACAGTCCCTTTACCCTCTATTGGGAATTCAAGATTATCAATGGCAATAGCCATTTTTTCAGAAACCAATGGTTTGTAATCTACAAAGAAATCTTTATGCTTACAGAAATGATGTGTCGCGGCGGTGTCGAAACACCAATCTGTTTCACTACTATCTTTCTCAGTTAAACAAGCATTAACATAAGAAATAAAAGGTTTTGACTTACAGTTTTTATGTCTAGTACCTCTATGAAACCTTGACCCTCTGGAATGTCCACTTCTAATGTTATTTCTCCCTCTAAACACAGAACTTTGTCCTGATGAAGGAGATCTCATAGGAGAAGGACTTCTACTGGAAGGAAAACTTGAATTTGGTCTTGAAGATGATCTTTCTCTTGGTCGATCCATACACCGTTGATTAAATCTCGGTACATCTGATCTTGAAGAAGACAAATTTTTAGACTGATTATTTATAAATGGACATTGATTTCTGTAATGACGATCCCTTCCACAGCAATAGCACACACCACTTTTCTTTCTTATAGTAGATTGAGCCTGTATATTACACACATCGTGATTTCTCACTCTTTGTCGAACTTCCTCAGCTATAATCTCCTGAACTACTTCTTTAAATTTAAAATCAGTGTCCTTCCATCGCAATACTGATTGAACAGAAGTGTCAAAATTTGAAGGCAAAAATTTAAGAAATTGATAAACTGCGTATTTTTCTGAAAAAGAGGAATCAATCCCTTTAATTTGATTAAATAATCGATTAACTCTTGAAGAAAATAAAGAAATTGTTTCATCAGGTTGGATTCTTGCTTCACAAAATTTATTAAATATTTCCATATGATATGAACGATTATCAGGTCTGAAATTCTTTAATAATTCTTTCCATAATGTAACTGGATCTTCAAAATTTTCAACAAGTTTTCTATACTGTGGCTGAATATTTAGATAAATTATGGAAATTGCTGTATTACATCTATTTTTAAAATCAAAAACTTGTTTCTCAAATTCAATAGTTGACTCTTTTTCTTTTAAAACAGGCAATTTCTCAGTCTCATTTACAATGGACCACAGTCCCCTCTCCATTAGGAGGAATTTCACATCCTGTGACCATCCATCATAATTAGATTCACTCAATTTCTCAATTTGATAATT
Organism: Salticus scenicus; assembly: GCA_963930645.1. Classification (NCBI taxonomy): domain Eukaryota; kingdom Metazoa; phylum Arthropoda; class Arachnida; order Araneae; family Salticidae; genus Salticus; species Salticus scenicus. Next base: position 266,731,518 of record OZ005658.1, read on the forward strand.
GCTAGCCATAATTTATCAAAAAAATTTAAATTTTAATATAAAACAGCAAAAAAACTCAAATAAGTTATAAAAATTAAATTTATAATCGCTCCCCCCCCCCCCGTCAATAACGATCGTAATTTTTATATATACTTCTTAACTTTACTGAAGACATAACTTCAACTCTTCATGAAAGTAGCAAGAATTTCAAAAAAAAGTCACAAGAGCTAAATATACTTCATAAATATAAAAGTTTCTGCAATATCTCATAATCAAAAACAATGTCACTGCCTTTATTTGAACTCAACTGCTTCATTTTATATCTTAAATAATCAAAAAATGAAATTCTTGAAGGTAAAAACTAAGTTCAATAACAATGTGACACATTAAATAGAGAATAGACATCTTGCAGAAAGAAAAAATAGCTCACATAATTATCCTATTTAAATACGATCCATCCTTTCCTTTCACGGGAGAAACGAAAACAAAATAAGAAAAACCACAAAAGATAAAAAGTACTTTGATTCATGAACTTGACCTATATTCACCATCTTCCATACGGACGATAATCAAAACAAACATGACAGCTGTTTCAAAAAAGTAATGACTGCCCATAACCTTTTATCTGTCAAAGAAGGAGATGCCAAATGTTTAATTAATAAAAAGTAATCTCTTTAAAATAAATAATCTTGACTTGCAGAGTTTAAACTATTGAGCAGATGAAAAACGTAACTAAGTTAATTTGAAGCATAAATAAAAGTGTTCTTGAAATAAAGACGATTTATATTACAACAAACAAAAGTTTATTGATAATTCAAAACAGATATTGTGAATAAAATATTAGCACTTCAAAAACAACATTACTTGTAACATCAGCTGGAGATCACATGTATCAAAACAACTTTTTCACAAAAAAAAGAAACATATCTATTGAAGGCTTGTCAAACACATAGCAAAATTTACTCTTTATAGAAGATTAAATTTAGAACACAATTGCCGTTCACTATTTAAAATTAAGAGACCAGCTCCTAAAGAAAAAGAAATGAAGCATCCACATTGTGTAAAACGATCTATTTATGTATGCCAGACAAATTAATATGCATAAGCATAACGTTAATAAAACAGTTAATTTAATTGAAGCCATAAAAAAACATGACTGGTCAAAACAGAATGACGTCATCGTCACATGAACGGAAATGAACGAAAACAATTAGTTATGAATTTTTACTTAGTGAAGTGAATGTGAAAGTTTGTTTACATTTTATGCCACGGAAGCTAATTTACTGAAGACTATAAAAATAAGTGATTTTTGATTAAATGACAGGAAGATAAATTCAATGAAATTAAAAGTTAAGTAAGTTATCAAAAATATTTTAATAAAAGTCTTTTCAAAAATTATTTATAATTTAATTTATATAATTGAACATTGTGTTTTGATATAACTTAATGAATTGTTGATCTAAACAAATGTTATAAAGTTTAATATAAATTATTTAAACCAAGACAATAAATGGCAAGAACCTTTATAGAAAATCCTATAGCTGTTATTCCTAACAGACTCATCGAGTGTTCTGCAGTGCTCATAACTTCAGACAAGTTCGCGACCAAAGAGCTTAAATCTAAACAATTATTGTTATTGAAGCTTTGTGATGATAAACCTTGTCTTTCTTGATTGTTTTTATCTATAATGCGCGCATAAGTCAAGCTGAGAATGTTTCATTTTTGGAGCACGCTACTTCATTTTTCATCCAGTGGCTGAACTATTATTCCCGATTCCCGAGGCCCTCTAATTGAAGCCCCTCCCCCCTCCCCCCTACAGGAAGGTCCCTTGCACATATTCACTTAATTTTTTAACCATAAAAAGTCATTAAAATCAGTTTAAAAAATAATTCGAGAGCCCGCAAACCAACGTGGGGGCTATAGGCATTGGTCCTGCTTGCCCTACCTTAGTAAGACCTTGCATAAATAGGTTCTAGTTTTTGTATTGTCGCTCTGTGGTCACTTTTTGTACATTATAGTGTTTTATACCGGAACATGCTTTAAACTGTTCTATAATGGTGAGCGACCTCCTTTCGTTTAACAAGCTTAAAGCGAAATTACAACGAATGATTTAATGGCTCGATAACTTCACCAGATACATATACTTAAAATTTAAGTTTCTTTGGAGGCCCCCTCAGGACCAGATGTCCGGCCTGGCCCGTCCCCACCGTTCTCCCGTCGAAACGCCACTGGTTTCATCTTATTTGTTTGCCTTTCTTCTATCTTAAGCAGCCACGAAATTTTAAATGTAGAGTTTAGATTGCGATAATTATCTCTTTGAAGATACAATTCTTGCTCTTACCAAATAATAACAACTTTGTCGCGATGCTCACTCGCTAAGTCTCATAGTAGGGTTGTACTTAAATCACCGTTTGAGCTGTGTCAACATGAAACATGTCTATGAAAGTAACGCATCGAAAAGAAGAGAAAATTTTTAAATATTGAAAAAATTTCCAAATGCTTAAATACTTGGTTAACTAGTTCCACTTCTGAGTCGCAAAGTCGGCCTTTGAGGGACAATAATGATACATAAATACAGGTAATTCGGATTATTTTATGAGCTCATAACTTCACACAAAGCATTTCTATTATTTAATTTTATAAAATTAATTTTTTAAATTAGAGGTTCTTAATTTCAAATGAAAATTAGAAATTTTATATAAAAATAATACTTAAGTACCTTCCACATAATCGGTAATTTGAGCCAAAGCTATTATTTCTGTTTCTTGCTGTGCATTGTTTATACCCCTAATGTGATATAGATTATCACATATTATAAAATTTATATTTTTCTCTTTAAAGGGATAGGTAAATTCTCTAATAAATTAAATTATAAATTAGATTCTTTAATCTTAAACAACTACTTAAAATATAACGATATAACGATTTTATCCAATAAATAATAAAATTTTACAATATGCATTTTCTAATTTTTATATCTTCCCTTTCATTTTTTTTTTTCAATGTAACTGAAACACTTTTTTGATTAATTCCCAGTATTCTATTAATAAGCTTAACGTACTGGAAATTCTTTTCGCGCTGTAAATGATAATGTTTTGACTTATTTCTATCCGTTTGTTTTGTGAAACTAGAAAATAATTAATTCGGTCTCTTTCAATCGCACATCGAAATGTAACTCATACACCATCTTGTCGCCTAATTTACATCAACGGTTAAATAGAATATTTGCTTAGCTAGTTATTTTCCCAGAGTCTAAATCTTGGCGAAATCATGCCAACATTCACTAACAATGGTCAATAAATTACTCGTCACTTTTTAAAAATATACATATGAATATTCCTAACGTAATGCAACCATTCTCTATCCTAAACTTTGAACTTGGTGTGTATAATTCAGCACCAAATGCATTGTCATTTGTTTTGCTTCAGTTTAGGAGCACACACTTTCTTTCTGATCATAAAACATGTAAGATCTCAAGAGCGATTCGGGCCTAGGGCTCGGCCTGATCCTCGGTACTGTTTCTCACTCCAGAATGTTTTCGTTAAAAAAAACTTATGTTCTTTTAATTGCATATGGTCACGTGCATTGGAATATTTTTAATAAACTGGCATGAGAACAAAATATGTTTCTGAGTTAATTCCGAGCCTGGACTTTAAATGGAAATTAACTTTTAATAATGTTTTTACTTTTCAGCCAACATCATCAACGAAAATATTCTTTTTTACGACGGCCAAGTCATCTTCTTCACACCTAAAATCCAGTGACTGTCATTTAGCTACGCTTTTTATATGCCTAGCGGCCATTCTCAATCAAAATTATTTATTCGAATAAAACTGCATTAAATAACGGAGTTTTCCTTTTGTTTTAGATAATGTAGGAAGCTAAGGTATTGCACTAAGTTTTCATTTTTCTACCGGAAAAAACAGTAGCAAAATAATTCTATTGTTTATTGGGTGAGTGCGAAAGTTCTACCGGTTTTTGGATATACAAATTTGCAATTGAATTGACGTCACACTTGACAATGTAATGACACAAATCGTCGTCCAATCAAACGTGTGGATGCCTCTCTATTTAAATGCATCGTGTCTCACAAAGTCAATCATCTAAAAAAAAATATCAGAGAGTGTAACATAGAAAGCGAGAAGGAGCATATAAGACATTGTTTGTTATACGAGCTCGATAAAAAGAGTACGGCAGCCGCAGCATGTCGCAATGTTTGTCAAGTTTATGGGGAGGATCCAATAGACGAAAGCACGTATCGTCGATGGTTTCGTAAATTTAGGGAAGGAGACAGAAGCTGCCAAGATCAGGCTAAGAGTGGACGGCCTTCACACATTGGAGACGACGATATTGACCAAGCCATAAGGATCAACCCGAACCCAACCATGCAAGAATTGGTGGAGACCTTCATCGTACACCGGACAACGGTCGATGGATGACTGGTTAAGTTGGGTTTTACGAGAAATTTCGATTGTTTGGTTCCACATAATCTGACAGCTAATCAACGGGATGACCGAATCACCACCTATGTTTCCTTGCTTTTCTGGTACAAAAATGGCCCATTCTTGACACGAATTGTGACAGGGGATGAGAAATGGGTTATGTACCGTAATGTAAATTGTCGTAGGACTGTGTGTCACCTTTCTGATCCGCCTGCATCGACTTCGAAAGCTGAACTTCATCCCAAGAAAGTGTCATTGAGTGTGTGGTGGGATGTTCAGGGAATAATTCACCGGGAGGTCCTGCCACTCAACCAAACCATCAATGCTGCCTTCTACTGTCTGCAGTTAGACAGGCTGCATTCAAATTTGATACTAAAGCGGCTACGTCTCACCAATCGTTGTCGTGTTATCCTTCATAACGATAATGCCAGGCCACATGCTGCTGTCATCACTCACCGAAAGTTACTGGGCTTTGGTTGGGAGGTTTTACCCCACCCTACCTATTCTTCTGACTTTTCACCAACTGACTATCACCTATTTCATGCGTTGAACTATTCCTTCAGTCAGAAAATCTTTGATGATCTTGATGCTGTGAAAACTGTCATCCAGGACTTTTTTGACTCGAGACCGCCGGAATTTTACCGCCGTGGGATTCATCTCCTACCAGACAGATGGCAAGAGGTCATAGACAGCAATGGGGATTATGACAATAATAGGTACTGTTCATTTTGCGTTTATTTGCTCATCTTTATGGGTAATAAAAACGGGTAAAACTTTTGCACTCACACAATAATTTTCTAAAATTAACTTTTAAAATGAAAAATTCTTAATTTGGGAGGAAAATTAGACATTTTACTTAAAAACTAGTTGAACCCGACCACGCATTGCTGTGGTTTTTAGTAGGCTTTACCCGCTTCGCTATTCGCTGGTCATTATATCTGAATGACTTTAAAAATTCTATAACAGTTATATTAAAATCACACACACGCAAAAATAAATAAATAAAAGAAAAATAAAAGAAATCAATCAAAACCTCGATTAGGGTTCCCGCTGTCCTTAGCAGCGGCTTTCATGGTCCACATGTGCTGGTACCGCAGTATTTTTTCCGTATAAAATTACAGATTTTATACGGAAATAAAAATGAAGCCTATTTTTGTCTTCTAAGTATAGATGTAAAATTATGTACAAAACATAATTTAATTTAAGACAACAGGACATAAAATCTTTTTTTTCATATAAAAGCATTCAGTTACTGTTTGTTCCTTAGCAACGGTTACTACATTCGATTCATAAAGTTTCTTTGGTACAGCTTCAGTATAAGATCATTTGGCGATTTTTAAACTTTCGTTATCGTTTTGGCGATAAATTAAAGTGGTTGTCGCAGTTGCATAAGTAAAGATCTTGGTGAGAATTACTTAATTTACTACATGTATTCCAAGGTTTTGCAGAGACATTTTTCTTTGTATTACAAAATATAATTTACAATTTGTATCAACTAAATCACAAAGAACACACTTTTTTTTTCTTTTAATATGCTTGGTATTTTATTACCGTTGTGTCCCTTTTTATTAATTATTTAGGTATTAGGTACAAAATACCAAGGATTATTAATTAAGATTAAATTATTAATACCAAGGATTAGATTATTATGTTTTCAACAGTGTGATTTGATTGCCTAAAACTAAAAATATTTCACAATCCCATTTTTAAATAATGAACCACTTGTAATTAATTACTATACTTATTTTTCCAGCATGTAACTGGTATAGGTATGGTATATAAAAATTATATAAATATTTGAAGTAAAAATAAGTAAACTACATTGGAAAAAAAGCTTACATTTTACTAATTATTTTCCAAGTATCAGGAAAGCTAAATGTGGTTTTCAGGCATGTAAGGCTAATTTTCAAAAATTACATACTTTAATATCATATTCCCTCAAAATTCTTCAAGGGGCCCCTTTTCGATTTTTAGCCGAGGGCCTCCAGAGGAGCCAGTCCGGGCCTGAGCAGTGTCAAAGGATTTGAGTGAAGAAACCCATTTGCAGCCTAAATCTGAAAAAGTCATCTTATTAAGCATGTATCGCTAATTGCTACTGACACTTATCCATAAAGGAAAATGCAAAAGTTGGGGGAAAAAAAGTGAACTTAATTTATTATCAGCAAATAATAGCTTATTTTAGCATTTGATTGCAATAAAATGTTGAATTTTGTCAATGAATGGTGAAATGATTCTGTATTTCAATAATCATAGGCTGCAAAATTGTTATATTCTGGAAATAACTTTGAAAAGTCACAAATTTTTTTGATTGTTGATGAAACAATTACATATGTTGATAATTATTTGTGTTGTTAATTAAAAGCAAAACTATTCTTCATTTTAATAACCAGGTTGCAAAATTATTGCATACTTCAGTAAATAGCTTTAAAAAAGTGCAAATATTATTTCAAAAAAATAATTTTGTATTTTGTCATTTATTTATGTTATTAATCCTAAATTTTAACAACTAATGACAAAGAGATTCCATATTTCAACAGGCCGTAATATTAGCACATATTTTGGGAAATAGTTTTGAAAAAAAAAGGGCAAATTTTATTGATTAGTAAAAACATGCACTTTAAAACGTTGTTATAATTCTGAGAAAATTTGGATTTTTTTTTTTTTTTTTTTTTTTTTTTCTTTTCCTGATGCATTCCTGAATAATTTCTTTTCATATAGCGATGTAAAACAAAACTGAAGAGCAGACAACAACAAAAAAAAGATACACCACCCAGGGATGTTGCAGATGCTTTATATTCTGGAAAATATTGTAGAAAAATGAAAATAGCTGATTTCTATGAGTATGTTTGTAGCTAAATAGAGATGAGAAAAAAAATTTCCTGGAGTATTTTCACTACTTGAATCTTTTTAAGAGTCTCTATCAAATATCATATGGTGAATTGAATATATATAAAAAAGGCTAAATTTAATATATATTTGGCCTGTGTATGTTTCTGTGGTGATTTATTTGACTCACTATTCTTCGTTCTCATTCTTTTCTATTATTATCAAATGGATTATATATATATGAAAGGATAAAAAGAATTCAAATTTTAAATTATTATTGTAAAGTAATATTAAGTGATATCTTATTAGTATTATCTCAGAATAAATCTTAAATTTAAGAACAACTTTATGAGAATTCTATTCTAGAGTCCAGGTAAAGTTAGTTTTCCAACAAAGCATGGGAATCTGATTTTGAGAACAACTTTTAGAATAAAAATTATGCAATCATTGTTTTTAGTGGCAAAACAATGCAGAATACTAAATCCCAGATCTCCGGGTCAACCAATGGTAAAATGTTGGTGGTAATAATAATTCATATGAGGATTTTGGCCTTGCCCTAAAATAAGCGGTATTTAAGTGGGCGCACACGAAAAACGGCACCTTTTTCATGCGATTTTTTGCTTAATTAATCCACATTAAGATAAATAAATTTAACAGCCCCAGGAGGGGAAATTGGTTGCGGTTCCGAATGCGGATATCAACGTTATGGCTGCGGCCGAACTCGGCTACGAATGTGGATGTCAGTGTGCTTGGACTGATCACTTTTAGTAACATGTAATATGCCAAAGTATCTTCAATAAAACGACTGCATCAAATATTTTGGAGTATTCATTGAGTGAACAGTCTTGACTCTCCTTAAATATAAAGTGACAACAACTTTATAGACACTTCCTTATAACTAAGTCAACATGGATTATGTGTATCTGTTTGCAGAAAACTGATGAAAAATTAACTGATTAATTTTTCAGCATTATTGACCACGACTGTGTTGATTTTCCAGTGTCGGAACCTTCAAAGTACAAATGATAAAAGTGAACTGCGATGAAATGAAGCTCTCCTCATCCAACTATCTTTTTATTAGTCGGTTGCATGGATGGAACCGCAGATTTGGAATGACACCCTCCTGGGGTCAGATCATGCTAAAGTCCACCGGCATCAAAGGTCTAGCAATGTCAAGTTTCAGCGTCATCAATTACCTGCCATCTGATCATCTTTAAACAAGTGCCATCAATGTGGAGTATCGATTGCCTCATCAAAAATATCGTCCATATATTCTCTTCAAGTTGACAGCTGCAAGAAAGAACGTAGATCATCCACCTACCCACCTTCTCTCAGCGTAATATTAAAGCGGCACCGAAATTGTCAGCAAGAGATGAGAGAGCATGCCGGAATGAATACGACAGCCAACGGGTGAGGGAAAGTGTGTCATCGGTGAGCCTCCAAGCTTCAAAGCTGGCGGTGTCGCCTACCTTCTCTACCCTATCATGCCTTTCTGACAGAAGAGCTTGTGCGCCGATGCTTCGCCAGTTCCTCCCTTTCTTCAAAAACTAAAACGAATTTCCCCTCCTGGGGCCGTTAAATTTACTTATCTTAACGTGGATTAATAAAGCAAAAGATCGCATGAAAAAGGTGCCGTTTTTCATGTGCTCCCTCTTAAATACCGCTTATTTTGGGGCAAGGCCAAACTCCTCATATGAATTCTCATTGGATAATTAGCTGAGCTAATTACCGCCTACATTTTATCATTGGTTCACCTGGACATCTTTGATTTTGTATTCTGCATTATTTTGCCGCTAAAAATGATGATTGCATAATTTTTATTTTAAAAGTTCTTCTCAAAATCAAAATCAGATTCCCTATTAGGTGCTTTGTTGGAAAACTAACTTTACCTGGGCTCTAGAATAGAATTCTCATAAAGTTGTTCTTAAAATTAAGATTTATTTAGAGATAATACTAATAAGATATCACTTAATATAGCTTTACAATAATAATTTAAAATCTAAATTCTTTAAAATGATAATTTAAAATCTGAATTCTTTTTATCCTTTCATATATATGTATAAAGTTGAGAATTATAAATCATTATAAAATTTAACATACAAGAAATACATTGTTAAAGCCAACAACATTCAAATTATATTTTTAAATCAGGGTAAAATTTTATCACTCAGTAGATACATTATTAATATCAGTTACTTTCATTAAATCAATTGATTAAATCTGTTATTGGTGATCAAATTTGTAATTAATACTTACAACAATGATTGCTTATTAGACTCAATGCATGTAAGCCATCAAGGAAACAATTTTATGTTTGAAATTTAAGAAAGTTAGCCATCAGAAACCATTAATTTTATATTAAAAAAATGGAGCAAAATATTTTGGAATTTGAAAATGCTCAATACTAGAAGGATTCCATCATCAGGGAATATTCAATCCTCCAGTAAAAGAGCTGCTATATCACAAGATTTCGAAAAACTATAGAGCTAAATTAAGCCAAAAATATAGTGTATGTTTCTAACTTGCGGCAGTACCCAACATTGAAAAGGAAATAAAGAAATAATATTAATAATTCAAAGATTTACCCCATCAGCTAACCCAGAATCGATAATATATTTTTTTATCCACATGTTTTACAAACTTCAAGTTCACACATATTGAGTTGCCAAATATATTAATTCATAGTCCTATCTCTCTAGTTAAATGTTTATTTCTGTCATTATTAAATTAAAATGTGATATCAAAATAAAATAATATATGATTTGATTTCCATTTAAAAATTGATTGTAACTTGGAAACTTTTTTGCAGGTTGCTGCTGGTGCTACTGGTTTGGCACAAAGAGCTTTTGATGAAGCTACAAAATATGCTTTTGAGAGAAAAACATTTGGCCAGTTTATTGCTGAGGTATTAGAGTATTTGATTTTTATGAATTTTAATTTTTTAGCAAATATATAAACATTTTTATATTAATTATATTAATTTATATTAAAAAACATTTTAGAAACACATAATTTAAAAGTATTACATTTAATTAAAGCCATTTAAATAAAAAAAAAATATGTGCAATTCAAAGCTTTTTGCTTTAAATATAAAGCATCTTCAGGAATACATTAATATTCTTCAGTTTAAATACATTAAAGTAGTTCACAGTTAAATGAACTGATGTAATTGCAAGTGAACAATAATTGCAAGTCTGTAGCAAGTGTAATTGCAAGTCTTTTAGAAGAAAAATATATGAATGGGAATTTGGAGCAAATCTTTTTAGGTCAGGAAGGTGGTGCCGCTGAACTAAAAAACAAATACGTAACTTGCGAAACATGGTAGAGTTTTCTTGAAAGATGAGCTTGAAGCCAGCAGTCTGGAAAACAAAAGGGACGGATCTTGCAAGGCTACCAAGGCGGTAGTGTGGAAGCTGTAACTACAGGAGTGAGAGGCTAAGTTATGTAGTAAATTACTTGAGGTGAAGACTTGTAACAGGAGCTATAGAAACTTGCAGGTTCAACATGGGGTTGTTGAATTCAGAGGAATCAAATGCTGAGCTATGTAGAAGTTTACCTGTGGAACTGCTATGAAACATTAGTATTTTATAGCAGTTTTTGCTTTATAAACATTAAACTTTAGTGTTTGCAGGGCTGCCCTTTGGTCACTTTTTCAACTATTTGTCACTTTTTTTTACAACAGGTCACTTTTTAGTTATTTTTTTCACTCTAGGTCACTAAACTTCACTTTTTTCAGCAAAATTAAAATGTGATATTTTTTTTTTTTTTTTTTTTTTAGTTTTCTTAGAAGAAGAATCGCTTTTGAAAAAAATGGGGGGGGGGAGAAGAGAAATGAAAATTAGAAAAGGCTGAATTTTTTTTTTTTTTTTTTTCCCCAATGGCGCGGCACTTGTGACTAAGCATTAGCTTGGGAGGGGGGGGGATTGATGACTTTGTGAAGGGGCACCCAATGCGCGGTCATAGCTACCCCTAACAAGGGACTCCATGCCTCCTCCAGGATTCAAACCTAGGCCCAACTGTGTAGGAGTTAGGGATGCTAACCACTACACTGTCTGGGCAGCAGAAAAAAGCAACTTACAATTGCCAAGATGGAAAAAGTGTTGAACATATTAAGAGGACTCTCTACTTATTGTCCCCAGAAGCCAGAGTCAGTGTTATTCTATGGAGAATTTTGCCTCATTATAACTTAACTTATACATGTTTTTAAATTTAATTTTCACATTCAGAAAAATCGCAACTGTTAAACAGGTTATCGCTTTCTAAAAATCAATTTTTTATATTTTTCATATTTTATTTTGAAGTTGTAAAATACGAATTTTCACAATTGATTATTTTGTACTTTATAGCTTAAAAATTAAGAAAAGCAATTTTTAGAAAGCAATAACCTGCTTAACAGTTATGAATTTTCTGAATATGAAAACTGAATTTAAAAATGTGTTTTAGTTAATGAATTATAAATGGCGAAATTCCCCATAGAATGACATTGGCTTCGGCTTTTGGAGACAATAAGTAGAGAGTCTCCTAAAAGAAGATAAAGATAATAAACAGAAAATAAATCAGAATTTATTTGATTTTAGGCAAAATTGAAAAAAAAAAAATTAGAAGAGGCAAAAATTGCACAAGCTATGCTGGAATGGATAAAAGTTGTAAATAAAGAAAAGAAGTTTCTTCACAAACAACTTAAACTCATGCAAACTAATAATAAAAAAAAAGTTGAGCTTAATCACAATATTCTTTAAAAAGAAAGTCAAAATTAATCGAATACTATAAATCTTTTTGCAGCATTATTCCTTAGCAATCGTGATTTCTAATCAAAATACAATAATCAATACAAGTGTATGAAGTTGAAAAAGCCTCAAGCACCTATTAAATAATGGTCAACAATTTTCAAAATATAATTTTTATATTTTGTTTAAACTTAAACATGTTGAGTGCCATGTCAGCCGTTTGTGGCTGACTGTGTCAAATATGATATGAAGCAACATCAACCATCAGTGGTTGACAGTGTAAAGTATGATATAAAACTAAAAATATTACATTGTTTTAAGTAAATATTAAAAATTTATTTAAAATGTACTTAATTTTTATTTATTGTAGGAGGAATCATTATGGAATTGTAATGGATTTAATTAAGAATTCACGTGGCTCTGAACGTGTTAATATATAAAAAATTTTCCTGAGATAAGGAGGCTGTCTCAGTAAAAAAAAAAAAAAAAAAAAAAACTGTTAACTACAGTGTTAGAAAAATTTATTGTTCTTGTTTGTTTTTCTAACTCCCAATTTATTGATACTGTAAATAAATTGGAATTTAAACTCAAATCAAATTGCCACAGTCTGAGTATAAATATTAATTATTTTTGTGAGTCATTTCGCGATTTCCACAGCTTTAGTAATTTTAGGTCACTTTATTAAAAATTTTGGTCACTATTTGGTCACTTTTATAAAAATTTTAGTTACTTTTTCAACTATTTTTACATTTTTGATTTGGTGGCAGCCCTGTAGCTTATAGTGCTTAGGTGGCAGCTTTATAAACATTAAAATTGTATAAAGCAAAGTCAGTAAATCAATTTTTTGCCCTCGTTAGCTGTTTTATATTAAATGTAAATTAATAGTTACTCATCTAAGTTACCTACCTTATAAATGAATAATTTTGTGAATTCTCCCTTCTGTAATTTCTGCTTTCAATTTGGTATTCACTTTCCCTCGTATCACATTAAATAAAATTTTAAGATTATAAGCTTTTTTACTTTTCAAACACACATGTATATGGAAAGTATTGTAATCGGAAGAAATTCAATTTTGAGATTTTTGTGTGTAAATCAGTTTTGAAGCTTCCTGAGTACGTTTTAGCTATTTTATGGTGATGTGAATGAACACAATAACATCTAAATGCTTTGATTGATTGAGCTGAAAGAGGTATGTATGTTATTGGTCACTGTAACACAAACTGTATAGATTTTGATGAATCTAGTACTTATAGTTTTCGTGCAGAGATATAAAGAAAAGTTTTTTATCATTATGGCCTATGGACTCAAATTATTTAAATGCGTTAGAGTCTAAATGGCTTTTTTGATTGAGCTGAAAATTTACTTGTATATTATAGGTCACTGTTGCACAAACTGTACAGATTTTGGTGAATCTAATACTTATAGTTTTCATACAGAGAGCAAAGAAAATTTTTTTATCATTATGGCCTATAGACTCAAATTATTTAAAGTGTGATAGAGTCTAAATGCTTTCTTTCGTTGAGCTGAAAAATTATATGCATATTATAAGCCACTGTTGCACAAATTGTATAGGTTTTGATGAATCTTATAGTTTTCATACAGAGATGCAAAGAAAAACATTTTACCATTATACCCCATAAACTCAAATTATTTAAAGCGCAATAGTGTCTTTTAATGTTCTAATCAAATGAACTGAAAATTCATATACATGTTATAGGTCACTATCACATTAGCTGTATAGATTTTGGTGAATCTGTAAGTCTAAAATATATTCTTAGCTAAAGTTGTTGCTGTTCAGTCCCTAGATTAAATAAGGAATCTTACTACCTTACAGCAACTAGACTAATAAATATTATACTAAGCAGCTAATGGCAGTGGAAGCCAACTGGAAATTAAGGTAGTTGACATGTACATAACATGTTGACAGTGAGAAGCAATGAAGACAAAATTTATATAAAACAACTAACGTTAATTATTAATATTAACAATAAAATAAAGTAACATCATAAAAATATCACAGATTAAATGACCTACAAAAATACCTTAAACATTATTGGCTTATGAGAGGAAAGAATAAACTGCTGTTTAATCCAATGTATAAAAGTGCAGAGTGATACTGACTATTGTCGAGTATATGATGTTACATCCTTATAAACTTAATTATTCCAATGAGCCAGCAGACAAAGATAGCAAAACAAGTCGACATATTCAGCAGAAAAAAAACAGGCTATTTAAAAAATAACCCTCTTAAATTTCAACATTCTTATTACTATTTAAAGAAAACTTATACACATATTTTACTTTAGTTCTAATAATAAAATGAGGGATAAGAAATTAAAAGACATGGTTAATCTCCAAGTTACTACCAGTAAACAAAGAAACGAAAAAAAGACAAGTGCAATATTCTTTGCAAATTAGTTCATATTTATAGTCGTCTGCCAAAGAAATATCTGTGCATTACACCGTAAATGTGAAACGCCCACACAACTAACCAATCAGAAAATAGATGGTTAAACAATTGATTCTGAGCGTCCAAAACTTAAACAGGCGCTACCAAACGGTAAAAACTAAAAGTTCTACGGCAATGAGTTAATATCGCGACAGACTCAACCAAAATGGCGACATAAACAAAACCGAAGTAACTATATCGCGGTACTTCAGGAAGAATTATCTAATAAAAATTAATAACGTAAGTAATGCAATTATTTTACAATTTAATAAATATTTAATATATATAAAAAGTAATAACTTCTATTTATGATAGATTAAATAAATTAAGGACTTGAAAGAAAAACGATGTCAAGTACAATTTTTCATATTTAAGGAGGGCCAAAAAGCCAACAGAATCTAGCACTTATAGATTTTCACAGGGATACAAAGAAAAATTTATTATCATTATGTGTTATCAAGTTTGGGAAGTAGTCAATTTTGTTAATGAACTCAATTTTGCTTTTGGACTAATGCTTGTTATGGTCAATATTTTCAAGGTTTGATGAAGTTTGTTAGTAAATGAATAATTTGTCACTAAAGTATGTCCTGAAATTTCTGAACATGCTTTATCAATGCTCTTTTATCACAATACAATACTTAATTCTTTTTAAAAACTTATAATTAAAAAAAAAAAAAAAAAAACTTTTTGCTGTGTAGTAACAATAAATAACAAATCTAATTATTTCTTTATTGCCTTTTGTTTTTACCTTTTAAAATAAATTGGACATTTTTTAGCTTTAAAAGAAAGAAAAAATTCTTTTTACAGTATGACTTTTTATTTTCTTCTATATTTAGTAGAAGAAAGTGTTGGATTTGTAAAAATTTTTGGCTTCCGGTTTTTGACAGATTTACACATTTTGAGAGTCCACAACATGATTTGACCATTTTTAACCCTTTCAGCGTTAGACGTTTTTCGGTATATCTGTTTAATGATTCATAAAATTAATACTATGCACAGTATAAATATGAAAATTTAATATTGTACACTACACATGTTTATTAATCTTATTTTCTCGAAAAAAACAGCAAATATTTAAAAATTTAGCCATACCAGCCTTTTGTTTTGACTATGCATGACGGAAAAAGACGGGCTTAACGCTTATAGGGTTAAACTAGTATGTTGTGGCCACCACATGACTTTTTTCTATATTTCCCTATACAAATTCACTCAGTAAAAATAATTTATTAAAATTATTATTTAAAAACATTATCTTTCATGATAATGCAGACAATTTCCATATTAGAGAAGCAGTATAAGACTAAATATCCAAAAAAAGTCAATTTTATTCTCAATATTGCATTTTTTTTTTCTTTGTTTAAAATGAGAGAAATTGATAACTTTATTTTAAATTATCACAGATCGATGGTTCAACCATTTATTTTAAAGGTATTGACAAGCTCTTTTGAAAGATACCCATCATGAAAATTTACTCTCCTCAAGGGGACTTCCCCCCCCCCCTCCAAGGGGGGTGGGGGTGGGGAGGCCCTACATACAAATTTTTTTTCTAAGTTGATTATCTCTATTACAAATAATTCTTTTAAATTTCATAATGATTAATAAAAAAATAATTCTCTTTGTGCACATTTATACAAAATTTTGTCCTATACCGCTATGTTAAAAATTTAAAAAAAGCGGGATGGCAGCACAAGCTGTTGGACAATTTTTACAAAAAGTTGATAGGCATTAATTTATGTCAATGTGTAACTACATACCAATTTGCATGAAATTCTGTGCAGTATTACCTGAGATACAGTTGCAACAAAATTTTGTTACACACAGAGACAGGCAGACGGACATTTTGGTCAAATCGTGTTCTACAGCTCTCAAAACATGCAAATCCATCAAAACCCCGAGGTTGAAAATTTTTAGGAATCCAATACTTTCTTCTATTGAATATAGAAGAAAGTAAAAATTTATGTAAAAAAAAATTGTGACATCTGTATTTCAAGAACTACTGCACAGAATTGCATATAAATTTATATATTGATGCACCTTGACATAAATTAGTTCACCTCTATATAGTGATTGTTTTAATTTAAAGGAAGGCAATATCTCGGGTTCTATTGTGTATAATTAAACAAAACTTGATATGCGAGAAGGCCATTATAAGACATTATGCTTATTCGATTTGGTTGCATATAGACCAATAGGTGGCGCTACTATACTGAAATTTTACCCGAGAATGGGAAGGCTATATGTCAATATCTGTGGTGTAGGGCTGTATGAAACTTGATATGTGAGATAACCATAAGATGTTAGTTTTAGAGAATAAAACTGTCTTTGGATATTTAGTTTTCTGTAAGATAAAAGTTGCCTGCATTCATCATGGTAGATAATTTTAATAAATAATAGTTTCAATAAATTATTTGTACTGAATGAATTTGTATAGGAAAATATGGAAAAGAGTTTTATAGTGATCACAACATACTAGTTTAAATCTGGTAATAAGTCTTCAAAAATAACTTAAGATTTATTTTACTGATGAAATTAAAAGTGGAGTTAGTTAATTTCCAATACTTACAAACATACATGTTATAGGTCACCATCACATTGACTATAGATTTTGATTATCATGAAAAACGGCAGTTTTTCGAGTGACGCAAGCGGAAGGATAAACGGACGAACGCTGCGAACTCATATATACGCCTAGTTTGACATCAAAGAGATTTGTAAAAGCCGACACTTAATATCTCGGCAAATATGCCATATTTTGTTCTGATATTTTCAAAATAGTCTTTTATCACCGGTCTTAATCTATCCTGAAAATTTTACGTTTCTACATGCAGTATGTTTTGAGATCTGAATCTCAATTTAAAGCCAAAAAGGGAAAATGTGTGGTGTACGCTGCAAGGATGTAATGAAAAAATATCTCTAAAACCGCACGAACGATTTTAATTTAATTAATATATGTTGTTAATGGGATCTTTCTGAATCTAGTAACGTTTTCGTTTTTTTTTCAGGAAAACTCTTGTTTTTTGTAAAAGTTGCTTTAAAAATAGAACTATATTACTCCGCCAAAATGCATGCTTTTATTCAGCGAAAATGTCGTAATTCGGTTCTCACTTTCAAGGCACGTTGGTTGACTGACCAACGTGAATGCAGTCAATGAATTATTTAAACTTTCCTTTTTTTTAACGCAAAAATACTTTATTACATTTTTTATATATTTATTGTATATATACTAAGTCAAATTCACTTAAATATATTTTCTCTTCTGCTATGAAAAAGATATTTTTGAATTTAAAATTTCATATTTAGTCAAAAAAGTATTTAGATAACATTTTAAATAAGGAAGTATTTTGTAATTTTAGACATTCCATTTTATCATAATAATGATGAATTTACAATTTTTTAAAGCAAAAAATTTTTAATAATTCATAAACATCGATTTTGTAGTAGCTCAATCATTTGCGATTCCTATTCATGTAACCTTCCGCACAGGGAATAGGAAAAAACAGCAAATGCAGTTTTGGCGCCATCTTTTGATTTTAATTTAAATTAAAACATACACTTTTGCAAATATATATACCGTATTTACCCGCGTATACGTCGATCCCGCGTATAAGTCGACCCCCCACTTTTCCGATCAAGAAATTTGAATTTTTTAAAATCCCGCGTATAAGTCGACCCCCCATTTTCCTGATCAAGAAATTTGAATTTTTTTAAAAATACATTTATTCAAAATCATCTGGATAAAAAGAAAATACTAAATATACAATAATAAGGAAACTTTAATTTAAAAAAAAAAATAATTTATTCAAAATTATCTGGAAAAAAAAAAAAAAAAAAAAAAAAACTAAACATACAATAATAAAGATATTAATACACAAATTTAGTACACAAAATTAAACTGATAATAATGAATAATAATAATATGACACTACTTAGTATGATATGGTAAAGTAGTAATATACAAAGTTAAACTGATTCAAGGTCCGATTCAGTATCGGACTCGCCAAACAATTTGATATCTATCAATTGTCCTCGCACACAAAAATAGTTAATTTTATGAATATAAATGCTTATCTTTTATTATATAACTGTTAACTTACCTTTTTATTTGAATTTAAAAGTTTTCTTTACTTAAACTCTATCAGCCATCTTCTACTTACATCGCGCCATTACTAACGATGTTTTGTTTACATTGTTGCCGTTGCCAAACTTGCTCTGCATAATTTTCTTAATTTTTGCTGTTGCCACTTCTATTAAAATAGTTATGATAAATTGTATTTTTGACTTTGACTGTTGAGTGGCAATGGTAATGCATTGTTTATATGTAGATTTTTGACTTGGCAGTCAGTATAAAAAGATCGCGATGCGTGTGTTAAAGGGCAGTTATCGGCAGTGTTTAGCAATGGCCAGCTAGTCTTCAATTAGATATGAAGCAGTAGTTTATGAGTAGTGTGAGTAGCTCTAAGCTGTTGATGGCCAAGTAACGATGTATGTGCTTATAGTATCGTTCCAGCTAAGCTAGTAATGCTCTTTTGCTATTGCATTTTTTTAAAGAAATGATGGCTGCCGTTGTTAAGTTGTTAATATTTTACACATGTTAAGTTTCTGTTTGTTAAATTGTTCCTTGTTAAAGGTTAAATTTTCCGTCGTTCATGGATGATGGAAGTTTTTGAATTGAATTGATAATTGACGTCCTTTTGAGGCGAGATCGTTATATTTGATAGTTTGATAATGTTAAATTTGTTTAGCCACTTTTTAAGTGGCATTTGTTTAAGTTTGAAATCTTTTAAAAGTTAATTAAAAGTTAAATGAAAGTTTCTAAATTGAAGTGTATAGTGGATGAACGTAATTGTCTTCATTTCAACTTTGTGTTATTTCGTCTTGTTTCACTTTCGCTGATCAACCTGGCGATCGCGGAAGTATATTTCTTCATCGTATTTTCCCGTTGATCAACCAGGCGATCACGGAGGCTCTGCGACGTTCCTTGAAGTATATTGTCATCTGCTTTTTCATTGTGTTTATCAATATGCCTAGCTCAACACCTGTAAAAGGTAATCTTGTTCTTGTTATAAATTTGAAATCTTAATATATCATTATATCTTGTTGAATAAAGTTGTTTTATTTGTTAAAAACTTTGGTCTTTAATGTGTTATAATAGTTGAACACTGGTCGGGTTATTTCTATTGAAGCCCTTAAAATTTAAATCTTAATGTTTCCACTGTATTTAATCTGCTTAATAGAAATGATTTGAAACATAGACTTTTAGTTTATAATATTTGGTTATGGGCCAGTTTTTTTTAGGGTGTCATTTTTAAACTTGACCAGTTGTTCTTTCCTTGTTTTCTGTATAATTGATAATTAAGTAACTATTTAAAAAAAAAATGGCTTATAATATTGTACCTCAAATTACCAAGTTAAATGCAACTAACTATTCTGGTTGGAAGTGTGACATTAAATTTTTACTCATGGAGAAAAATGCTTATGATATCGTCATTGGTAACGAAACTAAGCCTAAAGTTAGTGAAACGGTATCTGAGGAGGCAGTGCAAGACTTTAAAAGAAGGCAGAATGCTGCTATGTCAATTTTGTACTTGAATATTGATACTGAATTTAAAAGTTTAATAAGTGAATGTACTGACCCCTCAGAAGCGTGGAAAATTTTAAAGGTTAACTTCCAGCCAGATAGTAGAAGTTATCATATGAAATTGTTTTCTGAAGTTATGACATGTTTTTTAGAACCTGGCAAATCTATTGGTGTTTTTGCAGCTAGAATATCTAAAATTGCTGATCAGTTAAAATCCATTAATAAACCTATTGCTGACGAATACTTATGTTTTCAGGTTTTGAGATACCTACCTGATAAATTTGATCAGGTTGTTCAACAAATTCTTCGTTGGCCTGATAAGGACTTTAACTTTAAAAATATTATTGTTGACTTATGTGCCGAGGAAACGCGCCTTCAACTTAGAAATTTTGATAAAAGTAGAACGGAATGTTCTATTGAGGCCCAAAATGTAAAATTTAAACGCAGGCCTGTTTTTACTTGTTGGAGGTGCGGGAAAAAAGGCCATGTTATTAAAGATTGTAAAGTTAAGTTAAATAATGATCTAGCTGCAAAAGAAAAGGAAAAACCACTCAGAAGTAATTTTTCTAAGAGGGGTGGCTCCAATCAACAGTCAAAACGTGATAAAACTCCTAAAGCTCAAAATTTCATTGCTGAAGCAAATTTAAGTAGTTTTGATAGAGAGGGCAGCTGGGCTTATGATACGGCGGCCTCTCATCACTTCTGTAAAGATAAATCTTTCTTTTGTAATTTTTCTGAAGTTTCTGGTGATGAGTTACACGTGGCTGTTGATGGTGTCACTTTTCCCATTACTGGCAAGGGTGAGGTGGAGTTGAATTTTAATGGAACTGTTATTAAATTATGGAATGTTTTGTTCTCACCGAACTTGCGGAAAAATCTTTTGAGTGGTTCTAGATTCGACCAGGGTGGTGCTAAATTTATTGGTGAGGCCGGCAAAATAAACGTGGTCGACAAGTATGGTGATTTCCTTTTCTCTGCTAAACTCCATGACGGGATTTATTATACATTTCCAAAAGTAATTAAAAATAAGCACAGTGTTAAATTGAATGGGGGGCAGAATTCTAATGAAAATCTAAATGATAATACTGAAATTTCAGCTTTTCCTGTAATAAAACCTGTTAATATAAAAGACTTTGATACCTGGCACCTTCGTTTTGATCATCTAAGCCCTGACTTAATTTTTAATACTATCCGTAATTCTGCTGTAAAAGGTCTGCCCAATTTAAAATCAGTTGATAATTTTTTTTGTGATCCCTGTCATGTGAGTAAGCAAAATCGTATTTCTTTCAAACCCTTAAGTCATTCTTCTTCCAAAAAACCTTTAGATCGACTTTTTATGGATACTTGGGGTCCTATTAAAATTCCTGGCAAAAAGGGTGAACGTTTTTTCTTGTCAATAATAGATGATTTTTCTGGTAGATCATCCGTTTACCCCCTCCAGGAAAAATCCATGTGTTTTGATGTCTTTAAGAGACATGTTTTGAGGGCCGAAAGGTTTTTGGGAACCAAGTTGAAGTCGATCAGAACTGACAATGGCAAAGAGTTTGATAATGATTCTTTTAGGGGTTTTTGTAGAGAAAATGGAATAAATCATGAGCTGACCAACTTTTACACACCAGAAGAAAATGGAGTTTGTGAGAGGTTCAACCAAACAATTATGAACTGTGTTCGGGCAATGTTAAAGTCCAGTGGTTTATCTGATGATTTTTGGCCTGAAGCATGTTTACACTTTAATTATACATGGAATCGTATTTGTCACGGTGGGAACTCTAAAACTCCATTTGAACTCTATTCAGGAAATAAACCCTCTGTTCGACACTTAAGACCATTCGGTACTTTGACATATGTGGGTGTTCCAAAGGTTAGACGTAAGCACAAGTTAGACTCCAAATCAAAACGTGGTGTCCTTGTGGGCTATGCCTTGCGTACCCGTGGTTACAGGGTCTGGTTAGAAGACGAGAGGAAGGTTGTGGAAACCATTAATGTTTCTTTTGTTGAAAGCAGTGATGTTCTACGCAGTGGAGCGGTGATGGGCGACTCTTCTTTTGAGTTGGTGCTTGTCCCAGAGGAATAACCACGGCCCGTTGACCGGTACCTTCTTCCTGGTCCGGAGCCTGGTACCTCTGGGGTCTTGCCCAGCGAGACTGAAGTTGTCGTCCCAGCCGTCTCTCCTGTTTCTCCTGCTCCTCAAATTACTCCGCAGACTGCTTCTCCTAACTGGATGACCAATCCCGTATGGTACAGGAAGGTTGTGCCTCGACCTCAGGGAAAAAAGGTCGATATTTACTATTATCCTGATGGAGAGGGTAAAAGGTGTTGTCAAAGGTCACCTAATGATGTCGAAAAGTTTTGTAATTTAAATAATATTGTTTTTAACCCTGCTGATTTTGATTTTTCCAAGTTTAGTAAGTTTACTGGTGTTGTTAATCCTGGTGTTGTACCTTCCGCGTCCAGCACGACTAGTTGACTAGATGTGGTGGTCCCGAGAACGTATAAACAGGCTTTAAAATCTGCACAATCTGATGAATGGCATGGGGCTATGTTGGAAGAGTTAGAATGTATGGCCACGAGAGGTGTCTGGCATCTTGTAAGACTCCCTGAGAACAAGACTGCGTTGGGAAACCGCTGGGTTTACACAGTAAAGCGTGACGAGTCTGGCAACATTGTCAGATACAAGGCCAGGTTGGTCGCGCAAGGTTTCAACCAGGTCCAGGGTGAATCCTATGATGAGACCTTTTCGCCTGTTATAAATTTTTCTGTTGTCAGGTTTTTTTTCTCTCTTTTAGTCTCATGTTATGGTTGGTTTAATGTACAGTGCGATGTTAAGTGTGCCTATCTGTATGCTCCCTTAAAGGATGAAATTTACATGAGGCAACCGGTGGGCTTTACTGAAAAAGGTAAAGAAGACTGGGTCTGTAAGCTGGATAGAGCACTGTACGGATTACACCAGTCAGGCAGATTATGGTTTTATGAATTAAATAAAGTATTGTTGGAACTTGGTTTTAATAAATTTGAAAATTGTAACTGTGCTTATTCATATTATGATTTTTCTGTTTTATTGGTTTATGTTGACGACATCGTTGTTTTTGCCAGGACTGAATCTCAAGCTAATGACATTTTAAGTTTGTTGAAATCAAAGTTTGATTTGAAAATTTTGGGTATCACACGCAAGTTATTAGGTGTGGAGTTTGAGTATACAGATACAGGAGTTTTGATCCACCAAAATCAATATATTGACGAAGTCAGTAAGAGGTTTCAAAATCACCGTGTACCTATCTCCTCCTTACCTATTGTTAAAGGTATCAAATTTTCAAAAAGTGATTGTCCTGTTATTCAAGAAGACATCGATGAAGCTTCTCATTTACCTTACAGAAATCTCTTAGGTTGTATTTCTTTCATTTCAAATCGTACTAGACCTGATATCGCATATGCTACCAACATTTTCTCACAGTTCCAACAAAATCCAGGTATTAAACATTGGCAGGGTTTACTTAAACTTCTTGGATATATAAAATTCACCAGTCAATATAAGCTCCATCTTAAATGCACACAGGTTAAATTAATTTCTTATTCTGACGCTGACTTCGCCGCTAATAGGGACGACTATGTTTCTATGGGTGGCCAGTTAATTCTTCTGGATAGTGCTGCTGTTTCTTGGCGTACTAATAAACAGAAAGGGATTACCATATCAACGATGGAGTCAGAATTTGTTTCTATGTGTGATTGTGTTCATGAGCAGGACTGGTTTTATAATATTTTATGTGAATGTTCTAATTTAAATCTGATAGAAAATAATTTTGAAATACCTACCTTATATGCTGATAATCAGGCTGCAATATGTTTTACAAAGTCCAGGATTGAGAGTTTCCATACGCGTCATGTTAATATTAAACTATTTTTTATAAGGGATTGGTTTGATGAGGGCAAATTTCATATTCAATATATTTCCTCTAAATTAAATCTTGCCGACCAGTTTACGAAGCCGTTGACAAAAAGTGATTTGTTAAAATTTATAAAAGTGATCTTTATATAAATCTTTTGTGTTTGAATAAATTTCTTCGCTCTGTAGATACTTTTCATAATTTTTTATATTATGTTATCATGGTGTGAATGTGTGTGTGAAATTGTGAGGCGCCTTGCGTATTTGTTCATTATGTATATATATTCATTTTTTTTTTTTCATAATTTTTCATATATTGTATATATTCATTTCTTGTATATAAAATTGAATTGCATAATATAACTGTATATAATATTGTATATGATGTATTTTTCATATCACCTTTTCCTTTAGTATATCTGCAGGGTGAGGAGTTGTATTTCATCACTTGAAAATCTAGGTTTTTGTCAATGGTAATCTTCATGGTAATTAGTTTATTATATCACTTGTGACACTTCCTATGGACTATGAGGAATCTCATGATGGGATTTTGTTAATTAAATTTTTATGTATGCTGCGGTGGGGGGCATTGATATCTATCAATTGTCCTCGCACACAAAAATAGTTAATTTTATGAATATAAATGCTTATCTTTTATTATATAACTGTTAACTTACCTTTTTATTTGAATTTAAAAGTTTTCTTTACTTAAACTCTATCAGCCATCTTCTACTTACATCGCGCCATTACTAACGATGTTTTGTTTACATTGTTGCCGTTGCCAAACTTGCTCTGCATAATTTTCTTAATTTTTGCTGTTGCCACTTCTATTAAAATAGTTATGATAAATTGTATTTTTGATTTTGACTGTTGAGTGGCAATGGTAATGCATTGTTTATATGTAGATTTTTGACTTGGCAGTCAGTATAAAAAGATCGCGATGCGTGTGTTAAAGGGCAGTTATCGGCAGTGTTTAGCAATGGCCAGCTAGTCTTCAATTAGATATGAAGCAGTAGTTTATGAGTAGTGTGAGTAGCTCTAAGCTGTTGATGGCCAAGTAACGATGTATGTGCTTATAGTATCGTTCCAGCTAAGCTAGTAATGCTCTTTTGCTATTGCATTTTTTTAAAGAAATGATGGCTGCCGTTGTTAAGTTGTTAATATTTTACACATGTTAAGTTTCTGTTTGTTAAATTGTTCCTTGTTAAAGGTTAAATTTTCCGTCGTTCATGGATGATGGAAGTTTTTGAATTGAATTGATAATTGACGTCCTTTTGAGGCGAGATCGTTATATTTGATAGTTTGATAATGTTAAATTTGTTTAGCCACTTTTTAAGTGGCATTTGTTTAAGTTTGAAATCTTTTTAAAAGTTAATTAAAAGTTAAATGAAAGTTTCTAAATTGAAGTGTATAGTGGATGAACGTAATTGTCTTCATTTCAACTTTGTGTTATTTCGTCTTGTTTCACTTTCGCTGATCAACCTGGCGATCGCGGAAGTATATTTCTTCATCGTATTTTCCCGTTGATCAACCAGGCGATCACGGAGGCTCTGCGACGTTCCTTGAAGTATATTGTCATCTGCTTTTTCATTGTGTTTATCAATATGCCTAGCTCAACACCTGTAAAAGGTAATCTTGTTCTTGTTATAAATTTGAAATCTTAATATATCATTATATCTTGTTGAATAAAGTTGTTTTATTTGTTAAAAACTTTGGTCTTTAATGTGTTATAATAGTTGAACACTGGTCGGGTTATTTCTATTGAAGCCCTTAAAATTTAAATCTTAATGTTTCCACTGTATTTAATCTGCTTAATAGAAATGATTTGAAACATAGACTTTTAGTTTATAATACAATTCACAAAATTACTTTGTCGTCATCGGCTCATCATGATACACGTTTTCAATCTCTGTATCGCTACATTCTTCCTCGTCGTTATCACTTTCGAAAATGGCATCACCTACTGTTCCGTCTAGTTCATTGCTTATGCAGCATTTCTTGAATGATTTTATAATCATTTCGGAAGGAATTTGATTCCATGCATCTTTAACCCACTGGGCAATTAATGCGATGTCAGGCTTTCTAATATTGCCGCCCTTTGTACATGTTGGATGATCGGATGAAATCCACGTTGCCCAATATTTTCTAACATTTGCTTTGAAGGGCTTATTGCGGCAAACGTCTAGGGGTTGAATGACGGATGTCAAACGTCCCGGGATTACAGCTACAGTCGTTTTCAGTTCTTTCGTCACTTTATTCACGTTTTCAGAAAAGTGGCCACGAAACGAGTCGTAAACTAAAAGGGAAGGTTTTTTTTTTAAACAGCTCCCGATCTTTTACCCACACATTTTTAAGCCAGTCGACGGTTCCGTCAGCATCCATCAACCCCTTTTCATGGGTTCGAACCAGCACACCAGATGGAAATGTAACGTTTTTCGGCAAAGTTTTTCTTTTAAAAATAATTAACGGAGGAAGCTTTGCACCGTCGGCCAAACACGAAAGTACGACCGTAAACCGGTTTTTTTCGTGCCCAATGGTTTTTACCAAAATGCTTTTTTCCCCCTTGTAGTTCACTGTTTTATTTTCTGGTAGGTCGAAACACATGGGTGTTTCATCCATATTTCCTATATGGCAAAGTTCAAAAGAATTCCTTTTTCTTTGATCGATGACGTATTTTTGAAATTTCATAATCTTTGCTTCCCAGTCAGATGGTAATTTTTGTGCCAGTTTAGTGCGCTGGCGTAAAGTCAAACCATGACGATTCATAAATCTAGTGCACCAATGTTCTGATGCACGAAACGTGTTTGGAACACCATACTTTTCTTCTTTTGCAAGCTTCATGGCTCGTAAACGTATGCCAGTTCTAGTGATAATAAAACCATTCTGCCGGCAATCTATAGCCCAATCATTTAATATATTTTCGAGTTCTGGAAAATGTGATTTTCCATGCCGCAAAGACTTTTTGATTTTAGGATGTTTTCTAGCTTTCCCTTATTCTTGCGCCAATCACGAATCAATTTTTCGTGAACCCCAAATTGACGAGAAGCAGCACAGTTGTTAGATTCTTCCGCAAAAGAAATAACTTTAAGTTTAAATCCAGCTGC
Organism: Salticus scenicus; assembly: GCA_963930645.1. NCBI lineage: Eukaryota > Metazoa > Arthropoda > Arachnida > Araneae > Salticidae > Salticus > Salticus scenicus. Next base: position 266,758,503 of record OZ005658.1, read on the forward strand.
GTATGAATTGCGTTTCTGTTTTCTATTATCTAATAACTAATTCAGCCATATCATTAGAAACAAGGAGAAAAAATGTAGTGAGATAAACGAAGAAATAATAAATAAAGTGTACTACTAAGAACGAGCAAGATATAACGCGAACGCGGGCCACATGTTTCTAGCGTGTCACGTGGTTCTAGCCACTTGCGGACGATTCAATTGCCCATAGGGGTGATACATTCCTGGAATCTTACCCACTGATCTCTCGGAGGGGGGGGGGAGTTGGTTGGCGTACATTCATCGCCTGGACAATTCCCGTAACTCAGCCTCGAAACCCCCACCCCAGCGCTGATACGGAAAAACAATTCCTTCCTCTTTTTCTCTCGTGGTTAAGAAATCGACAGTAAAGGACGTCATTGTGTTATGGAATGTGGGAAGAGAACAATTGTCTTACAAAAGGGCATTTTTGACTTCTGATAAAAAAAATAATAATAAGGACCCACGTATAAGTCGACCCCCCCCAACTTTAAAGCCTTTTTTTGTCCAAAATTTCTCGACTTATACGCGGGTAAATACGGTATATGTATATATTTCTTTTTAAAAATTAAAAATCTCTTTTCAAAATACAGTTAAAGTTTATTCATATATTCACTTTTCAGACTTTAAAGTGATACATATTTTAAATATTAATATCTTTACTTTGAATCCCATAATAATTTATTTAAAAAATATAATTCTCTCTTTCTTTCTTTCTTTTTTTTTTTTTTTTAATTAATTAATTTCTGCATGAAAAATTCCATTTCATAAATATATTTACTACTACAATAAACAAAAAACCCTCCTTTAATTTTAAATAATTATTTCTACATGTTTCTAAGCAATTAAAAGTGATTTTTTTTTTTTTTTAAGAAAAATAGTTTAAATATCGGAATGTATATTGTTTTATCATGAAGGTAATAATTTGGCCATCTAGTGGCGCCATCTCGTAACTTATATTGAAACCATATACATTCCTATATTTTATTTATTTCTCTTAAAAAAAAAAAGGGGGGGGGCACTTTTAATTGCTTAGAAACATGTAGAAATATTATTTAAAATTAAAGGAGTTTTTTTTTTTTTTTTTTTTTTTCTTATCGTTGTTGTAAATATATTTATGAAATGGAATTTTTCATTTAGAAAATAATTAATTAAAAAAAAAGAAAGAGAGAATTATATTTTTTAAATAAACTATTATTGGTTTCAAAGTAAAGATGTTATATATTTATTTTGATGTGTTTTTCAATAATTGCTATATTTGACACATTTTTCATGAATTTTAATTCTATTTTAATTTTTTTTTTTTTTTTTTTTAAATATACAGCGTATTTATCCCCTTTTTCATCCCCTCGCCATTATTGCTTTAAATAATAATAATAAAAAAAAAATTAGTTTGATTATGTTAATATTTAAAATGTGTATCATTTTAAAGTCTGAAAAGTAAATATATGAATAAACTCTAACTGTATTTTAAAAAGAGATTTTTAATTTTTAAAAAGAAATATATCTATAACTTGTATTTTCCATAAAACTTAAGCTTAAATTGTATTTTACTTAGCTTGTATGAACTTCAGCTTAACTTGTATTTTCCATAAATTTTTTCTCCAAATGATTTTATCTTATTTTTAAAATTATAGAAATGTAGAGCTTAATTTATATTTTGTCTATTTTCTTCCACTAAATATTTTTATGAAATAATTTTTACCTGCACTTTTGATGAAAATTTAAAATTGTGAATATTGGAGCAGTATCTATACTTAGTCTCAAAAGGGAAAAGAAAATAAATAAATTTCCATTTTTAACATTAACTTGATTTTTTTTTTTTTTTAATTGTTTAATTTGCATTCGTAATTCTTTAAAAAGAAACTTGCAAAATGTAAATTACGTAATTCTAACTTAAATTTGAAATTTCCCACTTATTATTGTTATTATTATTTTAAACAGTTTGAGAATCCCACTCAATATTTTTTTCTAGTGCGAAGCTTCTCCATTTTGTTTCCAAGTGGCAGGCTACTTGAAAATTTGTCAGCATGATAACATTTGAAATACTGAATTAATTCAAACTAAATTTGTAGTCTGGATTTATCTCAGAAATGTATCTGTTATGTTCATTTGCCAACTTAATCTACCCTCTTGTTTCCCTGTGCCAGCCCACTGAAAAATTCAAATTTACATTAGAAAGGTTTTATGAACCGATTTGCTTAGAACTCCATATAACAAGCCTTCATTAATAAATCCACGAAGTCCATTAATAAATTGTAGCTGCCATCTTGAAAAAAAAAATGGTGGCAACTTCATAATAAAAAATGAATCAGTTCACCCTTCCTAGGAGCCAGAAGGACTTGTTTTTATTTTTTGATCAATAACCCCTAAAAAGTAATGATATCAGTACAAAAAAACCCTTAACGGGTTAAAAGTTTGTGACGCCGCTACTTTATGGCTATAAGAATTTGAAATATGAGTCTTAAAAATAATGATATCAAATTTTAAGTGACGCTTTGCAATTAGTTAAAATATACATAGATTTTCTTATTTGATCATTTACTTTCTACTTTTATTTATATTTATAATGCAAGCGTAATATTTTTAGCTTCAAGATCAGACAGATTTATAAAATACACTCACCGATGCTTTTTCATTTACATTTCAAATTCAAAATAACAGTTTTAAAAGGAATGATATAAAAATTCCAGTGGCGCCTCGGTGTTATTTTAAAAGATTTGTTTTTAGATTCCACTAAAACTACTTTTGTTTTGTCTAATAAAGTATATTTACATATTGAAACAGTGCTTTTAATTTTCAAATATACTGTCAAATAATTATACTTTCACTGAGTTTGCATTATAAATTAAAATTATTTATTTCAATAAATTGATTTATCTTTTGCGTCACGCTATCCAAAACTGCAAGTAAAATCTGTGTAAATGTTTTCTTTACGTCACACTACCTCTTTGCGCAAATTTTCACTCAGTTGGATACTATGATATACTATGTTTTGGATAGCGTGATGCAAAAGATAAATCAATTTATTGAAATAAATAATTTTAATTTATAATGCAAACTCAGTGAAAGTATAATTATTTGACAGTATATTTGAAAATTAAAAGCACTGTTTCAATATGTAAATGTACTTTATTAGACAAAACAAAAGTAGTTTTAGTGGAATCTAAAAACAAATCTTTTAAAATAACACCGAGGCGCCACTGGAATTTTTATATCATTCCTTTTAAAACTGTTATTTTGAATTTGAAATGTAAATGAAAAAGCATCGGTGAGTGTATTTTATATATCTGTCTGATCTTGAAGCTAAAAATATTACGCTTGCATTATAAATATAAATAAAAGTAGAAAGTAAATGATCAAATAAGAAAATCTATGTATATTTTAACTAATTATTGCAAAGCGTCACTTAAAATTTGATATCATTATTTTTAAGACTCATATTTCAAATTCTTATAGCCATAAAGTAGCGGCGTCACAAACTTTTAACCCGTTAAGGGTTTTTTTGTACTGATTTATTTTAAAGGCAATCTTTAAAATAACTTTTAGTTTTATCTTTTAAAAATATTTTTATCTTTTATAATTCATAATAAATTGATTACTAATGTAAACTTATGTATAATTTTTTGATTACCAATTTAAACTTATGTATAATTTTTAAAGTAGTTTATTTTATGACATAATGCTATGCATTCTTTGGTAGTTATTTATATCAAGATAATTTTAAACATTTTATTTTCTCATTATTATGAAATGATCAAAAGATATTTGAGTTTTACAATGGTTTATTTTTGTAGCATCAAGCCGTACAGTTCATGTTGGCTGAAATGGCAATAGGCATTGAACTTTCAAGAATGGCTTGGATGCGTGCTGCTTGGTTGAATGATAATGGACAACGTAACACCTATTTTGCCTCCATTGCTAAAGCTTTTGCTGGAGATGTTGCAAACAAATGTGCTGCAGATGCAGTTCAAGTAAGTTATCATTAAAAACTATCTTTTAAGGGGGCAGACTGTTTTTAAAAATAAGAAAACAAAGAAAATTTTCAATCAACTTTCAGAATTTTTTTTTTAAAGAATAAATGCATGTACAAACATTTTTTTTTTTTTTTTTTTTTTTTTGTGTGTGTGTGTGTGTGTGTGTGTGTGTGTGTGTGTGTGTGTGTGTGTGTGTGTGTGTGTGCGTTCGTTTACCCTACCATGCGAGGACCACTGTCCGTTTACACACCAACACTGCGAGGACCAATTTCGTTGCGAGGACCGTTTTGCCGGACCTCGGAACGAAATCAACCCATATTCATGATCTACTATGTCATACAAAGATCCTCATATATTTTTTTGGTGGTCCTCGGTTTGTTTATAATGCACGGATGTGTGTGTGAAGTGTGTGACATAGATGGCGCTGCTGTTTCTAAAACACAATTATCTATCATCCTCTTTTCTTCACACGGATTCATAGTATGTAGGGATATAGATGTAGGGATTTCGTTTGGTAAGAAAGCTTCAGGCGCTAATAAGAGTCTATTACGAAGTGAGAAATTCCCGTGCGTATTCCTATTGTAGGAGCGGAGAACATATGTCGCATGTAATTTGTAAACTGTCATATGACACACCCCTTTGCATGTAGAAGAGGATTAGGAATTTTTGTGGATATCTTCAACGATACGTATTCTCTTGCTGTGAATTTGTTTGAAAATGTGTGACTTTCATAAAGTTGTTATAGATTATTTTTCCGATTTGAGTAATTCTTACAAATTTCTTCTAATATTACAAATATTTTTTTAAATCACTAACTTCATAAATTATCGTTATATTTTTTTCAACAGAGAAAATTATTTAATAAACAGAATATATATATATATATATATTTCTATCTTTTTTTTTTAATTGAAGGGATTCTCTCTCTCTCTTTTAAAAACATTCCAGAATTGAAACTAATACTTTTATTCAAATCGAAAGAATTATTTCTTCTGGATAAAAGTGCCGTGAAAAATCTTTTAATTTGAAATAATAATAATAATAATAATAACAAAATTAATTCAACAAATCCTATTAGCTTTTTTTTTTTTTTTTAATGTATTTATATATATATATATATATATATATATTTTTTGTTGTTGTTGTTGTTATATTTTTAAGTAAGACCTTCTGTTGGTTATAGTATAATGCTTAAACACACTGAAATTGCATGGCAAAATTTTCATTTGATTAATGGATTGGAGTTTAAAACATCGAGTTAAACGAAACATAACTGTTTTATCTTTTATGTAAATTGTAATTTTTAATGCAGGTACAGTGGATTGAAATATAAAATTTTCTATTAAATGATATGAACTTTATACAACGACAACATAAATTAGAAACCTACACTTATTAATAATAAAAATACTTTTCAGTCAAAATAATTAGACGCCGTTTTTCACCCAATAAAATAAAATAAGTGCAATTACAGTGTGATAGCAGACCTTCTCTTTTATCGCTTGTTGAAGAGTCATGGTCTTTGAAAGCAAACTATTTGTTACAATTTAAAATTATTATTATTATTCGTGAAATTTGCTTTTGATTTTATTCTTCGTTATACAATTCCTATTTGATGCATTCCTTATATAGGAAAAAAAACAAAATATGTAGATATTTTTAAATAACAAAACTGTGCGCATGATTTACATTATTACCAGGTTTTTATTAAAATCGATTCTTATTTGTTAGTCCAGTACAAATCTTGCAATCGAGTTTTAACTAACTTTCCGATTAGCTAGACATTTGAAACTTTCAGAATTGCTCAGAACACCGTGGCAATGCATTTTTTTTTTTTTTTTTTTTTTTTTTTTTTTAGTTTTAGACAATTGTTTTGGGTCCTCGCTGCCTTCAGTAGCGTTTATATGATTCAACAATCACATAACTTCCCGACGACTAGCTAGAAATTTGAAACTTTTAAAAAAGCTCAGAAAACGACGACAATGCATTTTCTTTTTAATACTTTTAGCCAATGCTTTCGGGTCCCCGCTGCCTTCTTCCATGGGGATCTTTCTAAGGGGTCCTACGGGCTAGGACCCCTTAGAAAGACCCTCCACGGAGGGCATTCCTCCCATGGGCCTAGTACACATAAGGAGTCAATCGGCCTTAAAAAATCCTACAATGACAACAACAACAACCTCTCTGCCTTCGATAGCGTTTATATGATTCAACAATCATATAACTTCACGACTAGCTAGACATTTGAAACTTTTAGAATAAATTAGAACACGAGGACAATGCATGTTTTAAATACTTTTAGCCAATTGCTTCGGGTCCCTGTTACCTTCGGTAGCGTTTATATGATTTAACAATCATATAACTTCCCGATTAGCAAGACATTTGAAACTTTCAGAATAGCTCAGAACACGGTGACAATGCATTTTTTAAATACTTTTAGCTAATTATTTCGGATCCCCGCTGACTTCGTTAGCGTTTATATGATTCAACAGAAAATTTAAAAACATGGTATAAAAAACTTCTTTTATCTTGTAATTATTTTTTATTTTAGTTCAATGTTCTAAAGAATATTTACGACTGCAGATTATTATGTTTCAAGATATTTTCACCGTGAAAGAAATCCTATTTAAATCGTTATAATATATGTATTATAACCATTATGTATATATGGTGGTGTATTAATATAGCACATATAGATGAGACTTCCTACGGAATTAATATTAGATTTAATAAAGTAAATAGGGAAGATCAACTTGTGGAAATTGGACATTTTGCAAAACATGGAATTGACAATATTGCAATCTCTATACCAAATGTTGTGCCAAATAAATATGATCGCAAAATATGTGAAAGTGAGAATATATTAAAGTATTATACAATTTACCCGTATGGCTTAAATGATTTATTAAACAGGGGAAAAGAAAAAGGATTTAAATGAATTTAGAAGGATGGATATTTGCGATTTAATTAAACCACTGGAAGCACCGTGAATCTATATCTAACGTTCAACGTTTTAAAGTTAGAAATAAGGGAAGAATTTCTAAAAAGATCATGAATTTAATTGATAAATATAGCGATAAAATTTTAATTAAAAACATAATTTTCTATGTAAGAAAAACACAATTGATAGATTTATATCGTGGGTTGAATTCTAGTGAAAATATCGGAACTATAGCAGTTGACATGAGTTTAGATTTATTAAAATATAGAATGAGAAAACAATTTTTAATGAACTATTAAAAAAAAAAAAAAAAAAAAAAAAAGAGTTAGAAATAAAAACAAACTATATAATTTACTTTGTGTTTAATTATGTTGGTCAACATTATGAAAAAGTTAACTTTAACGCTATAATAAATAAATACAACAATATTTTGCCTCTTAAATAATAATAATAATAATAATAATAATTAAGGCTTTTAAATATAATAAATCCATAAGCAAAACGATATGTAATTACAATAATTTCGCAAAGAATTTCAGAGGGAGCACAGAAAAAAAACGTATGCTATTCAAGAAACTAAGTATCTCAGATACGTTTATGAAGATTATGGATATGTTCTTACTAGAGATTTGGAAATAGTTACGAATACTTTTCTGCAGAAATACATGAAATACGTTACAAAATACAGATAAAAAAGAACCTTGTCTAGAAAGATAGTTTATGAAAGAATTACAAAAAATATCGATTTTTTCATATCGAAAATGGCTTTAAGATATAGATTACCTATTGAGTGTTCAACTAGTAGAGGTATCATATACAGAGAGATTTGAAAGATATTTATATAAAAAAATATGATGGGATTTCAAAAACAATATTTATACAGATTTAAAAATTTCAATTAAAAAATGACAAGCTAAATTTATAATTTTATGTATCGACAAATCTAACAGAAATTTTGCAATCATATGTAAAAAAACATTATGCTTAAATACTTTATGATAGTTATGTTAACGATAATTTTATTCTCCTTAAACAGAAAAAAAAACAAGAAATCAGTAATAGAATAAAGGCATTTTATAAGAAATTAAAATTAAAACAAAACAGTCAAGATTTTCTGTATCTAGTTCTTGTCCCCAAATTTCATAAACCCGCATTTCATGTAGAACAGTTACTTGTAGTTTTAGCTCATACATTAACCGCCAATAAGTCGTTATTGAATAAGCTGAATAATATGTTATAAAGAAAATATCGCTTCCTGAAAATTTTCAATGAATTCCGATTTTCGATGAATTTATACTTTTTGAGATGTTCTAAACATAATACACCCATTTTTGGAAAATGAGTACTTCTCTGATAGTGGGTATGGTGTGTTAGCAAAATTTCGTTTATGAGGTGTTGGTGTTGGGGATTAAGGCCAGTTGACTATTATAGGCATAGGGGTCTGGGCCTAAGGTTGTAAATGCCCTCCAGCAGGTTTTTCTAAATTATCCTAGCTCGCATTTGCGTCAGGTTTGGAGAAGAGCATAGAAAATGCCGAGCGGTTAGATCGACGAGTGCAGCCTAAGATCGAACCCTGCACCTCACGTCTATCTGTTTTTGAGAGTAGATTCACTCGACCATTGGTGGGGCTTTAGTTTACGAGAAGACGATAGTTTACGAGAAGTATACTGCTTACCTCGTCATCTGAGGATTTGTATAGTGCGACCACGTTTCCTACGACTAGCAGTGAGGCCGAGTCCAAAAAATTAGAGGGATGCAAAATTGGCCGAGAGATAGTTATTTGGCAAACATCCCGTTATTCGGAGTTCCCTTATCGCTTGTTTCTCTCAGTCACCCCTATTTTAACACTGGGCTCGTTCAATCCGCACTTGCGCAGAGGCTTCCATGGTCGCAAGAAATATGGTTAAAGAATAAGAAATGCTTCAGGAATTAAACAAAGTAAACTAACTCGGTGGATTGAAAATGACAAACAGTGCCTCAGTAAGACAAACGTTATGGCAAATTCCTTTGTTTCTTCACTGAAGGTATGGATTGATATGGATCACTATTGATATGGATAAGTTAAAAATGGTATGCTGTTATACATATCTGAGACAAGTCCTTCCAATGAATAGGACACCATGAAAGAAATTAACAACCGAGTTAAACTTGCGTGGAGAGCATTCTGAAGAAACAGCGCTATATTCAAAAGCGATCTCCCAATTTGTTTGTAAAGAAAAGTTTTTGATCAGTGCATTTCGCCTGTTTTAACTTATGCTTTCAGAAACTTGGATATTAACATATAAAACAATACAAAAACATAAAACAACTCAGAGATGCACGGAGAGATACATGTTAGGATTCACCTGAAGAGACAGAAAGCCAAACACTTGGGTAATTAAGCAAACCAAAGTTAAGAATGTTATTTCTAGAGTTAAGAATTTAAAATGGAGTCACCTTGCGAGAAGAAATAATGATAGACAGAACACCAAAGTCGTATTTTGCATTCCGAGAGATAAGAAAAGACCGAGGAAGGTACCACTGTGTCGTTGGAGTGATCAAACTGTGAAGTTGGAAGAACAGAATGGAGAAGAATTGTAGAAACGGGTCAGATACACCTAGGCGAGGCCTTCTTCTGCAGTGTATTGATAATAAGTTGACGATGTTGGGGCCGGTGAAAGTGTGGGTGAATTAACATGGCACTGTGCTTACTCAAAGAAGGTGGTCGAGATTTGATTACTGGGCGATACTAATTTTATTTAATTTGGGGAAAAAAAAAAAAAAAGATTAAGAATTTTAACAAAATACAGAAATAAATAAATTTAAAAAGTAAATTTAAAAAAATGAGCTACAAACTAAAATGAAATAAACTCTAACACTATTCGTTTAAAAAGAAAAAAAAAAAAAAAAAAAAGGTGAGTCTATTTTCAAGACAAGAGATCGCTATATCTGAGCGGAGTATTTCTCAAAATTTTGTCTCTGGTGCATTTTTGTTTATTGATTCACTTTTTTTTTTCGGTCTTTAATTTTCACCTTAAATTTGAATTAAATATAAGTACATGAAGTTTCATTCAAAATATCAGTACACATTTTTAATGTGACTTGTTCAAGAAGAAATAAAGTTTGTAGGTATTCTACTAAGATTATTTTGAATAAAGTTTCTTAAAGGTCTGAGAAAAATTAGCAGAAAACGGAGGGTTAATTATTCATATAACGCTTCTTAGAAAACAGGCTACGAAAATTGCCGGGGTTTCTACTAAAACTTCTGAAAGGATTTATCAAGGAAATTCAAACACCATGAAAAAAGAAATTTGATCCATATTTTTATTCGTCAGATAAGCGATTTTATTATTATTATTATTATTGTTATTATTATTATTATGTTTTTACATAGGCATATTTTGAAAATTCACCACCATTAAATTATCTATCGTTTATATATATATATATATATATATATATAATTTTTTAATATTTTTCATCTTGAAAATAAATTAAAAACAATTTAAAAATCAACGGTTTTTTAAAAATAAGAGCTGATTACTATCCTTAAATTTATCGAACTGGAAAACGTAATTAAACTAGTTGTCATAGGTGAACTCTGCTCAATTCCCCATCATATATATGATATGTTCTCATAAATTTCTAGTACAGGAAATGAATTTCACCAAACGCTTGATACAGTGACAGAATGAATAACTATCCTAATAAGCTATTCACCGTTCACTTAAATTTATCTTATTCTAATCTATTAATTTATTTTATTCGAGTCAGTTTCATAGTTTAGTTTTCATGCTATTATTTCCAATGCAACAATCCTCAAAATGCATATTTATATGGAAAATTTTCAATTTTGCTATGTTGATAAAATCTTAAATTGCGAATAACTTACGAAACTTTGCTTTTATAATATTTGTAGTCAATCATGTTCAAACAAGTATCTTAAATGTTATTCTGAAGCTGTCTGATGTATTTATGATCCTCAAAATTGACGTTTATGCTCAATTATGCCCTATTCTGCCATTTATGCAAATCGTAAATTCCAAATAACTTACGATTTTTTTAAATTGGGAAATTCATAGTTTATGATATTTATACCATTATCCTAAATAATATTTAAAAAGTGGTATGACATCTTTACGATGAAAATATCACTCAAGATTCACGTTTATGTGAATTTTTACCATATTCTGCCATGTTAAGAAATTCGTAAATTTCCAATGAATTACGAAATTTTTATATTGGGAAATTCATAGTCAATGATATTCATGCCAGTATCCTAAATAATATTTTAAAAGTAATGTGACATCTTTACGATGAAAATATTATGAATATTTTAAAACTGATCTGACTTCTGTGAGTCAATTTGTTCTTGAGATATTGTGTACACAGACTAACATACTAACACACTAATGGAGTAACAAACTAACAGACACCCTAGAAACGGACACCATACAAATTTTGTCATTTTCGGAATCCTCACCTGAAAACGTGTAAAAAAAGTCAAAGACCAAGGTCGAAAATTTTCACGATTACCTAAGTTCCCCATACCTATAGTATGATGGGGAATTAAAATGTATAATATGTAACGAATAACAATGGGACAAATTTCTCCGTAAGTTAACATGGGCTTTCAATGACCTTGACTTTAACTAAACCTTTAATCCTAATTTACCCTAATTAAAAGAAAAGAAGCATGTTTATGAAAGAACACCTAACGATGAATTTGACTGTAGCGATATTAGACGAATAAATTGGTTCCTCTAATGAGAAATACTTCATGTCTAATTATCGTGTTGTGTATAAGGAGGAAGGAGAGAAATAGAATCTTTACCAAAAACAAATTTAATTTCAAAAATCAATAAAATGCAAGGCGATTATGATAGACAAATGAATTCAAATATCTTTAATAAATAGGCATCAGAAAAACTTAACTTACCGGGAAGTACAGTAATCATTGTCATTGATAAAACACCTCCTATAATACTATAACCATACAAAATCCCTGATACGATCAGCCGAAGAAATAAAAACTAAATTATTCCGCAACAAAATACAATGCTAATTTTTCAGATGTGTTAAAAGCTGAAGTATTAGAATTTATTAAATTAAATCCCCTCCAATTAAAATTTACAAATTTGATCAATTGTTACAAAAATATCCTTTTGATATACTTCGCCTCCTATCTAAGGCTGCAGGTAGTTAATTTTTTGAGAGGATGTTCAAATTATAGTACACAATGTTAATTCTTTAGAATATAGTATAAACTGAAAATTTTCAACAAATTTGCACATTTCGGGGGAGGGGGGGGGGGAGGGAATGGGTCAACTACTAGCAAAAT